>OW052220.1:206526190-207726190 GCA_932526605.1 Nephrotoma flavescens | reverse complement strand
AATTGAAAGAAGAATTTACAATTTTAAAGAAAGAGAACGAAGAACTCAAAAAAGCAGTTGAAACACGTGCAGAACTTGGTACGAAACCTAATCCTGCAATCGATGATGAAATCAATCCATTCCATACGGATGAAGAAGAATTGGAAAGAGAAACAAATTAAATGTTGAAGCGAAGTAAAAGACCAAGTAAGAAAAGGAAAGCTCAACACTCACCAGAAATGGCAGAAACTTTACCATCAACTTCAAAAGAGGTTTCTAGAAAACAGTTAATCATCAAGAAACAAATAGCTCTAGACCAACAACCAGCTAAACCAAAAGAGAAATCACTTTCACCAATAAATGTCGATGAGGTAGAAAAATCATCCGAACGGCAACCAGCTCAACAAAATGAAGCACAGACAAAGGTAAAAGCCCCACCACCGATTTTCATAGTAGGAGTAACGAACTACTCAGAAATCCAAAGTGTAATGAGTACTGTTACGGAACAAGAGTATAAAATTACTGCTCTGAACAATAATGTATGGAAGATTAACACTTCAAATCCAAACGCATACAGAAACTTGTCAATGAAGCTGAATACTCAAAAATATCAGTGGTACACGTACGAAAATAAAAACGAGCGTCCCATCAAGGTCATGGCAAGAGGGCTACATCCAACCTGTGAAATTAATTCAATAATGGAGGATCTAGAAAATAAAGGATTTAAAATCCTTGATGCCGTAAACATTATTAAAAAAGAGAGACGTAGCGGAGAGAACCGACTAGAAGCGGTTTCAAAAAGAGGGCTTCCCCTGTTCATGCTAACGTTTGATAAATCCGAGAAAATAGAAAACATTTACAACATAACTGGCATACTCAACATGCGAGTAAAGATCGAAGCTGTTAAAAGAGGCAGTACAAGAATAGTACAATGTAAAAAATGCCAAGGCTTTAACCATACGCAACGATATTGCGCGCGCGATCCAAGATGTGTGAAATGTGCTGAAAAGCACCCAACACAAACTTGCAAACTATCAAAAGAAGAACCAGCAAAATGTATAAATTGTAATGGGCAGCATCCAGCCAGCTACCGAGGATGTGAGGTTGCCAAGCAGCTACAAAAAATGAGGGATCAGGCACGCAAACCCCCTGTTGTTGTGGATATTATTTATGTGTTGCGTTTTTGTGACAATGGATATTGGAAAAATTATTGAGGGAATATTTCTGGGAAATTCCGGTGGTGTAAGTATTACGGTAGTGGTGTAAGTGTGTGAGAAATTATGTCCGATATTTTCGAGAATATTCTGGAATAGGTGTTAATTAAGAGAAATGGTGTTGTAACTGTCAAATACTATAACAGTGATACGAACCGGAGTTGGCAGGGCAAATTCGTAGCAATATAAATTAAAAATTGTTATTAAACCTCTATAGAATGCGATTTTTGAAAAAACGTATAATAAATTTCGTTTACCCGTTTACAAATTAACTTGTTTCTTAGAGAATTAGAGCACAGGTATCTGTAACCGGATTAAATTTCATGCTACTAATAAATCTATCTTATCCTCTATACATAGTATAAGTAAAGAGAGTGCATATATATGGGACCGGTGTCATCCGGAATACAAATTCAGGCTTGGGTGTACTGCTGTACATTCCTTCAATTTAAAAGACAAACCCTTTAAAATACTTATTCATAGATTAACAAATTTGGAAAGTATATAATAACAAATCTTATAATTTAATTTTGCCAATTTATGATAAAATTGTGTATTATGAATTTAAATTTATGAGGTTTAGCCTACGAAGCTGAATATTACATGCGTCGGAAACTTTAAAAGCTTATGATTGTTTAAGTTTCTATTATAATTTTTTACAATATGTATATGTATACAATTTAACTAACAGCAAAATTTAAAGCATATTTAACACGCTGAATAATATATTTTACTTATTAAAATATACATAATTTGTACGAATATAATTTTAAAAAATAAATTGGCTACAAACATTATATTTTACTATTATACTATTTGTTTTGTACTCACTCAGTGGCGATAATAAGGAGCTCGGATCTACACAAAATCCAACAAACGCGTGAAAGAACTCGATTAATTCGTGCACCTGGGTGTCCTTTACCATTTTTCGTAAATATCCCTTTGAAAGGTTTGACGCTTGCCGTAACATCCGCGACAATATAGAATGACACTGTGTCCGAAGAAATTCAGCGGATGGTCCTCGAATTCCTGTAAATTAAATTTTTACATAAATATGAGGCTGAACATAAGTTTAGTTTTACATAATTTACCGTCATTGCACCCATGCGGGCAACCAAGATGCAATAAAGCCCGTTTAATTATACCCATAGATAGATTGTGAGAATGTTCACCTAATTTTAAAACACCTAAATCAAGTAAAAGTTCACAAATATTTAGCCCAGTTTCTAAAACACGAAGAGAACATATGTTTGAATCTCGCTTGAAGACACAATAAACAGCCAAAAGAACGATTTCGTAATCAAGGCCACCTTCGCGAGTTATATAAAACGAAGATCCTGGTGCTTCGCATTCATCAGTTCCGCTATACGCAATATGAGAATCGGTATGCGAGCGAAGCATTTGGCTTTTAAAACCAGTTGTACTCCCTGCATTACTTATGGCATCGAGTTGCGAGTCGAACGAACCCTTTACAAAATAGGGCAGTAAATCAAATATTACTAAATAAAAAATATATTAGTCACGTACCTGTCGTCTTAGATAATCTGGCGATGGCGTTGGTGTATGCTCGGTAACCGTTATAATAGGATTTTTAGTGAAGAATGTAGTTCGTGCGCCCGATGATTGTGATCCACGAATTATACGTTGGGGTTCAACATACCTGTAAAATCTTAAAACAAATTTTAATTAAAATAAAACTGATCGGGAATTTTAGATTCATTAAATACTCTGTACGAGTATTAGTAATCGTATGTTAGAGGTGAAAATGAAATAAGCAATAAATTTTCAAATAGTGCATTATACATTACGAGAGTTATAGAATTTGTATGTACAACAAATGCTTTATTTACATGTGAAGATGATATTATGATGTATATTTTTATATATAAACGGTGTGCTGTTAGAATAGAAAATTGCTTACCCGCTATCAAGAAGACAGCTAGGGTTATAGTGTTCGAAGAGAATATAGGGTTAAAATACCATAAAAATAGGATGAACATTTAGTTTATATGTTTAAATATAATCCATATAAAAATTATTCCAAAATTAATTGATATGATTGAGAGAAATTCTACCAAAAATTGCGAATTCTTATTTACCTTAAGCTGGGCATACTTTTCCCTTTCACTAAATTCGTTGGCGGTTCACGGCATATTAATGATGCTGATCTGGAGAGATGGGCTTCACCTGTGTCCAAACTGCGATGGTAATCCTATAAAATTAGATATATTACCAAATGTATGTTCATATCTGAGAGTGCTTAATGCTTATACTAACGGCGTGTTCGAGATGTTTTCCATTATCCAGACCTATTCGTTCTAAAGCTCGGTCAGATTTAGAAAACATTCGTGTTTCAACAAACGTCCGCAAATCGGCCATCTTAACCCGTCGCTTCTTTTCACTGGAATGGCGTCCCGTTGGTGATGTGTCCTCTGATTTAGTTCCTTGGAATGGTGATTCTATATATCGATAAAACATTTAGCTATAACTGTTACATGCCATTTTTATTTTTATCAAGTACCTGTCAATAGTGCTGTAATTGGAGGCTCTGGAATTTCAATATAATCTTTAGCTGTAGAACTACCACTAGGACTATCTCGACTATTTGTACTACCCGGACCTTGATATACCGAAATTTCAATTTGCGGTATTGGTAATGAGTTTGATCGCTTCCTAGGCTGTGACGGTGGCACCGAGGCCTCTTCACTAATCTCCCGTAATCGATTGTACATATAGTGTAGACTCCAATAAACTCCATCTTCTTGCCATTGATTTATGAATAAACATCGCAACACACCTACATCTAAAAATGTTGCAGCGGCAACATCGTATTTTGACAGTGGCGGCGATTTAACTCCTTCGTCTTCAAACGAACCCCCGTCTTTTTCAGTTGATGAGCTGGTTTTTGGTTTATCGTCCGATTCGATTTTATCGAAATCAAATTGGGATCTTGTATTTTTCGGGATATTATGGGATTTTGATTCCATCCGTTTTGAACCATACGATTGAGACTGTTGAAGTAAACTGGCGTCGGCCTAAATGCGAAACGTGTACGTTACGATTATAATTATTTACGTTTTATACAATATAAGTTTACCGTGTAAAATGAGGGATCCATAGTGCATGGCCCAGATGGAAATCTAAAAATAACAACCCGTTCTTCTTCAACGCTTGATGCTTCTTCAGGTATTGTTTCCGGAAAAACGAAATCTTTTGGTGATGAAACCCATGATCCATCATCATCATGCTTTGCTGTTTCAGATTGTGTTAGGCTCTGCGGAGAATCAACGCTCGGCGTTGTCGTTTCAGTTCCAGATGGTTTGCCTACCAAAAAATATGTTGTTATCGCCGGCAAATAGCTTAAATTTAACAATATAATTACGGTCAGCTTGAAGAACTTCAACGGAGTTTGCAGCACTTAATGAATGTAGTAATTGTCTTGCACGTGGTTTAACTGGTGCAATAAAACAAGGTGCTCCAGGTGGACGATATTCCCACATACCTTGCCATAGTTTAATACCATTTTCTAATCGAAAATTTTGGAAATCTGACTCTTTTAAGTGATGAGCTAGTGGCGCAAATAAATACACAAAAAGCTGAAAATATTTTGTTAGCCGCTAATACATATGCCGGTTGGGTTTTTTTTATTACCGAAATCGTTGGCACCGAGAAAAGATAATTCGGCTTTCCTTCATCTTTATTAATTCGCTCAGGTCCATCAACATCTTCACATTCATCGGCCGCAAAGAGTAATATCCAGTGTAACGTGTATAATAGTTTCGTTTCGGCTGCCCCAAGATTTTGAAGATCTTTCACACTAATGGATAAAAAGTTATCTTTCATGTAAGTAAGAAACGATGTATAACGTATACTACAGAACCTACCGATTGTGCAGCAATGCAGCAGCACATTGCATTACGTGTGGTAGGGCTGCTTGAACAAAACGCCATCTTGGTATAGTTTGTAAGCCGGCCGTTAACGATTTCGATAAACCAAAGTGAATATTTTGGACGAGTACTTTTTCGAAGGACTAATAAAATAAAATAAATTTTAGACGAAAATGGTTCGCTTTATAAATTATTTATGAATTACCTTGCATGCTTCTTTCAATTCCTTCGTTCAGTTTTTTGTACACACGTAAAATGTTAAATAATTAGTATTAAATATTTAAATAGTTGGTTTGCGTTTTGCAAATTGCTTAAATGTACAATGTACTATTTTATGTACATGTTACAGTTTAACATAAAATATAAAAAGCAAATAATAAACTCAAACAACATAAACAATAAACAAAATATAACAGCATTTATCGAAATTTATCAAGAATAATTTAGTAAATGTATGAAATACCTGGACCTAACTAAACAAAGTGCTTCCTGTTTAGGCAGTGTTTGATGGCCAATGCAGGTTATATTTTAGCCGTAAATTACCAACATTTGGAGTAAATATAACCCTAAATTTTAAAACTAAAATATTACATTAAGGATTTATCTATTATAGTCAAAATGATGATACGTCAATTTGACAGTTTTGCTTAGACGTTTAGAAAACAATATAAACAAAAGAAAATTAAAATTTCATGGCCCTCTGCGGTTTTACGATTTTTACAATAATATAGGGATTACAATAATATAGGGATTATACAATAATTTACGATAGTTAAAAAGAATACGAAAAAACTTCCATGTGTTTTTATCGTAGTATGCCTAAACCCGAAAGGCATGCCGAAAAAAATAACAAACCATTTTGAAAAATTTTCAAATGACGCGTTTGACGTATTTGACAATATTTACGATTGACGTATTATATGTATATAAATATGTGTATGATGTCGTAAAAATGGAAGTAAAAATCTACATTTCCATTTTTTGATGTACATCAAATTTGTTTGCTATTTTATTTTAAGCGCGAAAATGTGATTTATATAAAAAAAATTTGATGTACACCAAAATTTTTTGCCAGTTTTTTGTAAAAAGAAAACGCCATTATTTTGTCGAGTAGTATTTGATTGTACAATTTTGTGCTTCTAACGGTAAAATTTATGCATTATGTATTTTGAGAGATAATGTGGGATTTTTGAAGTGATTATCACACCAGAAATCCCATAGATCCGTTTAAGCATTGAATTAAATGTTTTAATTTAGATCAGTTGTGCTACGCATTCCAAAAACAATTTTGGCCGGATTGGTCCTAGAACAGCTATATTAAACCATTGAGCACATTATGTGCACAGAAACTTTTGATGTAAATTGACTATGTTAGAAAATAACGCAGATTTTTGTAGCCAAATGCTGTTATCGCACGACCATAACTCAGTGTTTATTCCCCACATCAGCCAGATTTGGAAATCCTACCACGTCAGGGCACTTCGTTCTTGAGTATAACCGAGTGAGGTTATGCATTATCAATATCCTTAATAAAATAAAGTAATAATTATTAAGAAAATAAAATAGTGTGTTTATTAACCCATTAACTAACAAACACGAGGCGACGAGGATTACGGAAAACAACAAGAATAAATAAAAAAATTGACATGTAAAATCCGAGCACATTTTTATATATTACAAAACAAGACGGATGAAGATACAAAACAAATGTTAAGTTCCATCACCGAAATGCTCAAATCGCATGACGTCATAATTAAACAATTGGCGAAAAATACAAAGAACAACGATGTTCAACAAATTCATAATCTATCAAATCAGATTGTTGAATTTTACCACGATCCGGAGGACGGAAAATATTTCAACACGTGGTATGAAAGATTCGAGAACTTATTCAAGGTGGATTGCGAGAGTTTGGACGATGGAGTAAAAACGAGATTGCTTTTTGACGAGATTGACAAATACGTGAGTTACATTTTGCCCAAAAACACTCGTGATTTCACATGATTTGACGAGGCCGTCACAAAATTAAAAGACATTTTCGGTCCGAAAAAATCATTGTTCAACATGCGATTCGAGTGTTTACAACAACAGAAAAAAAGTACGGAAGATTTTGTTGCAACTTATCGGGTTGAGGTCATAATGCGACGTGGATATCGGAACAAAATTGTTGTCGCGGATCGATGCAGACAAAACAATGTCACTGGAGAAATTAATAACAGAAGCCCAGCAATTAATTAACTTCAAAAAGGATACAAAAATGATTGAAAACCAGAACAATCATTCTTATCAACAGTCATCAGTAGTTAACGCCAGTTACTCAGGCGCAAAATCAAATAACCATTTTGACAGTCAACATAATAGAGCAGGGACAGGCCAGAGGAAACCCGTCTACAATCAATATACAAATAAGCCCAATCCGAATCATGACACGGACAAACACCAATCAGCACCCAGTAAACCATGTTGGAAATGCGGTGGCATGCATTTTACAGCTGAATGCTCGTACAAACAACACCAATGCCGGGAATCAGGTGGGGCACAAAGAGGGTTATAGCGGTTGTCGTAGTACCCCACACAGCAAACAAGCAAGCACAAAAGATCAACACAAAAACTTCCGACACTTAAGAGGAATTTTTTCAGTAAATGGCGATATGGTAGCAAAGCGCAAATTCATCAATGTGAGAATCAATATTGTCTCAGTCAACATGCAACTGGATACAGCATCAAACATCACCATTATTTTTAAATCAACTTGGCAAGAAATTGGTGAGCCCACATTGACAGAGACAAATCAATCAGCAACAAGTGCATCTGGGCAACAGCTTAAATTGTTAGCAGAATTCCAATATGAAATGGAATTCTGTGACTATACAATTACGGGGAAATGTTTTGTATCAGGTGATGGCGATTTAAATCTGCACCAGTGGATTTCTCCGAATGGGCCGCAAATTTATAATTTTGTTAAAATTGAATTAAATAAAAAATATTAAATTTATTTGTTGGTTATTTATCACTGCGTGTGTATGTGTTGATGTGGGTTTTGTGTGTGTATGCCTGGGTTTGTGTCTGTATGTATATACCCTACTGGAAGGAAATCGATGAACTCATCGATGAGTTCATCATGATTCATTCAATGAAGTCTCAGATGAGCTTTATTCTGTGCCCGGGACTAAAGTCATTTATATATTTAATGAAGTTTTACGTGATCTAATGAAGGATGTTCATAAGTAATTTGCTGTATAACGCATCGATGAATTCATCGACGATTTTTGTAAAGAAGTCATTGAGATAGTAATAAAGCAATTCTTATGGAAATTCATGTAAGTAGTGTGCTATAATCTATTAAGGGGCATTTTGAATGGTTCTTTATTATTTGTGATTAATATTTTATGTTTTAACTATAAAATAAAACACGTCTTCACTTTGTAAGTCACTTTTAGTTCAGGTACACATATTGAATTATTTTTATTTTCTTATGTTATTAAAATAGCATCCCATAATTAAACGAATTGCCCAAGTAAATTAAAATTGTGTGTTTAATCACTTCTACAATTTTTACTAGAGTAACATGTTTATACAAATTAAAAAATTAAATGGTTTCTCTCAGTGAAACTGGATTTTACCATTAGAAAAGTAATAATAGCCTCTCCACTAATGACTTTTATTAACAAGTTCATTAGTTGATTCAGTAGAACGCCCAATACATAATTTTAATTTCTCATGGAGAGAAAAATAATCGCAACATATCTTTTGACCAGAATTTCATCGAGAAGTTCAATTATGTTGTCATCAATTGCTTGACTTACAAAAAATCCAGTCACATACAATCAAATAAAATTTGAAGATTTTTCAATACTAAATCAAAAATTTATGTAATTCGTATGTTTGTGAGAGTTTTTGCGTTACTGTGTTTGAGGCTTGATGAACATTTTCCGGTAGGGTATGTGTGCGTATTTGTTTGTGTATAAAGGTATGTGGGCGAGTATAATGCTGTGCCTGTGGGAATGTGTATGTTGATTATATAAAACAGAATTTTTTCAAAACAGAATTTTGTAAAAACAGAATTTTCTAAAACAGAATTTTTGAAAAAAATAAAATTTCGAAAAAACAGAATTTTGTCAAAACAGAATTTTGTAAAACAGAATTATATACCGATCCCATCCATAACTCTTTAAACCTTTAAATTTTAGAATTTTTCAGGGTTTGCTTGTACGATATTTGTACGAAAGAGTACGATATTTTTTAAAGAGTTGTATTATTGTTTTAATGAAGTTAGTTAAAATAACTAAATTTTGAATATTGCTCGTGAATGGTTAAAATAAACATATTTTGAATTTGATTTAAACAAATTACTTTTAAACATCACAATTGTGGATCTGCTATATCGACGTTACCGACAGCCATTCCATGTTGAATATTGCGAATCTGCATTATCAACATTTTCGGCTAACTTTAATAATATCAACCTAATCTAAATATATTTAATCTAAATAAGTCAACAAAAGCTGGGATGTAGCAGGATTTGAACTTTAAAATTAGAATTTAAACGAAACATTTCAAATAGTTTCAACGACATTAATTATGTAATTGTTTATGCGAACGCGCAATTTTAGCTCCCATTTTTTTATAGATTAGGATCGAGCTGTTAATTATCCAAAGCAGTTTAGAAACTATGTTTAGATTGTTTTTTCAATATTTTCAACTTTTTTATATGAAAAGAGGCGTGCCCGTCGTATAATTTACGTGATGTAATTGGTTAAAACGATGGGATAGCAAAATCCGAGATTTTTATCCGTCGTATGAACTCGCTGTTAGAACCAGTTTAGAATTCATGGCACCTTTGTAGAACACACATAAACAAAATCGTATACAAAACATCAAATCATTCCGTTTCAAAATTTCAGGTATTGGCGAAGAATCAAACACGTGTCGACGCTGGTCTAGCATAGTATTTAAATAACATTAGCTGTATTTTGTTGAGAAATAAAGCATTTTTGCTTTAGCTGTTTCAGCGCTATTCAGCTATTTCAGCTAATGTAAATCTACATTATCTTCAGCTAAAGCAACATTTTAAAATGCTTTAGTTTTTGCTTTAGCCATTGTGTTGTTGTTGTTGTTGTAATTGTCTCAACAAAATACAGCTATTGCTGCATTGTAACGGGAGTTCCAGTTATCGCATCGCGTATAGCGTTCAACTTCAACTTTCGTGCAACACTGTACCTGATTACGATTTTTATGCCATTTGAACATTGTTACTTTTGGGCGATTTAATGATGATAAATATGACTTGCATTATCGGTGCATGTACCGTCTGTAAATCGTACGATGGTTTTTTATGATTCTGTTATCCGATTTTGCTGTATTTAACTACATACAAATACCAAATTTTTCCGATTTTTTTTCTTGTAAAATAACAATATTTTTTTTTAGTCAGTCAATCAAGATCAATGGAGAATAATCGCTCGAGGCATGAAGTGAAATTAGTTCAAGTGCGGTGCCTATAACGGATCGTCCAACGAATTCAAGAGGTTCGTCGCTGTGGGTTTTTCGATAAAGTTGATCTTAGTGTTTTGTTCGTCACGCAACGACCAGTCGAGTTAAATCCTTAAAAGTTATAAAACCGACATTTTGGGTGAAGTAAAATCCGGTGTCATACGGAGTGTGTGTGCGAGAGTGTGTTTCTTTTCGGCCTTAAATACATTTCAGGATGGCCAAATAACTAAGTGCAACAAATTGAGAGTACATTCTACATATATAGACCTATATATTGATCATATCTATTGTTGTACTAATCTTCGAATAATATCGGCACAATTTAGCCAGCACATTGTTGCTCAAATCCGAGAATAGAAACATCAATTCGTGGTGCGTGCAGAGGTAGTGTGAAAGTAACGTGGACACACCCATAAACCAGATTGGAGGTACCGTTAATCCAAGTACGAGTGATTTGGTGAAAGTGTAGCAGCATTCGCGAGCGGGGTTCCAGTCAAGGATGGTGTAGGCGTTATCTAGCTGAGTATTTGGCTAAGTCATTGGTTTTTTTTATTCTTTGGTATTATATTTGAATTTAATTTGCATTTGTTTTGAGTAATAATTTTTATACAGTAATAATTTTTCTTTTGATTAATCTTAGTATCAATTAAAATCAGATTTCTTTTATAATTTCTCAGTTATCGAATATTTCTTTTGATTTATTTTCCTAGCCATATTGATCCTATTAAACCGAAGCAGTATCAGGGTAGTGGGGGCGCTTCTTCGCCAGGATACGCCGTTAAGGTAACCTTGTTTCTTTTATTTTTTTTATAAAGCGTAATTTTTTTTTTTGGGTTACAGTGATCACAATCGATATGCCGGATAAAATGTCGATTATAACTTCGAAATTATTTATCTTAGGTGAATTTTTTTTACAAGTAATAAGCTTGGTCGATGTTTGGTGTTGATCTTTTTTGAATTCTTAATTTTTTTCTCTACTGTATCAATACATGTATAATGTTTAGACTTAATTTTTTTTTTCTTAAATAAATGTATGATGATATTTCAAAGTATGTTCAAACTTAAATCGAATAGTGTATTTATATTATGCATCATGAGTGATTGAGATAATTGACCAAATGGAGTGAGGAGGAGAAAGGTGAGTTGAATTAGAGTGTGTTCAAGTGGTTCGTATTGTAGTAACATCGTTGTGTTGAGTCGGCCAGAGTACCTAAAATATTTTTTTTAATTTAATTCTTTTAATTTTTAATTAGACAAAAAAAAATAATAATTATTGTAAGTTTGACATTTATTAACCGCTTACAGAGTCATGGGTTTCAATACTCAACTTAATCAAGAATTTGGGAAAAATTTATTCCTATGTGTACCAAAATAAACCATAGGAAAGATTCTTTAGGAAAAAACTGCTATCAATTTTTTTTCCTAAATAGAAAAGAAAACCTGTTTCCTAAAGCCACCAGAATCGACCCACTGGAGTGCGTTCACGAGATTTACATTGTTAAATATTGTAGCAACTGTCATTGTAGAAATGACGTATAGTTAACATTGAGATTGTCTCAAGTGTCAAAACAAAAGAAAAAAATAAAAAGTTAATTTCTTAATTTCTTCATAACATAAAGAGTAACATATTATAACATATTAAGGAGCTTCAAAATAATCACTGTACCTGTACCCATAAAACACTAATTTTTTTAAGATAAATATATTAAAAATTGAATTTTCTTCTTTAAATTATTTTTCAAACCTACATATAATGGTTGTTGATATTATGATCATATTACCTACACCATTAAAAATGACATATGTAGAGGCAGTCTCGAGTAGGGTTCAGAATGACGTTTGTAACAATGTTGAGTTCGTGAACGAAAAACGCACGTGTTCATTGTTACAATTTAGTTTCATGAACGATTTTGAGCTGTCATTGTTAACAAAATTGTAACAATGTAACTCTCGTGAACGGACTCCCGACACATTTTATTTATTCTGATTGTTGTATTCTCTCTCGGATTGGTGTCATGCATTGAAGTCTGAACTACTGCGTAAAATAGAAGATAATTATTATAACCTTATGAAATGTTTTTTTCTAAATCACTAACAATATCTATTATAATTTAGAAATCTAACAAAATGTTGGTAAAAGGCCAAATCACATCCACGGTCCTTAGAGTATATTAAAAAATATCGGTTTCGAATACCGATCGGTTTCGAATACCGGCTCATACAATTGCGACTCAAATTTTTATTGATTTTGCCTATTTTCACAAAATTTTATATAATTTTTTTGCCATTTTATTGCACACATTAACAAATTAAGTAAAGTGGGAATACTCAGTAGTTTCCGTGATGGCAATCTAACGGGATGTAGATCTATTTTTTTTAAATATTATATATTCAGTTAAATTAAGCTTAGCAGCAGCTTATCATTGAAAATCGACCACCCGGAAAAGATAAGTTGCTAATTTTAATTTGCTAATTTGAGACACAATTCAGTTACAGCATGGAGAAAACCCAATCTCTGAGATGAAAAAAGATCTCATGCTCTGAGATAGTGTTAAAGTCGGACAGCTTGTCTGTTAACTCTTAACACTATAGATAGAACTAATCTTGAAACATTTTCTTCAATAGTTTACTTAAATTTCCATCTCTAAAGCTAACTGTTCATTAGCAATCCTGAGTCAAGTTATGTCTAAGTTTAATCTTAAATTTTACAATCGTAGTCTTGCCGCTATATGCATGTCTTTCAATCTAACTCAATAAACGCTTAAACAGTATTTACTAGTGTATGTTAATGTGTGTTAATTTGCATAATTACTAACTATGCTGGGACAAATAATAAATTATTCGTTCATCAGAGGCTTGCCCTTCTGGTGGTCCTTTCTTGTCGCCGTCGGAACTTTGTCCTTCATTCAATGATTGCATCCTTCTGGTATATGTCGACCGCCATGTTGCTTGTCGCTTCCACCATAGCATATTGATCACAATATCTGCTACTATTAGGACCACCATGGGCGAATAATTTCCAGCATGGTATGAACTTCAACAGGGTTGAAAACGGCTTTGTTGAAAATCTGTTATGGTTTGCTGCACACCATATCATATATCTAGGGCAGGCTAAATGTAGGTGTAAACGACACTTGTTTTGAGGTGACATATGGCGTAAACTGCACCCCAGAGTATCTAAAAATAGCTCAAATTTCCACTATGCCATTTAGTGAAACTGGTAAGGTTTGGACTGTGTGCAGATTACTAAATTGTGCTCCTACCTTGTACAAACCCTCCAAGCCTTTCCAGATATTGAGTGGTATGTGGATCCACTCATTGTTTGTTTTGGCATCGGTATCACGTTTATCACTTTATCACTTGAAAATCTTCTCCTTGCAGTCGAACTTCAGAAATCAACTGGTTCTGCACGATCCCAGCTTTGTTGGTAGGTAACTGATAGAGCTGTGCCCAATATTTATTGTAAGCCGGCCCCCGGGTGACATTGGGCAGGCGTTGTTTTAATTCACTTTACTTCTCTTCCAATTGTGCTGTGACAAATTAAGTACTATATATATCAACCATAGTTCACTTTGCATAGTTTTAAATAAGATCTTGGCTGATGTCGATTGTAAGAGTGCGTCAGTGCATTCTTCATGCTTTAGGACCCCTGCATTTTTTTTGTAGAAAGGTTGATATTGTTGCTCCATTAGGTACTCATACTTCCTCATGATGTTTGCTGTCATATCCAGTACTTGCGCTTAGTCAAATAACTGCCGAAGCATAGACTCCCATCTAATAGTGTCTAACTGGTTCTTGGCCCTGGCGCTTGTAAAATGTAATTGTTTTTTGTAACCCATGCTATTAGCTAAATTATTGGCTATAGCAACTCAGGACAGTTTAGTATAATATATTGTGTATCATTAGGCTCAAAGCAGGTCTTCTGGAGATGATCCGGAGGCTATTGTAGCAATTTCATAACTCATGCCTATAGGCTGGTGGATAGCGACACGTGCCCATGCTCTTCGAAATAAATATCAGACTTCGTCTTGAGTTCGTGGAACTGCAGGCTCTTCGTTAAGGTCTTGCACACTCTCTTACCCATAGTAAAAACAACCAAATTGTCCTCCACATCGTAAGTTATCTAAGAGTTAAAAGTAAACTAGCATAAGTTGTTTTGAGTGATTACTTTATTTTTAAAGGTATACATTTTCATTATATGTACTAGAAAATTAGAACATGGCGTAAGTTCAATCTTATCCCTTCACTTTTCATGGTGTCTCTGTAGCCGTCCAGTTGAGCTGACGTCACCTTATTTTTTATTTTGAGCTGCTTCTCTTAGACATACTACCATTTCGAGGAACTAGGGGTACTTGCATATCCGGCAGGCTCCGAAACGGTGGCCAGATTAGTTCAAATTTAACTAATCTGGCCACTGTTTCAGATAACAAATTATCAGTTGGTACATTACCCATTATCCCAGTGATGAAGCTCATTTTTGGTTTATGGCTATTTCATCAAGCAAAAAAAAAAAAATGTCTCATTTGGAGTGAAGATAATCCAAGAGGCATTATTAAAAAACCATTACATCCACAAAATGTTATCATTTGGTGTGCTTTATGGGCCGAAGGAATCATAGGATCATATGTGTTTAAAAATGATGCTGGTGAAAACGTTACAGTTAACGGAGACCGGTATAGAGACATGGTTACTATTTTTGTCGTACCTCAATTCGATGGTATTGAAATTATAGACATGTGGTTCCAAGAAGACGATAAACGATTATTATCGAGAAATGGATCTGTCGCGTTTATTTAACACCGCTGGACTATTTGCTTTGAGGGTATGGGAAGTCAGTTGTATACCCTGATAACTGACAGACTTTTGAACACTTGGAAGCCGCAACATTCAACGTGTTGGACCTCCAGATTACTTTATTAATAAAGCCCCATTCGTGGTCATTAAAATTATTTTTCTGTATTTTAATTCAAAATTAAATACCTCGAAATGTGGCAACTTTAAAACGCTATCACAAAGTTCTGCTACGGAATGACTTAATGTCTGAACTGCTGAATTAACTTTCATTTTTTGACAATTAAAAAATATATGGGCCTTCCGTAATTTATTCGCGAGCTGGAAACATTCCTTCGATTGAATCTTATGTAGTTCTTTTAAGTGGTGCCATGAAATTTTATTTCCGTCAATATAGCTAAAACGTTTCTGACGAGATTGAGCATATGACATGGATCAAAAAAAATTGAAAAATTGTTGAGGTATACCAGCCAATTTGAAAGCGAGATTACAACCCCAATAAACGTAAACAAAACTGAGGTGAGCAGTTTTTAAATTGGTTTCGAACATATTTATAGGCCTTTGGAGAATAAAAGTTTAAATTTAAAGCAAACTTCCGTATTTATTCTGGATATATCCTGCCTAACTTTCGATTTCTAATTTTATCTCTATATCTATTTAAAAAAAAATGAATTTGGGTCAGAAAGGTTTAAAAATGTATCCTTCTGGCAAAAACTAATTCAATTTTTCTTTTCAAGTTCGTCTATCAGGTGGTCCAAATTAATAATTTTTCTTCTATGTCTCACATTTGTTTGTCGTAGGTTCCAAATTTTTTTCAAGTTTGCTGTATTTAGCCCTTAAAAATCATAGTTTTTTTTTGTAATTCTTTTCTTGAACTCGTATAGCACCTGCTCGCCGGCCATTGCTCGCTTTAACGTTATTTTATATAAATTGTTTGTAATTATAAGAAGGTTTTATACTTTTATTAACAAAAGAAGAACTAGTATCATTACCACCGAGAGGTGAACTATTTGCGATTTTTGTAATGGTTTGCAATTTCGAAAGACTTTTATTTAAATCGGAGATATTATCGTAATTCAAATTTTCCATCACTTCACGATTATACAAATCTATATATGAGTTCCGGATATCATCAGTTCAGGTAGTATTCACTTCGTCAATTGGTGGTAAATAATCCTGGTTTTTGATGATGGCCATGCATGACTTAATAAGTTCAACGCATAGATTGGATCTTCCTCAACATGAGAAGAAACTTCAAAATTAGCCCCAATAATACCGTCGGCATTCTTTATAGAAGTTGGATAAACGTCCTGGGAAATAAATTTAGAATTAGAGTGTTCGGAGCATCCAACCATTTTTTCTTCAGTATGATTTGGAATTACGGTTTTATTAATATTGGGGCTTGTATTTTTAACACTATTTTCAACGACGATTTTCTTATAAATCTCCTCTGATTCTCTTTTGTCTGTGACATGAAATAATTGCATGCTTTTCAAAATGTACCGAGCAAACAATTGAATTTCCACTTAACACATCTTGCTCACCGAGCGAGACCAATCGATTTCGACCATTGACTTTTCAATTTGCCCTTATTTTGGTAAGCTAAAAACAAATGTTTAGATTATAATTTCTGTAAAAAATTGAACTTAAAAATTGTGTCTAAAATAAAAATAAATTATGAAAAGCAAAGCACGTACCACATGAAATAAACGACGTTTTATTAAACTAAAATAAAAAAATGCGGCACTGGTAATATAACTTGCAACAACAAAGTTAAAACCCCACTCCAATAACCAAAATTGTTTTCTTAACTTTTTATGATTTATAACATAAATTAAGGATAATTTTACCACACATCACGTTCTCCTTAACATAATTTACATTTTATTTTATATAAACACTTGGTAAACTTACACTTGGTAAGATCGATCTTTCTGTAACACAATCCACTAACTATTTTATAATATTTTAATTAATATTTTTAAGATTTTATAAGAGCGCAAAATTGAGCGCGTCTCTTTGTACAAAAACAAATAGTAGTTTGGTGGGTTTCATCTTTGAAATATGAGACCGTCATATGCATTTTTTATATAACCATCCTTCTCTGGCTTGTGGCACATGAAATAGCAAATTTCATATTATGGGAAAAATCTTTAGATTTATTCTATAGTATATAGTTCTATGGTTTTTTTGTACACTGACTTCTATATTCTTCTACACCAAATAGAGATACACTTACTTCCTAAACACTAACTCTTACCTTTTAAATTTTATTTGATGATACTATTGTTGAGTTAATTAATTCTATCAAATATTTTATTAGAATTATTTGCTTTTCTCAATTCATCCCACGCGTGTTCCATTGCACACCAAAATTCGGAATGAAAATAGAAGTTATGCCCACTATTGTTAGCGGCTTCTTATTTTCAATTCAGGTATCTTACTATCTACAGGTATCTTGTTAAGGTTAACATGGCCTTTGCCAAATTCAACCATCTTCAACTCGATTCAATTTACTCCTTGAGTATTAAAATATTGGTAAAAGGCTTAAAAGGCTACTAATATCGATTTTTTTTAGAGTTTCAGTTATCATAACATTAAGAATATTTTCATACATTTACTAAATCACCTAGATCGCAAAAAAGTTAAATGTAACATTTAAGTTAAATCAAAGTATTATAAATAACAATAAAATATTAATTAAAAATATAATAGAAAATGTAAAAGCATTATGATTTTTATTGTTTATAAATATATCGTTTATAAGTAAGTGACTTACATGATGTCCTGGTGCACGCTGACAAAACTATGTAGCAACATTTAAATATTTTTTCAGATTTTATCACAAAGTTTTTTTTTTTGAAAAACATTTTGAAGCATTTTGGACAAATACAAACAAATTTATGTAATTTATGTATTTTTATGTATTTACATGTGTCTTTATCAATATATAAATTTATATAACATTATATTTCACCATAGTTTACACTCAGATTTGGAGGTTACTGTTGCTGATCACAACATTCTTAAAATCATTGTCCAACTTCATTTTTCCTGACGAAAAAAATTCTCAACCTTTTAACCCTTCGTGCTTCAAGGTATACAATCAAAACCCATATTCTTGAAGAAATGACAAAACTACAACCAACGCCAACTTTGGCGAGACATACAGCGAGTTACCTAACACCAGTCACTACATTTCTAACTAACCGTATACCATAGACACATATCTGGTATCGTAATTACTTAGGATTATGAAACTATGGTATGCGAGATAAGAACTCAAGACACACTACAATTTCTTTTGCCTTCTCGTTTGGTTTTAAATAGTAGGAATTGACAAAAATGTAATAGGCATTGACAAAAATGTCAAGATTGACAATTTAATTGACAGAAATGACTTTTATATTGACAGAACAGAAAAAAAATTGTTCCCGCTAACCAAATATCTCAATGACAAATAGAAAATCCAAAGGAAACTAGATTTTCTTGATAAACTGTTATGGGCTAGTTATATAGACGAAAACGAAACGGACTGGAATGAAACGAAACCAAAGACGAAAGAAATATGGTTATATAGACGAATTGGTGAAACGGTTTTCACAGTTTCATATTTGTTTTTAATTTTATATTATTTGAAGTTTACTTCTCGTGTGAATGAAAACTAGCTTAGAAAATCCATTTAATATATGGCGAACTAAATATAAATATACAAAATATTTAAATTTATACAAAATATAAAATATTTTGACAATTTGACGTAAGTGCTAGTAAGGATAACAAAGAAAAACATAACCGATAGTGTATAACCGCAAAGACGAAACGAAATCAAATTGAATTGAATCAATTTCTCCGTCCGTTTTCGTTTCTTCTATATAATTGGTTTAGTATGTTTTCATGTACTGAATTCGTTCGTTTCGTTTCGGTCCGTTTCGTTTTCGGCTATATAACTAGTCCATAGTCCGAAATCTCCATTTTTGATGTATTCGGCGTTGCACAGTATGCCCAGTGTGTGGAAAATATTATTTAATTCCATACTAAATTCCGTTTCCTGTGTAACATCGTTACGCGAAATACTGACTCCTTCAAAATTGCTACCAGCATTGAGGTTGATCTCAAATACCAGGTCAAGAGCTTTTGGGAAATCAAGAGATTCTGATTAAACTGCAGTGTTGACAGCCGAGAAGACACAAGTGAAAACCCATTTTTGTGAACGATTGTCGATGCGTTGTAATAGAATTGGGAGAATACATAGAATTGGGCCACATGAGTCCTTTAAATTTTAATGCTGACGGAATTCTATTTTTCATGCCACATCACGCCGAGACCCAATTGCAGTATAACGAAACTGCGTGTGGATTCGCTGCATTGACACCGTCGTACGCGATTGTCTTTGAATAAATTTATCAAAGTCGAAGAAAGTTTCAAGATTTTTGTTCGATTTCAAAAACATCGCAATCAAGAACAACTATTTCCGAAGGTAGTACAGCGAAAATGTTGGGGTTAACCTTGCGTAATTAATAATAATAAATTGCTCCGATAACAAACAATTTTGTCAGACATCGCCAGACTCTACGGTCCATTAGGTTTGACTGGTCCAATAATTCTAACAGCCAAAGTCATACTGCAGAAACTGTGGCAAGCAACTATCGAGTGGATGGACTTCACAATTATGGCAAGTTGGATCAATTCCCAATCATCTAAAACCTTGTATCTCACATTGACTGACATTCGACTAACACCATGTTCCAGCCACTGAAAATTCAGCAGACATCATCTCTAAGGATCTTCTCACAAATCAATTACACAGTTCAACCTTGGCGGACAGGAGGCTTCCAACCTGTGGTGCAGCGAAAACTGTAAAATACCGAGTTCTAAACGTAAATTGACGCACTTATCTGCCGAAAAAATGTCGATAACTAACGAATTCAATGGCGAGTTAATTTCATTGAACAAAGGAAACGGAATTAATAGAAATTCCATAATAAGAGATCTGAATATATTTTTAGTCAAAAACGAAATTATTCGGGCGGGAGTTCGAATAAGAAACATCAGAATGTGCTACAGAAAACATCAGATTGTGGTATCAAGGCATTGCCCTTTTGCCGAAATAGTCAGTCTAAATCTTCATGAAGAACACGGTCATGCTGGTCACCAAGCTCTGTTGTTAATAGTACGAAAATCCTATAGCCCCATAAGACCAAAGATGTTATAAGAAAAATAATTAGGAAGTGTATACCTGTTTCAAAAATAAACAATAAGCAACAGAGCAGTTTATGTTCAAGTTCACGACAAACAGTGTAAAAAATACAAAAAAGTTCATATGAAACTGAAATCCGACCTGTCAACCAAGGCTTTTATTGCAGCTTTAAACGACACCAAATTTGTCGGGGCCAACCCAGAATTGAACAATTTAGATAAATTAATTGCATCCAATTCACTTCATCCTGTGCTCAATTAAGCGAATTGAGTTTCATTTTACACAGTTTATGAGAGACGATATTCAAGTAAGCCAATCATCACTAAATCCGTTCTTACAAAACTAGAAGCAATTCGAAATTCAAGGACATTGTATATTGAGTCTAACGATCTGGAGGACTTCACCGCGATTACTTGCGGTAATTTTTTCAGTTCATTACCATTGGTAGCGCTGAGTGAGCCCAACGATACCAATGTTCAAGTTAAGCGACTCAGAGTCGTAGTCAAAATATGAATTTTGCCTATACCAGACAATGTTTAGAATATCGATTGTCTTTATACTTGGTTTTTGCTGTATTGTGATTATTTGGAGGTGATAGTAAGGCCGTATATCGAGTAATCTATCTTTCGCCTAAAAAATATTTTTTCGACTGGGATAGCAACGACATTATCTGCATTACCATTTTTTCGGTTGAAAACTTTCAGCTGACTTTAATAGGGTTTAAAGTGCTTATAAAATAAAATTGAGCAAGTATTGTAATCCAGTTCAAATTTACAAATTTTTGCGGTGCAGGTATTCCTAATGTTATTACAATATGTAGACACTTTTATACGCTGAATGCTGAGTACTAGGAGTGTTAACTGTAAAAGTCGTTTAAACGTTTTTAATAATATTAATTGGCGGGGTTTGCTTACCTGTTACCTCATCTAGTAGTGAAAACATTTGTGACATACACTGCGTTTGAGAACTATTGCTTGGGCTAATACAAACTTGGGTGATTGATGGGAGCATCACAAAAGTAAAAAACCGTTCCTTAAATGCCCTAGGCCCTAACAATCTAAAAATAATAATCTGTACAATTTGTTACAAAATTAATGTACAATCCATTCTAATCAAAAACCACAACGCAAATATAGAGTGACTTCCTAAAAAATTACATCAAATCTGTTATTTTTTTTTATATAATGCATGTGAGAATTATAAGGATCCCCAAACGTTTTTAAAACTGTTATTATCGTTTTTATTATTTTATCGTTCCAAACACTAAATCTAAAATTCAAATTTGCCTTTTTTATTATTTTGGTTTTAGTCAGTATTAATTTTGCCAGAATTTTTCATCGTCAGTTTTCTTTTGTTATAGGTACGGTACCAGAACTTTTCGGCGGTTAAAATTATTTTTTATTTTAATCAATTATTCAACAACCGAATAACAATATAATGTGATACGAGTATGAAGCAACAACAGTAACCTGAAAATATTTTGTAAATTATAATGAAAATAAGGTGGATTTTCCAATTATTATATTTTTGTTGTTCTGTTTTAATTTTTACGATTTTGCATTTTTATCATCATACCAAACTAATAAGCGAGTGGTTTATTTCTAGCCTATGTACATTGGCTTTTATATTTTATGTTTTGGAGGAATAGGATAGGGGGGTGTGTTACGGGATTTGGTATATGGGAATGGAATAATGTCAAGTGTGTCATGTGATAAATATGTTGTAATTAATATGTTATAATATGTTGTAACAATGTTACATAGAGTGTATAGTTTCGTATGGTTATAAATGTCTTCTAGCATGACAATTTTCAGTGTGACAAGTGACTGGAGTGGAGGCTTACACCCGGGAGATCAGTTTATCAAAATGATGTGCTATCTTTTTTTCTACGCACATTATAATATTTATTTACAGTTAGTTTTAATATCGTTAAAAGTGAGCGATTTTAACGTTTCCTATCGAAATTAGTTTTTCGTTTTGAGGTTAGTTACATAATACCATTATCGAAAATGTATTTTCCTTTTTTTTTAAAAAAATATGCGATATTGCTTCAATTCGAGGTTGGTCCAGCAAAATACCTGGTATCTCGAAGTCCAGGAAACTAATTTGTTTCTACCCAAACACAAATTTATTGATAATCACCAGACCGGCTTCTTGTAAGTGCCGAAATACTATTTTCAGGTCTATTCGATGTGCTATGTTGGGCGATGCGATTAAAATATCAGCGACATATAGGAACGTGAATTTGGTGTCACGAAAAGTTGAGTATCATACGGGGGAACTCAAATAAACCGAATTGTTTTCTCGATATCTAATTCAGAGATCGGTATCTGACCATACGTCTCTCAAGCTGAAGGCTGAAATCCGTTCCATCCGCTTTTTTTAATTCAATCCGCGGCAGTCTCCGCGTAGCGGCCACACTAGCGCATTCAGAATGTGTGAATTTTTTTTTTTTTTTTTTTTTTTTTTTTTTTTTTTAAGTTCATTACCAATTTTTATTTACAAGAATTATACAATAATAAGAATATGTACATTGGTAAGAAAAGTGTACCTTTGGTTCAAAAGAACACGGGCCAGGTACACTGATTCCCTTTTAACGAAATTATAAGATACGTACAAAAAAAAAAAAAAATTTAACATATCAATACAATTTACAGTATAAAATAAACTTATAATTTAATTAATTAATAATTTACGGTATAAAATACGAATGAAATATATAAATATAATAGATAATAATAATAATATAATCTCTAGACAAAAATTTATGGCAGATGAATCCAATTATTATAATATAAACATCACGAAAGTATAATTCTACTCGTACTAGTGTTAAATATGAAAACTGAAGAGCTCCTCAATATTCTTGGTTGTACTAAGCCAATGTTTTAGTTCTTTTGAAAATAATGATAAGGTGCAACACCTACGAATCTTGCAAGGTAACTTGTTAAAGATAATAGGTGAAATTACATTGAAAAAACTTCTTCTGAGATGTGAATTATATTTTGGGATATTTTTTTTGAATTGGAGACTAGAACGAAGACTATAGTCTGAATAGTTAATAAATGAGTTTCCGCTAATATTGTAAAAAATTCTTAATACCTTGAAGACAAACATGTGACGCAGTGGCAAGATATCGAGAGTTTGGAATATGGGCCAGGAGGGTGAACACGATTCTTTAAAACACATGATTCGAGCAATGAGTTTCTGCCTATTAAATAATGGTATTAACGTGGTTTTGCATGCACTACCCCAACAGGAGAGACCGTATTGCAGAATTGAATCAGCTAGTGCGAAATACACCATTCTTAATAAATATAATGGACAATATGAACGCAAAACGTACAGTTTCCTTGATACCAATAAAAGCTTAGATTTCAACCCTTCAATATGCGCCTTCCAGTTTAATTGTTCGTCTATTAAAATGCCAAGATAACGATAAACATGAACCAAGTCAACCATGAAACAACCACTGGAATTACAGATCTTATTGCAACCATACTCATGGTACTTAATGGCTGATGGTGATGACAATCCTTGTCGAAAATGTAATATTTTCGTCTTATCGCTTAGATGAAGATTGTGAGCCATGAGCCAAACCGAGAGCATATTCAAATCACTATCAATATACTTAATGTTATCTTGTAAGCTAAGACTACTGTAAGCAAACGAAAAATCATCAGCAAATGCAATGGGGGAGCCACAGAATGGTTGGCTAAAAATTCCGTTTACATAAATGAGGAACAGTAGAGGCCCAAGGACTGAACCTTGAGGAACCCCTACACTAATCGGCAGAACATGGCTAAAATGACCATTTATTTTGACTACCTGAGTGCGACCATTTAAATATGAATCTAACCACTTGTGGATCGTATCGCGAAAACCAATGCGGTAAAGCTTCATTACAAGAGTAGAATGTTCCACTCTATCAAAGGCTTTAGTCAAATCTATAAATAACACGGATGCTATAGCGGTGTTATTGCGGTTTTAACTATTTATTAATAACACTCACTATTTGTATTTATAATAACTATTTTATTTATTGTAAATATTATTTTTAAGGTAGTTCACAAAAACACAAAATGGTGTGAACGATTGTTCGTGGCTTTCACTTTATATATGATTATTATTTTTGAGACCGTGTCTCTTTGAAATTCTAAACGCGACTATCCTTTTTCGTTTCTTGATTTCCGGGTCGTCGATAAATATCTCGATATTTATCGATCGTCGATAAATATCGAGATTCGCGGAATTAATTTTTAGTTGGCGAAATAGCTCTATTCAGCAAAACGAGCAATGCCTCGTAATTAAGCGGCGCGGTGTATAAATAGTTTTGCTACGAGGAGTGCCACGAAGTGAAAAGGATTTTGATGATTTTGAGCCGCTACAATGCCTTTAGACTATGGTCAATGTTTATACTTATTTGTTCTAAAAATGACAATAGAGCTTGTTCGGTATTTCTGTTCTTTCTAAAACCAAATTGTAAGGGAGATAGAAAATTGAATTTATCCAAAAAGCTTACAAACCTAGCTTTCATAGCCTTTTCGAATATTTTTGAAAAAACCGAAAGAAGGGAGATTGGGCGATAATTATTTACAGATGCTCTATCATTTTTTTTAAATATTGGAACTACCACGGTTTTCTTTAAGGTAATCGGAAAAATTCCTGTAGCCACACTTAGGTTAAATATAAACGATAATACATCAACCAGAAAGCAAGCCGTTTTTTTACAGTACAGTTAGACACTCCATCTATACCAGGAGCCGATCGGTTTCTAAGAGAATTAATTATTAAATACAGTTCCCCAGATGAAATAGTTGAGAAATGGAAACTACTCATAATATCATAGTGTTCTGTGATTAATCTGTTTTTTTCAGAATTGCGCATTTTGTAAGTAGACTGCGTTGAGCCACCAACAGTTGTAAAAAAATTGTTGAATGCATTGGCAATGTCAACTGGCCCTTGAATGGGATTATTCATCTCATCAATAATTTCTGTAATTGGAACATGCTGTGCATGGCCAACTATTATTTCGTTTACAGTTTGCCAGTTTTTGCGAGCGTTTTTGCCATTACTACGGAACTGTCGAACATAAAACTGTTTTTTAGTAGCGCATATTTTCTCGTTTACAGACTCACACAACTTCAAGCTGTACTGTTTTAACCTATTATTATTAGGGTGCTTCTTGACCAGTTGGCAAATCTTGTTTCTATTCCGTATTTGTTTCAAGAGATAATCGGACATCCAGGGCTTTAACTTAATTAATTGCTTGTTCACTGATTTTGAACTAGTACATTTATCAATGTGATCTCTAAATATGTTTAAGAAATGGTCAAAAGAAAAAGACGGATCCTTGCAGCAGTATACATCTGCCCATTCTTCATATGTCAGCAGATTAATTAATTGATTGTGATCAACATTCGATACCTCAATGTTTCGACTAAAATTTGTATGCTGAATACGCCCTGATATTTTGATGTTAATTAAGCAGTGATCTGATATCTTCAAATCTAAGACAGCATACGACACCTCATTAAAGTATCTTTGATCAAATCGATACAGAATATTGTCTATACAAGTTGCCGAACTATTTGTAATCCTAGTAGGTTCAGAAAACAAAACGTCAAGACCGTTATTGGAGACTAACATTAGAAAACTATCTAGGAGTGGACTGTTTTGTAAAAAATTGATGTTGAAATCACCCATAATAAATAAATTAGTATGAGATACGTCATTAATTAGCTTGGCGAACTCATCAACGAATATAGGAATACTAGTGTAATTCAGTCTATATATGCAAACTACGAAAAACAATTTGGAGTTCAGGGTAAATGTGACACCGACGGCATCGAATGTTTGAAAGTTAAAATTAACTTGTTTACTGTGCAAGTTATTATTGATAAAAATAGCTACTCCACCCGCACGACTGTCATTGTTGCACTTAGCAAATAAATTATACCCATCTAAACAATAATTTTCAATTTCCTCTTCATAAATCCAAATCTCAGAAAGACCAATAATAAGAGGCTTCATTTTCGTGGAGTCAATGTATGCAATCAGCTTATCATTATTTTTCCTAAGACTTCTTATATTTTGATGGATAAAATAAAGTTCTTTTAGATTACTATCCATTGCACAGACTTATAATAATAATGAGAGATGTAGATACAAAAACGAAATTAAATATAATCAAAAAATAATTCAAAATCTGATAAAAAGTAATGTTTAATAAAAGCAACTCTTCGATATCGGTAAGAAAATATACTGCCACTAGAACGAGAATGAGTATACACAATCGTAATGTCGATTTATGGAGAAAATAAAAAAGTAAAATATCCAAAATGAAAAACAATCTTGGGATATTTAAATTAGTTAAAATAATTTTGAGTAAAGTAATAAAAATTAAACAGAATAAACTAATTACAAAATTATCATTTAACAAAAAAATTTGAACTACACAAAAATTAATCCATCGTCTAGAGTATATGCGTGTAATTCGACCATTACAATTCATATACTTCAAAAGCATTTGTAAGGTTTCATTACCAATATAACGCCAAAAAATAAAAAATAATAGAAATATAAAAAAAAATGTGAAACTGTCGAAAAAAATTTTTAAAGCAAATGTAAACAAAAGATCAAAAAACATAAAGTTAAGTATATAATAAACTAAGAAACTAATACTAAAACGAACCAACATACAATTGTGATATTTTTTATCCAGTAGCTCCTTGTTGTTGGTTGCCATCCAGTGTGGACGATTATGCAGCCGGATTATTGACGTGCTTTTCCAGTGTTCGTTCAAGCTGGCTGAGATCGGTGATGGAACGGACGTGAACCACTTCTGAATCAGGTAATTTACGAAGTAATATTTTATTGTTGTTGCACCATAAAAATCGAAAATTGTGTTTTGTTTTGAATTTTTTAGCTTCCGTGTACAGTCTACTTTGGTGTTTTGTGAGATGGTGCAACAGACGAATTTTGCTGTTATCCAACCCGGAATCAATTTCGTTCCACAATATGGATTTACAGCTGCGAAATAATTGTAGTGTATGTTGTTTGATTTCAGTAGATTTAAATGTTACAATAAATGAATTTTTTAGAAAACTGTTATCATTAATTAGTTTCATTTTATCGATGGATACGATGGCTTCATTTGATATTGTCTCCCCTGATTTCTGTATAACTTTAGAAAACAGTTCTGGTGTGAGAATAGAATTCCTGGGCAACCCACAGACAATGATATTGCGCGAATTATGTATTTGGTTGGGTAAATCGACCTTATCCTCCAACCAGGGCCCCTATTTGGGAATCCGATTCGACTTGCTATTCGATTCGAATGATCAATTCGATTCGAACATGAATTGGTATTTGGGAATTCGATCGAAAATAGAAATGTACACTGTTAAATTATGAGAAGGGAAATTTTTTGTTAATGGTTATACCTATATAAAAATTAAACATCTTGTTGAATTTTGACAGTTTTGTTGTTAAATAAATTTAGCATGTTAAAAAAGTTTATTTAAAAATAATGGGTTCAAATGCAACAGCAATATATTTTTCAAGTGACAGTGAAAATGACAACAATTGTTCGTCGTATTTGCGATATAGAACAATTAGAGGTAAGTTAGATTAGAAGAAACGCAACAAGAAAATGATGTACTGCATGAAGAAAATTCAATTGCAAGACAATAATTTGTTATAAGAACTAATATTTTAAATTCTTATAAGCTTTGTTTTATTATTTTGTAATAAATGTTTACATACTTTGCAAAAAAAAAAAAAATATGTAATTTTATTTCTTACAAAAAATACTATTGACGATAGTAGTGTATTGATGTATGTACTATATTTATATATATATATATATATATATATATATATATATATATATATATATATATATATATATATATATATATATATATATATATATATATATATATGATATGTAGTTATGTATACATCTATATATAAAACTAAAAAATAATAATGCATCGGCTTTAATTTTTAATTACTATCATTTTAAAATTTTGTGTCCTTTTTATACGGCTTCGTTAACAAAACTAACAACGAACGCAAATTCGATCATGAACGTACAAATGATGCTCGTAAACGAATTGTCAAATAAGGGAAATTTTCCATCGTTTCTTGTCTATACATTTTTGTTTCATTGTTGTTGTTGTTCGATTTCATTTTATACGTTCTCGAATTGCCAAATACCGATTGATCGAATATCGAATTCACAAATACCGATTGTTCGATAACGTCGTTCGATTGTTCGATATCGAGTTCCCAAATAGGGGCCCAGCTTATTTTGTTGTCTAAATATCAATAACTTTTTCTAAGTGATTGAGTTTAATTTTCATCGCATGATTTTCACTGGATAACACATTAATTTTATTATTTAATTCATCAACAGTGTCGCTAATGAATTGCTGGGATCGTTCCAAGGCATCCAGTTTTAAATGCACGTTATTCAGGACTACCATCACATCATGAAGAGTAGGATTTTCCGGTATTTCAGGTTCATTAGCTTCCGTATAGTCAATTATCGACCTTCTCGTGGTGCCACGACATGTGAGACATAGCCATGCAGCTGAACCAGCACTAATGTTCTTCACCATATCATCCGAGAGATTTAGGCATTTTATATGGAATACTTTTTCACAGTTGCCACATTTAATCCCAGGAGATCTGCCTTGCGTGACAGATTTTGAGCAGGAGGCACAGTATATAGGCATTATCAGAGCAATATAAGATGGAGGGTTGCAAAAATGACTCTTCGAATTATGCAATAATATATGTGTATTATTTATGTGTTGTATTAATTCAATGCTTCCAGTACAAAGAAGTGAATAGGCCGATTAATCTCGTGTTGTTTACGTCATCTAACAAACCGTAGTATAACAGAAAATCGGCCCTGATGATACATCTATCGATATTGGCGATCGCAAATTTTCACGCGAACCGCCGACGCAGGCCTAGGTTCAAAGTTAGGTGTTTTGTGCCAGATGTTTAAATCCGCATGGTGTTTTCGGTGCAAATAATGTTAGATCGAATTTAACCAATTTTTCTCGTGGCATTGGTGCCTATGAGAAATTTTTGAGACGAGTAATTTAAATGGCGTAAGTTTGCCGATACTGCAGAAGTTCGGCTTTGTTCGAACTTGCAAGTTTTGATGCAGTTTTTTGCTATAATACTGAATGGTTAATTTTAAACAGATAAACTAAATATTTTAATTAATAGTAAAATCATATACAAAACGAATTTATGTTGGATCATAGATAGATTTTCGAAAACCGTTCCTCAACCAAGTCTGGAATCTCATTTTCTCATGATAATCTATACTCGTAAATTCGCGTAGCACGCACTATTCATTTGACGTCTAAGCAGGCTATATTTTTAGGCTACGGCCTAATGAATATAGGTGCAAAATTTCAGAACGAAATTTATGTTGGATCATTGTCATCTCTTCTGTTGGTCAATGCAAAGACAGCTATGTCCGATCCTTTGTTGATATATTTGCAGATATACAGTGGGTCACAGCCAAAAGGATGCAAGCAATTTTTATTTTTTTAAAGTAAATATCCAAAACACGATTATAAAATAAATATCCATTTTTAATTTAAATTTATTATAAGCTTCAGTATGAATTGTTAATTGCATAAAACAAGACAAATATAAAACTTCTATTTATAACAAAATAGTAACAAAAATCAAAATTTCTACGTAAAAGCATGTCACATCTAAAATGATGCAGTTTTAAAAATTCTTTAAAACAGGAATTCATATGTGTGTAACTAATATTATCTCTCTGTCTCTCTCTCTCTCTCTGGCACTATATCCCATAAAGGGATTTGGCCGCCTCAAATGAGGTTTCATATTTTCATTTCGGATAATGAGTGATTAATTCATTGATCCTAAACCAGCCATGAAATTTTTTCACCGAAGGGAATCGAACCCTGGACCTCCGGTCGCTGGAGCAAGCATGCTGACCACTTTGCCACCGGGGCGGCGAATACGGTACAACCGAGCGATTATCGATGCCGATGTCGTTGTTTGTGTTATTGTTGAATGTCCGTCCATAGAGTGGATAATCATCGTTGCCAGTGATGGTTTTTTTAAATAATTTGTTTGGATATTTTTTGTGCATTTTCCATGCACGGAGACGTTGGATTGATTATCCCGTTTGGTCCATGGATCATATTTTTGGAAACTACTTCAAATCAGTCTGGATCGATTGTATGTGGAATGTGGATTGATTTTTGAAGTTATTAGGAAATTCAATATTTAAACTTTTTTAAATTAATATTTATTTCTTCATAATTAGAAAATAGTTTAAGAAAAAATGTGTTTATTAAATAGTTTAAGGTATTACTTTTTTGTATCTCGGTTATTCCATTTTAAATATCAGAAAACAGCTTAAAAATTGCAAAAATTTAATTTTAATCTCAAATTAATTAATTTTAAATTAACATCGAGTCCATCAATTTATTCTAGCATATATTTTTAGCATAGTATGCTCTTCCGTTCACTGAGGCGATTCCATCCCCAATTGCTTACGATTACATCCTTATAGAGATAAATCGTTCATATATGGGCTCCTTATATTTTAATTAGAAGTGTATTAACGAACAATCAAAATCACGTCGATTATAGAATCCGCGGGAGCGCATCGATTGCGGATTGAAAACTGCATATAAAAAAATTAAAAACCATTGCTATAAATTAAAGTAGCCTAGAAAATATGTATTAATTTACAAACAAATCATTTTTTATGATTCCCCGTACAAACGCAATAAAGGCGGTGATACATGTAAAGCCTTTAAGGCAAAAAAATTTGCCTTATACAAAATTGGGAAATACCCATTTTAAAATTTTTGCCTATAAAGCGATTCAAGATTTTTTTTTTCTTACTTTTACCCAATCAGCGCGCATAATTTTTATGCCTTAAAGGCAAAATCTGTACATGTATCACCGCCTTAAAAGCGTTACGGATCTAAAACAAATTTTACTTTACTAATTGTATCAAAATCCATAGAAGTTACTAAGATACTATGATTTAAAATTTTGTTTTATTTTTTTTTTATAAGCAGTTTTCAATCCGCAATCGGTTTGCTCCCGCGGATTCTATATAGTTTCTGCAGTTTTTGCGTATTCTGGAAAACGTTTGTATGGAGCACCAGACCCAGGGGCCCGATCCCGTCAAAAAATATGAAACCCTGCTCATTTGTATAAAATCTCTATCCAATGTTTAAAACCAATTGGATGAATAGTGTGTCAATTTATAAGGAAAGCCCTTTTAACCTAGGGGATGAACCCCTTAGATTTAAACATGCCACTAGTTTAATATAAGCTTTTCTTTAACTCGTTTCCGTCAAAGGAATTAAAAAACAAACAATTTTAGATACATTTGTACCAAAGCCCCTAGACTGACTCCTTCAAAAATATGGCAAGGTTGGTTCTGGACATGCAACTTATACACGGTCAAAATTTCAAGACGATAGGCTGAGTGGTTTGCGATATTTTCGGTTCTGGATATGCAACTTATACTTGGTGAAAATCTCAAGACGAGCGGTAGTGTTCTACATAAATTTGTACTGTGGCCTTATATGAATTTCCATACCATTATTCTCCATCTAAGTTAAATTTTTTTTCATCCGAAAAAATATTTTTTTTCAATTACTATTCATTGTTTGCGGAAGCACTTCCCAAGGTACACTCTTCCCTAGGAACAAAAGTCTACATACACCTGCTGTTTCTAGTATATTTCGTAAACTACATTCGATTTTCAAATTTTTTTTTGGAAGAATATTTATTGTTTTATATTTAAATTATAGTTATAAATCACATTTTAATTTTACAGTTACATTTTCTGACAAAAAAAAAACGATAAAAATTGAAAAGACAAAAGTCTATGTACACTTAGCATTAAAACCAGTTCGCACTCGAATGCAAACGATGTTCCCGTTATGTTCATTATTTAGTTATGTTTTATTAAACAGGCAGCACTTCGCACTTAATCGTTGACTTATACCTGATAAATTAGTGAAAAATTCATTGAACTATGCGACCGCGTAAAGAAATTTGTACCCGTATTCGGAATTTAGTATTTCAATTAAAAAAGAAAAAATCATTTGGCAAAATTGCTGAAACTGTGAAACTCAATCGTGCTACTGCCTAAATTTAATTAAAAACTATGAAGAGCGATGGTCTGTACTTAATAAACCCAGATGTGGCTGCCCAAAGAAGATATCATAAAGAGATGTGCGTGGTCGGTCGGATCTTCAATACATCAGGAAAGGACGTTACTTCAAAAAACTATTATTAGAGTACTCAAACGACCGAACGATATAATAGCAGCATTCCACGACAAAAACTGCTAATTTGTACCAAGAACAAAGCATTGAGGTTTAACTTCGCTAGAAGACATTTTAATGAAGGCATCGGATCCTGGAATGGTGCTTTATTTACAGACAGTAAATTCAACATATTCGGATCACTCATAGAGCTCTCACAACTTTTAACTTAAGAGTATCTCTCACAATGAGCAAAAAAAAAATAAATTGGAACCAATGATGATATTTTTGAAATTGTATTTTGCATTATTAATTATAATTTTAAGATAAATTAAACCGATAAATTTGTTCTTATTTGCTTTTTATCGTGTTTTGTCTGGAAAATAACAACAAAATCACTCATTTTGAAATTTAGCTAACTTCGTTAGTCTTTTCTTTAGGCAAAAGATTGGAGTTTGCTAACTTTTTTCTTAAGGTAAAAACGAAAATTTTTTTTTCTCAAGTTTTATTTTCAAACAAACTTGTAAGGCAAAAGGAAAAGTTTTTCTATTGTGAGAGCTCTGTTATAATACTATAGTAGGCATGTATGTGAAGCTGGCTCGAAAAATTAGCCCGAAAACACCTTTTCAATTTTGGTGCGTTTCTTTGCTAAATTAAATACTATCCCGAAAAATTTATTGATCATGCAAGAAAAATGAGAATTTCTTCCCGAAATATTTTTGACGTTGTATTAAATAAATAGTAATTAATATCGGTGAAAAGGAATAAATATCACGGTTTTATTTGCTTTATTTAGACTACACATTAAGGTAAAGTATGTGACAACAAATCACCTTACCCGATAAACTATATGACAAAAAAATTTAAATGAGTGCTGTTGTACAACAAAATGAGTATTTTTATTATTTAACTACAGAAGACACGAAACAGGTAATCATCATATGCATACACTGTGTCGACATTGCCCACAAAGATTTAAAGAAATTTTAAAATACTTAAGAATAAGCAAATCAAGCAATTTATCCTAATGGTTTCGATGTTCTCCATGCTTGATATGAAAAATAGATTAAATTTATTAATTTTTTGTGGAAATCCTAGAGATAACCCCATCGGGAAATTAAATTTAAAAGTTAGGTTCGTCTATCACTTAAGCCATACCAAAAGCCCATCTTGGAATCACGACTATAAGATGCATATCTTAAGCAACTTGTCCTTATGGTTTCGATGTTCTCCATGCTTGATATGAAAAATAGATTAAATTTATTAATTTTTTGTGGAAATCCTAGAGATAACCCCATCGGGAAATTAAATTTAAAAGTTAGGTTCGTCTATCACTTAAGCCATACCAAAAGCCCATCTTGGAATCACGACTATAAGATGCATATCTTAAGCAACTTGTCCTTATGGTTTCGATGTTCTTCATGTTTGATATGAAAAATCGATTAAATTAATTAATTATTTGTGGAAATCCTAGAGATAACCCCATCGAGAAATTAAGTTTAAAAGTTAGGTGCATCTATCACCTAAGCCATACCAAAAGCTCATCTTGGAATCACGACTATAAGATGCTGATCTTAAGCAATTTGTCCTTATGGTTTCGATGTTCTTCATGTTTGATATGAAAAATCGATTAAATTAATTAAATATTTGTGGAAATCCTAGAGATAACCCCATCGAGAAATTATGTTTAAAAGTTGGGTCCATCTATCACTTAAGCCATACCAAAAGCTCATCTTGGAATCACGACTATAAGATGCTGATCTTAAGCAATTTGTCCTTATGGTTTCGATGTTCTTCATGTTTGATATGAAAAATCGATTAAATTAATTAATTATTTGTTGAAATCCTAGAGATTAGCTCATCGGGAAATTAAGTTTAAAAGTTGGGTCCATCTATCACTTAAGCCATACTAAAAGCTCATCTTGGAATCACGACTATAAGATGCTGATCTTAAGCAATTTGTCCTTATGGTTTCGATATTCTTCATGTTTGATATGAAAAATCGATTAAATTAATTAATTATTTGTGGAAATCCTAGAGATAACCCCATCGAGGAATTAAGTTTAAAAGTTAGGTGCATCTATCACCTAAGCCATACCAAAAGCTCATCTTGGAATCACGACTATAAGATGCTGATCTTAAGCAATTTGTCCTTATGGTTTCGATGTTCTTCATGTTTGATATGAAAAATCGATTAAATTAATTAAATATTTGTGGAAATCCTAGAGATAAGCCCATCGAGAAATTATGTTTAAAAGTTGGGTCCATTTATCACTTAAGCAATACAAAAAGCTCATCTTGGAATCACGACTATAAGATGCTGATCCTAATCAATTTGTCCTTATGGTTTCGATGTTCTTCATGTTTGATATGAAAAATACTACCATGAGCTTTAATATGGCTTAGGTGATAGATGGACCTAACCTTTAAACTTAATTTCCCGATGGGGTTATCTCTAGGATTTCCAGAAATAATTAATTAATTTAATCGATTTTTCATATCAAACCAAAGGCACATTGAAACCATAAGGACAAATTGCTTGATTTGCTTATTCTTAAGTATTTTAAAATTTCTTTAAATATTTGTGAGCAATCTCGACACAGTTTATGCATATGATGGTTACCTGTTTCGTGTCTTCTGTAGTTAAATAATAAAAATACTCATTTTATTGTACAACAGCACTCATTTAAATTTTTTTGTCACATACTTTGTTGTCACATACTTTACCTTAAAGTGTAGTCAAAATAGAGCAAATAAAACCGTGATATTTATTCCTTTTCACCGATATTAATTACTATTTATTTAATACAACTTCAAAAATATTTCGGGATGAAATTCTCGCTTTTCTTGCATTTTCAATAAATTTTTCGGGATAGTATTTAATTTAGCAAAGAAACACACCAAAATCAAAAAGGTGTTTTCGGGCTGGTTTTTCGTGCCAGCTTCACATACATATAGTAGGCGCAGATAAAAAAATGACAAAAGAATAAATGTAAAAAATGTAATTTAGTCGTAGAAGGAAAACACAGAAGGAAGGTTGAAATTTATAAGTATTTAATAAATACATTAATATAAAACTAATTGTGGTATTTTATTAAATAATAATCAAAAAGGAAGAAAGCTTATATACCTGTATTTATTATATAATTTTAATTAATAAAATTGAATACTGTATGTAGATTTTTGTTTTATTAATTTTTATGTATTTTTTATTTATCAGAATATTTGACTATAAAATTGAAATGTTATTCATAATACTAATTTATATATCAAAAAATAAATTTTTTTCAAAAAAACAAATTTTTGAAATGTAGTTTACGAAATATACTATAAACAGCAGGTGTATGTAGACTTTTGTTTAAAGTGTATGTGCTGCTTGGCAGATTTCTATCTTTGTTGCTTGCGTACAGCTTTTAGTCGTGTTTTTTTAAAACTAAAAATGAAGCACTTAAAACTGCTCTACGAACTGTTGATTTGCTGGCATTAAGCCCAGCTACCTTTCTGATTTTGTTGGTGAAAAAGGGTGAAATGGACGCTAGCCTATACATTTTTCTTGTATCTTGCGGGGTAAGAACTGTGGCCAACCTTCCTTAGTAGTTGCTTCCATATGATGCACTGACTTAATAATTTCGTACATCATGCTCACTACTGAACACTTAATTTGAAAATCTTGAAAAAAATTAGCTTGAAATTTACTCACAAACACTTTACTCACACTCACAACTTTACAATGCGTCTATTTAAGTGAAAAAATAAAATCCGTTTAATATACATAAACTATACTCCAAAAAAACAAAGGAAAGTGCAGTTACATTGCTATGTTTAAATTTTTATTCATTACTGTTTCACTGAGTACTAGTTTCTCTCTCTTCTCAATAAAAATATATTCTCGGTTCCTATCGAGAAATTACAGTAAAAGTTACATTTTAAAGTAAATTAGCAAGTGCGTCTAATCAAATGAACCGCAATGTATATTTAAGTTGATTTTGTTTGCGAATATTGTGGTGGTATCTAGAGTGTTCACTCACCACGGTATTCAGGAGATTCTATACGCGGTAGCTTAGGAGTGAAAGTATGCGTGCGAATAATTATTAGTGGTGCTTAATGTGAAATAAATTTGTAGGCTTGTGGTTATTAAATGAAAATACAGCTCACTTTTTTAATTAATTATTTTTATTTTTTTATTGCGATCGTGTAATAGCGTGTATCCACTATCGATGTGTGTCTCATTTTTTTTCTTTTTTCCGTAGCAAAAAGTTGTCGTTATTTTTTTGTCAAAAACAAATGCTGATAGATGGTAATGTCCGTACCTTAACTCTTCGCTGTAATAAATTTTGATTTATTTATTTTACATGGTTTTGTGGTGTCGCCACAAATTGTTTAATTTGTTTTAAACTGTGTAAAGTGAAATAATAAATAATTGTGAAAATAACTATTGTTGTGTTTTAGATGAGGGAAGTGCCTAGAGGGGATTGAGGGAATATTTGGGTGATTATTGTTATTGTGATATCGTGATATTGTTTCCGGTTTATTAACGGTAGATAACATTTTTCACAAGATACAATTTGTTATAACAATACCCGGTATTAAGAGTACCAGTCCAATATTTTAAAAGTAAATTTATTTTTATAAATTAGACAAACACAATGCCAGACCACAAAATATGTCGACGGTGTCGTCTCTAATTATAAAAATGTATGTAATTTTAAAAATGCAAAATCGTTTTAATATATTTTATTATTAATTACCACAGGAAAACAAAATTATAATGTAACTGTATTTATTGTTGTTGTTTTTTCTTTTGACACAATGACAAAACAAAACATCAAGAGCAATTAATTTATACAGCACAGTGCCATTTATATTTCATATTTAATAATTCATAAAATCGCGCCAAACTGTAAATATTTATTTTTATACAATTTAATTCGTTTTATTGAATTTAAATTCATATATTATGGAACGTGTTGAAAACGTTTTATAAATCAGTAATAAAGTGTCATTTGACAACAAACGAGCTGACAATGCCTTAACGTGCGTGTGCCGTGTGTAAACGATAAAAAACCGTCACTTAATAAACTATCAGCAAGAAACCAAGAAACATAAATTATTTATTAACAGAACACATATTAGAGCTTGTCATGCATACGAATGAAATATGTCACGTATGTACAATACATACTTTAAAATAACATAAAACCATAAGAACATAAAAATTATTTGGAAAAATTGTTTTATGCCAATTTATGCGTAACTTGGTTTGTTTGTTTGTTTTATGATAAAAGGAATTTTGATATTTTGAGCATTTATCGCAATTATTTCAATGGTGGGGTCTTTCTGTCGAATTTTTTCAAAAAAATCTATCGATTTGTACAGTTTGGCGTGTTTTTACGAATCGAACAGCAGACATATACAGATTCACACATGTTATGTCTAATTTTTATTGTAATACTTATACTGACAGTTGCCATTTAATAATCTATTCTGATTTCATTATTGTTCATTATGAATTTCAATATTTTAAATTTTATAATATGGAAATGCATGCGAATTTTTGGTTTTTCATTTTACTTACCATACAAGTTGCTTCATGCAATTTCCCTAATTTTGGTCGAATAAATGGTAATATCTGACGCCATAAGAAAGTTTGTACCGATACCGGGACTCCTAAATCTTGCAGTCCATCATCAAGGGAACACGATTTGTCGCCCTCATTTGGTGCCATTATAAATTAATTTCTGAAATTTAGTTTTATATTATATAGATTTTAGAAAACTAATTTAATGATTTTTTAGAATTTGTGATGTTTACTGATTGATTTATACATTGGGGCGATATTCCTCTCCGAAAAATTTACTTAACAATGTAAAAACTATAAGAAGCACATGGAATTCTTCAGAAATTTACAGGAGATTCTAGTCAAAAATGCATCATTCTACAAATCGAATTTTACCACATTAGATTAATGACTGGTAAAGTTCTATAATTCGATTGACGTAGATAGATCTAACACAGAGATAGTGTTTTGTACTCTTTGTACTCACAACAAAACCGAAGGATTGGACAGGTTGATTAGTTGGGACAGAATCGGTCAAATTGTTGATCTAAAATATAATCAAATCAAGTATTACAATATTATTTAAATTGGCTGGAACTCAAGAAGATCCCAATCTCAAACCGCAATGGTTTTCCGCTGCTCTGATAAACTGCAAGAGGCTGAACCAAGGCAGTGAGGTTATCTGATCAACATTCAAAGATCTGTTACCAAGAAACCGGAATCTAACTAACTTGAAGGCAGGACAACAGGAAACAAAGTGAATCTTAGCCCCATTTTTTGTAAATGGTTTTTGAAATGGCAATGAGCATGACAAGTAAGGCGAGTGACCAAAACACGTAGCTGGTCTTTCTTCAGTGATAGAGCATACTTAGTTGACCTCAAATCAGGTTCATAAATAAATCAACACATCATAAAAAACACATTGGAGCCAAATCTCTTTTCCTGGAGCTTTTTTGTGGGCTGCAAACATGTAGTAATCGCTGGAGACCAAATCTGGCGAATACGGTGGATGCGAAAGCAATTCAATGTGCAATAATGTGTTGTCGTTTTTGATCCATTGTGAGCAAACACGGTAGCCACTTCGAACACAGCTTTCTCATGGGCAAATGTTCGTGCTAAATATGACAAACACATTCCATTGATATCTTTACAATGTCAATTATCTCGCGCACTTTTCTGAAGTCACAAGCGGCTAATAAAATATTTACAGTCCTTAATCGGTTTGGAAGTGGTTACAGGATTTTGCAACGCAATGAGCTCTTTTTTACCATTCGTACACAAAATAATATTTTTGATAGCAATTATATCCGCCTGGAACACAGGACCTTCCAAAACTCGCACCTAATTCAGAGTGGGACCCGTATGCGAAGAAAACTCACTACTCAGACACCCGGTTATTGAAGTTTCAGGACCATCAAAGGTGTCTCGATGAGGAAGGAATTATTGAAGTCGAATTTTGGTAACCGTTTGTCATGAACCATTATGATTTTTGGTATAGATGAAATGAAGAAATTGAAAATTTTTCATGCCCCGCAATCAAACCAAGTTGTTTCACGCCCCTAAAGCACCTTAATCTGAATGCAGCGGATCAAGCCGTATCCAGCATGAAAGACTGCATCGGGGATAGGAACAAATCTGCAAAGCGAGAATTGGAGTTCAGGACATAAAACCGGTAAAAGTATACTGCATGCCATACCGTGTAGGTAGACTGTTAAGTTTCACTAACGTGGGATTCGATTTTACCAGGGAGGAGGCTATACCAAATAACAGAGACGTAAGATAGCATAGACCGAGAGTTTACTGTCTAAGGTAACGCCAAGATTTTTGTCAGTATCTGATCTTCTCTTCCCAAAAAAGAGAAGTGACGGACATTTCACCAATATTTCTTTGTCCAATAAAGACTAGTAAAATGGTCTTAGAATTAGATTTATTAACGTTCAAACCCTTCTCAAGGTATCACATCTCTACAACATGTAGATCTCGCTACATTAAGTCAGATAGGATTGATCTAAGCATTAAAGTCAGATGGTAGTTTAATAAGTAAGTCCATCGGCCTGCTACCTCAAACATCAAACTCTTTATCAACACATCCATCAGCGATAACCACAGTAACAACATTTGTATCGCCAACGGCATCATCGCACTTAAAGCCTATTCCACCAGTAACCACAACTGCAGCTTCACTAAACTCACATCTTACACATGAACCCCGACGATGGCCCTTCGTCAGTAGAATTGAAAGTTCCTGTGATGAAAGAAAAATTCTCAGACTTTCTAAAAATTAAAATGAAACTGGATAACGCCACCATAATTGTATGTTAAATACAATTATTTAAATGATTTATTTTATCATACTATGATATTCTTGATCTTCTTCATCATCTTCGTTCTTGATCTTCTTCATCATAACAATGATGATCACTGAAAATATTTTTTTTTTTTTGAGTGATCATCATTGTTATGATGAAGAAGATCAAGAATATTATAGTATGATAAAATCAATCATAGTATGATAAAATCACATCCAGATATGTGATAAATCAACCTGGATTATAAACAATCATAATCTGGGCACTGATCTTGTTCTATGTGCTACAAAAGAAGAATTTGCTGATATTAAATTAAAGGTCACATCTCGTTGCGAGCACGAAAACATTGTTTTTAATAACATCAACTTAAACTACAAAACGCTTGCCTCGTATCGAATAAATGGTAACCGGACCTACGATACAGTTTTTATCGATGAGTACATGATGGTGCGCATGCTGGAAACATATGACTTGAGGTTATCAAAAGTAAATGTTCTAAATTATATCTTCTGGGTGATAAAAACCAAATACCATATATTGACAGATTACATCATGTCAATATGTAATTTTCCGATGCAAGTGCTTTCGTAACAAAGACTGAATACTTGAAAGTAACATATAGATGTCCAGCTGATGTTACTTCTGCTCTCAAAGAATACTACTCTAACATTATTAGTATGAATTCGGTGGCAGTTTCCACTGTGAATTTATAAACCTGCCACCAACGATATCGTCATTATCTGTGTTAGAGAACGCCTTCTATCTAACTTTTACCAGAGCTGATAAACAATTAATCTTCCAGTTTAAGATACCAGACACCAGTAAAGTCTTGACAATCCATGAAGCACAAAGTTTAAGCTCTTGAGCTGTTTGATAGTAAACTGCATGCCATAGTTGCAATCCTAGATACACACAATCATTTAAATATTTTTCACCGGTGGCTAATGATAGACTACACTCACTTTAAATGAAAGCTCGAACTTATACTATTACTCAAAAGGTAAATCAACCCATAAAGTCCAAGAAAAGATTGGTCTATGAGAAATGTGCAATTTACTATCAAAACGTAAACAAAATGGCATCAAAAGCCTCATTTGTTTTGTAAAACTTCATTAAAACCCGGCATAAGGAGCAGCGAATATTTTGGACATGATTACGTTGTTTATAGATGCTATCGGTCTCCTGAAACTAGTTCAAAGAAATCGGGTGGTTGCGTACTGATAGCAGTATATTCTAAACTCTGGAATGCTTCAGTAACTTTAGCCCCATCGAGAGTTGAACAAATTGGTGTAAACAATCAAAATTAACCAAACCAATCTAATCATCTACGCGGCATATATACCACCTCAATCAAATAGTGATCATTATGCATCTTGCATCGATGCGATTGATGAAGTTATTAATACAACAAACTCGTCAGATTTTGTTCTTGTGCTTGGTGATTTTAATCTTCCAAATATAACTTGGAATTTGGAACTTAACTGTATTTTACCATGCAATATAACAGCAGATGCGGAATCTTTATTTGTGTATACGACATGCTTGGTTATAATTTGAACGAAATAAACACAATTACTAATAATCGTAATATATTATAGGGTCCTGTCTTCAGCAACGACATTGACATCTTTAAAATTTCTGAATCCCTACTTCCTTTTGTCATAAATGATGTCAATCACAAATCTTTGGATATTGTATTTGACTCAACTAAAATGGCGAAATCAGAACAACTACAACCAATCAAATACAACTTTACAAAACTAACCGTTTGGGGCTACAAAGTTACCTAGAATCCATCAACTGGCAAATAACTCTCAATTCCAATGGTGTAAACGAAAATGTGGACAAATTTAATGACATTATGTTTCAAGACTTCGAACTTTATGTACCTACATATGTGCTGTAAACCACAAAATGCTCACCCTCATTGGTTTAATGATAGACTAGTTAACTTAGAAACTCGAAAGTCAAAAGCGTATGCCAAAATGTTGAAAAGTGGGTTAGAAGCGGGCAAAACTACGTTTCTACAACATAGTAATGAATTTGAAATTTATTTCAAATCAAAACACAGGTCGTATCTTGATCAAATTCAAGACAAAATCAAAGTAAATCCAAAACAAATTTGGAAATACTTTAGGAAGGATACTTCAATCGCGGCTAATATGACCTACAAAAATGCCTGCTCTTCAAACGCCAAAGATATAGCTAACATTTTCGCGTCGTTTTTTCAATCAGTCTATAGAACAAGCATTACTAGTGGATTGTACAAACAACCCAGCAACAACAACACATCAATAACTCCTCCTATTTTTTTAGAGGACAACATTTTATCGGCTTTAAGAGGGTTTGGTGATGGTCGCGGTCTTGCCGATATACCTCTTCTATTCTGAAGGAGTACGCTGAAACACTTCCATTATGTTATCTATTCAGTCATTTCTTAAGCACCGGCGTGTTTCCCGAAAAATGGAAAATTTCAAAAATTACTTCACTTCAATTTTTAAATCGGGTCATATATCGTCATATATCAATAAACCAGCATGGGTTTATGCCTGTCCGATCGACATTGACTAATCTGGTTGAATTCACCAGTAAACTATGGAATTAACGAGATAGAAAAACACGGATAGCGTACATTTCAGTAAAGCTTTGATTCTATCTTTCATCATATAGCACTCCAGAGTTTATTCGATTTTGGGTTTTCTCTCGATTACATAAATTGGTTTCAGTCATATCTATCAAACCGACGGCAATTTGTAATAATGATGGGAAATGAGAAATCAAACGTTATATTAAAGTTACATCTGGTGATCCCCAAGGATCACACCTCGGGCCTTAGATTTTTATTGTTTTCATAGATCGAATAACCGAGAAAATCAAAAACTCAGGCGTGCTGATATTTGCAGATGATGTGAAAAAAATGGACAGGTGAATTTAAGGATATTCAAACCTTATGTTCACTATATTTCGCTTATGTTCGATCTCAACTGGAATACGCTGTAACGGTCTGGAATCCATTCTATGCTGTGCACATAAAAATAATTGAAAGCACATTCAAAAGAAGTCCCTGATTTTTTTGTTAAAGAAAATTAACTGGGATTACGACCATAACTTACCAAGATGCACGAATTACAGAATATGCACGCTTGAAAATAGACGACTTTATTGGTAAAGTTTTGCTTGGTCACGTTGATTCAGCTTACATCTTGGAATAAACATATTAATTCACGTGCCATGCAGAACATTTCGAAACCATGCATTTTTAGCACTAGAACACCATTCTCCTAACTATGGAGAAAACAACCCCATTAATAGGATGTCTAAATCATTCAACTTAATCGACGACCTGTTTGGGCTTTAATTTGTCAAAGGACAACTTTAAAAATATCCTGAAGAACTATTTTTTAAATTTTTAATTGTTAAACCAAAATTTGGATTATATTTTTTTTGTTTTAAAGTTTTTTGTTTGACATTGTTGTTTTAACTTTTGTAAATAATCAGAAATCATACATGTAAATTACAAAATACAGGGTGGCTGAGACCAAGTGTTATCAAATGAAAACGCTGCAATTTTTTTAATTTTGATTATTTTTTGTTGAAATTTCGTGGAATATGTTGAAACATATTACATTTTATGAAAAACAAGTTACTGCTCGATATGACCTCTTTTGGCTGTGATTATTTGATTCAGTCTTCCATAGAAAGCATTCCTTGAAAACCCGAGTTATCTGCATCTGATTGTATCATGTTAAATTCTTTGAGGAATTTTGTGAATTTCTTATTCCATATTCTTGAAGCTTGTTTGAGGCCATACAAACTTCTTTTTAAACGACATACCATGTTTGGATTGTTGTTTTTTACACCTTTTGGTATATTTTCATGAAAATTACCGTGTCAAGTTCACCGTTAAGAAATGCAGTCTTAACATCAAATTACATGATTTCCCAGTCTTCAATTGTGGCAATGCTTAGAATAGTTCGAATTGAATCATATCTGATGACAGGTGAAAATGTTTCACTGTAATCAATACCTTCTTGTTGTAAAAACCCTTTTGCAACCAGACGAGCTTTGAATATAGTTCCATTTGTACTTGGCTTAATTTTGAAAACCTATTTGCATCCCACAACGTCCTTTGGTCTTTCAACCAATTCCCAAGTTTCGTTTTCTTAAAGTGAATTCAATTCTTCATCAATCGCTTTTCCCATTCGTCTCGATCTGAAGATTGTAATGCTTCTTCGTATGAAACTGGTTCAACTACGACTGCTGAATATCCTGCCACAATCAAACGATGTTTGTTTCGGATTTTGCCGGAAACTGTATCTGTCATTGTTGCGATTCCCCTCAATAATGGTTTCATTATGTTCCGTTGAACTATTAGTGGCTACTGCAGCAGAAACATTTGTTTCATTTTCATCTTCAGTCATGATGTATTTATTAATAGCTGTGCTATTACTTTCAACTTCATTTTCAATGACATTATCATCACGACCAATAACAAAAACTTTTTCATTTGCTTCATTGAAATGAACGCCACAACTAATAAAAACTTTGTGTGTGTTTGAGTCATATAGACGAAAATTTTTGTTGGTGGGCTCGAATCCAACAAAATTAACCTTTTTAGCTTTTGGATCCTACTTCTTTCTTCCAATTTGCTTTGGAATTTGAACAAAACATTCCGTTCCAAAAATTTTAACATGGCTCATGTTAACATGGCTCATTTCATATGGAGTACCGTTAACACACTTGCTATTTGATGAACGATTCCAGACCATTGTCGAATCGAAATTGGTTGATTCGGCTTCCAATCGTGTTGCCAATCAATGGAATAAGATTGCTCAAATTAGCGTATACTGTAGCTTTCGATTTCAAGGAGTATACATATCTGAAGTTAGTGGCATCATCTTTTATGAGCAAGAAATAACAGCTTCCATTAATTCTCTCTTGCTCAATTGGGCCGCATAAATCAGCATGCAAAAACCTTCCTCTTTCGGCTGAACGAATTGGTGTTAAGTAATGTGAGACTTGTCATTTTACCCAATTGACAATCTTCACAGAAAAATGTATCATAATCAGACCACCAATTACCATATTTCTTTCACCATTTTCTTGATTGTTTCGACATTGATGTAACCCAATCGATGATGCCATTGTTGAAGCGAAACTGATGAAACATTTGCACATTGGACGACGAAAGTTCATTTTAGTTGTCTTCGTTTATCTCTATCACGTCTCCATTGGAATTTAAAACTTTGCAGCCTTTTAAAATAAGCACATTGAATCATTTGTCAGTTACTGATTGAATTGAAAACAGGTTTTGTTTCAAGTCTGGAACATATAGCACGCTTTCCATGCGCCGCATCCGCCACTGACCATTTACTCTGGCTTCCACTAAAATTGTTCTGAATCACCAATCCAAATATCATTTTGACTGTGTTTGTATGAATTGGCCGATACACAAAAAGCTACTCAATGACCAATTTCTTAGCAGTTATTGCATCTGGTTTTCTTTTTCAAATCATTGATGTTCGTACTACCTCCGAACTTCTGTTTTGATTTCATTTTTGTAGCAAAAGCAACACCTGCATTTTCTTTGTCAGCATCATTCTTGTTCAAACTATCTTCTTTCAATTGCAGTGATGATGATAAGCGAACGAATTTCTTTGGTGTTGTACCAAACGGTTTTATAGTTGTTAAATTTTGGCGGTAACATTTCTTCGATGTTTTCAATTTCAACAGCTAAATTGTTGACTTTTCCAATGTAATGGGCCAAGCTTTCATCATCTCTCATTTTTAATTCAAAGTACTCTTCAAGTAAAATTCGTTAAGCGAACTTCTGAATTTTTTTCATAAATGTTAGCTAATTTATCTAACGTTTCTTTTGTTGTTGTATATGATAAAACAAGATTTGCACGTTCAGTATCCAACGACTGGATAATTGCATTCATAGCTGTTCCTTCATTGCGAGCAAATGTATTTTTGATTTCATTTGATTCGGTATTTGCTGGTATTTTACCTTCCACATTGTCCATAAAACCACATGCTCTCATGTACGCATGTGATTGAAACTTCCAAAGACGATAATTCGTCCATTTAATCGATGACCATTGAAATTATTATTTTCTTCCTTTTTATCGTTTAAATCCATTTTGTAAATTTTTAAAATAAAATTCAATTTAGATGAATGTAATGGTTTTTCACGAATAATTTGTGTATTTTCTTCGCACCAGAATTGACAGTTTTGTTTATTTACCACACCACTCAGATTAAAGTGAGCCTCATCGGAGAAGATGATTTTCTTAAAAAAATTGTTATCGGATGCAAACCCAAATCCTTTCTCAAAATCCGCCAAGTTGTGGTTTGAGACAGTCCCAATTCTTGAGAACGTCTTGGAATCGACAAATTACGGTCTTCAGCAACACTTGCCTGAACGGCAGCAATATTTGCATTACTTCGAGTGTTTCTTTGTTTTATTGGCACTTGAATATTATGTAAAGAAAATGTACGCTCACAATTTTCAACAATTCGCCGAATAGCGAGCACACTTGGACGATTATTACGACTACTATAAAATGGCAAAAGCGCACGAAAAGTTACAATTGGAGAACTATTAGTTTGATAATAAAACTGAATAATTTGTAAACGTTGTTCTTTCGTATATCTCATCATGGTGAAATTGTAAACATTACTGAATACAATGAAACAAAAAATGACAGATCATGACATATTACAAATGGCCGAAACGTCACATAAAAATCATATCATTCCTATTGTAAAACTCTATATTTTCTGATAAATAATGATCACGAAGTCGAAACAAGATGTGCAATTACTTCGGGAATACATCGCGATATTGTTCAGTATTTGCAAAATTTATTTCATCAGCACAATGAATTAGTAAAGTTATTTAAAACTATATAATTGACCAAATGCCCTCCGATAGTCACAAAATCGTTATAAGAGCGGATAAAACATCGGTTGTTGAGCATTCCAGGACGATTCAATGCTCCAACAATAAATGAAATCGCCATTGTCATTGTTGGCGATCAATTCGAATCTATAGAGACATCATTTTACAACACAGTGTATCTGAAACTCACAGATCTTATGACGCACTTCAATACCCAATATTGTTCTGGCAAGGAGAGGATGGCTTCACTTCGAACTGAAAATGATTAGTCATACAACTGGTAAATAGTTATTTCCGAAATTTGCATTTAAAGTTAGACAAATTACAAAGAATTTATATTTTGTTCTATCAATTATACAGGTGTAATAACAAACAAAAAGATAAGCTGCATGAACTACTAAGCAATATGCATACAGATCAATGATTCGCGAAAATAAAGACAACCACATTTTAAAATATTGTCAAAATAGAAACAGAACGGTTATTGTTCATTCGGCTAAATCAACGACGATTGCGATCACAATAATACATCCATCTCCGAGATGCAATTAATAACGATGGCAATGTAAACGACCTTGGCGACCGAATTACAATTTTACCAGCAGCGTACACCGGAAGTCCGAGTTACATGCATGAATATGGGCAGGACATCACTACACGAGTGTTTAAACAGAAATTAAAATCTAAAGGCACAGCAGCAATGAAGCAGTTGGCACATATTAACTTTTCTAATTCATGAGAGATATCCCAGTAGTACAATTTGGCCATTCATTTGTAAAATGGACAACGAGTAAATTTTACAACAAAAAATGTTACCGAACACGCAGAACATCCACCATAGACAACATGAACTGTCGTTACTAACACTTGGTACACCTATCGAAAACAATTTGGACATCGAAAAATAGAGCAAATAGGCACTACTTGGACATCCAAATGTTTTTTCAAGCACACAGTGCATCCAAATAATGTAGAATGCTATTATTTGCGTTTACTTTGATAAATGTTCGTGGTCCAACATCACTTTAGCATTTGAGAACCGTAAATAATGTATATTATGCGAATCATACCGTGAGGCATGCCAACGGTTAGATTTACTTGAGAACGATGCACATTTGGAAAATTCATTAGCAGATGCAACATTTACTGCTTCTGCCAATCAAATTCAAACATTATTCTCAATAATGCTTTCAACATGGTTTTCTTCAAATCCCTTAGCATTGGGGACAAAGTATAAAGAGGCGATGACAGAAGACATATTACGTCAAGCTCGCAACACAAATGAACATTCTGATTTACATTACAGTGAGGACATGTATAACCAAACATTAACTCACATAGAGGACATTTGTTTAGTGATTATAAACAAAGTGTTGAGTCAATTAGGAACGTCAACTTGAGCGATTACTGACTTATTTGATCGCGAAATTTTGTAATCAGTTAATGCAGACGATGGTGGATTATGGACGAAAAGGAAACTTTATTGTATTGGCCATTGTCTTCTCTGGAATTGCAGCCACTTTGTTAGATGGTTGGTGGAAGAACGGCAAATTCAGCATTGAATTGATATTTATATATGCAACTACCAGAAACACCAACAGCTTTGGGTCGAACATTGAAAGATTTACTCAGAAACCAACAATCATTTGTGGTGCTCTTATATTATTGACAGGTGACTTTAGGTAAACATAACAAATGATCACACGATCAACACCAGCAGAAGAATTATATGTGTGCTTGAAAGCATCATATTTGTAACAAATTTCCAAAAAAAATGATCACTTTCAGAAAACATGAGCGTGCGATTACAAAACGATTCATCAGCCGTTTCATTTTCTGAACAATCATTGAAATGAGCGCAGGATTAATAACATTTCACTCAGATTTCTGTACAATCGTTCAATCCAAATACAATTTAATTTCCTGCATAGCTATATCCCGATTTTGCAACCAATTTTACAAATGATCAATGGTTAAACGATCGCGCAATATTAGCCGTAAAAACATGTTACTGAAATTAATATTGACATTCAAAACTCAATTACATGCCAAATAAAAACCCAATTGAATTTTTGAATTCACTCATGGAACACCTCACATTTTACAATTAAAAATTGGTGCGCCAATAATTCTATTACGCAATTTAAGCCAACCACGCCTTTGTAATCGAACATGATTTGTTGTAAAACAATTATTCAACAATATCATTGAGGCCACCATTTTAATTGGCAAAACCAAAGGTGAAAACTTATTAATTAAATACGTGTATACGAAATATACCATCAGAGGTGCAATCTGAGTTTAAGCGCATCCAATTTCCTGAACACCCGGCATTTGCTATGTCGATTAATAAATTTCAAGGTCAGTCGCTGAAAGTATGAGCTTTAAATCTGGAAACGCCATGTTTTTCACACGGATAACTCTACGTTGGATGCTCGCGTTTTGGAAAACCAACATCATTATTCATTTCCGCAGAAGACAGCAAAGCAAAAAATATTGTTTATCAGAAAGCATTACAGAATCCGTCAAACACATAGCTCATTCACACTTATTGTAAATATACTGAGTCTTTTTAGTGTTCATTGAAAGCAGTTCCACAAAGAAGTTTATCCATTTATCCATTCCTAAATTTAGTATTTACGTCACAGATTTAGCGTATGTAGACAACTACTGAGAATTTGAGATTTTGCACAATTAAACTTGTCGTCCAAATATTTCATATAATTACCAAAGGTTTTCATAAAATTTGTTTTTTATAATATCTCGTTTGGCGAAACAACATCATAAAACATATGTTACCAAAGCAAAACCATCACCTTGAATTAACCATCATAGGTAAATATAATATATTACTTGCAATTATTATTATGTTGAAGGCGACTAAACACAATTTCATATAACATCCGTTTGGATTATCACTTAATAAGAGCCTCGCCTATTTCCCGTCAAATCAGTAAACATACACAAACAATTTGAATTAATTTTTCCATTTTCACTTAAAAACGAATAAAAGAACCACAATGATAAATTTATTTTATTTTTCACTATTTTTGGTTTCAAATAAAATCAATAAAAAAATTCTCTTATCAGTAAAACTATTTTCAATACTTCTTTCCACTTTGTCGAAAACCCAGATTCTGATATTACTGTTGCACCCAACTATAAATTATTATATTATTTTTCACAAACGCGCTGTAAAATTAGTACAGACATATTTTTCTTGCACTCGAAGACAATTAATTTCACTGGGATGAACAATTTTTTTCTAGAAGATGTTGCACGAAAAAAAACATGTCGCCCAATGAAAAATTGGATTTAATTTTTTTTCACACTAAAACTTAATTTCCACCACTAAAATCCACAATGATTATTAAAACGTAAAATTATATTCATAATTTAACAGAAAAATCATAATGTGCTATTAAAATTAATAATTTACACTAATTTTCAACAATTTTCACTTAAATCACCGCACCCACCATTTTTTCACAATAGAAAAATTATAACTTAATTTGTGATAATAAATACGATTTCACTGATAATTGAAACGTTTTACGACATCTAATCACACGATAACATTATAAATAGGAAAGAAAATGGAAAAAATAACGCGAAAATGATAATTTTTAACAACACATTTTTGATTTACCTTATATATAATAAAATTCGACTATAAAAAATAAATTATAAATTAGCAAAGTGCTCGAAAAAATAGCACGACATTTTGTTGGGCCCCCGAAATGACGACTGAATAGATTTTAGATTTTCACTATGTACATATAGGATGAAGAGCGCATAAATATTTTATCGATTGGGCTTGAGATGAAAATTGGCTGAAAGGAAGATGTGATTCTGCGCCAGAAATTATTATGATTTTACTGTTATTGTTTTGTTTTGGGCTGAACACGTGGCATTACATGTGATTCATTCATAAAATGTTTTCATTCACTTTGATTGATAACTGAAATAAAATAAGAGAGAATTCGTTGCTACAATACTCTCAGTAACCGCGTGGGAGAAAATAAAATGAAAACTTTTTTTTTGTGGATAACGTAGTCTGGGTGGTTTGTTTACATAAAATGTTACAGTCACCGAAGCAAAATTCAACAAAACCACCAGTTGAATTTTAGATGTGAGTATTTGGAAAATACAATTGAATCATGTTGCTAATCGAGATATATGATAACCAGTGATGGGAATTTAGTAAATTAATGCAATATTCGGCATTCGCATGGTGGAGTAGTCGAGTAAAAGGCCTTTACTGAATTAATGAATTTATTGTTGATTTTTTAAGGTATATGTGTAGCATTTTTACAAGACGTTTGGTTAGTTTTACCAATGCACCTAGAAGACAAGGCAATACTGCTTACAAATAAATACATAACAATAAATAAATACATAACATTTAAGGGTTTAACGAAATGTTTAATGCATATTTTGATAATAATATAATATGTAAATTATTTTTTACCAAATATAAAAAACTCGGATCATTTATTTGACTTTAATGCCATACCAAAGATTGAAATCGTCGACATAAAATGACGTCATATAGCAAAATTTTTAAAGCAATAAGGCCATTAGTATCTAGGTGCACTGGTTTTACTGATGTCGGTGTTGATACTGTAAATGTTTCATTATTAATTGGAAGAAATTAAGTATATATGATTCCAAAAAAATACAAAGGATATATTTATTAATTTAACCCGAGCCAAATGATCCAGTTTACATACAGTAATAGTTTGTTTTTTACTTTGCATACTCTTCGTTCACTGGCTTTGTGTTCAGAGTAAAATGTAAACAACCGAGTATGCACGGTGACAGTTCACAAATAAATACACAGTGTGCAGAGTAAAATTACTCAGGTTGAATAAAAAAACACACAGTATTTTTGACAGCGCACTGCTTGCTCAAGTTGAATTAAAATATAGGCTCAAAATACAACATTCACTCAGTGCTACCGTATGTACTGATATCGGAGTATTTTACTACTTTCGTTAATTCGACACTACTTCTAATTCATTTCGCACCTCTTTTTAGAATTATAATTTCCTCATTTCTCTGAAAATATTTTGCTCTCAATTATTCCTCGACAATCAAAATCCGGTTGTTCCTTTAAAAAGCGAAATTAAACTGATTTGTAATAATAAATTCAAACATAAAAAATAATTTTTATTAGTACAAATTTTTAGCTTATAAATGCGATCGTACTGAAAAACGAAACCTTAGATTCCGAAAACGAAGAAAACTAAAAATATACTGTATTTTATATGTTACCTTACAGGTCATAATCAAATATTTTAACAATTTTAACTAGTTTTTCGAATTTTTTGATATTATTAATTTCAGAATTTCCAAAGCTTCGGGTTTTACTTTATCCGTATTTTTCGGGATTTTTTTATTTCAGTATTTTAATTTTCAGTAAACTAGTAACAACTTTTTTATAGTATACGAAGCGCTCAAATAATATCGTTTTCGGGGAATGTCGTTTTCTTTCGGTAAATTGATTTTTTTTTTCGAAAAATTATCGTTTTTGGTCAAACGCTTTACGGCGAATTGTTTCTTTTTTCGGTGAATTGTCGTTTTCGATGAATTGTTTTATGGTAACTTGTGTTGTAGAGTAAATTGTGGTGAAACCTATTAAGTCATCGACCAGTACAGGGCTATTTTGGTTAATAAATGTGTAAATTTACTCACTCCGGCGTATGCTATTCAAATTTATCAATCTTTTGGCCGTGACAGGTAAGATGAGTGTTGCTTCAATGGTTTTAATTGAAAAACAAGGTACAAAACAGTTTAAAAAAATTAGAAATTCTCCCTTCAAGTTAAAAATACTACGAAAATATAAAACACACTCTCCGCAATTTCAAAACGACAGCACTGCTCAATTTTTGAATTAAAAAATAAAATTTAAGATAAAAAAATTAGAATTATAAAAAGTGTTTCTCAAGTAAGTAAATAAATATTTAGATTCCCAAAATTGTAAGATGAGTGCGTTCTCCCAGGAGTACATTTGCTTCACCCGTATGTTGCTCATTCCAATGAAAATGAAGATTTTTTTGATTTTGCAAGCGAATTGTTGTTATTATATCCGCTAAATTTCTCTGAACATTTTGTAACCGCCTTCTGGTTCCGGTTTTCCAGGCTGAATTAGTTTAGTGTAATGTTCGTCGTTAGGCGGGTTCTTATCTCCGAAACCATTTAGGGTACTCATGTATTTCCGTAGCTAAGGCGGCACATGAATTTAAGTTCTTGCCTGGATCCAAAAATAATATTAATTTTCTGCACGCGGTGTCACTTACACTCTGTCACCAACACTTATAATACTGACGAAAATTAAACGGTCATATCTCTAGACCTCGGTTAAATTAATTGGTTGAAAAAGGTGTATATATAAGAAAAATACGGTGTACTATATAGGAATATATATCCAATTACAACAATGAGTACAAGTAGCTACCCAAAATATATATCTATACAATAATATACCTATACAAAAAAAAATAAATGTCGAAAATATTGACAAAAAAAAGATCACGGGTGAACTGACCATGAAGTTTGTGAATTCAAAAAAAACTTAAAATGTAAAATAATATAATAATAATAATATAAATATAGTATAGGAAATGATATTGCAATTTTATAACTGCGTATACTTAATCAAATGTCCTTGCCTGAAGCAGCTTCTCTTCTTGTCATAAGTCGTGCTCGTTCCCAACCGTTGTTTTGTAGGTTACCGTTCGCTCGACTTAATAATTTTTCAGATCAAGCACGTATCGTACGGTATCGAGTTAGAATTAGCTCGTTGATTTTGATGGGTTACGTGGATAATTTGCCTTCGTGTTGATGCCGGTCGTAGCATGACGAATTTCCACTATGCAAACTACTGCAGTTATTCTTGTTTATTTTGCGTAGATTAGGTTTATAAAGGTGAACGTTATTTTATTAAAACTCGAATGTATAATTTTAATTTAAATCCTTTAAGTTATGTTATCTTTATTGTACCACTTATTATAAACCAACTGTTATTATAATATACATAATTCAAGGCTCGGTACATTTTTTCATACATACATACGGCCATTTACTTAATTCACTATCCGATTTACTGATTTATTGCGATATATTTTAACTAAGTATTTAACACTAAAACAGTTCATCCGATTGTTTTCACTTTACTGTACCCCCCGATAAATGTACATAGTTTTATCGATTATGGATTTTTTTGAAAAGAAAGATATTAATTCATTTTCTATTTATTTTACACTCCCAAAAATTTTTATATTTTAATTTCGTTTTTTTTTCTTTTGGGTACTAAAGTTTTTTTTTTTTTTATATCCAAATTAACATTTAAACTTATTACTTAATTTTTTTTTTGTTGAATATATGTCCCTACTGGCACAAGGCTTTTTCCGATCGACCAGTGGATTCCAAAATCAAAAATTTACTGACCCAAACACGCCACACCTCTCATCCAACCAAAAATTTTAGCGGCATCAAATATCTGTGTTTTATGGATCCTTACGATTTTTTTCATATACAATCCGTACAACAAAAAAAATTGTCATATGATCGCAACGCAATACAATCTTAAAAACAGAGTGACCCATAGATAGATCGTTACAATTTATGAGCACTGCTTGTTCTCTGGAACGTTCATTAGTTGTTAGACTACTCCTTCAGGGTTCAACACGTATCTGTGGGTACATTTTTCGGATTCATTTTCTTCAGGATGCACTGCAGACCGTTTTGTTAATGTGGCTTAATATTAGCTCCAATCGAGGCAAACGCATATGACGAAAATCAATGGTGAAAACCAAGTTTCAAGATAAAGTAAGCAATAGCTTTGAAGTTGTGTGCCAAGCCGTATGTCATCCTGTTATTTCAGGAGCTCTTGAGAACTATATTCGCCTTTAAACGCAAAGTGGCTGACATCTGACGGAATATTTTGGAACTAGAGCGAAAGGTGATCGACTTTTCAAAAACCTAGTTTTAATGTAATATAAACTTCATAGATGACTATAATTCGACTGGATATTATATAAAATGTTCAATTATTTTACAACTAATGTAACAAATGATGAAATACTAACAAAATGGAGTGAAGCTTTCGCTCGCATAGGAAGCGGCGCAAACTATATTCAACACGTCAGATCGTAAATTTTACACCTTTTTTGATTCGTACGTAAATATTGCCGAGAAGTAGTAGTAAAGGGCACACCTTTACATTATTATGAATCGTCGAAAGTCTAATACATATCTTATTTTCCAAAGAGTGTTTGAAAGCTATATGTTCAACAATTGCGATGTCCTGAAAAGTGTTTAGATAGATTTTCTTTTGATTCCGATGTTTTGCAATTTTTTAATTCAGCAATTTTTTACGCTTTTTTTATTCCTGATTAGAATTACTTTCATTCAGTAGGTACCCGAAGAATTTTCATGATTCGTTATATATCCATGCAACTCGTATTTGAACTAAAATTAAATTAAAGTTTGACACGTTAAATGTGTAAATTTGTCGATTAAGGAGTATATCCTCTATCTCTATCCGGTCACAAGTTAATTATTTGCGATCAGAAATATGGTTACTAGACTTATTTTGCCATGACAATTGACACGTGTTTTTAAATTTAAATTTGTTTTGCGATTGGATAGTAGAAATCCACGAAAAGACTGCTACGCATTTTCCGCGGTCGCAGTCTTTTTATGTATTTCTACTTAAAAATCGTAAAACAAATTTAAATTTAAAAAAGATGTAAGAATGGGCATGGCAAAATAAATCTAGTAACCATATTTCTGATCGCAAATAATGAACTTGCGACCGGATAGAGGATATACCCCTTAGGCTGTTTTCCAAACGGATACTTATTTCAGACTTATTGGCTTATTTGACGTCATCTTGATAAGTAAGTAAACCCATTCCAATTGAGTTGGCATACTTATTTTGACATCAACATGAAAACATTGATTGTTTTCATCGCAAAATTCTTCGAGGCATAATATTTTCGTTTACATTAATTTATATTAATAAATTAACAATTATTGTATACATATTTATGCAACTAATAGGATTGGCAACACTTTAAAAAAGAAAACTTAGAAATAATGTTTAGATCTATACAAAAATGTTTATATGATTTTTAGGTATACGATTCGGCTGGATTTTTATATTTCAATTTTCGTTTAGACAGACAATCAAAGAAGTTCGAATGGGTTCCAGCTAATAGGAAAATATGTATATATTTTGTGTAAATATATATTTTATGTCTGTATTAATTGTTTCGTAAAGGTAGAATATATTAATACGCCGTGTGGTCTTGCTAGTTCTGTAGCTGACCTCAATTCATTTGTGTAAGACATGCATACATTATGTAATTAGGATGCTACATATATCTTTATGATAATCATTTTTTTTAACTTAATTTTGATTTTAATCTACAAAGATCCATTCGTTATCTAGAAATAGTTATTATCCAAATTCTAAAAGTCATAAATTGATATAAATAACAACAAAAAATTGACAACCAATTTAGATTTTTCGGTTAGAAAGGGACAGTAAATAAGTCACCTCGCTAGCTTACTTAAGGATGAAACACACCAAGCAGCAGCAGCGAGCAGGAAATTTAAATATTGGTTTACTCGCTTACGTAATGAAACAAAATTATAGTTTGATTATAAATATAGGTAATAAAACAAATCTAATATTTTGTAAATTTTATAGAAAAATTTAAATTTAAAGAAATTACATTGAATGAAGTTGCATCTGTCGCGGCATCAATAGGTTCCACACCCAGCAGTTTCAATTGACTGCACTTTGATGCTACTCATAATCTCAATAAAATTGAGACAAGTGCATTTTACTACTAAAACAAAATAAACTGCTGCGCTGCTTGATGTGCACACCCATTCGCAGCCGTTAGTGTGGATTGTTTGGAATATGTTGCGCTGCTCTTGGTGTGTTTCATCCTTTATTTGAACAAGTTAGGTTCCACAAATAAGTATTCATTTGGGAAACAGCCTAAAGGACAAGACACACCAAGCGCGGCGCGTCAAATTCCAAAAGTTCCATACAACTCGACGCGCATATCCGTTTACACCAAGGGCGGCGCGGCAACTTTTTTCTTTTTAGATAATTTTGAGAATTTTAAACTTTTGTTTTAATAATCATTCATTTTGGTAAATAATATTAGTGCTTACTTGAATGACGAATGAGAAATGTATGAACCACAATCGAGGATCATTATTTTTAGGTTATGTTCGGCGGCGATGGACGAACTTTTTTGGCCGCTTGGTGTGGGACATAATTTCGCGGCGGCGGATGCAACTTCATTCAATACAATTTCTTAAAATTACAATTTTTCTTTTGAAACCCCAAAGTTTGTAATGTTTTTTATAAATAATTGGTATATAATTGTTTATACTATCGTTTCTATACAATACATAAATAAATTAATGCATATTTAAATTCGCCGCTCGCCGCCGACGCTTGGTGTCTAGTCCTTAAGTCTACGTGGTTTTGAAATTGTCACAAATACGCCTTACTTTTAGAAAAACTAGAAAAAATCGTTCCGTGGCAACTTTGGCAAATTCGGCCCTGGGCTAGATATATCCATACAATTCATGTTTGAACATAAATTGCATTTAAATTTGACACGTTAAAATCACGTTAAATACCCGTGCAACTCGTAATGATTCTTTACGAACTTTTCTAAAAGAAAGACAGGAGTATCACGATCAAAACCAAATAGCCTTAGGCCCTTTTCGGAACGGATACTTATTTCAAACTTATTTACTTACTTGCCGCCATCTTATATAAGTAAGCAAACCCGTTCGAAATAGGTTTGCATACTTATTTTGACAGCGACATGAAAACATTGATTGTTTTAACGCAAAATTCGTCGATGTATAATTTTTTCGTTACTTTTATTAATTTAACTAACAGTGATAATTTAAGAAATATATTTATACCAATTAAAATGCCTTTCGGCAATGTAGAAACATAAAATCTCGAAAATGTCTGTTTATTTGATTTTTAGACGGAACTCTGGATTTTTTATATTGAAGAAAATTTCCTTTAGCACTCAGACATCGTAGTCTTAATTTTCAAATTAATAGAAAACGGTTATTTTATGCCTCATCAGTGCTAATCATCGTGTTGTTCACTGCACGTTATTATCTTTATGCGTCTGATTTGTGCAAAAAGGTTTTTTGTACTCTATTGTCTAATTCGGTTCCTGCAACATCTTTAAGTAAATTATTTTATATATGTAGTTTTATTTATGAAATATCCATTTGGTACCTAGAAATATTTAAGACCCCTATTCCCCTAGTCGCATCACTTCAAGTGACGTGACTACTCATCTTCATGGTTACTAGATCATTAAATCGAAACTTACATAATAATTGTTCAATACAGTCGATCTGGCTGTTTTTTAAATCTTAGTATGCTGCTTTATAAATATTTCCTTGCGACTGCTATCACTCCAAATGACAATTTCTATCACTTGAAATTTTGACGTGACAAATAAATAAAAAAAAATTCAAACTAATGAAGCCAACTAAGATTTAAAAAACATTTTACTATATCAAGCCCTGCTGGTTTTCCGTCGTACGGTTTGAAATAAGCCTTTTCGAAATGAGCGTTTGATAAAAACGATATTATTAATTTATTTGACACATATTATATAATAATAATATATAACGATAATCAGCCAACAAATTGTTTCTCATTGCGACAAGAAAATATTAAAAATGGTAATGAATAAGCTAGGAAAATCAAATTTATTTTTGCACTGTCAAATTTATAACGTTAAAAATAATATTTGCTACGTATTATATTTTGATAGCTAGTATACTGAAATTTTTTAATAAACTATTATACTATCAACTTTGGTTTTCCATCGTAATATTTTAATATTTTAATACTATTACACTTGTATACTATGACGATGGAAACCTTGATTAGTCCTACAAATTTTTACTTTTAAAGGATGAAACACACCAAGAACAGCGCAACATATTCCATACAATCCACACTAACGGTTGCCTGTTTGTTTTGTTTTAATAGTAAAATTGTGTGTAAACAGTAAATTGATGCTGCTGGGTGTGGAAACTATTGATGCCACGACAGATGCAACTTCATTCAATATAATTTCTTTAAATTTAAAATTTTCTATTAAAATTACAAAATATTTGATTTCTTTGAATGGAAATTCCTATATTTATACTCAAACTATGATTTTGTATCATTACATAACATAAGCTCAATATTTAAATTTTCTGCTCGCTGCTGCTGCTTGGTGTGTTTCATGCTTAACGTGCCAGATTTAAATGTAATTTTTGTTCAAATACGATTTGGATGGATATATCTGGCCTAGACAATGGTCTACGATATCCGATATTGAGCTGACATCTTCAAAACTGCATGACAATGGTTTTAAACAATTTTTTGCTCAAGATGACTGTTTGTAATGATATACCAACACATCAGATGCTTGGGTACTTGATCCTTCGAACGTTATGGGCTGCGGTATCGATTAGAATTTTTTGAACTTAGAGTTTGTGACCGATACCGGGATGATTTTGAACTACTTGCATTGGACTGACTAAAAAGTTCTTCGATTTTGATAAACTGAACTGATAAACAGAAAAGTGGAAAAAGGTGAATATTCACTTACTTTCTGTCAAATTCTGCTCTGGTTGAAAAGCAGAACGGGTTACGTTGATTGCACACACCAGTTCCTAGAAATATAAAGAAAACCACAAAGAATCGGAAGAACAAATAAAATACAATACAACACTTATCTGTATGTTCTTATGCGAACTTGTACAAGTAAATTATCATTATCAAACTCGTGAAAAATACTCGGAGTCGATCTGTAAGATAAAAGAAAAATTTAGATTATTATATATTAAATTTGCATTGTATAATTAGTCACAAATTAGACATAAACTTACCATTACGAATTATATTTTTCTTAAAACTTGTTTTTTTTATATTTAAATTTATTTCTTTGGCTTCAGCGAATGACACTCACATCACCAACATACATTTTTTTTTTATACTTTCTTATATTAGACTTTTCTTTTATATTATTTTTTCTATTTTTAACTAGATGTCTCTTTAATTTTGTTTTTTAGTTCTATTTTGTTTGTTTTTTTCCTATATTTATTCCTGTAACTTTCAGATTGTTCTATCAAAAGAAGAACTGAAGTTTTTGGAAAGTCATGTTAATTTAATAAGCTCGCACTGTTACATTTTTTATTTCTAAAAAATGAAAAGTAATTTTTTTTTTAAATTATTCTTTTTTTAATTATTTCATTTTCTTTTTTGATTATATGTCTCTTTAGTTTTGTTTTTTCATTTAATGATTACTGTTTATTATATATATTTTCTTTAATAAATCATGTTATAACTACCATATTTGAATTTTCCTTACTTTTATTTTATTTTTAAATCATTTTTATTTCTCCAATCTTTAATTTTTTAAGTTATATTTTTACTATTACATATTTCTGTTATTAATATTTAATTAAATTTCTATTTTATTATTAGTATGGCGTTTATCTATTTAATTTTGAATTGGCACATGTTCACAGTTTTATAATTTTCTTGTATTTTGTCATTTTCTTTTGTTTTGTATTTCTAATTTATTTGTATACTATTATTATTTATTTAAATATTAAAATACTTAATTTTAACCTAACATCAATTTTCGTTAATTTAATATGTTTCTTGTTTTACACACTATTTTTAATTATTTGTTTTCTATTATTTTGTATTTTTATTACACATTTTTAATTGTGTCGCCTTTGTTATAATTAGATTTTACTTTTACACGTATTCACAGTCTTTCTTGTGCCTATATATTTTGTCGCTTTCTTTTATTTTATTTATACATATTTCCAATTTCTATCACGTTTCTTTTTTTTTTGGTACATCGTTTCACTGTTATCTTTATTGCTTTTATTTCTTTATATTTTTTAATTATCTTCATTTCTAATCGTCTTTTATTTTATCAATCCTTAATTTATTGGTTTAAATTTAACCATTGTTATTATTCTTGTTAATATTTGAGTTAAGTTTTTATTTTATTTATGTCAATTTAAATTTTACACGATACACGTGTTCGTCTTTCTTATATCTATATACATTTTTGTCACTTTTTTTTTTTAATTATGTTTACCATGTATTTTTATGTTATATTTTATTATTTCTTATACACTTTTAAAATTTTTCTCTTCTTATATTTTCACATTTTTAAATTATGTCCCTTTTCTTATATACAATTTTACTTGCTCAGCTAGAAGAAGAGACCTGGAAGAGAATATAATCAAATTCCAAATCCCTTCTCTAGGTGTGCTTTTTTAAGAATCCATAAATGGAATGTTAAAACTTGTTGTTTGTATTATAATTTTGGCAGATGCAAAACTTGAAAGTACATGATGTACTAAATTAAGTAAAAAATCAAGAGAAAAAATTGTACTATTAATTATAGAAAATTAAGTACAAACGTTCAAATCTAGAGGTCACTTTATTATTAAGACAAAAAACTGTATAGCCAAAAATTATAAAAAAATAAAAAGCTCTTCTTAAAACACCACGAACGCGTGAGCCCCTAAAATTTATTAAGTAAAATATATTTATTATTGTGATAAAAATATTGGAAACCATCCCCATTTATACATCTAAATCCTGGACGCGGCATTGCGGTTCTGGAAAAAAACATGCAAACAGGCTCAGTGGCATCATTGATATCGCTGTGATCTGTTTGGAGCGCTTTCCATTAGTAAGGGATTTCACCTCGATTGAATTGATTTTTTCGTTTTATTTGATGTTTAACTCCGTCAATCGGTAGCTTTCCGCTGATGACGGTAATGACCTCAGCTGAAATAACGATTATTATGTCCGACTTTGTTTTTCTATGGTTCAGATAATAATGTTGCTGCTGATAGTGCTGGTTACCTCTGGGCAGATAACCGTTTCGAAATGCTGCCGCTGCCTGTTTCTGACATATTTCTAACGTAGAGATTGATCTGGTGTGATATTACAGGGAGTGAATAAAAACTGAGTGGGAGTGTTCACTTAATATTTTCAAGTGAATACTCAGTTTCATGTGAATAAAAAAATCACTTCTGTAAGTTTCGTTAAATAAAACACCAACATTTTACATAATTCAGAGAACACTCAATTTTTATGTGAATAAAAAAAATTTGACGTTTGAATTTTGAGAAAACGCTCATATACATTTGAGTGTACCTTTTATCACAGCCTCAACGTTTCACAATACATAAATAACGAATATATTTTAAAGTTTTACGAGTTAAAACGAATCAATCAGACGATTTATTTGCTGATAACAGCGAGAAAGAATTTATTGAAAATGTCAAGAAAAATACACTTTTACCAGATTTTGATTTTATTAAATTTTTGCATCCTTGTTTAATGAGCAAGAGCCAAACACCAATTATGAAAGCGAAAAAAATAAGGCTCTGGCTGAAATGGAAAATCAAATTGAAATTAATTTTGGTAAATGTATCTCAAATTAAAAAGAAAATTGAATTTATGAGAAACCGTATTAAATAAAAAACAGATGCACAATAAACTGTAAATAAAAAAATTATTTTAAAACAACATGAAAAGGATTTGTTAAATTTGATGGATTACAAAACAAAAAATTTATATTTTAAATGTGACAATTTATTTTGAAATAAGTACAATCATGTTTATGTATAATTTAATCAAGAAAAACTTTTCAATTTATTTTGCAGGTGCATTAGAATGTGGTCGTTATGAAAGCCCAAATCCACCAACCGAATTTATTCAAGACAAATCTTTAATCTGTAGCTCCACAAGTAGCAGAAACACCACATTCTTTTGTAAAAAAAAAAAAAAAAAAAAAATTATCAAAGTGACCATTTAACTGTTTTGGAACTACAGCGCGTAGTTTTTCAACAAACTAAAGAAGTGAATGAACAGCCATAAGGAAATATTCGCTTTGCAGAAGGTAAGCTATTACTCGAAATTGAAGTGTTGAAAAAAAAAATATCATTGCATAATTGCAAAACAAACAAATTGTTCATGAAATGATTATTGAAGATTTTGAAAATGAATAAAAATTTGTTTTCTATCTATTTTTTGTACATATTTATTTTAAATCTTATATAAACCCTTGTATATTTCAGCAATTCCGTTTTTCGTGCTTTACCACGTTTGAAAATTGTGTTGCTTTCTTGTGTTTGTTCTGGGCCAGGAATCTCTTCTTCCACTTCATTTTCGTTTATTAGAAAGTCAGCGTCATGAAAACACATGCTACAATCATTTTAGGCACTCTTTTCGTAGATATCCTAATTCGATTGTTCAGGATGGGAAATCTGGTTTTCGACTGCCCAAACATACGTTCAATAATAATTTTTTCTCGGTGAAGATGGGGCAGCTACTTTCCGAAAACAAAACTCCAATAACACTGGGCAAAATGGTTGCGTAATTCCCATGATGATTTATTGCGGTATTAGTTCCCAAACGAGGAGGTGTATTTTCATTAAAGAAAGTTACAAATTATTTGTTACAACGTATTTTTTCCAAGTAAAACTTATAAAATTTATTTTATTTAATTATTTATTGTTTACACTTTGAAAGTTACAAACGGAATGGATTCAATCATGGCTGCAATTTTCTTGCTTTACAGAAGGTAAAACCAAAAATGCCAACTCATAGAAAATTACTATCATCGTGATTTTAGTAATAATTCATGTGTACGAATTTTTGTACTAAATTATTCTATTTCAGGGATGTACAATATTCAGAGAAAGGCAATATAGTTTACCTTGTTAAAGTTAGCCGAAAGATTCCAGCCAAAAGATAATGCAGATAGTGTCTTGACTATTTTTAAATTCTCTTTATACTCTCGCCCCTATCGATTTTTAAATTCCTATAAACTGAAATAACTTCTCCTTCACCCGAATGATGTAATTCGATCCTAAATTCTCCTAAATTCGAGTTCAGGACTGATTTTTGCTGTATTCAAGGCACTATCTGCATTATCTTTCGGCTGGAAACTTTCGGCTAACTTTAACAGTATATATAGTTTACAGTAATTAAAATAAGTTGGTATTTAACACTCTAGAGGATGATGTATGTATATATTTAAATTATAAATGTTTTAATTCTAATTTTTTCCACGTGATGTTTTGTCCATCGAAATGTTGATAAACACTCGGGTATGCAGTTTATTATATTTTTTTTCAGCATCTGTTGTTGGTTAGTTTATATTGTGTCATAAGCCATGGTGTGAGACCGTAGCCGTTATCACCTAACAAAGTAGCACCAGCTTCATTTTCATTTAAAACATTGCAAATTACTAAATTACGCCAAATTCTTGAACCGTGTACAGATCCTCGCCACTGCACATCAATGCTTGTGAAACATTATTTAGCATTTTCCGTTGCTTGTACATTTAAAGAAAAATACCCTTTACGATTTAAATATTCATCGCCTTGTTGCTTTGGCTTCATTATTTCAACGTGAGTAGAATCAAGGGTACCAATAGTAGTTTGCAATTTATATTTAGCACACCAACCAAATAACTTTACATACAGTAGTTCTATGAATACCTATTATGTCTACACCAACACAAACTTGGAACCCGGGGTCTTCAACATATCTTAGGGTTTCAGTGGTAGCTATCGCACACTTAGGCCAATTTTGGCCCATTGTAATACCACTCTTTCACTCCACATCATTAAACCATTCACCTATAACTAACACAACTACAGTATACCACCTGCATATTGCAAGCTTCAAGTCAACCTGTACATTGACGTGGATGGTGGGTCTGCACTGAATTCTGCGCTCCATCAGAGGGTCTTAGTTGTATTTATTAACATTACCGATGGTATTCGTTGGCGAAAAATCCATTTGCATCTAACTCTGATGGGATTCGAACCCAGTACCTCACAGTCCAAGTGCCGAAGCTTTAACCACTGCACCACTTGTGCGGTAACATATCTTAGAAATGTTTTATTTTTTTCTAAATTAGGAATAGAATCACCACGAGTTTCTACGTTTTCTTGTAAAAAAACATTTGTTAACCACTCATAATTTTCCAATTCAAATCCAATATAACGATTTAAAATTTTCACCAGTATCACCAAAACGCCGAAGATTAATTTTTTCCCCTTGCGAGCTTGAATATCATATTTGAAATTCTTTATATTTTTTAAATTTTATATTGCTTAAAAAATCGTGTTTCATAGCACAACATATTTAACATTTCTTCACTCTAAAATGTAAATTTCGTATGAGTGAATGAAATATGTATAAGTATTTTTTTATTCACACCAAAAAGGGTGCTCACTCAAACAAGCTCACTCCACTCACTCCACATAGTGAACAGGAACACTCAGTTTGTGTTCACTCCCCCCATTGTGTTGAAAAGGCTTAGCCGTCACTGCTTGTTTTACTTATGTACTCAACCGGTGATCAACGTTTAAACTTTTTGATGTATGAGGTTGTCGTTGTGTGTATTTAGTATAGGCTGTATGTAGTGTTGTTGCGGAAATTCTGTTAATGATGAAACTGACTCTTCTGGTTTTTAAAAATTCCGCCTTTTGTGTGGAAACATATGCATCGCTCGAGACTTACGGTTGATCAAATTTCTCGGGATAACGTGGTGGTCACGAATATGTGGGGCAAAAATGTATCCCACTATTTATATGTTTATTTTCACACATGATTTTGGTCAGTCTTAATTTTATTAAAAAGATAATCGTCTGATGATTTCACGGTCTTTAAATATTTGATCAGTTAAAATATTTAATATGTAACCGCCACATTTTATGCACAATATACACGAGAACAATTCGTATGTTGGTCGCATCCACATTCATCAACATCCTATTTTCATTTTATTTATAGCATTCAACAGGTATAGTTGCACAAGTATTTAGTATTAAACCTGTAGCGTAATTTTTATTTCGAATTTCCCAAGCGAATAAAATTAAATTGAACATTTTAATTCGATTCATGCCGCTTTTCATGCAAACAACGTAAATTACGCGATTTTAATTTTGGTATCGCGTGAACATGAGCAAATTTACATAAATTACACAAAATACATAATATATATATTTAGATAAGCGTATTTATAGTATAACATGAAATAATTTATATACATAGGTTTAAATTACAATAAATTTTACAAATATTTGATTAATTTAGATGGATTAATGTTTAATGACGTCGACACGTGCTGCTTGCCAAACACATTTAAATAATATTTCTTTCTTTAACTAGTCTTACGATGGTGTGTAATTCTTCTAGAGTCAATTCGATCTTAGGGCCATGATCATTTGTCATACTTGCGCTGTCCGCAGTTAATTTTTGGTCTCCGTTTTTCGCAACTAAATTAACGGGAACGACCACTATTTCAGTACTATCGGGTTTCTTAAATTCTTCCATGCTCGGATTAAAATAACGTAGCGATTGGAATTGTGTTTCCTTGTCATACTTTTGGGATGGTTTATTTGGTATACAAACCGCGAAATATTTTTGTTTAACCGGTATTTTATTCATAGGGGGTTTGACTGCTGGTTTTACTGAGGACGTTGGTTGCTGGGCTTTATTTTTTTCTCGGGAATTTAATCTCTGTGGCAGAGGTATTCTGGTTTTTGTATGGTTGTGCATCACTTGAGAATGGGTCGTTAATGGCTTAAATACTTTTTCATCGAAATTATTCGAAGTTCTTGAGTTGTCCGTCATTTTTTGAATTTGATGTGCGGTTAATGTGTCCGTTGATCGAATTTCATCAATGTTAGTATGTGGTGGTTTAAAACAAGGATTTTGTGAATTGTTGAATATACCGCGAATATTTTCTTCCAAACTGTCATCTTTTACCACGTTATCGTCTGACACTATACCTTTAGTCAGATAATTTATCGTTGATGCTAATCTACGTTGACACGTTTCAGGTTTTTGACGTTGATCTCCATTTTTAGGCGGATGTCGTGGGGATGGTGTGGCCGATCTAGACGGATTTTTCTTTTTATATGACATAAGCAACACTATTTCACTTTCATTATCTTTAAGCACGTTAATGTTTTCTGGCCTTATAACATCTTTTTCATTTGGATTATATTTACTTTCCACCTCCACATAGTTATAAATATCGTCAATAGATTTAATATTAAATGGTTTATCTTTCAAGCTCATTTTACTCAAAAATTTTATTTAAAACGTTTACAAAAGAAAAAAAATTGGATAATCCGTCAAAATATTTACGAATGATTAAAATGGCAGAGAATACGTTGATGGTCGATTATAAAAATAATTTTGAGTATAGAATAGGGTGTCTTGATGGTCGTATAAAATACTTAATGCAGGATACTAGACTGATTTTGGTTGGTTTGCCATAGAAATTCAAATGATTAGTTTGGTCTTAAGCCTCGTTCTCATTAGTCAAGTTACTTGATTTCAAGTACTTGAATTCAAGTAACTTGAATTCAAGTTTGCGTTCTTATATATTCAAGTTAATTTAGTCAAGTAGTTGCTTAAAATGTCATCGAATGAGTTGGTGCGTGCTGAAATTAAAATAATAGTAACTGAAATTTCGAATGAATTATTAAAAATTGCAAATTCGTTATTAATTAAACATAAACGTAAACGGAGAATCCAGAGATAGTTAACGTGGTTTAAATTTTAGAGTATTTGAAAAACCAATTTCACTATTATCAGAGACAGTAGATTTAGTGATACTGGCTAGCTGTTTCTTGCACAATTGACTTAGAAGCATAACTGAAACTGCATATTTAACAACAGGATCCCTAGATGAAGAAGACCATAATAGATAGGCCTAATAAGTCCTGGAGCATGGCGAGAAACTACTGGGAAAGCTGAACAATCAATGTCAGATATTACATCCGGGCTGGGTTCGCATAATTATTTTCAGGATGCCGGAAAGAGCTTTTTTTCGTTAAGTTAAATCGATGTTTCACAAAACTTCAAAGGATTGGTAAATTTCAAAAAAAATTATAATTTCTGCACAACTCCACTTCATTTTTGTAAATAAGTACCTCACTTTTTTATAAAGTACTTTCCACACTACTAAATTGTATAATGAAGCTCATCTCAGACGGCTCAACTTGAATCCAAAAGTTGAAAAGGCCTCTACTTTACTTGATACTTGAAGTAAAGTAAAATTAATTGGAATTCAAGTAAAATACCACGTTCATATCAGTCAAGTAGATTCAAGTTATTTGAATTCAAGTACTTGAAATCAAGTAACTTGACTAATGAGAACGAGGCTTTATATATCTTGTTCACGTGGTCCGTAGTGTAGTGTAGTGTATTATGTCACCAGGTGAACAGAGAAAAAACAGTACCGAAGTGTACTATCAACTACACTACAGTCAAAATGCATTGTGATACCACAGGATCCTATCTCCCCTTTACTCCTGCTGAAACCATCCAGAGCTACTTATGTAGCGTAAAATATCTCGCATTTCACAGCCCGCGAGTTCCGAAAGGCTGTCCATACCGTACACACCTAAATACTTATGCCTTCTGTATGATAGTGCCGGACACGAGCATAGGAAGTGATCTAGCGTCTCTTCCTCCTCTTCGTCTAAACAACTTCTACAAAAGTCATTCGTCTGTAGACCCAGCCTTCTTGCATGTTCCCCAAAAAGGCAGTGTCCTGTCAGTAGTGTCAGCTGTAGTGTAGTGTAGTGCATTTGCAACTACGCACCACGTGAACGCTTGGCGTAGTGTAGTGTACTTAGTTTTGGCAGTTGTTGTTTGTTATGATTTTCGATTCAATATCATTCGGTTTTTCAAGTTCTTTGTGTACTAAATATTTTACTTTTTCGCAAAGAAACAAGAACACGCCAACGCCAAACACAATCGTCAATATATAAATTAAAATAAAACATCGAGAAATGTCAAACATCCTTAGCACAATATTTCAACAATAGGGGCGTAATGGTAGACTTACTACAGTACACCTCCAGGTGAACGGTCATATAAGTGCTGTAGTCATAACTACACTACACTACACTAAGGACCACGTGAACAAGATAATAGACTAAAGGAGCCTGTTAGTAAGGAATCTGTTAAAACATAAATTCGTTCTTTACAATTCCATTCATCTTTATTTTATTTTGCAACCTCATCACAATTGGCGGCATGTAGTAAAACGTTTATTTTAAATTTACGTTTGCCGGAAACTGTCCTGAATTTAATAGTGGAGATGATTGGAGAATGTTTATAGAATGATTACATTCAACTTATTGCCACAATTTATTGCTTTGGAATTAGACGAAGAGGATCACCAAGCAGAAATTCTTCTGACGGTGATTGCAGAATCAGTGTTCAAAGCGTTAAGAAATTTTTGTTTTCCTGAGACACCTACAGATAAAAGGTTTGAAGAATACACCGCAACTCCCTACGTTTCGGGAACAACGAAACTTTTATGAAACAAACCGGCACGTTGATGAATCTATTTCTGAATGGTTATCACGTTTGAAGGTTCATATGTCAAATTTGAAAGAAAAAATTTGTATCACATGTTGTAAATCTATAACCACAATTTTGCTATTTGCAAATTTAAGAAATATAAATAGGAAGTGTAATGTTCGTGGATACCTAGAAAGTCTATGTTACGGTCACGGGAGTTCATATGTGTGCAAGTAGATCCATTTTTAATAAATGTTAATTAAGACAAAAAATTTTTAAAATGGAAGCGAAGACGGAATCACAAAATCTGCAGTAACAGTGATGGCAAATAAATATTTTCCTGATTATCTTCGGTAGCTAATAGTTGCGTCAGCTGAGGCTCAATGCAGCTCTTAACTTAAGCCCGAGTGTTTCGAGTTTACGTCCGCTTTGTTACAATTCTTCCGTTAAAGGGTATAATTGCCCCGAGGTGGTGTTTGCCATGTTCGAAAAACATGATGAAGTGTCAAGCGTTGTCTGGGAACAGAGGCCTCCGAAAGCAATGCAACCCAGGTGTTTTCGCGAGGTAAATTACACTTTGTCCACTCGAATTTTAGATAATATTTGCTGGGCACTTCTATTACATTACACTTTGCCCGATTTTCAGTTCTTTTGCCGCTACGATGACAACGTCCATGGAAAGAATCAAAATTCTAATTGAAATTAATTCTCGAGACACAAAGTTTATAAATCTTTGCAATACGCTTCTTTCGTCTATTGGTATATGGAATGTATAAAAATGGAGATGATGGATCCTCTAGTTGAAGAAGATAGTATCGATCCATCACAAATTCCCTATTCGGCCGTCCATAATCGATACACAATCTTTTAATCCCATCCCTTTTATTGACTAAAACTGCGAGAGTAGCATATTTGGAGACACTAGGCCTCGGTTTCTCTATCTCCAATTTATCCTAAGGCGGAACCATTCTCGGTGGTTGGAAAATTGGGTGCCTAGTTTTAAGTATCAACTTCATGGTAATGGCCGAATCTTTCCAATTCTCTGCGTAGCATTTATCATTTAGTTCTTCGATTTGTTTGGTCTTGTATTTTGTTACTTGATCTGTCGACATTCTTTAATTGGTATACCCTCGATAGTTTCTTCACTATTATCCCATAACCAGTAATAACGATTCCGCTTCTACGAAGCATATAAATCCATGTAAATTATGTAATTTACTTCTAGTGACCTTGCTGGAACAACATGGATTTTCCCACTAAATTTCCACCATCGATAAATATTTTTCCCATAATGTGCGATTCTGATTGAGCTAATATTCCGCACATTTTGGTTATAATGTATTACATTTCTAGAGATCTAATGACTTTGTAAATATCTTCAATTACGATACCATTCCGTTGTGCACCAAATGTAATTGTTTTGAAAACTCATCTTATTTCGTTCGTTATCTTAAGTCGCTTCTTCAACGAAGAGACCATTTTTAGCTGTAAATATGGTGGTCGATCTGGACAACCTAACCACGTTTTTTTTCGGCAGCAGTTATTTTATAACTCTCGATTTGTTTCGACGAACCCTGGGGTCTATTATGAAATTTATCCGTCTCGGATTTTTCCGTTAACGGAAATATTCGATTCGACACGGATTTACCCTATTATGAAACTTGTATTATCGAATTGGTAATAAACAAAATTTTTTTAAACATTTCTTATATTAAAATATTAAATTTTTAATTTTTGGGTTTAAGTATTTAGAATTACTAAAATATTATTAATTTATTTATTTTAATCATATTATTAAAATATAAATCACTTATCACTATGATGCAACGTCAAAATAAGTGCAATCGAATACAAAATACATACAGCTAAATATTAATTGGATTTTTTTTAGTGTATTCGGAAAAATCCGATTCGGTTTTGCTTTTTAGGTTCATAATAGCACGGATTTATCCGTTAACCTTTAAATGCATGACCTCTGTGATGTTAATAAGAAAAATATTTTTTCATGTATTTTGTGATGCAGATTAAGAATCCGAACTCTTTTTCAATTAGGTATTTCCAGATTTTCAGAAAATCTGGAAAAATTGGTTGTCCGTTTATGGACTTATTGGTTCATGCACTAAAGTGATGTATACATAACTTGTATTACATCGGCTGAAAAGATCCCGGCCTGACACATAGATGGTGTCACAAATTTAAAACCCATAATGGGGCCGATTCCGGGATCTAAAACTTTATGTTATGTTATGTTATTTTTGTTTTTTCAATACAAATTCCAATATGAAGCGGTTAAATAAAATAACATAACAGCAATTTTATGTCACGAGAATTGGCCCCATTTATAAAAATATAAAATGCGTTTTTGACGTAAATATGTATTATTTTTCAAATGAATTTAGCATCGAAGCTCATTTTTTGTATCGCTGATCTTTATGTCATTTGGTTCTTTATCCTTTATGCGATAAAAATACTACATTACTCCCAGAGTGACAACTTATAAAAATAAAATTATTTTATAAATAAATTAATAGGGCGGTGAAAATTTGAACTACACGATGAATGGAATAATTCTAATTCTACTTTTATGTGGAATGAAATTATTCATTCCGGATTGAAATTTATATGGAATTGTTGTTGTAAAATTCTCAAAGTAAAGACGCTTCTTAAGTTTTCAAGTTACAGTTGTTTTTGTGACGCTACTTTGGTTAATTTCAAGACAATGGCAAAAAGAATTTATGAAACTAGTGTAGTTGAAAAAACACTGTTTTTTGATGGGAAATATAACGTTGAAGCAAAGCAGTGGCTTCATAAGTGCTATCCGGACTCTGCACCAAGAAAACCAACATTGACTGGTATGCTGAATTTAAACGTGGTTGTACAACCACCGATGATGCGCTACCAAATGAGGCTGTGACTCCAGAAACCATAAAAAAATCCACAAAATTGTTTTGAAAGAATGTAAAGTGAAGATGCATGAGATAGCTGACATTGTAAAGAAATCTATGGAAATCTATGGTTGGTTATATTTTGCACGAACATTTGTCCATGAGAAGGCTGTGTTCGAATTTTGTACCGCATTTGCTCACAATGGATCAAAAACCACCCCACATTATTATACATTGAATTGCTTCCGCATCCACCGTATTCGCCACATTTAGCCCCCAGCGATTATTTCTTGTTTGGAGACCTTTAAAAAACCTCTAGAGAAAATGATTTGGTTCCAATGAAGAAGTGATTGCCGAAACTGAAGCTTATTTAGAACATAAAGATAAATAGTTCTTCAAAAAACGCATCGAAATGTTCGAGAGGCGTTGGACTGATAGTATCGCTCTAGAAGGACATTAGGTTGATGAATAAAATGTATACTATTTCCCAAAAAATTGTGTTTTCTTTGTTAGACCGGGAACTTTTTAGGCGATGTGTATGGATATGTATGGACATATGTATGGACTGCATATATTGTCCGTTTAAAATGACAATCATTTTCCGTTATCAAACGGATAATTGTGGAAGCGGATTTATTTAAAAATAGCTTTACATGTATTATTTAGCATATTTTTACTCACTTGATTTTTCTTTGCCACTTATTTGTACTGACTAATGTTTTATTGCATATAAAAGCACCTTTTAATTTTAGCTGCACAAGCGAAATGATTTGTTTGCCGATTGAGAACAAACTTACCCTTTACTCAAATAATTTCAACCGACCGTCTAGATATAGATTACACTTGTACTTAAATATACACACACACAGATTTGCTTAAAATGTGCTTTCTGTTTACCTTTTTTATCGATTTTCCTGGTTGTCATTTATAACGGACTTCATGCATTTAAGGGTTAACGGAAAAATCCTAGACGGAAAAATTTCATAACAGACCCCCTGATCGTAGACCACATGAGTAGACACTTAGACAGACGTAGGCAGACCCCATGGAGTATAGCTCTCGTATATTTGAAGCTTCTCTCTAAATTCGGAATCCGCTCGAAACGTGATATTTCAAAACACGATATGGTAGAGAATATGCATGTCGAAGAGATGGGAGCGCTTTCCCCTTTTCCAGAATGCGCGATGCGAAGCGACACATTCCGTTCATTGCGATCGATATCGCGTTTTGTACTGTATCGCATTTTGGCATTGTTTTGTAATATCGCGTTTTGAAATATCGCGTTTTAATAATTCACGTTTCAAATGGGACCCCTCTAAATTCACTCATTACGCACAGTTGTTGAAGAGCTCGTTGACCTGCTGAGCTTGTCTTAACATTTCCTTTTGTATTCTTTGATAAGGAAATTATTGATATCCTCCCAATTTTTAATAATGGGTGATTTCTATACTTTTTCAGAAATAAAAAAAAATAAGAAAATTCAATTTATCGAGTAATTTTTATTATCATAAAAAAGAACCATTCTTATTCTGTACATTTCTTTTTTAAAGATCATTTCTTTCAAATATTGCCCGTAACTGCGGCTAACATGGTCCATTCTGAAGTTCCAATTTTCGATGACGCGTTCGAGCATTTCGAGTGGTATTTGGCCAATGACGCCCAATAACAAGTAATGATGGTTTCTAGTTCCTCAATCGTAACCGGCTTATCCATGTAGACTTTTCACTTTACGAAGCACTAAAGAAAAAAATCTAAAGGTGTGATATCACATGATTTTATCGGTGGCCAATTCACTGGTCCGAACCGTGAAATTAACTGTTCACGCAGAACCGCGCCGAATCGATTCATCACGGTCATCGCGTATACTTTCAGCTATCGCCGCTATATTTTATTCACTACGTGCTTGATGTGGTCTATTTGGTCGCGTAGTATCCAATAACGAAAATTGGGTTTCAAATTTTTCCGATGGTATAGCGATGCGCATTGTGCCGGGCTTATGCTTCTTTCCATGTTAAAATGTCAAACAATACAGAACAAATTACCAAAGCTGTTCGACGCGACTCACACGTGATGTCATAAAATCTGTACTTAAAAATGTACCCGTTATTTGGGTCCGTCTTGAACACTCCTTTCGCACTACCACTAAGCGACTGATTTCTGAATTAGTGCAAATAAAGTAGCGGTGTTGTCAAATTCTTCAATCCAATTTTCGAAACGAATGTCACCTGACCCGTCAAATTAAGAAATATTTTCTATTAAATCTTTTAAATGAATTGAATTCGATTTTAAAAGCGATCGATTTTAAATGCTAAAACAAAAAAAAAATATCACGGCTAGTTTAGGATCACTCATTATCCGAAATGAAAATATGGTTATGAAACCTCATTTGAGGCGGCTAAATCCCTTGATGGGATATAGTACCAGAGAGAGAGAAATATAGCCGTTTTCCTATTCTTCATTTAACTGTTCATTTTCACACCTCAACTGTAAAAGTTGGTCATGCATTGCGGTCATGTTTCTTTTCATGTTTCTCATATTATCTAAATCTGAAACTGTTTCTTCTGCTCTAGGTCTTTCGCGTCATAATGTTTCGGAAAGCTTGGTACACGACTAAAACACTTTTAACTTTATTAAATTTAATCGAACGACAAAGATTTTAAGTCCGGGTGTGTAACAAATCCTGGTTTTCAAAATCCCGGTTTGTAAAAAACCCGTTGTTTTATAAATCCCGGTTTTATAAAATCCTTGCTTTGAAAATCCCGGTTATCAAAATTACGGTTTTGTGTAAAAAATTCCGATTTTTAGGAAATCTCGGTTTGAATTTTTAAAATTTGACATGTTGGAAAATGGGACTCTTAAATGATTTTTTGACAAAATTCAAAAATGAGTTTGCGAAGTTCTAGAAAATGACTTATAGGGATGGAATTTGGCCGTTTCTTAACAGATTTTGTTGAAATTCGATACGTGCGATGAAAATGGGAATCTAAAATGTTTTTTCTATAAAGCGGCCAATAGAGATGGAACTAGGCCATTTCTCAACCGATTTTGTTGAAATTCTTCGCGTGCTATTGAAATGGATTTCTAAAATTATTTTTTGATAAAGTTCTGAAATATGGCCATCGCTATGGAACTAGGCCACTTTTTAACTGATTTAGTTGAAATTCGACATGTGGGTGCTAAATGGGATTCAAAAAATACATTTTTGATAAAGTTCTGGAATAAGACGGATAGAGATGAAACCTGGCCATTTCTTTACCGATTATGTCGAGCATCGACAAGTGGTATCTAAATGGTATTTTAAAATGATGTTTGATAAAGCTCTGGAATATTGTCATTAGGGATGGAACTAGGCCATTTCTTAATCGATTATGTTGAAATTCGTTAAAAATAACACCGAATTCACGAAACCAACTCCCGTCTCTGGCAAGATATCTTTTCAAAATAAAAACTTTAGAACTAGAAGAAAAGAAAACCGGGATTTTGAAAATCGGGATTTTGAAAACCGGGATTTTGAAAACCGAGATTTTAAAAACCTGGATTTTGAAAACCGGGATTTTGAAAATCGGGATTTAGTAGTACACCCCTTTACACCACATATAACCATACTACTTTAATTAGATCTTTCTTCTTGCACAGTCAAACTAAACGTCCCCCTAGGAGGCGACTTACTGTTAACCTAAGTCAAATTTTTCCGAATCAATTTGACGCACTTAAAACTGATTTAAGCTGATTATCGTTATGATTTTTATTTCTCTATGTTGGTAAATACATCGTTAAGATTTAAAGGAGCCGTTATATGTTTGTCATTTTTAAAAGTAACGGACACACAAAACATAATTTGACTATTTGTGAAAAACAGCAAAAAAATCGTAAATATCAAAATATAATAAGCAAAAATTTCCGAATTGGGCATAAATAAATAACTTTAATATTCAGGCGGTTGGTACTCCGCGTCTCATTTCGCGGGAAACACATAAAATGTGAAGAGGAAGATTTATTTACAAAATAAAGTGTTTTGGTTGGTTGTTTTACTCTCTTTCAATACCCTCAGTCATATTTGTCCGGAAATTGTAATCCAACGTGCATTTACTGCTCCCTGCTATATTGTACGCGAGCGTCGAGGTGTGATCTATTAAGAGTCAGAGCGCACCTCCATATTGTTAACTTTAAAGGAGATAGTACGAGATTCCATCCATTGTACATCACTTCGGCAACACACCAGAAGGCAGAAAGGGAAAATGGCGACCGCATGATTTACTTTAATTTGATTTTTATTTTATGTTTCGTTATCGCGAAGTCAGTTACCTAATTGCTTGTTTATAGTGTAGTTTCTGAAGTTTAAAATGTTACCTTTTGTGAATGTGAATAGAATTTTCTCAACTTTCTTCGGCAAATTTTGTTGACGATTTTTCGCGATTTTTGCATCGTAAACAATTTTTATTTTTATTTACTTTCAACTGGATAGTTACAGGAAAAGCAAAACCTCTTTTCTTTTTCTTCACCGGAAGAAACACCTACTCGGCGAATGATCGATCCGTCAACAATTTAAATGACCAATTTGTGGCCAGCATCAATTCATTTTAGTTATTTTCTAAATATTGTGCATTGTGATTTTTTTTTATTATTAAATCTTTACCAGGTGTTCTGGGGCCGAACCACTCCCAACTCTTTCGCAGTTCTGCAGTTTGCTTTTCATGTCCTTACGCAGTCGCCTACCAAATAAAGTATGTACGACTATAAACCCGGTTTTATCACCATCTGCACATTGCGTAGCTGCATGCCACATGCCAGCCCATACTGGCATGGAAGATGTGTCGGCCTATGAGTTTTGTACTCCGAATTTTATTAAATATAAATTATAAAAATGGTTATGATGAAAAAGGAAATTATGGTCGACCGAATTCTGTAGTGTCCGTTAGATGGCACGGCAAACACCCTAAAAAATAGAAAATATTACTTATTGAAGAAATTTCATTTCGGCTTAGTCTAATTTTTCTTTTGTACTTTTTTATTATTCCTGCAATCTGGTCTGGGGCCAAGGGTCTCCCAACTCTTTCGCGGTTTGCTTTTTCCGAGCTTACTTTTACGCCGTTGCTGGATTCATTCTAGCGAAATTATAAAATGATAATTCGGTCGTTCAATCGTATCTCATTTAGCAAAATATATGCACCGTACAAAGCTCGATTTTCTGCGGTTTAAATTGGTCGGTGCTGGCATAATACAAGAATCCCTGCTGCGGCTATGCTAGCCAATATTTTTATTTCCTGATTGTCCATTGATATAAAATATGTATTTCATAGTTTTAATTATATTTAATCAAGTTATTTTAAGAAATTTTTTATGTAATTAGTTGTTATCACAGAATAATCGCGTTAAATGACATTTGTAATTTTTTGAAAATTTCAAAAACAAAATTTGTCCGGTCACAGCATTTACAAGAATATTAAAACAAAACCAAAACGGTCAGTATAGAAAAAATAAATTGTTTGTTGTTGTATCACAATAAGTCCAAATCACCATCGAAAACAACGATCGAAACATTCATGTAAATGAAGCCTTAATAAACGAAATATATTTGAAACGCCAAACATAGGGTAACAGTTTAAATTTTACTAGGTTCACGTGACTTTAGACCATATATCAATCATATTTTGTTTTCGACCTTTTCGAAAATACCGAAGTGTTGAATGCCCCGGTTCGTATAGTGCGGCCACAAGAAGCATTTTTGTTCGTCCCTTACCTTTTCAACAACAATCAAAATTTATAACTCGGGTTTTTTCGTAGCACGTTTACAGCAATAATTTTTTGTGCGGATTATGTTGTTTACACACAAACGTGCCGCACCTGAGTTTTGCGAGCAGAGGCAAGATCTGCTTGATTATTGTTTGAAAATGCAGTGTGTGAACAAGCTATTGCATTTCCGGAACTCCATCATTAAGGATTAGCTAGATAACCATGTGGTTTTCAGAAATGTTATCAAATTATAAAAAGACATTATCTTAAACTTTAGTTGGTTTATAAGAACGAATTCTTATTTATCAATATCATAAGTGAATATTTTAAAATATTTTATGGTGACGTGATCAGTGCAAGCCAAACAAGTTATTTAAATAACAAAAAATCACCCACTTTTCAAAAAATGCCACTAAATTTTCACAGAATTTCGAAATACAAAATATAAAATTTCGCAAAAAGAGCAAATTTGGTTAGATCACTATACCAAGCTGTTAGTGTTTGGTACTCTAGCATATTGATAATCGCTAATAAAAAATTTTTTATTAGACTACATCTGCAAATCTGAAACACATAAATTTAGTGATCTGTTGCTTGTGTTTATATATTTTTTATCGTTGCATAACTTGTACATAAATTATTATAGAAATCGAAATGCTATTTATGAATCATTTGCTTACTACGCATCGTTAACAAGTGCTGATCTTTAATCTAATTAAAAAAAAAAATATTTATTTATTTTGAACTTGATCTTTATTTCAAATAACGGCCCACAGCTGCTATACGAGTAAGAGAGCGCATAACGAAAATACATTTACTTGGCCTCATATAAAATTACTTAGGTACACAGGTCGTTCTCAAATAAAACTTCATCAATACTTTTCCATCAATTTGTATACACGTGGGGAAAATATTCGTTGGCCCAATCGCATTTTATTGTTTTTTATTCGCTAATCACCACGATTTCCAACGTTTGAATGTGGTGGTTGGTCTATAATAAATTAATTGGCGCCTACATGTATTCGTTACAAACACAGTAAATTCACATCGACTGTAGCATTACCAAAAAAGTTCAAAACCTATTGTTTCACATTCAACGTGATACTGTGATGCTGTTCGGTTGGTAGGTCTATAAATAAACGTTTATTTACGCGTACCATGAAATTTCTCTTTTTCATTTTTGTTGTTGTTGTTTTCGGTGAATCGGAAAAAAGCGAAGTGAAATAAAAAAAACTAAATTTGACATCATTTTCATTATGAAAAACTAGAAATATTTTCATTTACAGACGAATACTTATTTGATAGCCGCGTGCCTTTTCTTTTCAGGTAGTTTTTTGTGGTTTATTTGTTAGAAAATCGTGTTTAGTTTTCGAAAATTTTCAGAATTCGCACAATAGAATCATTTTTTTTAACATTCTTCATTAACATTCAAATCTTTTGTTTTACACTCAGACAGGTTTTGATTTTGTCACTTGGGTCACACATAATAAATTATGTGACTTTTTAATACACAAATGAGGAACAAAATGCTCTGTTGAACTCGATACTATCGAATAATTGTTGTGACTGATTAAAAGTGTATTCGTATGGTACCAATATTATAAAATATACAAATGTCGTCGACCACGAAGTTCGTTCGGGTTTCGTTTACAATTTACATGAAATTTTTCATTTTATGAGTTGAATATTCGTGATATTTTTAAATCTTAAATTTAATTATGAGCCAATTTTATAAAATCGCACAATATATGGTTTGAATGTGTGGTATGTGGATAGATGCGTCACATAGGAATGTGTACAGCTACGTACGATATACTACTAATTACGATAAATTAATGTTTTTTTTTTGCATTTAAGGTCGTATATAGTTTATATATCCTATAAACAATAACAAGTAATGTCATGTCACTATATATATGCGTATGGCGGTGGAACAAGTTTTGATCCATTTCCCCCATATCGGGACGGCGCTGCTGAAATGTGTATGATATATTAGAATAAAATTGGTTGAAGTGACTCCTACAGTGTTTTTTTTGTAACCGACACTTTTGTTTATAGGGTAATTTGAGCTACGTAAATAAAATCATGTTAAATTTAACCTTCAGCTTGCTTTCTCCAAGACTTGAATCTAGGAGAAAACAAGTTTCCATTGTCTGTCCCTAATGTGAACCTAATGCGTGTCTATCCCTAATGTGTGTTAGGAAAAGACATGCTGTAATTGTTCAGTTTACTGTTTCAATACCTAATCTTGTTAACAATAAACCCTGTAGAAACAAACATTAACCAAATCTCGCAGTTTAAATGAGGAAACAAAGCAATGAATGTTTCAAGGTAACATTTTTCTGAACACCACGATTACGTCATCAATCCGTCAAGCCATGACTAATGACATAATTTCTATATAAAATATCGGTGCTAGAAATTTTTAAATTTTTCTCCCAATTTATTCAACCGACAAAAAAATTTCATGCAAACCAATTGGTTCATTTAGTTTCTTGGTTCAAAACAGACGTTTTGAAAGAATGGAAAATATTGAACATCGAAATATGAATAAATTCCTTGTAAAGGAAACGAATATAAATAAATTCCTTGTAAAGGAAACGAATATTTCTAAGAATATCGATAGACGCATAAATAAGGTTTGCGGCGTTTCTAGCGCTTCATATAAAATAATAAGGAAGTAGGTTCGACTATTGAAACTGGAAGATGACCCCCGGAGGGTCTTATATTGGAAGACAATTGAATCCTCATTTCAAAATTAAGTTTGATTTTACGCAATCTTCTCAAACTGCCAGTTAGTACAAGATGGGTTCCCCCATTGTTAACTATAGAACACGAAAAATGTCGAGTGTAAAGTCATAAAGTAATTTTAAAAATGAGTGAGGAAGATCTGGTATAATTTATAAACCAGATAGTCGCCGGTGATGAATCGAGAATTCGCCACTATGATCCAGAGTCGAAACAGGAACTCAAGCAATGAATACTGTATCAAGTTATAAAACAAGGTTTATGTTTTTTTACATTTATTATCTCTATGACAATTCTTCTTCGACTAACTTATTTCTACTCTCCAATTAAGCATCAGATGTTTTATTTATTTGTTGGCTACACTGTCAACAGCACAGTAACAAATTGTTGCAACACAGGCAACAGCATAACTCTTGTAACATGCTCCTTATTTTAATCCATTCTCCATACATTTCTGGTTCATTAACAATTCGCCCATCTCGTGTTACATAAGGTCTGGCGGTGGTGGCCGAATTATCAATCCTACTACTTTTATTACTAATTTCGATAATACCTGCAAAATGTGCCAATATATGGCATGTACCATATATTTCAATGCAGGATTGTCGAAACCAATTTCTGGCAAATAAGAACACGATAAACAATCAGCTACGGGCATCTCTTTTCCAGGTACATATTTTATATTCAGTCCTTGGTCAATACCCAGGTTGCTGAAATCAGCAACAACATTAACATTCTTTGAAGTCTTGCTGTCACTTTGTCAAGGTCTCATTTAAATAATGTCTCCAATGGCTTATGATCCGAGTGTACTAAAATATCTCGTCCATAAACGAAATAGTAGAGCTTTTCACAGGCTACTACGACTGCTAGAAGCTCTTTTTCTATCTGCGCTCAGCATTTTTCATGTTCCATAAGACTTCTTTATGCATAAGCCACTGGCTGAATATTTTGCAGAAGGACACACCCAATTCCATCTTAAGATGCTTCAGTTTGAATAGCCACCGGCAATTTTGGGTCAAAAATTTTTAATACTGGTGTACTACCTACTGATAATTGTTTTTATTTTCGCTAATTCATTTGCATGATTATCATTCCATTGCCATTTTATTTTGTAGGCACTGGCATTTCTTTAATTGCAGTTAAATATTTCTCTGTTGGTCTTATAGTACCATTTGAAATTCGTTGCCCCCCATGAAACACACTTCTGTTCCATTCTATGCCATTTATATAACCCAAATGGCGTTGTAAATGCAGTCAAATCAGAACATTTTTCGTCCAAAACTAATTGCCACAATCCATACACTCATTTAGTGGTTTTGGGTCAAGCCAGATACTGAAATTACCAACCGGTTTTTTTGATCTACTAATTTGACCAAGTCCGTCAAAAATATCCAAATTATTTTTAATAAAACTTTCTTTAGCATTTGAAAATTCACCGATACTATATTTGGATATTTGGGAGGGACTCATTCAATTATCTTTCAACTTCCCTACGGTATTACTATCAATTTTCTTTATCAAATTTAGAGTGACACAAGCCTCTTTACCCAATATCGGTTCAAGATTATCTTCAACTACTTCAAATTCAATGTTACAATTGGACCGATTGACAACACAATTTAATTTAATTTTTCCAAACGTTCCCAACGGCAAACAACCGATTTTTTGATAAATTATAGATTCAACATTTAATATTTTTATGTATTTAAGGGGTAAGCAGCTTATGTCTGCACCGGTGTCCATCTTAAATTTAATTTCATTTCCATGAACTGCGACATTCTTAAACTAGCCACCACTCGCGCAACTTACACTAGAGTCATTAATATTATTTATGTTTACCATTTTTCTATTTAATTTAAATACATATATAATTTGAGGTTTTACTTTCATCAAAATATTCTGCTTCTTTGTGGATTATTAGTCTCGGCAACTCACATTTAATACATGTTCGATCCGGTTTTTGTGCTGGACACACTCTCTTAAGTATATCGTTCCATTCTCCTCCACATCGAAATCAATATTGTTGATTTATTTTTACTTGCCGTCCATTTTGTTGACTTCTGCACTACACCCAGTTGAATATATTTTTTTCCCCATTTTTTTCCCAGCATTTTTTATTGGTTTCTGCCAATTCTGCAATCTTACGTTTTTTAATTACTACATTGAGATTAATATTGTATTTTGATTCCACTAATTTAATTTGAAAATTTAAAAAAAAAAAAAAAAAAAATTATCGCATATACCCAAAATTATTCTGTCGCGCAACATTCGTTCCTCTAATGCCGTATTTTGGCACTCATTAGACCATTTAAATTCACAATATTTAAGCTGCTTGCGAAGCTTCGTCTTGAATTCAAAAAATGGCTGACCTTGGTGCTGTACCATATGCTGTGGTAACTTAAACGTTTCCATTACGACATATTTTTTGGATCGATCATTTTAGATCGTCGAATTTCTGTAATACATTTTCCAGCTTTTCGTTTTCGTTGTCTTTAGATTAAAAGAATTGCATATATCTAATCCTTTGTTTCCCATGAAATACAGAAATAAAGCAATTTTTGTTTTATTATCTTTTAGATTTTTTTCCGACGCTAATAAATAAATATTGAAACGTTGTTTCCATCATGCCCAAAATTTCCCAGTATAATCATAATTCAAGTCAACAGCATAGCAACAAATTGTTGCAAAGCAGGCAACAGTATAACTCCTGCATGGAAATTCACCACCGTAAATGCTTAAAGTTCAACCATCTTCGAATAAGATACACATAACAATTTTCAGGAATGCTGATTATGTATGAGGTTTTTGCATAAATTGTAAAATTCTATCATAATAAAACGGTTCGGGTGAATCAAGCAAATGTTGCGCAATATATGCAGGTTATGGGTAATACCGCATTTCCCTTACAGCCCAGATCTGGCCTACCCGTGCCTTAATTATATTCGTTCCAATCAACTTTCCACACGTTCCTTTCCACATATTCCTCTCGTTTCCTTAAGATTGTATAGTGAAATCCAGCCTCCCTCTTCAAACCCCACTTTATCCGGTATTAGGTCGCATCTCGTTTTCATGCTATCGCTATAGGCTTGGAGATATTGGTTCTTACTTATTTCATTCTCCGTCGTAGATCGGCTAAGTATTCATGCTGTACGACCAGTTCATTTTTTGGCAAGTTAAACTTAATATCACTTTTTAGGCGGAGCTCTCTAGTAAACAATACCATAGCAGGTGGATTTCCTGGCGTATCATGCACTGCATGGTGATAAACGTCGATCCCAGTTATTCACTTGCTATCGATTACTATTTTGTGTTTTTGGTATTAGGCTGGTGTCGTCCATTGCTCTTCGTTCAAATGGTGCTCCATCATTGGCTGCACATACTTTACACTCTGCACTATTCTTCAATGTTCTTTCGGCAATGGACTCATTAAAACAAGTGTGTTATTATTCACGGTTTTATTGATCCCCGGATGTATCCGGATCTTCCATCGTGTGTTTCTTGTAGAACCCCTCGTATCATTTTTGGAAGCACAATTTACTGTTTATTGTTATTGCCGTTAACCGATCGCATAGATTTTTACTAGCAAACCGTAATCCTTAGGGTCACTACTTCCAATAACTTATATCAGTGGCAATTTGTGCTACAATTTTGTGACAACGCGTTCGCCTGCAATCTATCAGCTATTTCCATACTGGAATACGCCAAAATTAGAAAAATTTATAATTTCATCTTTAAATCTTCAAATATTTTCGATAATTTGTGTTCCACACAAATAGTTTAATTAAAGTTTTGCAAAAATCATCGATAGTTTAGTATAATCCTACGAAACTAATTAATTGACGAATATCCTTGGGTGCTGGCCAATCCATTTCTGACCCAAATAGTTAACTTGGCTTGAGTAATAAAGTGTGTGTTCATAAAATAAACAAGCCATGTTTTTTTAATTGAGGCCTCTTAGACCTTTCTCTATTAATTTCTCAAGTGCATTGCATAATCCAACAGCACTACCAAAAACCGCAAATACCGTTTCATGCAGAAAATGTCGTCTTCATTCTACCATCAGGATGGATTGCTATATGTTAGTATCCGCTTTTAAGGTTCGCTGCATTGAACATTTTAACTCCTGACAGCGTCCTCAAGGTGTCATAGTGTGTGAATGATGTGTGACATAGTTCAGTTTGCCATATAGTCAACGAAAAAACTTGTCCTCTACATTTTTCGTTGTGAAATGTTGATTTTTTATTTTATTTCAATTTTTGTGAAAACATGTCCCATGTGAATTATTCCTCTACAAAATCCATACCAACCGTGCCTTACCATTTGACATGTGAATGATGAATTCTTCCTCTACAAGTGGAACAGATAACACCGACCTGACATGTCCGACTATAGACTCTGCCAAGAAGGCAGACATTATTCATAGAAGCAGACAAGAAGGCAGACATTATTCATAGATTTCCACACAAAAATATACATAAATGCACATAGACATCACCTATAATAGGCGGAATAATAAACGAAATAGATCACGTAATGATCAACAAGAATTTTTTCATGACATTACAAGTTGTCAGCGCAATGTGATGTACAGACATTCACAATGACCTCCAACTAGTAATATCCCGGTTCTAAATTAAGCCTGTCGCTGTAAAACGCATCATGATACCAGAAATTCATTCTGTGAAGCGTTCGAGTTCAGCCTTCAAACCAATGAAGAAACAGTCGAAACAATACAGACGCAAACCATGGATTAGTGATAATGCGTAGAAGGCATTTGAAAAACGCCGACTATACTCAAGCTGCAAATGCGCCAACACAATAGGTCGAAGCTGAAACGTCAATACGAAGATATAGCACGAGAAATCCTGGAAATGGAGGAATGACCGTAAGTATACACTAAAACATTCTCAAGGCACCGTAAGGGGCTGCAACAACCCGAAGCATGCGTGCACTACATCAATGTGTACGACGAGCAACTGAAACACTCACCAATATACCACGAATAAAAGATGCATCTGATCAAATCTTAACAGATGAAGCACAATTGAAGAGATCGAAAGAATATTTCGGAGTACACATCACCAACCATATGCAAATCTTTGGATACAAACTGGTCCTAATAACGCAACTGTATAACTACATACCCATTCACTAGGCCTTTGATATGGACAAAATACCAACTGAAATTTGAATAGAAACATCCACAACTGCTAGAGCTCTACTAGCTCTGGCACTCAACACTCGACAATTAACACGAAATGAAAGCATCAAAGTGGCTTCACACAGGACGAATTTACACTAATTATCTCAACACAACACGCGTAATTGAGCAGCCTAATACGTGGAATTCATTACTACACCTATACTATTCGTGGACTTCGGACGTGCATTTGACAAGTACACAGGAATGCATTCTGGAAGATACCCTGGGAAATGGGCATTCCAAACAAATTTTAATCGAACTTATACAAGATATGAACAGGGATGCAGTTAATTGAGTTCAACATGAAGGCAAACAAAAAAATGAACATTTGTGTTGTAACTAGCATGTGGGTCGCTCATATTATGCCAAAAGTAATTATTTTTCTCAGGGCAAGTGAGCTTAGTCATATTGGTATAACAGTCAGGTGTTCATAAAAAAAATCTTTTACTTTACGTTGTTCTGGGTGATACCAAATACGTCTGCAGATTAGAGCGGATTCCAATAAAAAATCTGTTCCTCCAACTGCATGTAATATTATTCTGCTTATGTCAAACTCTGCTTTTGAGTAGGACTGTGGTAGTTTGATTGGGTGCGTCCCTCGGTTTTATTACACGTAAAACAGGTTTACGGTGAGAATGGTGTATTCCGGTAGAGCCTGGTTAATTATTGCCCGTAGTTACCTACTTAGGTTACATATAATTGTTTACGGTTTCCGCACTAAAGAGGACAACGTGGTGAATGAGTTCTAGACAAATTTCAATTTTTATTCTTATAAAAGCCGTTTTCGAGGGACATATTCTCGAAATCGGTGCAAATCTCCGAATTCGGAATTTAATTTGCTTTAAAATTATTTATATTTATTTTTTCAAATTTGTTTGCAAGTTTTCTATTATTTATTTCCCAACTAAAGGAAAAATTCCGATAGGATTTACCCAGTCGAAATGGTATGATATCAAAGGGCCGAATGTGTCGAAGGGCCGAATGTCGAAGGGCCGAATGTCGAAAGGCCGAATGTGTCGAAGGGCCGAATGTCGAAGGGCCGGATGTGTCAAAGGGCCAAATGGGTCGAAGGGCCGCTTTTTTTTATTTATTTTTTGTTTTTAGAAATATATTTTTTTTTATTTAATTTAATTATTTTTTTTATTTTTTCTACATGTTTCTATTGGTGGCGCATGACGAAATTTTCCTTCACCAAAATGTATCGCTGACGGGATACGTGATGAAAAATAGTAAAATACATAAATTCATAAGCAATTCATTTATGTTTGATAAAAAAAATTTACAAAATATTCAATAAAACAACCAATTTAATAAATTATATTTCTAAAAACAAAAAAAAATAATTCGGCCCTTCGACCCATTCGGCCCTTCGACCCACTCGTATCATGACACTGGCTTGAAAAAAGTGCAGTAAAAAAAATAAATGGTGACAAGGACAGGAACAACTAAAACGAAAGACAACACAATTTTTTAAATGTCAAGTACATTTTGTTGGTTTACAAACATTTTGTGTACCAATAAAAACGTTAAAAATTATTTGAAACGGTTATCAAATCACTTCAAATAGTTTTAGAATAAAATTTTTTTGTTGAATTCGCATAAAATATTCGTTTTGACTATATTTGATAAAAAAAGAAGTCGAAGATGTCAAAAAAATGTAACGAAATAATTCTAAACTGCTATAGAACTGCTGGTTTAGCGGCTGAAAAATAGCCAGTGTCAAAATACCCCCATTAGTAGTGAAATAAATAATAGAAAACTTGCAAGCAAATTTGAAAAAAATGATTAAAGTAGCTGGCGAAAAATTCGCACAATAAATAATTTTCAAGCAAATTATATTCCGAAAGCGGAAATTTCCACCGATTTCGAGAATAGAGCCCCAGCAAACCAGCAATTGATTTAACGCTAAAAAAAATATGAATCTAAGAATTACTGAGTCGAAAAATCAGATCAAATTATTTTTTACACTCAGTGTCTCGGAATTCGTGTGCTGGTTTGCATTTTCGAGTATATAGCTCCAACTAACTTCATACAATTTAACCCATATTAGCCCACGTTAATTTTTTTTTGAATACAATATAAACTGCTTAGGCTGAAGGCCAAAAGTCGGGTAAAAGTCAATTTTAAGTAAATTTTTCGGTAAATTCTTTTATTTTTCAAAAAGTTTATGGCAAACTGATCGAAAAATCTGTTCTAAATCCGATTTTTACCATAGTAAACGATTTATCCAACTATTGGCCTGCAGCCTTAGTAAGTGTTTCGAAAGATGAGTTTGGAAAACAAAAAATTGTTGAAAAAATAAAAACAACCGTTAGGTAAATGAAATGCAAAAAATAAAAAAAAAAAATGCAAAAAATAACAACTTACCTTCAAAGTCCTTGAAATTATGTAACAAAATATAATTGTAAATGTGTTCTGAAAAATTATCGTAATTTGAATAATTCACCTGTGTACCGCTGCGATAGCAAAACCATCGCTGTGTCCGAATAGTCGAGTACAAATCAGTTTTAAGTAAATTTTTCGGAAAATACAGTTATTTTTCAAAAACTCTATGGTAAACAGATCGAAAAATCTGTACTAAAATCGATTTTTACTGTAGTAATTGATTTATCCGACTATTCGGACACAGCACATATACTAAATGTTTTCTCGAAAGGATTTTTATTTAAACAAAACATTGCAGTAAAAATATTCCTTATAATTTCTCCAACTCTCTTTTTAGGAGATATTTTGTTTTGACCTACATATAGATCACTGAGCTAATATGGGTTAAAAAAGACCGGTTAAAAATCAAGATTATGGTACAAACCGTACAAGATTATGGTACAAGACGGTCAAAATCCTTACCGATATTCTGTTTGTGGTTTACTTTTTATTGACAGAATTTGATCTGTGTTTACCTTTCAACCATGTTGGCCCCTTACATTTTCGTCCTTTCGTGGCGAATGTTGTCATCAGAATGCTAAAACTCTGAAGACGAGGAATTCAACAAAATTATTGTGTTTATCATGGAAATAAAGCAACATATTTTAATGGCAAGAAATCGAAAAACCGACGAAGTAACTAAAATCTTTTGCAGTAGTGTCAAGAGCATTCGAACCAAGTTGGTTATGTTACAATTACAACCAAAACAGTTTCAAGCTAATAAAAAACTGGAGAAGATTTAACCATGTCACTCCATGTCGATCCAAAAAGAATAGCAATAATGGGCTGTCACAATTATGGCTGTGGAATTATTTATTAATGATGTCAAGGAGAAACTAAAGGCAATTGTTATGGAAAAGATGGGAGCTGAATATGAAGTAAAACTTCAATGGAATGTCAGAGAAGCTAGAAAAAACATTTTCTCGCGCTAATGAAATCAAAGTAGTAATCACCATCTGCAAGAGAGACACTCAAAAAATTTACAGAATCATTAAAGTAGCTTTTGTGGTCTCGTACTACTTGACAAATCAATAGTTTTTACTCATCAGGTTCCTGATCTTTTCTCTGTCTCGTCGTATTCCAGCACACCACCTTCTCAACACCAATGCGTGCCACCTTTGCACGACTCTCCGTCGTGGTCTTCTGCATTGATCTCTGCATTGATCTCTCCACTGCCGCACTCACCCTCAACAACTGGAAATTTCCGTTGGGCCTCTCCCACGTATTTGCTCCATATGATATGACAATTCACCCCTGCTTTTCACTGGCCGTAAACTCTTTACCCACAGCCTTCCAATTTTTGAAATTGGTCTGATCAATTGTATCTTGTCTTGGTAGTTTCTTGAACCCTCTGTGGTTTTTACTATTTCCAGTGTCTTTTCCTCCCACCAATTTTGATGTTGCTTATCTCGGGAATCAGGCTTGCGTACACTCTCGTAAGTATAGTGACCTAACTTTCCGCACCTGAAGCGTTTTCCTTGATTTTTGATGATGCCTGGTTCAACACTTGGCTGTTGTAATTTTTTGTAACTCCAATAACATAGTGTTAGTTCCCCCTTTAAAGTCAACGCCAATACTTTATTCTTGGTATTACTTCTAGTATTTGTTCTTAAATGAAGTTTCAGATGGTCACTTGACTCACCTCTTTTCAGGTCTTGCAGGCTTGCCCCGCATAGTTGCCGTTTGCTTAGGAGTTGAATTTTGCATAATTCTCTGATTTGTGACTGCCGTGCCGTATCTTAGTTCCAACTCAGTTATGATGAGCTCCTAGATTCTTGAAAATTGGTTGTGTTGGGAACGTTTTATCTAGCTGACCTTTTCCAGTAGTTTTTGAGGTATATGTTTCGAGACGGGCCTCCACTTGCTTATTTTTATTTTCAAACTCCTACCTCTTCTTTGCCTACCTTACTGAACTAATTTGGCGTTCTGTTGGTCAAACTTGGCAACAAGGTCTCTGCTATAGCAACTGTGTTCCACGTGAATTAAAAGAAAGAGACCTCGGACGTTCAAAAAATGTCTTTGAAATACTGCTTCAAAGATAGCAAAGAAAAGGTTTTTGTATCGAAGTTACTGGAGATAAAAAATGGATTTATTATGAGAATACCAAATGCAAAAAATCTTGGGTGAAGCTGGTCCATCGCAATCAAATCGAGATATTCATTGCAATAAGGTTATGCTTTGTATCTAGTTTGATCAGAAAGACGTGGTATATTATGAAGTGCTGGAATCAGATCAATGGCGATGTTTACCGACGACAACTAATATACGTTTGAAGCGAGCTATAGAGAAAAAACGATCAGAATGGGTGAATAGACAAAACAAATAAATTTTTCAGCTCGACAATGCAAACCAAATGTTGCAAAAGTTGTGAAAAATTATTTAAAAGGACAGGACTGAGAAGTTTTACCCCATCCGCCGTATTCACCAGATATAGCTCCTTCAGATTACTACTTATTACGGTTGATGCACAATCGTCTTTTTCTGAACAGCGGCTCAGTTCTCACGCAGAGATCAAAAATTAACTTCTAGATTGGAACGCCACCAAACACCAGTTATGTTTCAGAGCGGGAATTCGTAAATTGACTGAAAGATGGGGGGAAAATGTAGCTACATTTTAGTGCTATAATTAATTGTAGCTTAAAGGAAGCAGTGGTACCCGATATGGAAAATATCAACTTTTGCTCCGATTTCAAAAACTACAAAGCCAACCACACCAGAGGAGCTGCGGCCAATAAATATACTCCCACTGTATGAAACTGTCCTGGAACAAGTAATTAAACACCAATATATATAATACTTAAAATGTTAAACAAGTACGGCATTCTTAGAAAATAACTAAAGTCGTTCCACAATATCTTCAAGGAAGGTAACAATATACGAAACCTGATGGTTTGACACTTGGACCGTTACGCTATTCTATACAACAATGGCATTGCTTACTATTTCGCCATCAACTCCCATCTTCCGGAAGCAGTGCAGAAGTGAATAAAGATCTCGAGAAAATTGTCCGCATAACATGGATCTTTCACGTCATCTCACCAGGAGAAGTCTAAAGGCGTCAAATCGTAACCCCTTAAGGGGTTACATAATCAATTTAAGTTCAGATTGGGCTACTCGTTTTCTTCCATTTTTACAACTAATTTATACCCTTCCTATGCGGCCACCACCTTGACGTTATTGGTGAAGTTGTTGTCACATTGTGTCTTTCTGCTGCAATGTCTTAAATTTCTGGCAGCAAAACTTTCACATAGCAACAATATTCTCAGTGTTACGCACTAACCAAACACGGGACCGTTATTATTGTCTACTAGCATGCCCGTCTCACGAACCTTCTTCACACATTTGCTTACAGTTAGCGCGGTTGGTACTTTTTCTAATTTCTTAATCAAATTAACACCGTCACGCATAAATGTGTTCAAATTGTACTCCGGAGATGATGCTGTGTTTGTCAGGGTCAAAATAACGTATGATTCAAAAACAAACCGCTACAAGTTTAATTTCACCGAAAAATTTCTGGAACTGAGTTAAAAAACAGGCAACTTGGAGACTATGATGGCGTTAAATTAGGTTTCAGTACGAGTAAAATTGATAATTCCTCGTCTCGCTCATTTAACGTTGAATTTCATTGGCCTTCGTTTACGATTGGTAAATAGCCAAATTTCAAATAGTTTATGTACAAAGTTTTTTTTTTATTACTATTAATATAAAATGAATCGTCACAAAAATATGTCGTTCCGGTTGAAATGTTTCTAAACATTGTAGCATTTACGTTACAATGAGATTCGTATTATGCTAATTGTAATATAAGCCAGTGCCCACTTTGTCTTAATGACCGTTTTATTTATCTGATTGTCACTACTAGCGTATTGTGTTCTTCCCGTAAATCGACCAACCTCTAGTATATTTAAATCTGGAACAGCGCGTCAAAAAATGTGTAAACTATAAAATATTTTAAATATATTTTCATTGGTATTTATTACAAAAACACATCATATTTTGCCTCTCTTCAAGCATTTAAATTAAATAAAAAAAAAAATCTATTTTTAAAATATGATGACACAATTTGTTGTTAAATAATTTTCCACGAGTTTTTTATTATTACATTTTCTTTTTCACTGTATTTTAGTTTTTCGAACATCACATACATAAAAAGACGGTTAATCAGCCTAAAAATCACCCAGTTAGTGTTTCGTGTTGTGAAAAAGAGAAATGAAAATTCGGTCGGATTTTGTCTTATAAAAAAAAAAAACTTTTGTAAATCAAATCGAATTACACATTTGAAAATTGAGAAGCAGCGGAAAAATTAGAAATGTGTGCTGTACCTACCTATACTACGTACACACAAAACGTTTGACCTTACGCTCGAGTATATATGCATGCAAACAAATACAGGCTCACATGGTCGCAAAATGTGGGAAAATCGTTACACATAAATAAAAATATTTTTTTTTTGTGTTTTAAAATGTAAAATATTTAATTTAACTGAGTTATTTTTACTCTTAGGTGTGGAAGGTAATATTTTTATTGATAGCTAAGCAAATATTTTGTTAATACAGCATTATCTGTCACGGAATAAATGATAAATGGGAGTCGTTAACCAGGAAAATATAAATTTGTTTACGTGAAAAGAGTAATTGCCAAATTTTCAGAAAGTCTCGTCTCCTGTGCTCATCAAGTAGCTTCCCAAAATTAACAACCAATATTTTTTGAATCCTTTACATTATTATTCAATTTAAGATGTCACCAATCCATTGCGATTTCAGACTTTGAGATGTCAGTTTTAATAGATCAGCCTTAACCATCAAGTTCCGCCAAAAATTTTCAAATAATCTTCTGGAAGAACTGATTTGATGCTCGAGTTAAGTTGGAAGTTTGGTGCGTCCGATAGAGATTCATAATGTATTTTGCAAATAAAGTTTCAATTTCATGCAGTTTATATCTTTAATCCTTCTTTTGTGAATGCATAGTGAATGCTTCAGTAGCATTTAATATCAATTTTGTAATAGCGTCAAAGTGATAAACTGTAAAGGCCAGTAAAGGCCAGATACACCCGGCCAGTAAAGTAACAACGTGGTTAGAATGCTATGTATAAGCGACTTGAAAGACAATAATGAGATTACATAACTGTTATACTATAAAATGAACAGAATTCTAAGAATAGCATTTAGGGGTCAGGTGGTGATGTCATCCGGAACTATACGCCTGACTTAAATTTGATATAGAGGAGTTATTGCTGGCCACGTCAGCTTTGATATTGCGATGCCCACCATTCCTAACACTGAAAAGATCGAGTTGATTTGTGTTAAAGTCAACGTGAATTGGATAAATTCAATTTCATTTTGTGTTGTTATATGCGTACCAAACATGCAAGTCGAAAACTAAAACGACCGTATTGACTTCGGCGGTTTGAACCTTCCTGATCTGACGTGGGCACGATCCGCAGATCCGCTGGTTTTTCAGCAGAGCTTTCTCTAATACTGATTTTGAGGCAGACTAATTCAAGCATTTGAATAATTTTGCTGAAACAACTTTAATTTCCATACAAATCGATCAGGACACTGTGTTCAACAAGTTTGCCGCTTGTCATTTTGAAAAAACACATTAATAGTCTCACTAAGCCACTCACGGCCCTTTTTTAAAAATCACTCTCTGGTCAACATTTTTTTTTTACAATAACAGAAGCTCGTAGAATTTCGTCCAGCTTCGTAAAATTCTACGAACTGCTGTTATTGTGAAAAAAATGTTGACTAAAAAAAATAAAATACTTACAGCGAATAAATATTATCGAAAAATCACTCTCATTAGGAATTTCTGGAAAGATTCCTTTATAGTTCCGTTTCACAAGATGAAAACTACAGACCAATTGAGAAACTGTCGTTTATTCCAAGACAGCTTGAAAGTGTTGTATGTGTTTTCATTGTAAATAATTGATTGTTTTGATAAGCAACGCGGTTTTCTGAAAGGAAGATCCACCACCACGAATCATCATTTCCCGAAACTCACCATTTCCCGTAAAATTATTTTATTTAAAGTACAACCGATTGGTTTTCCAGTTCTATTTCTCTTACGAGTGACCTCATATCAGCGGAACGATGTATCAGGTGCTTTCCAAGGTCATCCAAGTCATCACCTTTAATAACTATCCTTAGTATCGATATTTTCAAAAAATAAATAAAATAAATAAATAAATAAAATAAATCCAGAAGTTTGTCCACGGGGAAATTAGTTCGAGTACATGGTTACAAAGGGTATTTGCAGACCGTCTGAAACTCCTTGATGCAGAATGGCAAATGGATCGGGGTAGTAAATATTGTCGAGGAGAGGATTGTCGTCAACCCCTTCTAAAGATAAAAGAATTACAGTTGTTCCTACTTGGGGGACCTGTTATCTGCTTCATACTCAAATAGACAACATTTGAAACATCTAAAAATTGTACTTGAGAATTTAAAGCAACGCAGGTTTAGAGATCAACGTTGAAAATGTCCACTGAGTGCGTGAATGATATACTCAAATTCAACAGACAGTCAGGAAATCATAAATAACTTAAATGGTTTTTGGGATTGATTTTCTTTTTTTCGCACTTTCATACCGAATGCTGGTGATAACCAAACGATCCTCTGCGATTGTCTAAATGGAAGCAGGAAAAACGCCAAACATAACTGAATGAAGTCGCTATGTTGGCACACCCGTAACCCACAGCCCAGCTTGCGGTTTTGGTGGACGCATCCGTTAAGGTAATTGGAGTAGTCATGCAACAAAAAATTAACAAGGTCTAGCATCAAGATTCGATTCAATGTCATTATCCGAAGCCATACACTATGAAACCATAGCTGAAGCACAGGAAACTGACAACGAATTGAGCATTTATATGGAGACCAAGAAAACTTTGAAATTCCTTAAAATTCACATTTCAGTATCTGTTGTGACGTTGGTAGTTCAATCTGAACATAACCTATCACATCCAGAGTTTCGAACCTCCGTAAAGGCAATGTCAGAACAATTTGTTTGTACCAGCATCAAGAATGGTGAACTGGAAAATTGCTTACCGATCACAAGAAGATTCAGTGAAATTCACCTAGACATCATTGGCATTTTATTACCAGAATCCAAAGGAAAACGTAACGGTATAACACTCATAAACCACTTTGCAGATGGCAGAAACAGAACGTGCTTCAAATATTAGATTAGAAACCGTAGCCATAGCGGTGTTCTTTCTTATAGGTCGTGTTTGAACCATTCAAAATGCACACATAGGTTGAAGAAATTATCTTAGCATAAATAATACAAAATCCACCCCATTTCATACGATGAGTGGCCAAATTTAAATATTTCCGTTCCAGAAACCACTATAGGGTCTTTGCCATAGAGGAAACTAATATTTTTAGACCATGCTTGGTCCATCGAATTAAGTAAAATCCTCTTGGCAATAATATATTCGAAGATCAAAATCACCTCGGGTCATACGTTGAACGGAAAAATTTTAATTCTGTATTCAATTCCAGAAACCATTATATAGGATCTTGGCCAGCTGAGAGAAATATTATTAGATTATGATTGGCCCCTTTAAGAGGAACACTACTTAGCTAGCTCGACTAAATTTTCCTGGCAGTAACAGAGTTAAGTAAGACAAAAACTACCCCAGATCATCTCTTGACCAAAGATAGCTAATATTTTTAGATCATGGGGTGCCTATTGAAGAGCACACGTAGTTTGAAGACATTCTCTTGGCAGTATCAGGATTAAATTAATCAGCTGGTCAATCCTGGCTTTCCTATAGGAAAAGGAATTAGTAAAACTATTTTCATAGTATTTTTGTCACAAAAACTTTTTTTCTGGCATACTATGGTAAACAGTTAGTGTAAATTTTTTCAAAAACAAAATTAAATTGGGAATATTTTTCCTATCCAATTTCGATACGGAAAAAATATTTCCTAAATTATAAAATTTTAGATCAAACATGATTTCACAGTAGACCAGAACATGATATTTTTGACAAAAACGCTATGTAAAATTTTTTCCTTATTCCTTTTCCTATAGGAAAACCAGAATCGAGCTGCAGCTGGTCAATTCTGGCTTTCCTATAGGAAAAAGGAACGAGCAAAAATATTTAAATAGCGTTTTTGTCAAAAATATCATGTTCTGGCCTACTGTGAAATCATGTTTGATCTAAAATTTTATAATTTAGGAAATTTTTTTCCGTATCGAAACTGGTTACCTAGAGTCTACATTATGCAAATTCACTGATATTTGCTATCAGAGTATCAATGTATGTGTGAGTATTTTATATAAATTTTGAAACTATGAGCAAATTATCAGGAGGCTATTTCACAATAAATTATCATGAAATTATTACGAAATGTCATCCTTATGAGGTTATGTTTCATCATTAAAAATTTAATTTAAAGGGTGAATATATCAGTCTGTGTTAAATTCATGTGTAGATTCGTGAAAAAAATAATGGACAGACGTACACAACTATAGAAAAAATTAAATATATTAAAGAAAATTAGCACGAATTCCGAAAATCACGAATTTCGTTAATATATCGGAATTCGTGATTTTCGTAATACAGAATACAGGGTTGAATAAATATACTATAGCAATAATGTATTCTTCTTTCTGAAAATTAAATTTAAAATGATGAAACATAACCTCAAAAGGATGAAATTTCGTAATAGTTTCATGATAATTTATCGTAAAATTTGCTGATAGAGTCAAAATTTATTTAAAATACTCACACATACATTGATACGCCGACAGAAAATATCAGTGAATTTGCATAGTGTAGACTCTAGGATAGGAAAAATATCCTCAATTTTTTTTCGAAAAAATGTACACCAGCTGTTTAGCATAGTATGCCAGAAAAAAAGATTTGCGACAAAAATACTAACATATGAATTTTTTTTCCTAATTGCTTTTTTCTATAGAAAGCTAGAATCGATCTGCAGGTCATACGTTGAATGGGAAAATAAAATATTACCGTTCCAAAAACCACTATATATACTGTTGGCCATAGATGTGACTAACATTTTTAGGTCATGGTTGGCCCATTCAAAACTCACACACCATTTGAAGAACTTCTCTTGGCATAAACAAGGTCAAATAAGACCAAAAAAAACCACCCCAAGTCATACGTTGAACGGCAAAATTTATATTCTGTTCTGGAAGCACTATAGGCTCCTGGCCAGGGCTGGAAACGAATTTGTATTTTAGGTTGGTTTGGTTTCTGGTTCCTTTCAATGACAATTTTTGGTTTTGGTTTCGGTTTTGGTTTTAGTAATTTTTTATGGTTTTTATGGTTTTGGTTTGGAAAAACCGGTTTCCAGCCCTGCTCCTGGCCATAGATGATACTAATATTTTTCGATCATGGTTGGCACATTCAAAGGAAATCGATTTAGTACATTGCAATTATAATTTCAAAATTAAAAAAGTGAAATATAAAATATGTAAATAAAAAAAAAAAAAAGAAAAAGAAAATTTCAAAACTAATCTATATTCACACTTAGATTGTAAATAAGTAAGAATTATAAATAAAATAATTATTTAAATTAACAGTTAGTACTTCGAATATGAAACTGTCAAAGGACTTATTAAAAATTTTAAAAATACGATATTAACTTGTTTTTTGAAAAATTAAAATCAAATTGATCAACTACGGTAATGAAAATTTTTGCTGATCGATTGAACGATTTTGCTGATCGATAGTTGGTTGGGTGGAGTTCGAGCTCCAAAAATTGATGATTACACAAAGTCCTGCTTGGGACATTTATGGATATGTTTTCTAGTATGTAGGATGAATCGATGTGGCCGAGAAAAACATTTCCGATAAAAGCGGCACCCAGAAGTAGACGCCTGTTTTCAAGCGTGCACATGTTATATTCTTTGCACCTTGTAGAGTAAGGAGGTAAGCGAGCCACATTTTCGTAAAATGGTATGTTGTAATCATAATTCCAGCCAGTTTTTTTCAACAGGAATATAAGGAATTTTTTTTGTATGCTTTCGATTCTGTTCATGTGCACAGCGTAAGAGGGGCTCCAAACCGTTGCAGCATACTCCACTTGAGTTTTCAACAAATGTGACTCCCAGATCAATAATTTCACGTAGGTACTTATTTTATATGCCGAACTTATTGGATAATTTTTCCGTGGAAACGACAAATTTTTAAATAGTCATAAATTTAACATCACGATCGTTAATGTGCATGCACCCACCGAAGATAAATCAGATGACATCAAAGATCTTTTCTTTGTCGAACTGGAGAAAGTCATCAATAACATACCGCACCAGGACCGCACGCATCGTGGGCGACTTTAATGCAAAAAATCGGTAGGAGTGCAGAAAATACTAGTAATAACAACGGCCAACGAGTCACCGACCTTGCAATAACGTACAACTTAGTTGTATCAAGTACGTTTTTCCCACATAAGAGAATCCACAAAGTAACGTGGAGATCGAATGATGGGAGAACGGAAAATCAAATCGATCACGTCATGGTGTCTAAGAGGCACTCCACCAGCATATCTGACGTTAGATCTTACAGAGGTGCAGACATGGACAGCGATCATATGCTTGCCATATTTAAATATAAGTGCAAACTGTCATCTACGTTTAACAGACAAGCACAAAAGACCATTCGATGGAATATCAATGCTCTAAAAGACCAAGCGTCATTGCAGAGTTACCAATCAGCTGTCACTAACTATTTAGAGCGGCCCAGCAACAACGAAGAAGCCCCTCTAACATCGAGGAGCAGTGGCACGCTATACAGTCAGCCATAACCACCGCGGCGCAAAATACCATCGGAAGAAGACCTCCGAGGCCCCGCAATGATTGGTTCGATGACCAATGCCGTAGGGTCGTCGAAAATAAACGAACGCTTCGTGAAAAATGGTTGGCTCGCAACACTAGAAGCACTCTAGCAGAATATCTCCGCGCTAGGAAAGCCACGACTAAATACCTTCGACAAAAAAAGCGCGAACATATGAGATTATGCATCAAAAACATCAGCTTCCAAGCGGAACTGGGAAACTCAAGGGACTGTTTTGCCAACGCCAGGAATCTCATTAAAGACTTCCACCCAAGAAGTACAGCCATCAAAGACGGGAATGGAGAGTTGAGAACAAACGTGGCTGATGTTCTCTCAGTATGGCAAACCTACTTTCAAAAACTGCTAAATCGGAATGACGACGTGACCCCCATTAGAGCAATAGCTCCTCCAGGTGACGAGGTCTTTGTCGAATATCCCACAGTGGAGGAAGTAGACGCAGCTATTAGTCGATTGAAAAACGGAAAGGCACCCGGTCTCGATGGAATCCCCGCAGAATTGATTAAACTCGGAGGCGCTACTCTTGCAACAAGTCTATACGATCTCGTCGTCTGTATTTGGGACCAAGAAGAGCTGCCTGAGAATTGGAAGACCGCGCTCATATGTCCGCTGCATAAAAAAGGCGCCCGTCTTAAATGTGAAAACTATCGTGGCATAGCTCTATTGAACACTGCTTACAAAGTGTTGGCTAATGTTGTACTTGCCAGACTCATCCCTTTCGCCGAAAACATCATTGGCGACTATCAATGTGGTTTTCGACCCAACCGATCAACCACGGACCAGTGTTTTACCATGAGGATGATCTTGGAAAAATGTTGGGAGTACAACATAACCATACATCAACTATATATAGACTTCCGGCAGGCATATGACAGTATAAACCGCGATAACTTATGGGCCGCGCTCATATGCCTAGGAATCCCAGAGAAACTCGTTTCGCTGTGTAAATTAACAACGTATGGGTCTGTATGTAGAATCGTAATTGAAGGAACTGTGTCAGACTCCTTTGAAATAACATCTGGCGTTCAACAAGGTGATGCACTCGCGCCTTTGCTGTTCAATTTGGCGCTTGAGTACGTAGTGAGAAAAAGCAACATCGAAACTTCGCGCTGTATATTTAATAAATCCGGCCAAATTCTTGGATATGCAGATGATATCGTGCTTCTTGGCCGAAGACCTAGCGATATCAAAGACAGTTTCATACCGCTCGATCGCTGCGCAAGAAGACTTGGTTTGGAGGTGAACAGCAGTAAAACCAAATATCTAACAACACCCAGGAACATCTCTATAGTGCAAATCTCGGAATTGGCGACCACAATTTTGATGGTGTCGAAAACTTTAAATACCTCGGGTCAGTTATAACATCACTGAATGAAATGCAGGCAGAAATAAAAGCCCGAATCGCTGCCGGACAACGAGTTTTCTACGCCCAATCAAGATTATTGCGTTCGAAACATCTATCGCAGTCGTGCAAGCTCGCACTTTATAAAGCACTAATAAGACCTGTGCTGACTTTCGGAAGCGAGAGCTGGACCATGACCTCTAATGATTGTAGATTGTTATCTACATTCGAAAGGAAGGTCATCCGTTCAATTTTTGGCCCAATTAAAGTTGCGAACAACGAATATCGGATTCGTATGAATCACGAAATAAAGCAACTCCTCGGAGGCAGCGATATCATCGGATTCATTAAATCCAATCGAGTGAGATGGCTCGGCCACGTTACAAGGTCCTCACAACAACGGATGATATATAAAGTGTTTCACCAACAACCAGCCGGAGTACGTCGTAGAGGAAGACCCCGACTACGCTGGCGTGACGACATTGAACAAGATCTGCAAGAATTAGGATGTCGAAACTGGAGGACGAGAGCAATGGATCGGGATGGATGGAGGGCCATTGTGCAGGCGGCGAAATCCCTTCATGGGATGTGAAAGCCAGAGAGAGAGAGAGAGAGAGAGACATAATTTTACATTTCTTATAATATTGAGGTGTAATGAATTTTGGACACACCACTCACTAAGTCTGTTGACGTCATCTTGGAGTTTATCAACATCACGCTCATGTTTAATTGTATGAAAAATTTTATCGTCATCAGCAAATATTAGAACTTTTGAGTGTTTAATTAACTTGGCTATTCTATCGATGAACAAAATAAAAATTCAGGTTCCAATATGCGATCCTTGAGGGACACCAGAGGATACTTTGATAACATTGGATTTGTCATTACGAATTAATACGTATTGCAGTCGGTTTGTCAGATACGATTTGAACCAATTAATAATCCGGTTGAAAAACCGAATTCGCGCAGACTTTGGAGTGCTTTGAAGAGGCATATAGAGTAAAACGCCTTGCTAAAATCTGTATACAGTACATCTACTTGATGATGGTTTTCTATCTTCCTCAACACTTTATAGGTAAATTCGACCAGATTGGCCGATGTCGATCGTAGAGGCATGAGTCCGTGTTGATAGATAGAGATGAGACGTATCAATGTAGATTTAAAAGCAATGCACACAATGTCAATACGCCACCGCTTGATTTCTTAGTACTCGTGTCAGGATTGCGATCACACCTGTAAACAATATAATTCTGCACAAAGTATTCTGTACTATGAATACCTGGGTTGAGATTCGTAGTTTTAAGAAATTATTTTGGCAGTAACAGCGTTAAATAAGAAAAAAACAAGCCCAGCAGGTCGATTCTGGCTTACCTATAGGAAAAAGGAATTTGGAAAAATATTTTCATAGTATTTTTGTATTTCTTTACAAATTTTTTTCTGGCGTGCTATGGTAAGCAGTTGGGCAGTTGGTGTAAATTTTTACAAAAACAAAATTAAATTAGGAATATTTTTCCTATCCAAATTTGATACGGAATAGTATATTGTATAATTAGGAGGAAAAGTACTGCATTCCCGGACGATAGTGGAAATTGGCAACCACGGGAGTCCGGGAATGAACTTTTCCTCCGAATTGTACAAACTATTTTTCTCCGATCGGACTTTAAAACGAATATAAACCCAAAATAATTTTTAGTATTATTCATTGATTATCATATTAAGAAATCAAAACAAAGTAAAAAATTGAAAATGACCTAAAATTATTGCTTAGTAGCCACGACATCATAAGACATAAATACATTTTGTTTTTTTTTTCAAAAGTATAATAAAATATATTCCCGACCTAGGCCAGAAAAAATATTCTCGTACTATTTTACTTGTTGCTTGGCAACAAATACAACATACTGGAATCATGAGCTTTTCGTTTCGAAAAAACAACAGAAAGATATATTTTTTCCTACGATCAGATGAAAAAAATATTTCCTAAATTATAAAAATTTAGATCAAACATGATTTCTCAGTAGGCCAGAAAATGACATTTTGACGCTATGTAGATATATTTCCTAATTCCTTTTTCCTACAGAAAAACCAGAATCGACCTGCTGGTCATACGACCTGCTGAGAATTTCTTCTAACTATAGGTGTGCCTCTTGCTTAAACGTGTTAAGAAATAGAGCACATCAAATAGTTGAAGAGTATTATGGAAATTTAAGTGGGAACCACTTGCGTGCGGCAGTACAAGGACCTGTACGAAAAATCCAAGAGCCAGTGCAACAGTATAATGTGGAAGCACCATTCATGAAAATTGCCATGCATGAGGTAGAACCAGTTCCAAAACTAAAGAAATTTGTATGAGAGAACGTTTCGTTAGCAAGCGATCGAATGAAGGCTACTTAGGCAAAACAAAAATGCAGAAGAATAATTGACTTGGCTCTCACAATCCAGAACGAAAGATCACCATAAAGCTCCAATCGGGATGAGAGGGACCATATACTGTCATTACTGTAATAAACGACATAGTTTGCAGAATAAAGAAAGGGACAGCGTGAAAAACCCAAGATAGGCATTTTGTACGGTCGGCATTTTACAAATTATGGTAAGCAACATTTAAGTTTAAGTAGTAATGTTTATTTGAAGATGATCGTAATTGAGTCCGTCATTCAAATGACATGGCTCAGAAATATTTAACCAATGTACTCAGGGTAAGCGTCGAGTACATTTGAGAAAATTACTCGAATACAGCGATACAGATTATTCAGAAAATTACCCGACTACAATCATATAATTTACTCGGGGATTTTACACAGCCATATCTAAATAATGTACTCGGGAAAGAGCCTTAAGTATTTCTGAACTACAGACATGAATTGTGTTTTCAAACGTCCTTGGTCGGTTGCTTTAGTTTATAATTCTTTACTTCCATAATGCTTATGAACTTACATTTAGTGGTGTAAAATTAGAAAAAATGTAAATACTTGGGAATTTGTGCAAATTACCCGGGGATTGCGATGGCTGGTATCCTACATTAACCCAGACATGAATGTACCGTAATAAGGTGTCCATCAATGTAATACTGGCGGCCTGCTGAAGTTTTCGAAATAATGTAATTTATTTGCTATGATGATAAATATTTTAAATCCGTACCAGACATTTTTGGGTTAGGCATTCCAAATGAATAATCGGCTTGTCCTATATTTAGCTACCTGTTGGAAGCATTTTTGCATAAACAAAAACATAAACAATGCATTAAATTACGGATTATAGATTCAATTATTTATTGCATAGTAAAACATGACAGGGATAGTTTTATGTTGTGCCAATATCCTCATAAATCATGCAATAAGTGTTTCTGCATAAATCTAATTTTACCGACCCTGTAAATTATAAAATTCAGAGTTGAACTGATTTGTACAGTAGTTTTTCGAGTTAATTATAGAAATTTTTCTTTTTATTCTTAGATCTTCTTTTAACTTTGTGTTTTTCATTTTTTTTATTTTTTTTTGTGTATAGACACATACATAAATTTCTAATTTTATATTTCCACTGCTCGGCATTTTTCTACAACGTTAATTTTATTGGCAAGGTTTTATTTTTATCTTTACTGGTAGTCGGGCGGTTTTTTATTTTTTTTATTCGAAAGTCCGAACTACCCGAAGTCCGAATTTAACGAACAATATTTTTTTTGTATTAAGTTAGGAAACCTTATAATCTTACCAGGTTAAGTTACGACGCTGTGAGAATAAGTTAGTCTTCATTCGAGTCCATAGCGGTCCGCGAGTTAATACACAATAAAAAATGGTGAGTCTTCTTAATAAAAAAAAAAAAAAAGAAATTAATAAAAAATAAAAGAAAAGTTAATGTTAAATTGTGATTTTGTGAATAAAAAATTAATCGAAAAAATCAGGATTTATAATTATGAAAAGTGATAATTTTAGTTAAAACTGTGCTTATATAATACGACATTGAGTATAAAATCCATATTGGACTGGATCTCGAAATAAAAATGAAAAATTACATATTTTTTTTTTATAATGTTCTGTGTGAAAATTGGAAAAGAAAATTAATCAAACATTTTTGTTTTCTTTTAATTCATTTCATATTGGAAAATTATAGGCAGATCTTGCAGCACGTGACGTTGAAAGTAAGTCTTGTCGAAAAAAGTTTGCTTTGAAGAGATTTCAAAATCTAAAAATAGATCGTCTGATCAAATAAGGAGCGATTAAAAAAAAAAGATCAACTATAAGATCTAATTTTGAGAGTTTGAAATAATTTTAATTTTTGCGCGCTACAATAAGATCAAATTACATCTAATTAAAATAATATTAATTAATAATTTTATTTTAATTTGTTGTTAATTAGGAGCAGAATTCGTATTCTCCATCTACGACGATGTTGGTGATATGACACTTGATGCCTACTTTATTGGTGATGCCCTCCGTGCCCTCAACACAAACCCAACATTAGCCACAATCGAGAAATTAGGTGGAACAAAAAAACGTGGCGAAAAGAAAATCAAGCTTGATGAATTTCTCCCAATCTACTCCCAAGTAAAGAAAGAAAAGGAACAGGGTTGCTACGAAGATTTCCTTGAATGTCTTAAATTATACGACAAAGAAGAAAATGGCACAATGCTCTTAGCTGAATTAAATCACGCTTTACTTACATTGGGTATATGAATTTGTGCACATTTATATATCAACGTTGTAATTCTAACGATATTTTTTTATGTAATCCAGGTGAAAAATTAGATGACGCACAAGTTGAGGAAGTATTCAGAGACTGCATGGGCCCAGAAGATGATGATGGCAATATTGAATATTCCCGTAAGTATTTTTAAAAGTTAGAAATTAAAATGAAACGTAAAAAAAAAAAATTTGTCATTTTTTTATGTAATCGTAAAATTTTTGTAGACATTTTATTTCCAATCTAGATTATTCACACAATTTTTTTATATTTTTTTGTATTTTTACATGCTATCCACAAACACACTCAAACCATTATTACCCTTTATATATGTTATGTGTATATTTCAAAAAATACCTATTTTGTAAAATAAAATCAACCTGTATACAGCATTCCTTAAGAAGTTTATGGCATAATTTGCATATACACCACCAACCAAACCATCCAACCAAAAATTTCTATTCTCTTTAAAAAAAACTATATACATTTTTTGTTTTCAAAAATTCTTATATAATAAGTCGTAAGTATTTTTAATTTTTGTGTAAAAAAGAGATAACATCTTAAATTATTTCTTTAAAAAAAAAAAATTTTTGCTTCGCTGATTTATAATTTTTAATTAAAACAACAACAAAATTAATTATTTTTGCTTTTCGGCCGTTATTTTTGTATTTTTCTCACAATTTTTCCGCACTTTAATTAGTTAACCATTTCCCATTTTGCAGATACTATATTTTGTTTTTATTTTCCTAACCGATAACATTTTCAATTGTTAAACTAACACAATGAAATATTACTAAGAATATTTACTTTACTAAGCTCACTGTTTACATATATTTATATCAAAGTAGTTTATAGAAATTTACTAATATACATTTGTAAATTTTTAGCATTCCTCCGACAGATGTGCGATGGATGGAAATCAACATCTGGATTTGTTCCACCTGAAGATTTAATGTAAAATTAAATAATTCAAATCTTTAAAGTATCATCTCTCAATATCATTCAAGAAATTATAAAATGGCGCGAATATTTTAAATTTTGTATTTTGCACATCGATTATATAATAAAATTACCATCATATATTATATAAAAATAACATCAGAAAATTGCGGTTTATTATTATTATTATTATTATTGTTATTATTATTATCAAAAACAAACGAACCAACGGTATACAAAAATAAAAACAACAAAATATTGTTAACTTTTCCGCAAAATAGTTTTTTTGGAACGAAAACGTCTCATCGAACTCTGTTAAAACAAAAAGCGTAACAATCAACATCCTATTATGGATCTCAACAAAACAACAAACAGTTAAATTATATCATTATTTATTGTACATTTCTTAATAAATTAATTTAATATAAATTATTATTATCATTTAAATTGAACACAAAACAAAAAAGTCAAAAATCTTACAAAAAAAAATACAAAAAAATTAAAAGTTAATTAAACGTTGTAATTATTTAAATTATGGAAAAAAAAAATATTAATCTGTCAAAATTCGTTATAATTTTATTGCGGAATAATTAGGTTTGTAGCGTATTATTATTATAATTCGCTAGATTAAAAAGTAGAAACTACATACATATAATTTTTAACTTTGTTTTTGGTAGTTTGTTTTGATGAGTTGTCTCATCAATATGATAATTGTTTCTTGAAAAATCGGCATACTTTTGTTAATGACAACAGAAATAATTCAAGTGAATTTAGGCATTGTATCGCTATAATCTCAGGCAATAAGAATACACAAATATTTATTGAAAATAGACTTTCTAACAAGTAGAACATAATTAACGCAGAATTAACGTAGTAGAACGTAATTAATTTATTTAACTCCATTCAACTTTTTAGTTAAAAATTGACTTAAAAATGTTTTGCTCTACTTTTACTCTATATTTATCGGGAGCCGCGATCGCATTTCAATGGGAAATTTGAAAAGGCCTTTATTTTGTAAACCCCTGAAACCATTAGAAACTTAATCTTACAATAAAAATTTAAAACGCAGCAAGATGAATACTTGTTTATAACGTCATGTCAAAATAAATGTCAATTGGTATATTACAGCACCACCAGCGACATTCATATTCATAATTCGAACTCGAGGACTTCAACACGCACACATTCTACAAAGAAGCTACAAACGGCAACACAAAACATGCAATTTTTTCTATATATATATATATTTATAATGATATTTTCGTAAATTTGTTTGGAAGACGAATGAATCCATGATCTCGAGGTCCAATTTGTTGTACTCACAATTGCCTGCAGATGGTTCTTACGAAAGAAAATTTTAGGAAAATCCACCGGAAAAGTCGGAAAATCGAAAAATGATGTTTTTCAGTTGAGAACGACTAAACCGATTTTGATCAACCTTATTTTGTTGTATTCACAATTGCCAGGCGATGGTTCTAACGAAATAAAATTTTGGGACCACCGGAAAATTTGGAAAATCGGAAAATGGTGTTTTTCAGTTGAGAATGGGTGAACCGATTTGGCTCAATCTTTTTTTGTTGTGTTTGCAATTGCCAGAAAATGGTTGTTACGAAAGAAAATTTTGGGAAAATCTACCGGAAAAATCGGAAAATTCGGAAAATCGAAAAATGATGTTTTTCAGTTAAGAACGGCTGAACCGATTTGGCTCAATCTTTTTTTGTTGTGTTCACAATTGCCAGGAGATGGTTCTTACGAAAGAAAATTTTGGGAAAATCCATCGGAAAATTTGGGAAATCAAAAAATTATGTTTTTCAGTTGAGAAAGCCTGAACCGATTTGGTTCAGCCTGTTTTTGTTGTATTTGCAATTGCCTGCAGATGACTCTTACGAAAGAAAATTTTGGGAAAACCCACCGGAAAGTTCGGAAAATCGAGAAGTGGTGTTTTTCAGTTGAGAACGGTTGAACCGATTTGGCTCAATCTTTTTTTGTGTTCGCAATTGCCAGGAGATGGTTCTTACGAAAGAAAATGTTGGGACCACCGGAAAATTTGGAAAATCGAGAAGTGGTGTTTTTCAGTTTAGAACGGTTGAACCGAATTTGCTCAATCTTATTTTGTTGTATTTACAATTGCCAAGAGATGGTTCTAACGCAAGAAAATTTTGGGACTACCGGAAAATTTGGAAAATCGAGAAGTGGTGTTTTTCAGTTGAGAACGGCTGAACCGGGCTCAATTTTGTTTTGTGTTCGCAATTGCCAGGAAACGGTTCTTACGAAAGAAAAGTTAGGAAAATCCACCGGAAAATTCGGAAAATCGAAAAATGATGTTTTTCAGTTGAGAACGACTAAACCGATTTTGCTCAATCTTATTTTGTTGTATTCACAATTGCCAAGCGATGGTTCTAACGAAAGAAAATTTTGGGACCACCGGAAAATGGTGTTTTTCAGTTGAGAATGGGTGAACCGATCTGGCTCAATCTTTTTTTGTTGTGTTTGCAATTGCCAGAAAATGGTTGTTACGAAAGAAAATTTTGGGAAAATCTACCGGAAAAATCGGAAAATTCGGAAAATCGAAAAATGATGTTTTTCAGTTGAGAACGGCTGAACCGATTTGGCTCAATCTTTTTTTGTTGTGTTCACAACTGCCAGGAGATGGTTCTTACGAAAGAAAATTTTGGGACCACCGGAAAATTTGGAAAATCGAGAAGTGGTGTTTTTCAGTTGAGCACGGTTGAATTGATTTTGCTCAATCTTATTTTGTTGTATTCACAATTGCCAGGAAGATGGTTCTAACGAAAGAAAATTTTGGAACCACTGGAAACTTGGAAAATCGAGAAGTGGTGTTTTTCAGTTGAGAACGGTTTAACTGATTTGGCTCAATCTTTTTTTGTGTTCGCAATTGCCAGGAAACGGTTCTTACGAAAGAAATTTTTTGGATAATTCGGAAAATTCGGAAAATCGAAAAATGATGTTTTTCAGCTGAGAACGGCTTAGTCGATTTGGCTCAATCTTTTTTGTTGTGTTCGCAATTGCCAGGAGATGGTTCTTACGAAAGAAAATTTTGGGAAAATTTACCGAAAATTCGGAAAATCGAAAGGTGATGTTTTTCAGTTGACAACGGCTAAACCGATTTGACTTAATCTTTTTTTGTTGTGTTCACAATTGCCTGGAGATGGTTCTTATGAAGGAAAATTTTGGGAAAATCTATCGGAAAATCGAGAAGTGGTGTTTTTCAGTTGAGAACGGCTTACCCGATTTGGCTCAATCCTTGTTTTTGTGTTCGCAATTGCAAGGAGATGGTTCTTACGAAAGAAAATTTTGGGAAAATCTACCGGAAAAGTCGAAAGATTCGGAAAATCGAAAAATGATGTTTTTCTGTTGAGAACGACTGAACCGATTTGGCTCAATCCTGGTTTTTGTGTTCGCAATTGCCAGAAGATGGTTCTTACGAAAGAAAATTTTGGGAAAATCCGTCGGAAAAGTTGGAAAAACAAAACATGATTTTTTTCAGTTGAGAACGGCTGAACCGATTTGACTCAATCTTGTTTTTTGTGTTCGCAATTGCCAGGAGAAGGTTTTTCGAAAGAAAATTTTGGAAAAAATCCATCGGCAAATCAAAAAATGATGTTTTTCAGTTGAGAACGGCTGAACCGATTTGGCTCAATTTTTTTATGTTGTGTTCTCAATTGCCTGGAGATGGTTCTTATGAAAGAAAATTTTGGGAAAATCTACCGGAAAATCGAAAAATGATGTTTTTCAGTTGAGAACGGCTGAACTGATTTGGCACAATCTTTTTTTGTTGTGTTTTCAATTGCCAGGAGATGGTAACCATCTAAAGGATGGGCATGGGGTCACAAATAATAGAGAATTCTATTTCGGAACATAGAATGCCCAGATCGAAATCAGAAAAAAAATGTATTTAGGCAGAGGCTCCACTGGTGGACTCGTTAAGCTCGGCTATGGCTCAGCGGAAGAAGCATGACTAAATCTAGAATTTCCACCAGATGTATTTTTGAGAATTCATATACCACGATCACTCGCCAACCATACTTACCATGAAGAACTCACCCGTTATGTCACAGTCACATACTCCCTTCCCCTTAATTTACTCCATACTGAAAAACGAAATCACTTACGATAGAAAAACAAAACACAGCGATATAGTGAAGAAAAGGAAAAACTATAAATTTTAAGTTCTGAATAATTCATAACAAGGTTTTATTTAACAATAATCATTTAAAAATTGAAAACTAAGGGTTTTCAAGATCGCGTAATAACCGATCCAGTTTTTCAATGTATAAATAAAAATTGGGTTTTGCTATATTTCAATTTTAATTCATAAAGTGGTATATAATAGTGAAAATATAATTAATAGAGTAAGGGATGGCCACCTGGCTGAACTTGTGACGAAATAAATTCGTTACAATGGTTCTTACGAAAGAAAATTTTGGGAAAATCCACCGGAAATTCGATAAATGGTGTTTTTAGTTGAAAACGACTGAACCGATTTGGCTCAATCTTTTTTTTCGTGTTCGCAATTGCCAGGAGAAGGTTTCCCGAATGAAAATTTTGGGAAAAATCCATCGGCAAATCATAAAATGATGTTTTTCAGTTGAGAACGGCTCTTCCGAATTGGCTCAATCTTTTTTTGTTGTATTCGCAATTGCCAGGAGATGGTTGTTGCGAAAGAAAATTTTGAGAAATCCACCGGAAAAGTTGGAAAATTCGGAAAATCGAGAAATGATGTTGACTATAAAATTTTCATTTTAATCATGTCGGGGACGTGAAATCGCCCATTGTCATTTTCGATTGTGCAAACGTGTTATTTTTCTTGCTGCCAATAAATTGGAAATTTGCGTATTAATTCATTGTTTTATGATATTTGAATTGTGTTCATTGCATCCATAAACGGTACCATTATTACAATCATACGAATGTCGATGTGTGTTTTACGATTTCGAAATCGTTTTTTCCAGAAATCTATTAGTGCGATTATCAAATTGGATTGCGGGATTGACATTGATTCAATCGGTAAGTTCATTTTTGTGGATTAAAAATTTCAAAGTAAATGAGTCAAATGTATCTGTGCAGCTCAGGTTCAACGAAGAAGTGCGGTGAACGTCGACTTGAATCGTGCTGCTTTCAATTATGACTCAACAATCGCCTACAAAAATCCTCTCTGCCTTGATATTGACGCATTGTCTGCCGTGTGCCAACATTGCCAAGCATTGAAGTTCCAAGCAGAAAAGCCAGGACTATATGCTGTGCCGATGGCAAAGCCAAATTACCTGGTTTGACTTCGCCACCGGAACCATTGCATACTTATCTCTATGGAGATACAACGCTATCCAGACATTTTCTGGCAATCAATCAAAACACGTTCCGAGCAGTACATTCATCTCCCCAATGCCATCGTTTCGGAAGGAGATACAGCCAACGTCAGTCAATTGACCATTCTCCCACCGACATATGTTGACAGCCCACGGCATATGCATGAATATGCCGATATGCGCAGGATGTTATGACGTATGTGCAGCATTACGAATGGTTAGATTTATTCATCATGTTCACATGTAATCGGAAATGGCCTGAAATTACCTGACAAGACAAACTTCCAGCGATCGCCACGACATCACTGCACGTCACAAAAATTCAGGACGCTATTGCACTTCATCGTTAAGCAGATGGCCAGTAGAGTGGCAGAAGCGTGGATTATCACATGCACACATTCTGCTGTGGTTAATTGAAAAATTCAGACCAGATTAAATCGATTCAATCATCAACGTCAAAATACCAGATCCAGAAGCTGACCCGAAGTTGTTTGCGGTAGTCGCAACAAACATTATTCACGGTCCGTGCGAAGATCACAATCCAGATTTACCGTATATGGCCCCATCGGCGAAATGTACAAAACAATATCCACCTCCGTTGCTGACATACACAATTAGTGGAAACGACGGTTATCCACTATAACGGCGTCGTTTACCTTAAAATGATGGCAGAACAATCACGATTGCAGTGAAAGGAAAAGATGTGGTGGTCGAAAATCGCTGGATCGTTCCGTATTGCAAAGTTCTATCGAAAACATTCGCAACACACTGCATTGTAGAGTTCTGTAACTCCATTAAGTCCGTTAAATATGTATATACGCAAATACGAGAACAAAGGTAGCGACCTGGCAGTATTCGGCATTGCTGCTCCGGCTGCAAATGACGTAGGGTCAAAATTCTAATTGGGCCATTATGTCAGTTGCAGTGAGGCGATTTGACGTATTTTCTCATTTGCATAATTCACGAACGTCATCCCACTTTTCAACATTTGTCAGTGCACTTGGAGAATGAACAACGTGCCTATTTCACGGAAGCTAATGCAGCACAACGAGCATAACGACCACCAGCTACAACACTCACGAATTTCTTGGAAATTTGCCAAATCCGTTTCCACGAATCCCACTAACATTGCTTTACTGGGAAATGCCACGTTATTATACTTGGAACCACGAAAGAACAAGTCTCAACGAACAAGTTTCAACGACTCAACAATCGCCGATGCCACTGTTTCTGCGCCAGCAAATCAAATTCGTACATCGCCATCTTCATAGCAACGTGTCATCCATCGAACGCATTGGAATTATCGCACAAATACAAGGACGAGATGGCTGACAACATTTTGCATCGAGTTCGCACTGCAATATCGAAATCTGAGCTTGAAATGAACGACGAATGTCCCGCTTTTGAATGTACAGCAAAATAAAGTGTACAACGCATTGATGAAGGCGCAGTTGACGAAGGAAACGGCGGAATATTCTTCCTCGATGTTCCCGGTGGAACAGGTAGAACCTTTCTGATTTCATTGATTTTGGCTACAATTAGCTCAAGATGTCAAATAGCATTGGCTGTCGCATCATCTGCGATTGCCAGCAATGAGGGCGGTCGGACGGCACACTAGACAGCGGTCTGGACGGCGGTCGGACGGCACACTGTGCACGTTGTGTTCTATCACATTATTATGTACAGTTTAGGATTTAAATTGATTTTAAACCGACAAGTAGCCTCGATGAATTTATTTCGTGGAGATGATGTACTTGATGTACACTGAAAAAAAATTCTAGGTAAATATAAACAAAAACATTGGTTATTTTAAACGAAAATGTGGATTGTTTTTCAGCCAACTAAGCGTTTCATAATACTAAAATGAATAGTTCATTTTCAAATAATAACCAATGCCAATAAAACCTATTTGCTTTAGTCAATATAACTAAGCAAAACGTTAATACAACTTAACACGTCGGTTAATTTAAACAACAATTTAAACCATCCGCTAGGTTATGTTGACCTACAGCATATGTTGACACAACTATTATTAAAGTTTAATTTGACCAACAATTACAACTTTACGTATAACCAACCATGTAGGTTAATTTTAACAAAAATTTGAGCCAACACACAGTTTAGTTTAAACAACAAAAATACAATTAATATAACTAAGCACGTAGGTTAATTTAAACCGAAGCTTTAGACTTTCACTAGGTTATATTAACTTTCAGCGTATATCAACATATTTTGAACAGGTTAATTATTTTACTTTAGTAACTTAGTTAAATTAACCTTCAGGTATTTCGAACCCTTAAAAAATAATGAGGACCTCCTCAAGTTCTTTCTTGGCAGTTTGGTTGCATCTAAAAGTTGGTCTACTCGTCAGTTGTCAGGTTACACCGACCAAAATTCAAATCTGCTTCATACCTATAGTATAACACAAGAACATATCGATTTAGCGAATTTTATCCATTATCACCGTTTAAATGTCCATAGTTTAAACTATTGCTATGTTATTTCATATGAAACAAATATGGTTTAATTTAACTACTACATTGTTAAATTATTGGTTTTTAAACAAATGCTTAGGTTAGATGACATATTTGCAAGATCAAACTGTTATGAGATGAATTTGCCTATGTTCAGATTAAACCAAGCAAATAAATTGAATTGACTACCAAGCTCAGTTGATTTTACTTTTACATGTTTTAGTTTAACTATTCCGAAGTTATCAACTAAATGCTTAGTTTGAATTGACATACAAACAAGTTCAGTGTGAAAGAAAATAAAGCATTATTGATATAAATTGAAATTAACTTAGCTATTTTTGTATTATGAAACATGCATAAGTAAAATAAACCATGGTCATTTTTACCTAAAGTAAGCAAAGTCTGGGTTATAATAACTAAAACAAGTTGAACTAGCTTAAGTTCAAAATAATTTTTTTCAGTGTAGTTAGTTGTACAGAGTGACTTTTATATGTTCCAGATCGAGTTTGTTTGACCGCCATTTTGTTTTGTATTACATTTGTCGATTCGCATTTAACAGTCGTAGAGAGTGATCTATATCAATTTATTATGGAGCATCTAATGCCGCAAAAGCGGGTTTAAAATATTTTATTTAAATGAATACTCGGAGTAAATTACGTGACTTTTTGGTGTTAATATTGTGCCGAGCAAGTCAACCATTCAGCGTGTTATGAATAATTTTTAAAATTTGCATACATACTAGGAGATAAAAAAAGACGGCGACAAAATATTGATCAGTGAGGCAGAGTGTTGCTGAGTGTCCAGGTACTTCTTATTGATGCCGTGCACAAGAATCAGGAATGTCTCCATCATGTTTGTTAAAAATTCTCAAAGAAGATTTGTATATTTCCCTGTATACAAATCAAATGACAAGACGGCGAGATTGGAGTGCTCGACTTTTATAGCTCACACATTTCAACTTGGTTGGCTTTATTCTTAAGCAAACTAGCCGCTACTGCCTCGTTCTACAATGCAAATTTAGCGAGAAAAAAAAATCCCGGCCGAATAATGTCAATAAATCTGATATCGGCTGACCCTACGATCCCCTGATTCAACCCCTCCCGTTTTCCTCCTATGAAGGTACGTGAAGGGGAAAGTATGCACCAACAAACCAACCACAATCTCGTTGCTTAAGAACAACATTAGAAACGTAATTGCTGAAATAATACCCGAAGTCTTCGAAAATGTTATGAAAAATGTGCTTTAAAGAACCAGGGTTCGACCCAGTTTTCGACAATTTTGGGTTTAAAATATCATTGTCCGAAAATATAAAAGAACCATCAAAAAGGAGCATATTGGCAGAATTAGCCAAACTATTTGATCCATTAGGATGGTTTGCACCCATCATCATCCAAGCAAAATTATTAATGCAGAAACTATGGATAGCTGGTGTCGGGTGGGATGATAATCTAAGTATATTGAACTGCAACAACGATGGAGTCAATTCAAAGAAGGTTTGAAAGATATTGAAAATATTACCATAGGCAGATGGATAGAACACAGGCAACAAGGCCAAAGTGAACTACATGGATTCAACGATGCATCAGAGAAGACATTCGTTTATCTAATACCAGTAAAAACCAAAGTCGCTCATATAAAAAACAGAATATCGTACATTGGCAAAGTTATTAAAAACAGTTCAAGATGCCATGGATTTGCAACACGCTACTACCTATGCGTGGACGGATTCGATGATAACGCTTGGATGGATAAAAGGCGATCCCAGTAAATACACAACTTTTGTGGATAACAGAATAGCTGAAATTCAGTCACTTATGCAACCAAGTCAGTGGCATTATGTAAAATCCAATTATAACCCCGCAGATGTAGCTTCACGTGGCATGAACGCACAAAACTTGCGCAACTATAAACTTTGGCGGGAAGGACCAAGCTGGTTAAAAAACTCAAATTATCCATTAGCGCTTGAACCAACTGAAGAAGCAGCCAAAGAGGAACTAAAAACAAATTGCTTATTTATCAACGCACCGCCTCAACCAGAGTTCATATACTGTTCAAGAATTTCATAGGTCTTAATATCAAAAGAACTATTGCGTACTGCTACAGACTTATTACTATCATTAAAAATCGAATACATCAAGCTCCTGGAGAGATACCAAGTTTTCTAACAGTAGATGAACTAACCAGATCACACAATGTAATCATAAAAACAATACAAGATTTGGAATTTGCCGCAGACATTAAACTCCTCAAATCAACGTGTAAAGCCAGAAGAAACAGCAAACTATCATCACTAAATCCATTCATGGACGAAAATGGTTTGTTGAGGGTCGGCGGTAGATTACAAAAATCCCAGCTTAAGTATGATCAAAAGCATCAACTGATTCTACCAAAAAATCATGTTTACTCAAACCTCATCACAATTGAAGCACACCGTCTTGTATTACACGGAGGCGTACAAGCAACTCTAGCACAAATACGTTCAATATATTGGATTTTGGATGGTAAACGTCTAGTACGCACAACAATCCACGATTGTGTAAAATGTTTTCGGTTCAGAAGAGCAGCATCAGAACAGTTAATGGGTATGTTACCAGAAGCTAGAGTCACTCCATCTACACTCAGACAAAAATCCAAATTTAAAATTAAATATAAAATTTTTAATTCAAAAACACTGCTTCATGAGTAAAAACAAGCAAAACATTTTATAACTAAAACCACCTCTATTTAAATTGAAACGAAACCTTTTAAATGTGAATCTATTATATCAAAAAAATAAATGTATTAGAAACGATTTAGTTTCAAATTATATCGCATTCAAACTAAAACTTAGAATTTTAAAATTATACACAATTCGTTTTGGTAATTTTTATTTCAAAATATTTGTCAACATTGATAGAAACAGCTGTTTCCTCAAAAATGTGCAAAACTACATTACATAAATTTCAAACTTCTTAAGCCGGTGATATAATTCGCTAAATCGGTATGTTCTTGTGTTATACTATAGGTATACACAAGATGTGAGTTTTTACAGTTTGGTCGTTGTAACTTGATGAGTAGACCAACTTTTTATCAGTACGAAACAGTGATGGAAAAGTCGGCACAATTGTACTTTTTTCGATACAATTGATTTGTAAAAGTACAAAAGTACTTTATAGCGGAATTCTGTACAATTTGGAAAATTTGGATTATTCTTTATTACATCATAATTTAACTATTTTGCTTGTATATGGTAAATTGTTACGTAACGTTGTTTGCTGAATTAGATCTGTTTTGTGTGTTAATTTTGTTTATACAGAACCTTTCCATTTAAAAAAGTATAATAATATGCCAGTTCTATGAACATTGAGAAAATAATAATTTTTAATAATAAAATGTATGTTGTGCAACATGTATGTTGTGCTATTGGTTGCGGTAAAACGCATATTGAGCGACACGCCGCAAATGATTCACATAAAAAGGCATGGCAAAGCGCAAAGAAATCACTGAAAATTGAATTGCTTTTGGACACGCATACCGAAATTGGACAAGCATTCCGAAATTATTTCGGATAACGCCAAGGAATTAGAAATTTGCCTGGGGTTATTTGTAGCTGAACACAATTTACCGTTTGCTGTCTTGGATCATTTGAATTTTGTGTTAATCCTCAATTACGGATTCAAAAATTGTTAAAAATCAATCAATCACCACAAGGGTCAAAAGATAATTAAAAATATAACAGGACCAGAAAATTCAAAAATTGTCTCTGAAAAGCCAAACGACAATATTTTTCAATTGCGATAGTAGACAAAAGCACTGATACTTCGATGGCAAAAAATGTAGCCATAATTGTAAGGGTATTTGATAAACAATGCCGTGACCGATTTTTGGCTCTTACTAATATTGTAGATTGTTCGGCGTCTGGAATTTTATTTATTTTTTATTAATTGAAAAAATGTTAATTTTGTTAAATTTATTTATACCTTTTTTTATTTTATTTGTGATTTATATTTTGTTAAGGCTTGAAAAATTTATTTTGTATAATTTTTATATTTTTATTTATTTTATAAATCAAATAAAATAAATTTTCAAATGTCTTTTATGTATTCTACATTTTGAATAAGGCAATTTTCAGAATAAATTTTGAATTAAAAACTATTTCTGGGTATTTTATATAAAAAAAACATTAAAAAAATTAAATACAATTCAACTCGATTTAGTACAATTTCATTTCAATTTTCAGTACAATTCAAAAAATCCATTTTCCATCACTGGTACGAAACCAACCTGCCAAGAAGGAACTTGACGAGGTTCTCATTTTGTAAGGGTTGAGTTGATGGAAAATGGATTTTTTGAATTGTACTGAAAATTGAAATGAAATTGTACTAAATCGAGTTGAATTGTATTTAATTTTGTTTAATGTTTTTTATATGAAATACACAGAAATATTTTTAATTCAAAATTTATTCTGAAAATTGCCTTATTCAAAATGTAGAATACATAAAATACATTTGAAAATTTATTTTATGTGATTTATAAAATAAATAAAAATATAAAAATTACACAAAATAAATTTTTCAACCCACAAACCAGATCTAATTCAGCAAACAACGTTACGTAACAATTTACTATACAAGCAAAATAGTTAAATTTTGATAAAATGAAGCAAAAAATTAAGAAATCCAAATTTTTCAGATTGTACGAATTCCGCTCTAAAGTACTTTTGTACTTTTACAAATTAATTGTATCGAAAAAAGTACAATTGTACCGACTTTTCCATCACTGGTTGAGTTGTGTGTATCAGTGTATATTACATAATGACCCTGGGGTTCAAAATGCAGGGGGAGTTAATTTTCTACTTTTTGTGGTAGATATTTATTATAAATACGTATGAAGAAACACATCTTCTTTGGTTTTTGATGACTTGAATAGGAGAGGAAATACAAAATTTTTTACTTTTTTCAAACCGCATGTGAAAACGTAGTTTATTGTATTGAACATATTTGAATTGAAATTTTCTCCATTTAGATTCATATGCGATCAACGTATTCATATCATTAATGTTGCATTTTAAATTTAAAAGAAAAGAAAATTAAACTTTTAAATTAAAAACCTCAGCAATACATTTCTATATGTTAACCGATTTAAAATAAAAATTAATATCTCTAATTTAAAGTTGATCTGTTTTGAAATCTATATTTCAATTTTAAAAAACAACTAATACGATTTTAAAATGATCATTTACAAATCAAAATATTTCGTTGTTGCTTGGAAAACGTATATGAATTTTTTTAAAACGAAACGATTTTTTTTATTTTTAAGTTGTTTTTTCTCTGAGTGTACCCCCTTCTCCCGTATTGCATTGATTACGCAGGTCCATTTGCAATTCGTGTATCCAAAGGAAGAGGAAACAAGCCCTACAAGGGATATATCGCATTGTTCATTTGTTTCTCTACGAAAGCAATTCACTTGGAGCTGGCTAACAACAGCAGCATTCCTAGCAGCATTTAGAAGATTTACTTCAAGAAGGGGAACGCCTTTAAACATATACAGTGACGACGGTACTAACTTCGTTGGAGCTCGGAACGCGTTAAGTAAGGAGCTACAGGTGGCTATACAACAAGCAACTAACAACGCAGCTCAGGAAGCAGCTAGCCATGGAACAAACTGGCATTTCATCCCGCCCGGTTGTCCCCACTTCCAAGGAATTTGGGAATCTGGAGTTAAATCAACGAAAGGCCAATTAAAGAAAGTGATCGGTGAGACAACACTGACATACGAGGAGTTTCAGCACCGTATTGAACTGAACACCCACAAATTGAAGCATGTTTAAATTCCAAACCGATTTTTTCACTTGCAAGCGATTTAGATGATTTTGATGCTTTGACACCTGGACATTTTTTAATCGGGAGACCACTGATTTCACCCCCTAAGTCAGACAAAACCAACATAAGCCCAAAACAGAGGTGGACTTTACTTTCAAAGATGACTCAAAGATTCTGGAAAATATCGTCTATAGGATTGCTTAAACAGTCTACAACAAAGGAACAAATGGAAAGAAGCAAAAGCAAACTACAGGATTGGTCAGCTAGTTCTAATAAAGGGTGAACAATTTCCACCTACAAAATGGGCAATGGGAAGGATAACAGATACTCGACCAGGGTGAGATGGTCTAACCAGAGTGGTATCAATAAAAAGTTCAAAAAACACCATCTTCAAGAGACCGATTACAAAGTAAGCCCCCTTCCAACTGAGGATAACCAAGATCCAACAAACAAATTAGATGAAGATGTAACAACAGACGACAACCAGGTAGGACAACACAAGGTCTGTAGGTCTGGAGTTGCCACGCTTACCAAGAAAATCTACCATACAATATTACAACGTTCGAAAATCAACCAGGGATCTATTTTGAATCCATTGGAGAACTCAGCAGAACTGGTTGCCTATAAGCGCTCCATAGCCAGACTAGCTAAATATTGTTCATATCCTGAGGACAACTTCACAAACTCGAGTGTCGCTAAAAGATAAAGAGAAAATATATGTGGATTAATAGAACCATCGTTTGAACAATCTTTACAAGAAATGGAGCACAAGGATGAATTGCTTCACCACCATAAGGTGAGTTTTGGAAGAAGCAAACGTGGACTTTTTAACTTAGGAGGAAATATATCCAACGAGTTATTTTTGGATGCTAGATGACAGGGCCGCGGTGCGCTATGAGGAGGAAATAGAAAAACTCAAGATGAACAACAACCATTTTACGGCGTTATTAAAGTATCAAACGTCAATCATAGACGCGACTATAAACGTCTTCAAAAAGAGACAAGAAGATGTCAACAAGCATTGGGTGGTATTCAAAAATTAGTTAGAGGATGTTACGATTACGTGATCGTAACAAGCGCTGTTTGTATTTTATTCCTCTCGGTTTGTGTCCCCGCTTCTTTCGGAGTTGTTTAATGTTTGTATACGTCGTGGTGATGGCGCGCGGGTGAGAATAATGACGAGAAAGAGAGAACAATGCGTATCGAGTGTGTGTCAAGCAAAACATTCCATAAGAATGTTTTTCTTATATGCCTCTCGTTTACATCAATGCGAATTGATGTAAACGAGAAACAGAGAAGAAAGACAATTCTTCTGGAATGTTTTGCGCGTCGTTTGTGCGGTGGGAGAATTTTTTCTGTTTTTGCATTCATTCGAGTTTTGATTTTTGAATTGAGTTGGTAACAAGTAAAAATTTTTGAAATTAAAAGAAAAAGAAAAATTTTGTTATTTGGAGTCGGAATTAAAAGTTATAAAAAAAAAATAATTAAGAGTTGTTTTTGAAAATTTGTTATAAGAGCCTTGTGTTGAAAGTGACGAAAAAAAAAGTTCGTTTAGTTTGATTGAAAATAGATTGTAAAATTTCATTAAATCATAATGGCGTAAATTTTTTGTGGATATAAACCATTGTCAAGTGTACAAGAACAAGATAATAAAATAATTGCCTGTGTATTTCGATGATGAATACAATTTGTTTATTAAAGGTTTCGTTTTAATAACCATAAGATTTCGTTTATCTATTGATTGGGTGCTGGCGTGTGAAACCCAAGAATTTCTTTATACTGGAATACTTATCCATCAGTTAATTAGCATAATACACCAGGTGGTTTTGGTGTATAGTTGTCACGTTGTAATTCGAATCAAAACGATACAGTTTGGTGAAGTCAATATATATTTTACGGGCGGCCTAACGCGGTCTTTCACACTGTATAACGGCACTGGTGTGCCACAACATACGGTGGCTAGTGGAGGCCATTCGCAACGGTTTTTAAGGCGAGACAACGCCCAACAATTATTTAGGTGGCCAGCCGGCTTCTTGTGAGTTTACGGTAAACGCGGAAGGACGAACCGCAATACTTTTACGGGTTTTTATTTGACGATCAACGTTCAACAATACGGGTGGCCAGCCAGCCATTGGTATTTTATTTTTGTATCGGGAAAAGGCCCCGCAATGGTATCTGTAGCCAACCGGATATTGTTTTCCGTGGTTATCGGTGGTCTGCCGCACCGCCCGACCACACAAGGTCGTAACGAACGGGTAATCAACCAAACGGTTGCCCGACTTTTTGGTATCGGGGAAAGGCCCCGCAACTCGGACGGCACCAAGGCCGCAACAATAAATTTTTATATATATTAAGGTACAATTTTTTTTTTTTGATTTATTTTATTTCATTTCTTTTTTTTTGCATATTTTTTTATTCTAAATTATATAAAAATTTTTGTGATCGCCGAGTAACGGTCGCGCGCTCGATGTGCATTGTTCTTTCTCTCTCTCGTTCTCTCTCGTTCTCCCTTTTTTCTTTTCCTCGTGGGAAGTTTTGTTTTATTTATTGTTGTCTAAATTGATTAAATAAAAAAATGAATTACTAAAATTTTTGGGTGGGTGTGATGAGGAGGGGGAATTCCCTCTGTGTCGGCGTAGGGTAAGCGGTCCCTTGGTGCCCGCATCCGGATTCGGAACCGGTGGTTACCACCGTACGAGTTCGGGCGGATGCGCGCACCGGGGCACCTCTCTACCATTATGATTATTTTTTTTATTTTTATTTTTGATTGTGGCTGTTCGTTCCTCAGGTTCCGGCCGACGAATTTCGGCGGAACATTCGGGTATTATTATTATTATTATTTGCGTTTTTTTTCATTTTTTTATAAATATCTGTATAATCACGGTGTAGGCCAGGAGCCATGCATGCCTCAAACCCCACGACCCTCGCACTTCTCGCTGAGAACGTAGCCGGCAAAATATCACCGTGGAGGCCTCTGCATGCGCTTAAGTGATAACTGCAGGTTGGCAGTAGCCAGCCTGTAACAAGGAGGCCTCGGAGAACAACGATGAAAAAGGTAACTTTCTAGCTCTATCAATACATACAATGTTACGCATGATTGCATTCAAGGAGATTCAAGATACACTGATAGAAGCAGTATTGGATGCATAATAGAGTCATTACCACGAGGCTTTTAACGACCCAAAAAGGAAATAGATTTCATAACGAATAATCTACCACCTGAACTTATGCTTTCCAATATCAATGACACAGATGACATGTTAGGCGCTATACCAGCTCATGACAACCACGACAAGGCTGCAAGAAAAATATTTGATTTGAATTTTTGATTTATAGATGAATAATGTGTGCAAGAATCACAACAATCAGTTTCGGACGAATGAGATTACTGATTTGAAAAAATCAGCCTTCTCAACACGTTCCTATGTTCCCGCTCCTATCGAATTTTAAATTCCTATAAATTGAAAAAAAAAAATCTAACTAGGGACCGAATTGACGAGAGCGGGGTGACCTGATATAATCCGATCCTATATACTCCTATCGATTTTTAAATTCCTATAAACTGAAATTTCCCCATTTCCAGAATGTACTTTGCAAAGCGTCGGGAGCGCAGCGACCCGCCCGATATAACCCGATCCTGTTTTCCCGCTTCCATCAATTTTTAGTGTACCATTTGATATTTCAAATATTACAATTAAATAATTTTTTGTTTTTTCGCTTAACGTTTTGTACCACATCGCGTTTTGAAATATCGCGTTTTGTACTGTATCGCGTTTTGAAATATCGCGTTTTGATAATTCGAGTTTTAAAACATCGCGTTTCAAATGGGACCCGAAATTTCAACACTTTAAAACGCCGTAGGTGTCATTGAAAATAATGTTTAGTACTTAAGTTACGCCATCTCTAAGAAAGTCCAAAAAACTTATTTATACACCTAATACTTCAACTTCTTATATTACAGTATATGGATACTCCTGTTACCATGCCATTCATCTAGCAGGAAGGGCAAGAGTCGGGATTGTGATTCTTATACATTTTCCATCTATAAATCGAAATTCAAATTTATCCGACATCCAGCGTTAATGGAAAGAAAAGTATGGGGTGGTTGGAAAGTTGATTGTGACTTATACACAATCGTGTAAGTGTCGAATATCATAGTTGTTGTCATACAGTTTGACGCTAAATGGAATAATTTCCTACGGTTGTGTATTTAATTCGAGAGTACTGAAAATAGACCAATGTACGGAACAATCACAAACACCATTACTATCGAAAACCCAATACATAGCGCATTCAAATAATACATAGTATAGTCACCATTACTGTTAATAATTGCCTGGCTCCTTTTGTCCATACTATCAACCAAATTTTCTGCATACTGTGGTGATTAATTTTTTCATATCTTCCGGACAACTCGCGCTAGACAGCTCACGGAACGTTGTCTTTTGCAATATACAATTATAGTTCCCTACTTCAAACCATTTACTTTCATTTTCGACTTTTGCTGCTCTTGCAACCGACAGTTTTGATTCTTTCGGATGTGCACTTGAAAATCCCGCTTTAAATCGTTTTTTATAAATTGCACTCATTTCTATGTTATCCGCTAAACAGTTACAATTAAACTAATTTTTGTTTTAGAGCGTCAAAGCAGAATCAATAAAAGACGGGTTTTATGCCCTATAGTTTTAAGTATAGTTATGCCGTACACGGTCTTGTTGAAACTACTGTAATTTAATTATAGTAGACTATTGCACATTATTTAAATCGCTCGGTTCAAGTTTCATAATCGGAGGTGGTTTTAGTTCAAAAAATACCTGCTGGGGATCAAGAGTAACGAGTTTTTGCACAGCCACCCCTAACCCTACTGGTTTTGCAATGCAGTTTTCCCCCTTAAGGCAACTAACTAGAGTTTTACCGCGCTCGTATTGGTGGGGTCAACCTTTTAGGTCGTTTGTGCACCCATAGGATGCAGCTCGAGGAGCTTATATATCCGCTACACCTCTGTAACCGCAATGAGGGATACGTGTCAAGTTACATTTAAATTCCAGCACATTTTAAGTAGGAACTACTGAAAATTTAATAATCATACCTGCAAGTTTGATGTATTAATATTAATTTTGATGTACCTGAAATATTTTGTCAGTTCACAACCGCAACAACCATCAGAGACATCTACTTTAGTGGTATTTCAATTTGAAAAAATTAATTTATTAACTTTCATTTTATATACTAACCATATTTTGTTGCGAAGTAAAATATTATGGGTCAGTTTGCGAATAAGCAGTATTTGTTTGTATTCTAATTTTATTGTGCTATGATAAATACAGATAAAAATTAAAGATTCAGTTAATAAATTCAAACTGACCTCTAATATTTTAATTTTTAATATTACTATTCGTAGTGACATCTAGTAAACATAGAAAGTAAATTCTTGAAGCTTTAAAGTTTTTATTTGTATTATATCGAAGACACCATAAAATTTCATTTGTTTCGCACAGTTTCCTAGAGATGTCACACGAATTAATTAAAATAAAATTTATTACATCTTTTCAAAGTCCAAGTTTCTTTCGTACACGAACACACACAAACAACACAGCTTTTATATTATCACACAAAGTGTTTTTTGGCTGGGAAATTATTTTATCTAAAACAAAATAGAAAAAACAAAAATAAAAAATTTCTTTCGTTCTTTCAATGTTCATTCAGTTTAATACGAAACTTCATCAAAGCGTTGTCGCACGGTAAATGAAAATTGAAAGAAAAAAAAATATACAGCAAACAATTTTCTTATTTTCATCTGAAGAAAATAAATAAAAAATACAAATAAAGTGTTCAGTGTATTACGAATAATAATTAAAATAAGCATCGCGTAATTGGTCAGTGCGCGACTTGTGTGTTTAAACTAAAATTTGAAAAGGAAAAAAAAAGTTACTAATCATACATTTTTATCGTTGCTAATTAAATATTAATTAGATAAAATTGTGTTTTTGTGTGTGTGTGAGTTCGATTTGTTGTTTAAAGGTGATTTATATTATTTATTTAGTGGAGTGTTGTTGGTAAATAATAACAGTGTTTTGATTAAGTAAATCTCGACTTGGAAGGTTTAACTGCATATCAGGAAAAAATGGCGGAAATAGTACAACAGCCCGACAACACCAATAATGCCACACCAAATGCAAATAATTTACCACCGTTGTCGTTAAACACGATTAATACAGGTAATTTTGTGAGCATTTATTATTTATACGTGTGTGAATTTCAGATCGCGAGAATTTCAATTTATTTTTTTTTATTTTGGTTTTTGGCACCAAATAAATATTTTGATGATTTTTGTAAATAAAAATAAAATAATACACAAAAAATATATATTCAGCTGAAAATTCGTATATGTATGAAGGAGTACATCATATTTATATTGTGCATGCGTGGTACAGCCATTCAGTTTCCTTTGTACATCATCTCGATTTTATAAAAAAATAAACGAGGAAAATCGCCTTTTTCATTTTTTTTTATTGCTTGAACATGTTTCCTCTCGGGTTTGGGGTGTAATATACGCATTCGATTATTCAAATGTAAAACGTTTGTTTTGATTGGACATCGATTAATCGGAAATATAGTCTAATTCATAACTTATATTGTGGAGACGGAAATTTTAATTCAGAGTTGCAAGTAGTGTTTTTATAATTACCATCACAAGCCTCTTTCACTGATGGTTGTCAGATAGACATTTTAGGATGGATTTGAACAGTATATGTTGAAGTCGTATTAGTATAAGTGAAAAGTATTATCGGTCATATTATCCAAATTTTAATCTGAGGAATCAAAAGAAGTGGAGTTTGCCAATTTGGCATAGTTATCTGTCCGGTTCACTTCCATTGTTATACCGCAATCACACATTTGGGGTTTCTTTCATGGACAATGTTTTAACCTATTTACTTACGCTGCAAATTCAAATCCGTATCGCATAATTGATTAGACAGCATTAGCTAATATCATAGTCTTGTCCAATAACAAGTTGCATTGTGGAGCACCACCCATGATGACTTATTTTAAAATATGTTATCGTCTTATACATCAAATCCTCGATAATATGTAACAAGTATTTTTCTATTTTCTTCGACGTAACTCACCTAATATCTAACCCCAGCTTACTATGGTATATGCATTCCTTACATCCTTAAATAATTTATTTATTTTTTCAACATTTTCGCTCAATATAGGCGAATAGGGTGCGAGGGGAGCTATTTGAACTTCAAATCTTTGAATTTGGCCATCGTGATGCACTACATTGTCACTAACCGTGTCAGCAGTTAGAACTGTCTTCACCTGTTGCTGGCCCTTCGTTTCAGGCGTGAAGTATTGCATATTCACACCAGAGGCTTTCCTTAAATATGTTGATGATATTTTTGGGATAGTCTTTTCCTCCATCGATGAATAATTGCTATTCAAAACTTCAGTTTATAAAATTCCAGCCCACAAATTCTTAAGCATTGAACGTCGTGTCTGGAAAGATGTTTCGTACAACATTGGCATATCGAAATGGTTCCGTGTTTAAGCAAAGGTCCCTGCACACAAAAATATGTTGGAAAATCTGAACAATATTTCGAGAAGAGACTGCCTACTCACCATTTAGATATAAATACCATAGAGTGATGAACTCGGCGACGCACAACTAATATTGTGCAGTATAGTCTACATTGCGTAGATAATTAGTATTCTCCATGTGTAGACATTGTAGGTAGATATTTTAAACAAAGGCGTTCACAATGAAGGTAATTTAGGCAATATCGTGCCTTATACTTCCACTCCGATAGTTTAACCGAAGATCCGCTGGGATTTTCAAACAATATAATTCAAGTGAAAAAAAAATTGAAATATAGTAATGAAGAATATTTTAGCCCAATGTAAATTTCAGTTGGCCAGAAGAAATAAAATTTGACCTTTCTGTTTTATATTTCAACTTGAGCTAACAAAGCTACGCCGCCTATTTATACACCGCACGAAGGTTGCACGCAGAATCAAATGATCCGGTGCTCTTAGAATATTGAATAGTTTTTTACTTTGGACACTCTTCGTAGACTTTGGACATACTAAATTTTGAAGCACTTACTATCCATGTGTATAACCACAATTCACAAAGAAGAACGCAACGTGCAGAGTAAAATTACGTACGTTGCTGTTTGTGACGTACGAATGTGCTTGTATATACATATAGTTATTGAATACACCACACTTGGTTTCTGAAGTAAAAAATTAAATTTAACGGACTTTTGGTAAGAACTGTCTTATATAATCAAAAACCATTACTTCCCGCTAAATTTCTGAAAACAAACAAGGTCAATCTTATACAGGGTGGCTGACACGAAGTGTTACCAACATAAAACGCCACACAATTTTTATTTTTGTTGAATCAAAGTAAAAAATGTTCACAAATATTTCAATTTTCGAATTGCATTAGCAATTTTCGATTTGGCCAACCTTAGCCGCGAATATGGCCTTCAAACTGCCGACAAAGCTATTGCATGCAGCACGAAAGTGACTCTGTGGAATTTTGGCCCATTCCCGGCAAACCGCTTGCTTGAGATGATCGACACTTTGATATTTTTTGTCCCAACCTTGCTCTTCAAAATACCCTAAACCGAAAAATCTAGCGGATTTGCATCCGGTGAGCTTGGTGGCCATTGGGCAGTGGAAATGAAGCACGGAACGTTGTTTCTCAGACAATCTTGACTGACGCGTGCTTTATGACTCAGTGCCTAGTCCTGTTGAAATGTCCAGGCTCTGCGGTCGAAATGTTTTTGTGCCCAAGGCTTCAACGCTCCCTCCAACACATGATCCCGATAAATTTGGGGCGGCCCAAACCATCACCATCGGCGGCGCTTGGTTTCGGGTGGCAATCCGTTGGTCCAAATTTTCAGTACAACGGCTGGGCAAGTAAATCCGGTCATTTTGCTTGTTCACATATTGCTCAATACAACGATCGGTGACTTATCGGAGAAAACCAAATTCGGCAAATCGCCACAACTCCTCACGAGCCATTTTTTGCCGCTACGGCGCCAATTTGACCTTCACCTTCCGAAAGATATCCGGCGATGTTGCAGTGCGTTTCGGTCCACCACCATGGCGTTTTGCAATGCTGCCAGTATCGTTATAACGATTTATGGTGCGATATACAAACATTTTATTCACATGGAGATGTTTTAACCTTTTTAACAATCTGCGGCTGTGATTTTCCAGCCAAATATAGAGCAATCACACTATTACGCATGAATTCCATCACTGGTTTGTCAGCAATGACAGTCTGAAGTTGGTAACACTTCGTGTCAGTCACCCTGTAAATAAAAATTTTTGCATTTAAAAATATTTACATACAATGAAAAACCTCCTATGAATGCTGAATCATCCGGTGGACCCGATTTCGTCATTTCTGTCATTCAATCCGTCTGGGCTGTAAAGAGGCAACACTTAGCATGCCTAGCGCCAAATACACACACAGAGATTTTTTAAAAACTTTTTTTTTGACTTCGGCGATACGGGTATAGTGCAAGGTGAATTTTACTACGTAAAAGAAAGTAACAAACAGTAGTTTTTAACAGCGCACTGCTTACTCTGGTTGAATTATAAAGCAGGTCCGCCGACATTAATAACTACCCTCTGTGTATTACTCTATCATACGATACTAAATTTTAATCTGGTTAAACCACGCAAATACGTCTTAAATATTAGGTTGATTTTGTGGTTGAAATATCAAGCGGGATTTAAAGCGGGGGAAAACTTACGAAACTCATGAAATTTACGAAATATTCATAAACATTTTATTCAGTCTAACTAGGTTCTGATCAGAACTGAAAATAATACTTTCTATAGTAGCAACACCGGATTTAAAGAAACCACTGACGAAAAACATATCGAATTCCTTGATGAAGGATTACTCCGATGTCTGTGTAGTGTATACAGAGATTTAAATGACTTGGTAGGAAATGTGGCCGGATCATATTAAACTTCTAAGATCAAGTTATACGAAAGCTAGTGGAGTACGTTAACTTATCTCACGTGGCGTTCGAAAATATACCGAGAGATATTCGAGAAATACATTTTGAAATAACTCCCACCTAAACTTAAGTGCACCTAAACTTAAGTTACAATGGACATGAACAAGTTTTAGTATACAGTGGTCCTATGAACATTTCATATGCGATAGGTGAAACGGCGGTTGTCGGTGCACCCTTGTTCCCAGCCCTTTAAAATAAATTTCCCTGTATTTGAATCGTAGGTATTTTATTTCGACGAACAATTGTTGACCCAACCTGATTCCAGTTTGTTCTCCTCTTTTGAAATTAAATAAATAGCGGTCCAAAATATGAAAGGGGATCAGTCAGTTTAAGTAATTCGTGCAGTAAAATGTTGCTGGTGTGAGTCGTGATAAATAAAAAAAAAAAAAAATATAAATAAATTAAAATAAAATATATTGTTATGTATATTCTTTTTGTTGGGCGCTCTTAAAAAAAATATATAAAAAAAAAAGTAAAAGAATCCCTGTAGAAAAATAAAAAGCGAAAACGCGTGGGGATCGCGTTACTTAAGTTGTTTAGGGAAAGAATAGTTAAATTAGAGCGACGTACGAACGTTATTGTGTGCTAGCAAACTTAATAATTCATGGTGAACGAACTAAAATTATTATGTACAATAAAAAAAAAAAAACCCGTGCAAGTCGATAAAACGTATTGGTTCGAAATTTATCAGCCAAGTAACCTTGCTAAACCGTTTTCATGGAGAAAAAATAATTTATCAATCGTAAAATTTCATCCATTTGAACATATCAATAATTTGTGCGCGAATTCATTAAACCTTCAGGCTAATTTCTGTGAAAAATTGTGAAAAAAAAATTTTAAAACTCAACAAAGTGTGGCTATGGCCAAGTTAAGTGTCAAAAACAAAACAAAATAAAAATAAAAAAAAAAAACTGAAAATTTGCAATTTATTGTTAAGATACATTATTAGACCTAGTTAAATAAATAAAACATAATCAATTAATAATAATAAAATTCATCAAATTATCTGGTGTGAAAGGGCGTCGCCCCTACGTTTTATACAGAAACCGGTGTACCCGTATGACGTGAATAGCGTATTTACATAGGAAAACATGAAAGATAATTATGGAGTACTTCGACAATTATACATTAACCGGATCGAAGGTCGCAGCTGCTACCAGATGAGTTGATTGTTTTATTATTACTATCTATACTATTTCTTATTATTAATTATTTCTTATTATTTACTATTTATTTACATAGTTGATATTAAATTATATTTTGTCTTTGTTATTGAACAGATCTTGTTGAATAGTTTTTATATACATATTATTATTATTATTAGTTTTGCTATATGTTTTTTTTGGGAATTTAATAATTCTATTTTCTAATTTATTTAAGTATAATCAAACCTATATAAATCCATATGTATAACCCGCATGATTATACAATTATCGTAGTCATAATTAATTATTAGGTTGTGATTGTGATGTCGATGTTAATTTAGTTAAGAAAAAAAATATTTAAAGGCCGGACCTCTATGATTAGGAAATGTTGTTAATTTTAATTATTTAATTATTGATTAATGAAAAATTTGATTAAGTCGATTTTCTATTTTTTTTGTAATCATATTCTATACTATCGAATGTTATTTATTTATTAAAAATTATTATTGAGTCGTAAAATTGTTGAGATTTAATTTTTGGTCGTTCGTCGTTTTTTTTCGAAATATAAAACTTTAGTTATCCTGTATAACTTAACAACAAAGATTATTTGATGGTTTTTTTCTCTCATACTAATGGTTCTAGTAAAGGTTAATGCAATCGACATGAAATAAAAAAATAAATCGTATTGCGGAAATGCTGAGTGCGTGGTGAATGTTTGGTCGATGTCTCGTTGCGTCTGTCACGATATGCGGTGTATTTAAAGTCCTCGTATGCTTCTGAAAACCCCACGCCTATCCACCCTGAGCCTAAGCCGGCTATTTCTCACCGCTCAGAAGCCTATGCGAGGATATTCTGATAATAGATGCTAAACTGTCCATTATCTTAGATAACGCACAGTGGAGTTTCGTTACATAGGTGCTCAATATCGAAAATAAATGATTGCTGGAAGTTGTGCTTGTGACATACTAAATTGTTTTCCTTATAAGGACTTGACAACATTTTTTTTAAATAAAACGCAAACCACTTCTGATATCTCGACAATTTTATTATTGGCTTGAAGTACAATCAAAACATTTATGTATGGAATTCGACATCGTTCATATGCCCACCACGGGCACGTCTGCAGGTATCGATTCGATGGACCCAATTTTCGACGACTCGGCCACACATTTCGTCGGAAACGGCCGCTTTCTCTCGTTCAATGTTGACTCTGAGCTCTTCTAACGACGCCGGCTTGTTGGAATAGACCAATTATTTAACGTAGCCCCATAAAATAGGTCTGGAGGTGTTAAATTATACGATCTAGGCGGCCAATGGATAAGACCATTTCTGAATACAACACGTTCATCGAATTTAGTTGTTTCGTTGAAACCAGGGCTGGAAACCGGTTTTTCAAAACCGAAACCAAAACCAAAATTAAAAACTTTATAGAACCGAAATCAAAACCAAATAAAATTAAAAAAAAAATTGGTCATTTGTCTGAAATAGCCAACATTTTATTTGCTGTCCCTGCAACGCAAGTATCGATGGAGCGAGCGTTTTCAACGTCAAAGTTTATTCTAGCAGATTAAAAAATTTAATTATTATCATTTTTACTTTTTATTATGTTTTTAGAATTTTATTTTTTGATAATTTTTTTTATGTTTGGAGGAAGCATTCCTTATATATTTTTTTATTTGTTTTTTTTAAATAAAACTAATTTATTTAAAAATTTTAGTTTTATTCTTATTGTAAATTTTTTTCAAGAATGAAAACCAAAACCAAAAATTGTTATTGAAAGAAACCAGAATCCAAACCACATATTATTAATGTCTAGCTCATGCAACTGACCAAAGAAATAATGTTGCAACATGTCGCTGTAGAGATCCCCATTGACTGTAACGTAACGGTAATTTTCATCAACGAAAAAAACGGCCCAATGACACCACCAGCATGAAATCTACACTGTACAGATATTTTTTGTGTATGAAGTCGTGTTTCTTGGTTTTAATCAAAAGCCGTTTAATCAAAAATGCGGTCCATCACTGAAGATGATTTTGCGATGAAATTGGTCATCTTCGGACTCGTAAATTTTGTAGTAAATTTTAATTATTTGTAAACTTTGTTCGTTCCTTTACTTCACCATGATGAAAATGTTGTTTAACTGAATGTTTTAATACTGACAGTTTGGTTATTTGTTTAAGGGTGCGTTCACAGTGAAAGTTCAGAGTTGTTAAGTCTTAAATAGAAAAACAGTACTCATCATGTCACTTTCTAAGTGAATCCAGAATCATTACACATAAAGTAATTGCTTGTTCGAATAATCTTGTGGGTGCCCGCACTGACTTAAACCGTCAAAGGTTTCAACACTTACATTATTTGTCTAAGAATGCTTTTTAGATACATGGTTTCAAGTTTAGCAACGGTTGAAAGTTTGAAAAATGAATCAGTTTATGCGAATTGTTGAATACAGACTTGAAATTCGGTTCAAATGATCCGTTCCGTTTTCAATCTCCGACGTACTAATCATACCCATTTGTTTGATAAAAATTTAATATTAACTTCCAAAATCTTTTAAAACGCTATTTTGAACTGGAAATCTAAAAGAAGGAACCTGGTACTAAAAAACATTGGGAGAACCTACAAAATAAGCAATATTCTATACATTTTCTACGAATTATCGGCATTATCTACGCAAACCAATTGTCCACACTAAGAAATACACGTAGACACACAACCCAACTTTGATCGATCGTTATCATAATATGCTTCAAAACTTAAATTTTTTACAATTGTGTACATTTTTTATTTTATTCTCCTTCTACACATTCATCCCCTTTCAGACTTATATCTGTTTCATTCTAACAAATTCATACAAATTTTTATAGAGACGTCTATTCTCATTCGTAATAATTCAGTTAAATTTATTGCACTCAAGAGAACATCGAACATTACTTTGTTCAGATTAAATGTAGAACATTTCAGAATTAAATGTTCGATGTCCTCCAACAAGATTGAAGGTATACATACAACATCGCTACATACACATTACTAAGAGTTCCGCCACCCCGACTAATTAATTTCTAACCTACTTATGCAGAGTCAGAGAATACTCTCCTCCTCCTTTGTTTATTACCAACTTGATTCCTTCCATAATCCCTATCAACTCTGCCTTGAGTATACAGATAGTTCCATGTAATCTCATCATTTTCTCTTTTTTCATTAAAGGAATACAAAGTTTACACCCACCCGATCCTCGTTTACACTAGCATCTGCATACACTTCCACATGCGCAAAATATTCACCAAACTTCAAATGCACAATTAGATTGCTCGAAGGGACTTTCTCTCTTTGTATATCTACCTTTCATTTCTTTTATCAATTGATTGTCCTCTTTTTCATTCTCTCTTATAATGAAGAGGTGAATTACCCAATTCAGCCCATAAACTATGTATGTATTGTGTTTGAACAAATCGCTCAAAATAAACCCCTATTGAGGTAATTGTAAAGTTTAAAAAATTCTCTACGGACCAAATGGCACAGTGCTTAAGCTTTGGCGCTTTGATCGGGAGGTACCGGGTTCGAATCCAAATAGGGGTAGGATTCAAATTGAAATTTCATCAACAGATTACGATCTGTGATGAAATATAACACATCTATGACTTCCTGTCGGTGTTCATTATCCGTCGTGGTCAACATTTCCGTAAAATTTACATTAATTCTTATACCTAGGTATAACCTTAAACTAAGAATTTTTAAATATGTATCAGGTCACAAGCATCATTTTGCAGTAATTGCATTGTTAATAAATTAGCAAGTTCGCTGATAATAGTGCTAGGTACAGTTTAGCCGTACAATTCAAAAATTGTATCGTTACCATCCCTAGTCGCTTGGAGACATGTACCGTCCGGTTACCCGGTCTACTCTAGCGCACTGTTACGTTCTTTTAAGACGCTGATCAGTTAGGCGCAATATGCCCGAAACTGTGGGAGTACTTCGGCACTCAGTAATTTTGGCAGTGATAATTCATGTATGTTTGAATTACCAAGCCACTTTTGCTTTATTGACTTGACCGTCACCTCGTTACATTCGAAAAATAGGTGGTTTACATCTTGTACTTCCGAACCGCATAGACATCGACAATGGTTTATTATTTTGAATCTCTTGAGGTAGGCCTTAAACTTACCATGCCCAGAGATTACTTGACTAACCGAGCTTGTTATTTGTAGCTTCATTTTTAGACTAACTTTTACGTCTGGAATGAATGCAAATGTGTGTCTTCCATTTGCTGATTCATTCCATCTTCTTTGCCACAGGTCAACCGCCATTTGCGCGATTTCATTTTTGTTGCTATATTGAATTTGTTCACTATCTGCGACATGTATATGGTCACCTGATTCATTCATAGCGCTTCTTCTAAGGTGATACATGAGCGCTCGTTTTTTGATTAGAATATCCACTGGGAGCACGCCGGCCAGAACTACAACAGCGTCTTTAGACACCGTTCGGTAGGCCTTTGCTACTCCTAGCAGTATATTCCTCTGAGCACTTTCTAGTGATCTGATGTGGTGACAGTTTAACCTGTCATACCAACCAGCTGCGGCATACGTGAACTGCGCCTCCGCCACACCTTTGTATATTATTACAAGTGTTTTGTGATTCAGTCCCCATCCCTCTCTTGACACTCTCGCCAATGAGTGGAATAGTTTCTTAGCGTTTTCACAGACTCTAAGAACGTGAGATGTTACTCCCATTCGTTCATCTAGGTCAACTCCTAAATATCGAACGCACTTGACCATTTTCATGTTTCGACCGTTTAGTGATATTGTTGGTGGTCGACTAGAGTCAAATTTGCCTTTTAGCTGCAGCATCACTGTTTTTTCTGCAGATAGTGACATTTTATTCGTTTCGCACCATTGTATCATGTTATTTATGGCGGTTTGACTCTGGCGTTGAAGTTCAAGCCTCGAGTTGCCGTGCACCAGGATGACTTTGTCATCTGCGAATGCTATTTCATCCTGGTCATTCATCATACTCGTATTAAATACGATATTCCAGATTAGGGGTCCTAGGATTGAGCCCTGAGAACATCCTTTTGTAACTTGTTCTGTTACTGAACCATATTTGTCTCTGATTTCTGCGGTTCGGTTGCTGAAGTAACTCTTGAAAACATTTATGATGTTTCCAGGTAGATTGTAAACTGATAAACTTGCAATGACACTAAGCCACGTTAAGTTATCAAATGCTTCAGCTATATCCAAGGAAAATACCCATAACATATTTTGAACTTTGGGTTTTGACAGTGTTTGTTAGGCGGACTATCGCGTCCTCAGTAGACATGCTACGTCGGAAACTGAATTGTTTGTCCGAGAATAGTCCGCTCTGTTCGACTCTTGGAGAGATACGAACCGCTAGTAGCCTTTCCAATAGTTTCCCCATAACAGGTAGCAGCATGATTGGTCTATAAGACTTAGGAGAAAGTGGATCTCTATCCCCAGGTTTCCTGATTATAATCATTTCACCCTTTTTCCACGCCTTCGGGAAGTAGCCAAATTTTAAGCAGCTGTTTAATAATCTTACTATGGAAGTCCCTATTATGGGCCAAGCCAGTTGGATTATTTCAGCGTTCAAGTTGTCAAGTCCGGGAGACTTGTTACGCTTAAAGCAAGTAAGGGCACTGTTGACCTCCTCCCACGTAAATGGGGGGTCTTCAGCATCAGATATCCAACTATTGTTGGTGGCGATCTCGCGCATTTCTGCTTGAGGCCCAGTAACGTCAGGTGTTTCGTCCGGCAGAAGCGAGTTTATTAACTCCAAGCGTGTGTCATGCCACGTATCAGTGACGACTCCACTTGTCTTCCTGGTGGTGTTTAAGACTTCAGGTGGTCTTGCTTTGCCGGCGGCAAATTTAAAAACAAGTCCCCATGGGTCATTGTTGCCATGTTCCGTGACGTACCTTTGGAAACTACTTTGCTTAGCTATAAATACTTCATGGAAGTCTTTATTCCTTGCCGCTCTAAAGAGAGACAATTTCAACTCTTTTGCTATTTGGTTTCTTTCCTTCTGGTATGCTCTTCTGAGCTTGTGCATCGAGGATCTAAGTTTTCTTAGATTAGAGTTCCACCAACTATTTTGTCTCTTTGCCACTCTCTTCTTTGGAATTGAGTTGTTGCAGACACTGGTTAACTGCGTTGTGATCAGCTCCACACGATAATCAATTTCTTCAATCGAATTAATTTCAGGAAGTGCTTCTACACTGTCCCAAGAGCCGACCAGGTGTCTAGCAAATAGACCCCAATCAGCTATCTTTATGGCAAATCTTGGAGTTTTGCTACTTGCAAGAGGACTATTCTGTGGTGCATTTGATAGTTCGAACGTGATGACTCTATGGTCACTAGAGGTCCAATTTTCTCTTACACACCACCCAACTATCGAGCCCAGCAAGGCTCCGTTGACTATTGTTAGGTCAATATTGGAGTTCCCATTAGACGAGAACTTCGTTGGGTGTCCCTGCAAGTTCATTATGAAGAGGTGATTTCTAGACACGAAGTCCTCTACTTTTCTTCCGTTTTCATCGGTTAAACGGTCATGCCACATTTTACTTCTGGCATTGAAGTCTCCGACGATCATTACCTTTTTTTTGTTGACCCGATAAAGAGCCTAGGATCGTTTCGATTTTGCACAGATGGTACTCGATCGGTTCACTATACTGGGCGTAAATTGAAAGTAGGTAGAATGAACCAGCTTCCGATGATATTTCAACACATGTGCAGTGGCTATCACAAGCCTGAGTTAGCTTCATCATGTCCATGCCGACACTATGAATGCTAATTGCAGTCTTGGGATTCTCAGAGCATCCTGTTGCTACTCTGGCTGTAGAAGGCATGCCGCTGATTTGACCATTGACAGAGTGTGGCTCTTGCATACATAGAATATCTATGTCGTGGGTGGAAATGCTTTCATATATTTCGGATCCGACTATCTTGGCACCTTGCATGTTGAGTTGGGCGATTAGTAGGTTGCTGTTACAATTCCTTTGATTGTGACTAATCATCATGCTTAGTATTAAATCTTAGGCGTTGCACAGCGCTTTTGTATCCGTTACATGAAACGCGACCTACTTGGTGGTCATTTGGTTTTTGCATTTCTTTGCAGCTTGCGCAGCTGGCAGGTTTGTCTTTGTTAGGACATCCCTTGAAGCCATGACCATGATGTGCACAGTGAGAGCAGGTCTCTGTGCGGGCCCTACAATTCTTTGCAATATGACCGTATCGCTGGCACCTAAAGCACCTAGTTGGAGTCACGTAATCTCTCACATGGCATCGAACCCAGTCCACGTGCAGTCTACCACACTTTAGCAACATGTTTCTGGTTGCTGGTTCTACTTCTACCACTCAGTTCTACTTCTACCCCCTGTCGGTGTGTAAAACCCATGGGCTTTTCCATGCTAGTATAGGCAATGTGCAGATGGTCTTAAATCGGTCCTATAGCCGTACGTCCTCGAGTTCGCCGGGAGACGTAAAGTAAGGACGAAAAAACGCATAACGGCGGAAGAGGATGGTGAGCGTTGAGCTCCAAAACAGATCGCCAAACACAGTTACCAAACAAAAAAAAAATTCTGTCGAATTGAGCTGATTGTAAAAGATGGCTATTTTAGTCAATTTTTCTCTTTTTATATTTCCGGTACTAGAGATGTTCATGTGGCTTCATTTATATGGCCGGTGTATGGTGAACTTTATTAGAATCCGTTCACCACACTCATATATAAAGTTTCTGGTTGAGCTATTTTACCGCGTAGGTGGTACTCCGTAAATATCTATAAGATCGGCTCAATAAATTTGAAAATTTATTCAAATCCTATTATCGTTTTTTAATCTTGCAATACTTTTTCGAGAATGAAATGTCAGCCACATTGATTATAACTTTGGTTTTAAATGATGTATCGCTATTCGAAAAGGATACAACATACCGCCATTCGACTTTTTTCGAATTTCAAATCAATTCGAACAGACAACATGCTGTCCATCACACATGCATATGGTTTTGACTGAGCTATCCGGTCATATAGAAGAAGCCCTATGAACATCTCTCATACGATCAGTGATGTAAAAGTAGAAATATTAACTAAAATAGCCATCTTTTGAATTTTGAGCAGTAGTAAATTGCGAAACTTTTTTAAGATAGCAATTAAAAATAATCTAAACATGTTTGAATTTTTCTACAAGAGAAATCAAAACGGATATTTTTTAATTTAACATAGTAACCAAATTTTGGTATTATTTTGCTAATATTTGTGAATATGTGATTAATCATTATCGGGAAATTTTTCCATATGCACTTTAAAATAATTCACATATCACTCCAGATTCCCAAATACCTAGTTAGGTTTACACACTCAATCCTCTCGTTACACTCTTGCACATCAACCGTGCAACCAGTTAACACGAAAATTAAATTGAGCCATATATTCAGTTATCTGATTCCTGAGCTGGACTCAAGTCCTCCTCGATGGTCCTCCTTTTGCCAATCAGGACAAAATCATCTCTAAATTTCAGAATAACCGTATCCGAGGAGTTAAACCTATATGAATCAAGCTCGTGTACAAATTGAAGAGACTCGTGGTCTATCTTGGTGGAGACACATGTCCACCGCTCTCTCTAATCTAGATCCGTTTCCACACAATATTAACCTTCTGTCATTCATAAACTCATATTTGCAAATGTTTCAAGGAAAGCCCAAACCAAAAAAAAACTTGATAAGTTTCACTGGAACCACATATTAATATGCCCATTCGGTATCCAAAAATACCGGCACAACATGTTTCTTTTTCTTTGGTACTTCTCAAACTTTTCTATGCCTTAATTACCAGAGTAGGGCGGAACCCAAACATAGTTTCAAGAAAAAAACCAACATACAAAAATGTATCCATTCGTTCTTTCATCATACCATTCACGATTTTAACAGAAATATAATTTGTCGCCAGATTTCTACATATTCCGATCCCATTTTGGAATCGGTACGACTGTTCGGGAATTTGAATCCCTATCTACCAATAATTTTATAATATACTCTGTTAGTTCCAGTACACCTCGGAACTAATCTTATTCAGATTCCATACACATTTCTTTCACCAATTAATTTTCATTATCGCAGGTAAACAAAATTTCGATCATATCGCTCAAATTACTACGAACGATTACTACGACCATCATCATTTGTAAAAGAGTATTTCCATTTTCTCTGCCATCTAACACTGGGTTTCTGCCTTCCGCTCTACCTCCCTTTCACTCTATTAGAATTGTTCAATGCTATGTTCATGCTCGTATAGTTTATTCTTTATATGACATATACACCTATAGAGCTCACTCCATGCTATCCATTTCCTTACGATCAATACTACCTCAACACGCTCTGATCAAATAATGGTCGCTATCCAAATTCTCATCAGCAACATTCCAAGTGCCTATCACACAAAATATGTTATTACATGCATATACACGTAAGTTTCTCTCCATATTCCGAGTTTTGGTAGCGATGACTTCGATATGCTCAAAACTTGGTATGTCTTAAAGGACAATGCTATTCTTCCCCTGGACAGAAAATATTACCCATTTACACCTTACGTATTACAAGCGTCAGGGTCTCATGTTCCAAACAATAGCATATCATTCAAATCTTTGTTGACCAAATAAGTCAACAACATGTCGTCATTGGTTCATCGATTCATATTTGAATAAAATATGCTCATGGATTGCTGTTCATGTCTGCACCTCTCTAAGATCTAGCGTCCATATCCTGGCGGTATCTCTATGACGTGATCGATTATGTTTTCAGTTCTCAATCATTCGATCTCTCTGTTACTTTATAGCTTCACGCGGAAAAACATATTTGATACGATTAAATTGTGCTAATGGTGTGATGTAAGTTGTTAGGACACAAGATTTGTGCATTTTGTGCAGTCCTACCGATTTTTGCATTAAAGTCACCGCCGATGATGACTTTTTTCAACTCAATCAAGAATAAATCTTTGACGTCATTTCATTTACCTTTGATGAGTGCATGTGCCTTGATGATCTTGATATTAAATTTCTTGAGGTAGAATCTGACTGTGCATAACCGCATATTGGTAGGGCGGAAGTCGGTGTTGCCAGACGTCATGATGGATGAGAAATGAAACTCTAAATTTCCCTCCATTCTGATGGCCGCTGTAATGAAGAATGGAACCATTGGCACATCTAATCTATAACTGTATAATTCATAAGAGAGGGTTGTTAGACTGTCGCCAGCCCGCTTCCTTTGTGTGGGGATCGTGAGTGGTGAAGAATCTTGTGGTATCCAGTCGTACCTTAAATACATTTATACAACGAGCCGCTTGATAAAAGACAGACGTCCACTTCAGCCGCCTCTAACCTGGAGAACAGACGCTTATTTGGAATTAGTTTTATTAGTTTTGTTCAATTAATTTGACTTTAATAGTGAATTAACGGTTGAGTATAACGGTTGAGTCCTTTTTGCCGTAATTTCTCAGACACTGTGCCCGTTCCGGTTCGATTCAGTACATGCATTGCCAAACTGACAGCCTCCATCCGGAATTTGTATTCAATTTTGAGGTCGATTTTTTCCAAAATTCGACAAGTTGACGAAATAACCGCAAGTATATAGTAGTGGTACGTGTGTTTGTGTTAGTACGAATGTGCGCCATTTAATTTTTTTCGATGACATTTCTGTGCTTTAAATATAAAATTAAATTTATAGACAACTATAAGTGGATCTGACGGCAAAAAAAGAAGCTTGTTCCGGATATTTTTGTATATTAATTTTTATTTTCATAAAGTATACCGTGCTAAAATTTCATACAAAAAAACCCGCAATGAGCTTATTTTTAATGCGCTAGATGTCACATTCCCAACTTCAACAGTTGCCAATAATCAAATATGCTTTTGTAAGAATATTGAGACTTGTACCCCTGTGCACTCGCGGAAAAATTTATTACTACGAAAAAGAGTCATGTTTTTCTATGAATTGTCGAAAAAATGTCTCGGGTGTATCTGAAGCGAGCTTCATTTTTTTCCACAGGTAACGTTTTCTATACTTTCCCTAGTCTCAATTGTAAATTAACGAAATTTCTGTTTATTTGAATTTAAACATATTAGTGTTTAAGTAATTTTAAAACAGATGTCTCTGCTACTTATAAAATAAATTATAAGCGTGATGTTCAGTGAAGAAAAAAGTAAAGAGAGTGGATAAGACTTTGTGAAATATACAGGTAAAATAAAATACCTACAATAAGAAAAACGATTTTTTATTTTTTGGTAAGAATCGTGTACATATGATCGAAAACGTAATCCTATACTTTAAATAAAATTAAATTTATTTTGTTTTGGTTTTAATGTATGTAGTTTCTAATTCTGTGTTTCTGCGAAAACAAAACATTTATTCGACATCGCATTGAAAAAAAAATAAAATTTGTGTATATGTACTTAGTTAAAATATTTTTTTCTAAACACATTGACGCACACTTTCTAAATGTGTGTGCTACTCAGGAACACATTTGATAACTTTTGTAATTGCAATGATATTGCGTCGCGAAAATGAATGTATTGTGAGAATTGAAAAATATGTCGAAATTTTCCTTAAAAAATTAATGTTATTTGCGCAAACGTGTTAAAAAACGAAAAAGTTGTATGACCGCTATAGCAGTAATTTCCGCGAATGTGTTAATTCACTACTAAAATACTTGGTGAGATGTCAAAAAGCGAGATGACGAAGACGACATAAGCACCAAGAAACTTAACCGATTTGCACCGATTCATAATTTTTGATGCTTACATTCGCAGAAAACAAACAAATATAACCACAGAAAAATTACACACACTAATATAAAATTGTTTACTATACTCCTTATACGTATACGAAAACCTCATGTGTCGTCCGTCGAATTTTGAAAAAAATCGACCCAGATCAGGGGTCTTCCGGCGTATATGGTACAGTTTGCTGTATCATATGATTGCCCCGTTGTCTAATCGAAAGCTGCGCACCTTGTGTCTATTATCTTCTACATTCACATTACCGCGAATTTGATATTTGCTGTAACCTCCGACCTTTGTTTCATAAAATGCACGTAACGAACAGGTGAAAAATCGTCCTTTCGTTTGGATTGGCCTACAAACGTGCGCATTAATAATTTGGTCACATTCGTTTGAGCTCTCTCTACGAAATTTATATTTTCATGCTGATGCTTTTCGTAGATTTAGGCTTCGCACACAACATCTTCGTTCATGAAATCGATTTCATTATTTTGTAAAAATTTCTTCATATTTCTGTTGTTGTCCGATTCGTTCATGAAGTGAAATTTTCTTGATCGTGTCATTTGCTATGGCCTAATCGACCTCCGATGATTCCTTAGCAACGGGCTGTCACGTTGAACTGCATAAACGTTTCCTTACTTGAGTAGTTCGCAGCGTTTGCTATTCGATTGCGATCGATAACCACGATCCATGACTTCCGGACGAAAATAAATTCATATTTCGAATTTCCAGTACAATCACCGTCAAACACAAGAATGTTGATCTCGCCTTTTCCTCGAGCCATGATCTTTCCACCATTTCCTACCGTTATGTGTGAAGATGTCTCCACAAAATTCTCGAACTATTCATATTGATGACGCTTATTGACACTATCTCCCACGTCCAACTCCCGAATATTCTTGTATCCACTTGATGTCGAGTGTCGAGCGATACCATAGAAAAAATCTTGGCTTTAAGGCTTACGTTCTTTTAATCTGACCCTGCAAGTTCAATCGAAGCTCTTTTGTTCATCGCACACCAAAATTTATCATAGTTTGGTTGTCCGAACTCGTTGATTCCCACTTAATACTATGAATAATTCAGCTGGCAAGACATTAAAATCTCTGTCTTAACCATCGAATCAGGAGGCTCTTCATCTTGATTCTTTAATTGTCGCACGACTTCCATAAATTTATTATTTGCAGCAATGGCTGATTTTGCACGACGTCAAAATTGCACGTCTTGCATTGAAATCGTTCTGTTTTCATGTTTTAATATTCATCTACGTCGAACAAGTCACTGGCCTCTAGAATTTGGCTCATCTCGTCGTACTAGATGGCAGACTTCGAAGTATGCGTATGAAATAAATTATTTTTGAACACTCTCTGTACTCTCTTAGAATGGCACTCTTATGATGGTGACTGTACGGTGGATGCATATTCTAAACTTGATCGCATAAATGAAGCGTAATGGAAGGTAGAGTTAACGGATCGCGAAAATCTTTACAGTTTCGTTTGATTTTTGTTAAAAACCGCATCGGCTGAAAAAACTACTCACAAGTCAGTTAAGAATTTCACTCTGTCAACAACTTTCTTGTATAAAAGATATTGATGAATTATAGCCAGGGGAGCGGATTCGACAAAAGGTCAGATTTCTACATTTACTTACAAATAACGGTGTAGTCTAATGTCTGGGGACCATTTACAAAATCGATCTAGTCGGCTTCAATGTTGTCGGCTCTCGATGCCTTTGCCACAAATTGCAAATTTAAAGCAGCAAACGATATCGTTGACAAATACTGAAAATAGCAAAGGGCCTAATTGACTACCCAGTGACATATGATGACACGCAAAATGCTTGGGAAGACTGGCATTTTTAACATAGTAATACGAATTGTGTGATCAATCTTGTTGAACGCCTTCACAAAATCAGTATAAATGACGCCAGTGGTTGCCTTGATTTTAAATTATCGAATATGATAAAATAGATGTTTAAGTATAAGGTTTATAATTGTAGACCTCCCTGGATGAGGACCGTGCTGTGCTGAAGGTATAATTGGCTTTATTCTTTCTGCCTGCTCTTAAAATTGGTTGAATGCACGAAAATTTTTAAGCCTCAGGAAATAAATCGATACGTAGAACTAACATTGAATATGAAGGTTATCGGAATCCATAAAGTTTGCGCGGAATGCGTAATAAGAATCGTGATGGCATCGACGGCATAGATGGCCTCGAAACTGATACATATACGGAAGCGATAAATCTCGCAAACAAATCACAAATATCCGAGGGATGACTGGCGACTCAGGTCATTGGAAATGGGAAACTACTTTCCTGGTATTCATCAAATTCCAGAAGTCTTTAGGACATTATGTCAACTCGTTCTTTATGCGCACTATTGCTACACCAAACCAATTTAGGCTTTTGAACTCTTTTGGGCTATATCAAAATCTGGGTAGTAATCTATGCCGCGTAGTTTGAACAATCTATGTGTCTGTTGAATTCTCTAAGTCCTTATTATACCAAGGCTCCAGGAAGCCGGTTTCTTTTTAATAACGAAATGCGTCTTTTGATTTCTGAGTATGTCGTTAAACATTAAAACTTTTTCGTTTAAATTAAATTTAATTTTGTTAAATCCCACACATGAAGAAACCTTGGAAAACAAAGCATCATTAGCAAACATCAGATCCAGGATTTATTGGTTGCTGGCTGTTGGTTGCCGGCTGTTGCTAGTACGATTTAGTTGAGTTGGTGGTATGCCAGAAGCTGTTGGGATGCGTCCCTGATGAAGATGGTGTAAAGGTGCCATCAACATCTTTCCAGTCTGTATGGGGCAAATTAAAATCACATACAATGATAGCCTGGTCGCTGAGTCGTAGTACATAACACAGCGGAATCGATGAAATTGGTAATTGGAAATCTGTTACGGCAATCAGCACGTCGACGCCTCTACGGTTGGTATCAAATTATTGTCGAGGACGAAACCTTCTAGGTTTTCGTTTGATACTGGATTATGGTAATAAATCGAAGTTAGACTAATGTTATTATTCATTACTTCTTGATTGCTGGTGTTACTTGAGGTGTAATAACTTTCTTCAATGGTCTCCCACACACATTATTGAGCCAATTTTTCGCGAACATAACCGCCTCCTTAAGACCAGCGTCGACTCCAGCTTTAAACCAGACCTATTACATATCCGCTGGTTATTCATGAAATCGGTGGAAATTTCTCCAATCGGAATACAATTTGTTTTAAAATCCACCATATTATTCGAATTTTTCGCTGGTGGAAATAATTAAAGTATCATTTTTTCAAATTTGTTTTCAAGTTTACTAATATTTGTCTCCCTACTAAAGGTCGGTATCCGCAGCTCGCGCAAAGATAAATTTTACATACAAATTTGACGTAAAATTTAGCTAGCGAAATAATAACAAAATATTCAGCTCACGATTTCGCAGATGCGGTATGCTGCTGACGTGAAAAGTGTAGTTATCTCATTCACATATAGACTCTGCATAGAACAATAAAATTTAGAAAAATTTTGACAGCAAAACGTGATTATTTATTTTTTTTAAATGGATGAACAAAATAATTTTCTAGACTATTTTTTTTTTTTTATTTAAATTATTACAACTGAATACAATTCATCCAGTAATTTTTTTTTCTTAATTTAGTCACTTGTAAATGAGAAGACGCCCATTGGCCAGCTCCATTTATATGTTATTTACTGAAGTAGTCTTTGCTTTGGTGTCCTTAATCCATTAAATCAATTGCTTTCGTTCTCTGCAATCGTCTTACTGCATGTGAAGGGTCCAACATACCCCGAAGCTCTTCATTTACGTGTTGATAAATACGTTGTCCATGTATTACTGCAAGTTTTTTTTATTTCTTCTTGGAGCATCGGGATATTTAGATCCCTATGAAGGTCATCATTCCTAATGTACCACGGAGCGTTAACTATACCACGTAGCACTTTGTTTTGAAAAGTTTGAATTACTTTGATGTTGGTTTTCTGTGTACAGCCCCAGAGCTGATTCCGTAAGTCTTTAGTACTTTAATGATTTGGTGTACTATATACCAAATATATCGAGATAATTATTATTGTTAAATTAATGAAACAAATGATTTTTGCTATTAATAATTATAAGATTTATTTTGGCAAATTATTTATTTAACACCTGTTGTACGTCGAGGTGCAGATACCATTCTGAATTCTAAAAACTTTTTATTTTTCTTGTTAATTACATATTTCATAATATTACCAATACAAAATATTATACAATACAAACACTATTTTAGCATTGGAAATAAGATATCAACAAACAAAAGATATAATACAATAAATATTAACACAAATACAAATACAAGTATATATATACTGTACGTGCAACTGGAGACATTACCGTATGCAATTGCATCTCGATGCAATTGCGTATAAATATACTACTGCATTGTACAAATACAAAACTACGCAACGAGTTGGAATTATCAATAAAGTTGTATTACACGATACATTTATAATTTATATACACGGAACTATATTAATAATTTGTGCAGCTACAACACTCCCTCCGCAGTGATAGCGTTAATATCATTCAGTTTAATAATAAATATATTTAAGCGAAGTATACATGCTTTTCATTTGGTAATGTTTTCTGAAGTGATTCAGTCACGTATGCCGGTTTTAGTCGGTCAATTGAGATTGTAGTAGGCTTACCTTTTACTTCTACAATAAAATTTTTACGAAGTTTTTTTAATACCTTATATGGCCCTTCGTATGGAGCAGTTAAACCAACTTTAACTTTATCTACTCGGACGAATACATAATCGCAGTTCGTTAAATCTTTAGGAATAAATATGTTGTCTTGCGTATGGCTTCGTGTATTTTTAGGGACAACATTGCGCATCAACTCTTTAAGTTGTTCGGCTAAAGAAGAAGGATCGGTTGCTATCGTAGACTCAGGATGTATTAAAAGATATCCAGGAACTTTAGGTGTTTGTCCATAAACCAGGTCCGCTGGAGTACAACCTAGATCGTCTTTGACCGAAGTTCGAATGCCAAGGAGTATAAAAGGAAGTTCGTAACTCCAATTCATTGTATTTTCGCGAGCATACAAAGAGGCTTTCAACTGACGGTGAAAACGTTCCACCATTCCGTTAGCCTTAGGATTATAACTTGATGTACGTATTCTATATGATCCTAGTATTTTCCTAAATTCTTGAAATAGATTACTCTCAAACTGACTACCTTGGTCCGTCGTTATCTCTAAAGGAACTCCAAAACGTGATACGTACTGTTCTATGAACGCGTTAATTACCGTTGATGCCTTCATATCGACCAGTGGTATGGCTTCTGGCCAACGAGTGAAACGATCGACTATGGTTAAAATATACGAATATCCGTTTGATGGAGGTAAAGGTCCAACCAAATCCAAATGAATATTTTCAAATCGACCGGACGGTAAGTTGAATCTACCAGTTTCTGATTGAGTGTGTCGATGTACTTTAGCTTTCTGGCATGCAGTACAGGTTTTTGCCCAATTTCCTGTGTCTGAATTCATCTTTGGCCAAAAGTATTTACTTGACACTAATTTTCGAGTAGAGCGAACTCCAGGATGTGACAAACCGTGTAATTGATTAAATATGGATCTACGTAATGATTTAGGAACATAAGGCCGATGTACTCCCGTTGAGATTTCTGACCAAAAACTTCGACCTGAAATATTATCACGAATATGCGCCATTTTCCATTTGTGATCCCCCTTGGGATTATTACAAAGAATTTTAAGTTCTTCATCCGTCTCTTGACACGTAATTAATTGGTCAATATCCGGAATAGACAGACGGCTTTTATAAACATAATCAATATTAGGTCTACTAAGAGTGTCAGCAACTATGTTACTATCACCTTTAATATAGCGTATATCTGTAGTAAACTGTGATATGTAATCTAGCTGTCTCGCTTGTCTGGGACTACGTTCCGATTTCGACGTCAGTGATGTACATAGAGGTTTATGATCCGTGAATACTGTGAATATTCTACCTTCAACCAAATATCGGAAATGTCTGATAGCACAATAAATTGCTAATAGCTCTCTATCGAAAGCCGAATATTTGCGTTCAGCCGGAGAGAGTTTTTTTGATAAAAATCCGATAGGTTCACGGATTCCATTCCTGTGTTGCTCGAGTACACCCCCTAGTGCCGCATTAGAAGCATCTGTAGTAATGCTTAAGCAAGAATCCTCGTCTGGATGCGCTAAAAGGGCACAATTTGCAAGGGCTGACTTAATCCGATCAAAAGCTTGTACACAATCGGTATTCCATGTAAAAATTACCTTTTTGTTTACCTGTTTAAGATTTTTTACATGGTCGTTTATTGGAGCAAGTAATTCTGCCAAATGTGGTATGAATCTGTGGTAAAAATTTACCATTCCGATAAATTTTTGAATTTGTTTCACTGAAGTTGGTTGTGGGAATTCTTTAATTGCCGTTACTCTTCGGGGTGATGGTAATGTTCCATCTTTCGATATTTCGTGACCTAGAAATTCAATCCTACTAACACCAAATTCACACTTCGAGGGTTTTATATTAATCCCACAATCAGACAATCGACCGAATAAAATTGTTAAATGTCGTTTATGTTCTTCATGTGAGCGGCTAGCTACTAAAATGTCATCGATGTACCCAAATATGAAATCTAGTCCCTTGGTAACTTCGTTTAAAAACCGCTGAAATGTCTGCGCTGCATTTCGTAACCCGTACGGCATTCTAACAAATTCGAAGAGTCCAAACGGAACTGTTATTGCTGTTTTATAGATATCTTCTGTGGCAACCGGAATTTGGTGATAAGCCCTGACCAAGTCTATCTTCGAAAATACTGTACAACCACGAAGATTTAAAGAGAAGTTATGAATATGAGGCAGAGGGTAACGATCAGGTACGGTTACTGCATTCAGTCTTCTATAATCTCCGCATGGTCGCCAATCATTGCTATCTCGCTTCGGCACTAAATGTAAAGGTGACGAGACTGAAGAGTCAGACGGTCTACATAAACCTAACATAGCCATGTGTTCGAATTCAGAACGTGCGATTTTATGACGTTTAGCGTCTAGTCTTCTGGGATTACAATAAGGGAGATGACCTTGCGTTACAATTTTGTGTACGACCTTGTGTTTGACTGGTAAGTCGTATCTTGGTTCTTGAGTCAACGTAGGAAATTTGCGAAGAAGTTCCCCGTAATCACCGTTAATGATACTGGATCGTGGCGAACACGATACATCTTGTCTCATTATTGTATTAATAGACAGGTGAGTTTTGTTGTCTTTCAAGATACGATTTTGTAAATCTATCGTTAATCCGAATTTGATAAGAAAATCGATACCTAGTATTGGTTTTGTAACCTCTCCGAGCACGAATGGATGCTTGAAATCTCGACGAAGACCTAAATCTACCACAACGAGCCGCATACCAAAAGTTTTAATTGGGGTGCCATTCGCTGCGAAAAGTAATGGTTCTTTATCTGGGTGCACATCGGTAAAATATTTTGGTGGTATGACTGATGTGTCAGCTCCAGTATCTACTAAAAAATTTAATTTTGTTTTTAAACATCTTACAAATAAGCGACGACTTGCTACAGTCCCATCGCTCGTCGAATCTACGATGGGACGATCGAGTTTTCCGATTTTCGTGATGTGTCGGAATTCGTATTCCAATTACAATTTTGCTTAATACATTTCAGTGCTCTATTACCAAATTTATGGTGATACCAACAAAGATGTTTGCCAGAGTTTCGGCTTCTCGAACGGTTATTATTTTGGCTACGATTTCGTGAATAAGACCTATGGTTAAATCTATTATTGGAACGTGATCTCGATTTCTTATTTTCCAAGCGCTCAAATCTTGAGTGCAATTCATTTATTGAACGCACTAAATTCTGAATTGAAAAATTATCGTTTGCTATCAAATGTTCATTTGTATTTGATGTAGCATTTATTTTAGCACCCGATGGTGAAGTGATTTGCCAAATTTTATCTGCCAATTCACATAACTCTGTGATTGGGCCAGTCTCTCTAACCATTACTACAGCTTTAATGGCATCCGGTAATCGTTTCAGCCACAATGTTTTCAGTAGTTGAGCATTAACTGCACCAGATGAACCTGCCGTTAGTTCTAGACTGCGATAAAATTCGGAAGGAGACTTGTCTCCCATTAATGTAGTTTCTATTAGTTTTTCTACCCGTTGGGCTTCTGATAATGTTTTTCTTTTAATTAAACTTTCGCGAAGAACATCATATTTATTTACAGCTGGCGGATTAGTAATAATGTCCGAAATTGATGTTATCACATCCATCGGCAAACATGCGATCGTATTTAAATATTTTTTAGTGTCGCTTGCAATTTTTCTCACTTCAAAAACCGCTTCCATTTGTGTAAACCATAAATCGGGCATATGTGCCCAATATGGTGGATATGGAACCGTGACCTGAGATCCAGCTATTTCTGGTTTGTCTAACTGTTCGTCTTTGACGGTATCATCCGTTTCATGAGGCATTTTGATAAAAAAAAATATAATCAAAACTTTATTCAATAATGCTGACAAAATTACGGAGAAAATTTAATCCAGTTATATTAACACTACCACTGTACACGAAATTATATAAAAAAAAACACACGAAAATAATTTTGATGGGGAAAATTTGTTATAGCCACAAAATCGGGAAAATGTGTATATAAATATAAATATGCAAAACAACTCACCCGTTAACCAATTTAGAATACTATAAATTCCGTTTTATACTTGTACTTTATATTTATTGATATCCTCCAGCTCACGTTTATCATATATATATATATATATATATATATATATATATATATATATATATGTGTACTTGTAAATTCCCTGGCAATAATAATGCTAAAACAGAATTAGATAGAATGCAACAATTATTTGGATGAATATATACATTTTGGTAATAGCTATTTAATTAATAAATTACATAACTTATTATTTTAATTAAATGAAAACTAGTATAAAAGATTTGACCTTGTCTACGGTTTAACAAAAATTTTTTATTTGCGTGTATCCCGTAATTTGCATCTACCAAAGATTCCGTAATCCAAATGATCCAAATTGGACTGATAATCAGTATTATTATTTGGGTTCTACCTTCGATTATAACGTGGTCCGCAATATGCTAGTAGTTCTGTTGTCCAAGCTGTATTTCTACCCGTAATATGATTTTCTGGAACCACACGTGATTTTCCACTGTTCGCCTGGATACCGTTTTTGATAGTATACTGCACTGTTGCGTTGTTATAATGTTCGGCAATAATATTATCAATCGACGTACTACTGACACTCGACGTCTTGTTGAATAATTCGTGGGTGTTATGATGTAGTATAAACTTCGATTATCCTTATCCTTCCGATAAACACCAGTTTTCACGCAATACTATACTTGCGCGCCCATTAACTACAGGGTCACCACTTTAGTACTTTAATGATTTGGTGTACTATATACCAAATATATCGAGATAATTATTATTGTTAAATTAATGAAACAAATGATTTTTGCTATTAATAATTATAAGATTTATTTTGGCAAATTATTTATTTAACACCTGTTGTACGTCGAGGTGCAGATACCATTCTGAATTCTAAAAACTTTTTATTTTTCTTGTTAATTACATATTTCATAATATTACCAATACAAAATATTATACAATACAAACACTATTTTAGCATTGGAAATAAGATATCAACAAACAAAAGATATAATACAATAAATATTAACACAAATACAAATACAAGTATATATATACTGTACGTGCAACTGGAGACATTACCGTATGCAATTGCATCTCGATGCAATTGCGTATAAATATACTACTGCATTGTACAAATACAAAACTACGCAACGAGTTGGAATTATCAATAAAGTTGTATTACACGATACATTTATAATTTATATACACGGAACTATATTAATAATTTGTGCAGCTACAAGTCCATACAGGCTTTAGCACCAGTTGATATAATAGCAATTTATTTTCGGTTGACAATTCCGAGTTTTTCCCGAGCAGCCAATACATTTTTCGATATTTGATATTAAGTTCTTCTTTTTTCTTTTTAACGTGCTCTTTCCATCTGAGCCAGGTATCTAGGGTCATTCCTAGATATTTAGCCTTATTTGCATACGGAATCTGCTGACCGTTAATGATTACAGGTTTGTAACTGACTTTTAGATTAGTAAAATTCACATGCGTGGATTTCGATTCATTGAGCCCGATACGTCACTTTTTTGTCCATTTTATGATTTTGTCACAAGCTTCTTGAAGTTTCCTTGTCGATTCCTCGATAGTGTCTCCTACTGAGAGAACTGCAGTATCATCAGCAAATGTTGCAACGGTAACATCGTTTAATTGAGGTAAATCTCTGGTGTAGAGCAGGTAAAGAATAGGTCCCAAAACACTACCCTGCGGAACTCCTGCCGAAATCTTTTTTAGTTCGGAATATTCATCTTCATATTTCACCCGAAAGTGGCGATTCTCTATGTATGATTTTAAAATCATATAATATTGTTTTGGTAAATCTCTATGTAGTTTGAAGAGTAAACCTCTGTGCCATACCTTATCGAAGGCCTGTGCCACATCTAACAAGATACCACAGCAAACCTTTTTCCTCTCTAATGTATTCTCAATGACATCCGTAAGCCTGTGAACCTGCTCAATAGTTGAGTGTTTCTCTCTGAAACCAAACTGATATTCTGGGATAAGGTTTCGTTGTTCTATGGTTTTTTTCAATCTTGTGAGCAACAGCCTCTCAAACAATTTCGCTAGTGTTGATAGAAGTGAAATTGGCCGATAAGATTTTCTATCATTCGGTGGCTTGCCCGGTTTCGGAATCATTATTACTTCTGCTACTTTCCACTGCATTGGCACATGTTTTTTCCTTAGGATCGCATTGATTATATGCAGTAATTTACGGGTCCCTTTTTCAGGCAACTCCTTTATTATTTGCCCCGTTTGTTGGACAAATACAACAAACGTCAAAATTTATCGCTACATAAACTTTTTAGCGTACTGATTTATCTGTATAATTTAGTGGAGACTTGTGGAGTCCGCGTTAAATTTTATCTTAGCGCGAGCTGGATATTTTGCTTAAAGCTTATAGTACTCAGGCTGCGGTCCAATTCGTGACTTATATTGTGGATACTGACTTATTTGAAAGTGTACAATAAGTCTCCTGTCAAATAGATTTATTGGAAACTTGTTAGAATTAGTTTGATGGGTTACCAGTTTAGGTGCAAGCCTCGCATAAAAGTCAAACAAGTCTACAATAAGTCTAGTCGACAGGAGGCTTATTCTAGACTTTCAAATAAGTCAGTCTCCACAAAATAAGTCACGAATTGAACCGCAGTCTCAGTTCAAAATGAAATGAAATTTTACCGCGGCCTGCAAAAATCTATTTATTTTCGCGTGAAATAGAAATGAAATTTTATTTGGAGAATTTTTTAATTTTAACGTATACATTTGTAGACATACATAAATGAATTTCTTTAATTTACGTAAATAAGTTAAATTAAATTGACTTTAATTAAAATTTATGGATTTGTGGTATTAAAAAAAATAGTTTATTGCCAAACACAAACAAATGTCAAAATTTCGCGTGAAAATAATGTGCCGAGACATTATTTTCACATGAAAATAATTTGGAGAGTTTATGCACACCATCTTTGATGTACATATTGAGCACACTTGAATTTTTCGCTGGTGAACTGAGTACTACAAAATGAAAACAGAGTAAAATTTTTCATTTCTAATTTCACTTTGGTAGAGACGTATGGAAATTTCACGTGAAATCGAATTAAGTATGTACTAGCTTTATACCTCAAACAGAATAGCTGCGCAACTCGCCGATCTTCGGCGCTTAAAGTAAATTTTTTTTTGTCAAACAGATAGACGCCGTTTTTTTGACATTTCTGCCATTTGTAGACAGACTTAAAATACTAATAATAACTATATTAGATGTTTTTCTTTTATGGATAAATAAACATCCCATCAAAATAGAAGAAATCGATAGTGATAACCGAATAATGCTAATGAAAATGGCAATGATGTTATTCACAATGGGTAATTTATTGAAAGATTAATTTCTCATTAAATGTATCCTGAAAATTGTAAAACTTAATTGAGTATTTAAAACAAACAACTTCTTTATTAGAACAAAATTTATTTATGTATTATCACCTCGTCCATTTCATAAAAAAATAAGTTTTTTTTGTTTTTAACTATAAATGCCACTCATCGTCCAAATAAATATAAATTTTTATATTTTGACGTCGATTGTCGACGATCTATCTGTTCGCTCTTATGGAAATGCATGTATGCATGTTTTCGACGTCATTCTGTTTGAGGTATTAAGCGAATAATTTCGAATCGATTTGCCCAATCGGAATTTTTCTTAATTTAAAAAAAGAAAAGAATTTTAAAAAAATGATTAAAGTAGTCGACGAAAAATTCGAATAATATGGAGAATTTCAAAGCAAATTGTATTCCGATTGGGGGAATTTCCAACGATTTCAAGAACACGGCTCCAATTTGGTTACTACAAAATTCGATAATATGGTGTCGATTTGCGATAAATGAAACCAAAAGTTAGGTTTTAGCATCCGGTACATGATTTGGTCCCACATATCGAAGTGTCAGTATGAACGACGGATGTCGTTCAAATATTTGACTTATCAGACTCTACGATAGTGTTCATTAAAATAAACGAACTCGAAGAAATTGTCAAGCCAAAAATCACTACAAAAATGTTTTAAACAACTTTGTCTATATAGAGTGACGCAAAGTGGCAAATGATGAAATAACCGCATAACTTAAGTCTCGCTTGAAAATGTATATTGTTTGTTATTCAAAACGCTAAACAGCAATTTGATTTATGACAGCTTATGTCACTTGTATATATACATACATACCTATTTAACATACACACGTAGCTGTGATAAATTAGCACAGATGAGAGTTTGTGAGATTATTGTTTGTATTGCATTTAGTTATTTTGTGTTTGTGATAAAAAATACTAATATACATTTCATAAACAAAACCGGAATGAAATCACATCATCCAAATCCCCAAATTCGGAATAACGATTAAAAAGTGAACCATGATATAATCTTGCTTCTTTATCCATATCATTTCGCTGCAATTTACTTTCATTTTCCGTATCAATAAAAAAAGAATACTTGTGCAACCTGTAGCCACCAAAATAGTCTGTTTAATGCGTTCATAAACGAGCAATCAATTTTTTCTGCGCTAAATTTACTTTTGCACATTAGATTTTTGTTTTATCTAAAAATATAACAACCACTAACGAAACGTCAAAATGTGACAGAAATTCAACGTACTAGGTATACTATTTCTGTATGGTGTCGGCACAAATACACTTACACATGTAAAAATAGATTTAATAGTAATTTTCTAATCTTATCTTATATATTCACTCGTTTATAATTGAATTAGACATGTAAAATATGCTATAAATGAATTTAAAAGGTTTCGATATAGCAAACAAAATGTAAAGCGCGATGTTTGAAAATTGATCGACCGCGATAATTAACAGAAACGAAGGTAAGGCAGATATTGATTATGACCTATGATAACAACCCCGCAATATTTGTTATATACTTACTACTACTACTACGTGGTACTAAATTATATGCAAGGTATAGATAATTTTATTTGTTAGGATACTAGTAAAATGTGCCATGCAATATTAGATTTCTACAGAGCAATATTGAAACGGGGCGCATAGCAGAGAGAGATAATACGACAACAACTTCACAAACAATGCCCAGCAACCGTTTCTTGCGCTAGTACAAATTTGAAACAGCATTAAAGTGATTGTAAAAACGTAAGAAAACGAGATCGCCCCGCCTCCCGCATGCTAATATGCCTCATCCAGCAGAAGTAGACCACTTACAGCAGGCTAGTATTCAAATGAACAACCATTTACTAATTTCAAATTAAAAATTCATTGTGTGTTTTTAGAAATAAGGCGGCCAAATCGTTCAACGGTATGTGGCACCAGCAAAATAAAAATGATCGAAACTGTCAAATCATTCCTTATGAATTTTATTTATTATTTTATTCAATATTAAAACTTATTATTTATTATTGTGACATTTAGAGGTAATAGATCATCGAGATCTTAATAAGCACTTCTATTTCGGTTGGTATACCGCATGTTCATTCCGAATTGACCATCATAATTTGATAACGATAATTTCGAATTATCTAAGTATATAATGTAATTGACGTAATTATTCAAATTCAAACAAACAAACTTGTGCACCAGAGTCCAGATCACATTTTACTTTTCACATTTCATTTTCACATTTCACTTTCACCATTGTCCAACAATTTTATGGTTAGTACAGTACTAAAGGGTTTTCTAACAAGAGGTTTCATTTTGATATTAAAAAAACGAGTATTGATTAAGAGAAATCAATGAATGTTTATTTCATTGTAAAGAGAGAGGTATGCCTTTAACATTTGAAAACGATAACAGCCAAATAGCCGCCACGGCTACGCTTGCATCACCATATCCTTTTCATGATATTTTCTACCAATTCGCACATTTGCGGCTGTATGTCCTTAATAACTTCACAAATTCCATCTTTAAGGTCTTGAATCGATTGTGAAGCATTGGCATAGACCTTATCTTCAGCGTGGTCTGAAAGAAAAAAGTCTAAAGGTGTCAAATCACAAAGACCTCGGTGACCAATTGCGATCACCTCTTCGAGAAATAACACAGTCAGGAAACTTTTCTTGCAAAATTGCAATTGTTTCGTTGCTTGTGTGGCACATAGCGCCGTCTTGCTGAAAATAAACGTCATCCACATCAATATCTTCCAATTCCGGCCGTAAAAATCATAGTCATAGCTCGGTAGCGCAATCCATTTACCATAACAGATGTACCAGCCTTATTTTCGAAAAAGTATTTCGTTGACGAGAGGCTTTTCAACAATCATTCTTGGATTTTCTCAGCCCCAAATGCGACAATTCTGCTTATTAACGTAGCCTCCGAGGTGAAAATGGGCCTCATCATTGAAGATGGTTTTTCGATGAAGATACGACGTTTATGATGATCGACCGGCTTCAGTTCTTGTGTTAGCTGAACTTTAAAAGCCTTAACACCTAAGTCTTTATGCAAACTACGGTGTAATGTCATTTGTGGAATGTCTAATTCCATAGATCGACGAGTAATCAACAAGCCTGGGTTTTCGTCAACACTACAGCAGGAATATTCTCATTTGTACTTGAGCGACGCACACGGTTTCGATTCTTTACATCACTAAGTTGTCCCAACAGCTCAAATTTTTCCACCAGTTTCACTATTGCCGGCCGAGAAGATGCTTCACGACGACCCAAAAGTGCTTTAGTTTTGCGAACTGCGACTCCAAAATTTTCACCATTTTTGTAGTGAATTTTAACAATTTAAATGCGTTGTTGAAGCGTGTATCGTACCATTCTTAGTAATGGCGTAGTTTTTACTTGTCAAATGTCAAAAAATGATAACTTCAAAATTGACAGCTGCCCAAATAGCACGCTATTCAAAATGAAACCTCTTTTTGGAAAACCCTATACTAATTGCCCTTATTCGAGTCAATCACGATTTAACTTTAGTGTCGTTATTCACTATTCAAGATTTAAATCGATCCTCAGTAATTTCACTAACTTTAATTTTCTGAATAAATTTATCATCCAGTGTCAGGGATCATCTGACAAAAAACATCATTTAACATTCGTATCTCGAATGCCAAATTCTATACGATCTCGCAGCAAACAATTAGCTATGAAGTCTTGATTGTATTTGCCCATTCCACACTCTACTTCTTTGAAGTACTACTTGTTACTTCAAATAAGTCTTAATAAATTTTTATTGCTACTTTAAAACCTTATTTTGTATTTGGAGACTATATTTTTTGTATTGTTTGATTCTGCTCTTTCGAAAATAAAATTTAAACCAAAATCTACATTAAAAAATGTCCTTGATTTTTATTTTTTTTTTTTTTTTTTTTTACATTCATTACCAACTCGAGCTCGTGTCGGGCACAATGATTCCTTATTAACTAAAAATACAATCAACAATAAAATTTAATTAAAAGAACACAGCAAAAAATACTTAAATATCTTAGGTAAATAAAAAAAATAAGAATAAAATTCATTTATACTTGAATTGAGAATAGTTTGTCTTCAAGGTCCTAAAGAAAATCTTTAACACCTTGAAGACAAACATGTGTCTCAGTGGCAGGATGTCTAGAGCTCGAAAGATGGGCCAAGAAGGAGATAGCGCATCATTAAAAGTCATTAACCGGCTAATATGTTTTGCGAATTCATTGTTGTTTTACAAGCACTTCCCCAACACGCCAGCCCGTAGAGAAGAATAGAATCAACTAAGGCATAATAAACTAACCTCCGCAGGTATAACGGACAAAAAAAGCGTAAGACGTACATCTTCTTGGATACTAATTATAGTTTATTTTTCAAGCCTTCAATGTGGACCTTCCAATTTAGATTTGCATCAAACAAAATACCTAAATATCTAATTTCATTTACTACACTAATCTTAAAACAGCCAGTTGAAGTACATGTCTGAGCTTTGTTACAGCCAAAATCGTGATAAGAAATAGCATCAGTTAGTTCCTGGCTATCCCTAAAATGTACTAATTTAATTTCCCCACTCAAAAGTAAGTTGTGAGCTTTAAGCCATTCCGCCTGATATGCTAACTTGTTTGCTTGAACCAGAGTAGACAAATGAAAAGTGGTCAGCGAAAGCGGTGAGGGAACCTGTAAAAGGCCGTCGGAAAATTCCGTTCACGTAAACAAGAAATAACAGGGGTCCCAACACCGATCCCTGAGGAACTCCTCCCGTAATTGCCAGTTCTCCGCTTAGTTGGTGATTAACACGCACTACTTGATATCGATCAGATAGGTAGCTACAAAGCCAGCTATAAGTCATTCCACGGAAACCACAACAATAAAGTTTTTTTAAGAGAATCGTATGGTCTACTCTATCAAAAGCTTTAGTCATATCGACAAACAGGCCAGGAGCTCGATTCTGCGTCGGTGATAATGATAAACGTTAAGATTATCATCGATAAAATATAAATTGCGATTCCAATGCTATTCTATGGAAGACTGAATCAAATAATCAGAGCCAAAGGAGGTCATATCGAGCAGTAACATGTTTTTCATAAAATGTAATATGTTTTCAACATATTCCACGAAATTTCAATGAAAAATAATCAAAATTAAAAAAATTCCAGCGTTTTCATTTGGTAACACTTGGTCTCAACCACCCTGTAATTACAACTACTCCAAGAAATTCGTTGCAACAAACTCGGTAGTGGAATTCAACCATTAGATGCCAAAAAAGAATATGCGGCAAAACAATACTACAACACGTAGACGAACAAATGAACTAAAATAAAAATGAACTGTTAAAATTTCCTGAATAAAAAAATGGTAATATAAAAATAAAAATGCCACTAGAAAGTTTGTTGTAAGAAAACCCGTAAAGTAACTCGACCTTTACATGGTGTAATAAAATATGCAAATCTCTGTTCTGACTAATACTTGAAAACTCAATATACTGTAAATTACTGAAATTATTAAATTATTATTCCAATCAAAATTTATGGAAGTTGCAATAAAGAAATGTACTCGTACTATAACAAATAATTCAATCCTGACGTTAAAAATAACATAGAATAAACAGACTATCAAAAAAGCACTAATGATAATTCAAATAATCATAAGAAAAAAACATAGAAAATATTTTGTGAAATAAGTGATTGCCTGGTGTTGTGATGTGTTGTGAAGACGTGTGATGAGCATATCTGGTGCTACTACTGTGATGTGAAGTGAACATGCATATGGTATTATGAAGTAGTGTGAGGTTAACTTTGTATTTATCCTCGAAAAGTTCATCTAACCTCATCAAGATTGTTAGGCGAACGTATATAAAATGCCCTCTTGCCAACATCTTGACGCAGCATAATGACACCATCCCTGATCCATAAGAAGCGAAAATTGAGCTCCTGCTTAACTAGTTTCGCTTCTTTATACAATATCGACTGGTAATCTGATAGATTATGCATAATGAAAATCCGACTCGGTGTAGATGCTTTAAATTGATTTTCAGGCTGTCTGACGATATAATTTTTAAACTCTTCATTCTCTCCAGGATTCTTGTTTTAATCTCGAAAGACGATAGTTTGACGATGTATTTATCTTTTATTTATGTTATATGTTGAAGTTTTTGTTGATGATGTGGTAGCAGCTGGTAAATTGTCCGTTTTGATTTTAATGATTTCAATGATAAGTGATTTATCGAAATCAGGTTGCAAAGTTGATAAAATGTTCATGACGAATTTTGTCTTGTCGAGATTATTTGTAGGAACTCCAGCGATAACAATATTATTTAGTAATTTCTGCTGCACTGGGTAGTCACATATTGCTTCAAGTTTATTTACCTCGATGACGGAGAGATTTACACTCATCTTCGGTTTTAGTAATTTGAAGCTTTAAGTTTTTTATCTCATCCATTGCCAGTTTAAAATCGATGCGCAGCTGTTCAATTGTGCTGGAAAAAAACTGTGAGTTTTCTAGATCGCCAAATCTAATGGACAGTTCATTTATGTTGCGTTGAATATCCTCAATTGATGCATTTGCAGTACTACCGTGGGTGTTAACTTTAGATGAAACATTGTTTTCCACATTAATGGCAGTTCTAACCTCACTTTTGCATGAGGGGCAACACCAAATAAATGCACCGTTTTCCAAAGATTCATCGAAGTTATCATTCACTGCAGCACATTTTCTATGGAAAAACTTTTTACAGTTTAAACTCGTGCACTGAACACCTTTAAATCTTGTTCGAGTAATATTTTTTGAGCATTTAAAACACGAATTTGACATATTCCGAATGGCGCGAAAAGAGTTCGGGGATTTTGTATTGAAAGTTTCAATCAAATTAAACTGTATTATTTTATAAAAAATAAAGCACTTTGGAGTTAAGAAAAAAACTAGTTTTAAATACTTTTAACTTTGAAATTCAATTTGAAATAAATTGAATTTATTTAGTTTGATTAAATGTTTTTAGATTGTGGTAAGATATTACGTCCGCACACGTCAAATGGCACGAAAAGAAATTTCATTTTTTGTGGGTTAAGGCTGGTGCACGACTATAAAATTTTACCCAAACTCAGTCGGAATAGTCGGTAGTCGGTAGTTTTTGCTCAATAAAATTCGTCTACATTTGTTGACGTTTCCTTTATTCGATTGAAATATTTATATTCAACAATTATTTTGGAAATATTAAAGCTATGACCAGCGAGTCTGTAAGAGTTAGTAAGGAAACCTTACAGAATTTAACTTATTTTATTTATGTTTTATTACACAGGATGCAACGCATGCAATGTAATTTCGCGCAACGAAATTAGCAAATTAATAATAATAAAAGCCGTGTTTTTTTTTTTGAAAACTTGGCTATTTCGTAACCAATCATGATCTAATTGAGGTTGTAGAGCTGGTTTGGTATTCCAACGTCAATTTTAGCTGAAGCTTTGGGTTTTGGCTATGTTGGATGGAGCTTGCTCATTTCTTAACCAATGGGCCATATTTGATTTATCGGTCTAAATTGGGATTCTAGGCTATCCCTTCTTTATAAAATGGAATGTCGGAATTTCTTAACCAATTATGTAGAATTCTATAATCCAGTTTGATTCGGAACTAAATATTATTTTATTTATGTATTTAGTATTTACTATATTGCCAGTGCAAGAAAAGTGGGCTTTTGATAATCGGGATTTTGAGAAGCGGAATTTTGAAATTCGGAGTTTTGAAAAGCGAGATTCTGATCCCGCGATTTTGATTTCGGGATTTTGAAAAGCGGCCAAACATCCCCAAAACACAAAAATCATTATACGAATCCGTATTAACTTTCAAAATTCGTACCAATATTGAACTTAATCCTAAACTGCTGTAAATTTCATAAATCATTTTATCAGACGCGTTCGGAATCGTGATTTATTTTTGTCCTAGAAAGCTAGGTTCTGAATTAGTCGCAATAAGTTCACATCTTAACCTATTTCAGCCTAAAAAACTTGCCGTAAATATAGCTTTACTTATAAATAACATAAACGTGTTTACGTACGAGTACGTTGTTATTTATTATTCCTTCTAATTATAACGTTATATCATCCTACCAACAACTTGCATGCCGGCCCATCAATACAAACGCTTAATATGTTAGAGTTGTATTTGTGAATATCGATCTGCATACTCAACCGAGATATTTTCGTTTATTACACGGATATAACAAACAATCTTTAAATATTGATTAAATGATTAGAGGCTGCACACCATGCAACTTTATATTATATAAGTTGTATGACGTAAGAATCTACGGCACTCAAAACTATGCGTATTTAGAATAATAGAGTTAATACGTTATGTAGACATATGTATTTATTATGTGTATACAACCGACGCATATTGATGACAGCATATAAAAAAAAAATATATCGATTTAATGAGTTTCAACTTGCCTTCAACTCGGCCACATAAATTTGATATTTAATACGATATATGAATACACAATATGTGAATGTATTTATGTACCGGTATACAGTCGTGTATGTCATCATAGTCAAATCTTTATATATAATTTGTATATATGAATATTAATATGACCTTATTTCTCGTTTTATGTGATTTTATTTTTAATGTGAATCTCTGTTAAAAATGATACAAATCGGGGCACTAAAACGTTCGCCAATTTGTGCGAATGGAGTAAATTATTTGTTGAAAACAACACAAATTTCGATTGCTAGGCGTTAAATTTGAATACAATGTTTGCGGAAAGTTTATAGTCTAAAAATGTCGGCAATGCAGATTTGATTGTAACAGCTGATATGAGATGTCGACAATGCCGATCGTATCGGTAAAGATTTTTTTTTATTTAATAAATTTATTTATTTATACAATATTACAACTGATTCAGAGATCTCAGATCATCTAGTAAATTAAGTTCTCAGATTAAGATGAGTAACCTATTGGTTACTCATTACCATGGGGCATTCACAATCCCTCGTAGCACTTTATTTTGGAAGCATTGCTTCATTTGTACATTGGTCTTCTTGGCACAACCCCAAAGTTGGATACCATAGGTCCATACTGGTTTTAGCATTTGCCTGTATAGAAGCAATTTGTTGTGTATTGAGAGCTCAGAATTTCTACCCATGAGCCAGTACATTTTTCTATATTTGATGTTTAACTCTTATTTTTGCTACTTGATGTGTTCTTTACATCTTAGCTTAGCATCGAGGGTCATGCCAAGGTATTTAGCTGTATTTGCATATGGAATTTGGTTTGAGTTGAGAACCACGGGAATACAGTTTACATTTTGATTTGTAAAGTTGACGTGTACTGATTTGACTTCATTTAATGAGATGCACCATTTTTTAGTCCAGTTGCTTACCGTGTTAACTGCACTTTGAAGTTTGTTTGTTGCTTCTGAAATATCTTTTCCAACTGCTAGAATAGCTGTATCGTCTACAAATGTTGCTACTGTACCTTCAATATTCGGTAAGTCTTTCGTATAAAGAATAAACAGAATAGGTCCGAGTACGCTACCTTGTGGTATACCTGCTGATATTCTTTTTATTTCAGAGTACTCATTTTCAAATTTGACTCTAAAGTGTCGATCAGCTATGTACGATTTAAGAATTTGATAAAATTGCTTAGGCAGGTCTCGATGCAGTTTAAATTCAACCCCTTGGAGCCAAACTTTGTCGAAAGCTTGAGCTACATCTAACAAAATACTGGAGCATATTTTCTTATTCTCGAGTGCATCCTCAATGACATCCGTTATTCTGTGAACTTGTTCAACTGTAGAGTGATTTTCTCTAAACCCAAATTGGTGTGGTGGAATTAAGCATCTCTCTTCTATTATATGTTTGAGTCTTTTCAGAAACAGTTTTTTAAATATTTTTGATATGACTGGAAGTAGTGATATCGGTCTATATGATTTTTTTTTCGTTTCGTGGTTTACCTGGTTTAGGAATCATTATTATTTCGGCCACCTTCTATTGTCGTGGAACATATTTCAGTCTGAAAGCTGCATTAATTATTTGATTTAATTTACGCAAACCTTTCTCGGGAATGGCTTTCACGATTTGCCCAGTTATTAAATCATAACCTGGAGATTTTCTGATACTTAAGTTACTATTGATTTCAGTTTTAAGCTCCAATAAAGTCACATGCCTTATGTCAAGGTCATCTGCTTTGTTTACGACTGTTGTATTTTCATTTGCTGTTTGTCTCGGCAACGGTTGAAAAGTCTCTTCTAAATAAGCAGCAAATAGAGAGACTTTCTGTTCGTCACTTTTAGCCCATGACCCGTCATCGCATTTGATAGGCGGCACATGCATTTTGGTTCTTTTTAGTCCCTTCGTTGCTTTCCAAAGCGAGTGATCGTCATCCTTTAGTTCAGAAAGACCTCGTAGTCGCTTAGTTATGCTTTCGTTCTTTATTTCCTTTATTAGTTGTTTTAATTTGTTGCACAAAAAATTAAGAATAGTTTTGTGTTGGGGTGCACGAGAGTGCTGCCAGATTTTGCGAGCTTTCCGTTTCTTTTTAAGGAGCTCGCTGACTTCAAGAGGATAGTTATGTTTTATTGTAGCGTTGGTATGAGAAATCGGTGAACTTTCCCAAGCCGCTTGTTGGATATTGTTAGTTCATCTTCCAGCTGCACCTTCGTTCTAATTGGTTCGCCGAGACTTGTTCGATCTTCTACTAATTTCTTGAATAAATCCCAATTGGTTTTATTGTTTGTTAACTTAGGTGAATTATCTTTTTTTATTATCATTGTACTCAGCGTCATGATCACAGGTGAGTGGTCAGATGTTAGTCCTCCACTATTTTCAATGCATGTGTAGTCCTCTAAAACTCCTTTTGTTACAAAGAAGTCAAGAAGATCTGGAATTTTATGTATGTCAGCAGGCCAATATGTTGGTTTGTCGCCAGAGAGGAATTCACAGTTGTTCTCGCGAGCTGCATTAAATAACTCTTTCCCTTTAGAGGTTGTCAGTCTAGATCCCCAATCGACTGTAGTCTTCTTTTTTTAATTGATGGCGTGGGGGACGATAAATAGAGAAGATACTGAGTTCCCTATTATTGATTGATTCAACTTTTATAGTTTTAACTTGCATAATTTCTTCCTCAATGCCGGGCACTTCATAATGTTTAATATTATTTTTAGCAATTACGGTAGACCCGCCTCTAGCGTTTCCTCCTGGATGAATAGCATGGTAGCATTCATAGTCACGTATTTTAATAAATGAAGTTTCTGTTAAATGAGTTTCCGAGACAAGACATATATCTATTTTTTCTAAGTTTAGAAAAATTTCTAGCTGTGGTAATCCATTCGCGTTCCAAATAACAATTCTAAGTGATCTATTCATTTGATTAGAATAGCATTGATGTAAGCTAATTCGTAGCTTCTTGTCTATCCAGCCGCTTGTATATAGCTTCTAGACCACGTTCTTGTTTTGCTAGGAGTGCATTTATCGTTTCTATACTTCGAAATATCCTTTCTAGTGGATTTTCTTTAATAGTTTTCTGCTGTGTTATCTGAGAGTAGGATCTCCTCTCTGGCCCTATGGGCTTGCTTCGGCGCTCTAGTTGTAGTTGCAATCCTTTCTCTTCTAACATTACCGTTTTGAGTCGATTGGCGTGTTTTATTTCTTAACCTTTGCAGTTGTACCGCTACTTCGCATCCTCTATAGTTGGCTGGGTGTTGTCCTTTAGAGTTTATACACCTTGCAGGTTCGGTTCGACTAAGAGAACAGTCTTTCGCGATGTGTCTGCCGGCACATTGTTTGCACCTAACATCTCTCCCGCAATATCTTTGGGTGTGGTTATAACCTTGGCATTTCTTGCATTGAGGTATTAATCTTGTGTTCTTTTTCTGTTTTAACCCTCATATTAAGTATTGCTTTGATATTAAATATATTTTCAATTTTCTCGGTTTTGTTGAATGTGAGCATGAATAGAGGGAGCCCTCTTTTAATGATCTTGGTTCCTTGACTATTTTCAACTTTCTCTCGTTTAAGGTAATTTACTGCGTCTTCAATTTGCAGTTCTTTCATTTTGAGATCTTCTATTATATCCTCCTTCTTGCAGGTGGGATGTAGACCTCTAGCCATAACCTTGATTTCTCGGTTATTTTTGTCTTCATATGTATACCACTCTTTACCTTCTTCAGTGAGCTTTGTGGCTAAAGCTCTGTATGCATCGGGATCTCTTGTGTTTATCTTCCAAACATTATTGTTTGGCGCAACTACTCTATAGTCGTTTGTTGACACTGATTTCATTAGAGCTTGGATATTCGCAAACTCAGTAATGCCTATCACATTAATTGGCGGTGGTGCTTTGGTCTTCATTGCAACCTTGTGTTGTTCTTGTCGCTGGTGATGTTGTTGTACAGGCACTGGTTTGACAGTTCCATTAACTTTTGCTTGCCAGAGCTCCTCAACTTCTGACGAGAATTATGTTCTTCGTTTTTTCCTTGGTCATTTCTTCTGTTTCTGTATCCAATCAGCTTCTCTTGCAAGTTCCTCCTCATCTGTGTGAAACTCAGCGTCAGTACGGGCAAGTGTGTTGGTTTCTTTATAGCAAGTAAGAGGAGTTCTCACATCCTCTGTCAGATTGGGCTTCTTTAGCTCCTCGTTTTCTTTCTTTAACTTAGCGATTTCATTGCTAAGTTGCGATGCGACTTTTTCTATTTCACTCAGTCTTCTGCGTAGTTCAGCATTTTCGATTTCCTGCTGAGTTGCGAATTCTATTTGTCTAGGTGGTGACCTAGCTAATTTTGAACTTCGATCGAATGGGAATAGCAATGGTTGGCTCACCCCAGAATCCTTTGAGCCGGCCCCGTTAGAGGGTGGATTAACCAACTGAGCAGTTGATGTACCACCTGGGGTAAAAATTCCTTTTTGTTGAAAACTCATTGCATTATGACTGGTTATTGAAGTAGCTACCAATCTAACCAGTGAAATTGGCAGTGGGTCATTGGAGAGAACATCATTTGCTAGGTTCTCGGTGTTCGGTTATCCCGCCATTTCTCGGTATCGATTAAGATGATATTGCCATTAATAAAATGTCATTAATGCAGATTAATAGTCGCGCTTAACTGGTAAGAGGTTTGTATATCAAGATTTTACGATGGTCATGTCTCTAGGTAAATTTTGGTTATTGATTTCTGGTGGTTTGAATGAGGTAACAGGATGAAGTTTTATATTTTCTATGTTTTGGTAGAGAGACGTCAATCTGACTGTCAATTCGGTTACACTTTTATTATAATTTATTACAAAAAATTCTGATTTTAGTACAGTTACCATTTTCGAGAAACGAATGATCGGTTTAGCTTATAATTAGCACTGCCAAAATTGTAACTTTTCATGTAGCTATGATATGGGGATAGTTCTTGGACCATAACTTATTACAAATTAATTGCATTAGTTGTTAGTTCAATACCACTTCTATGATTTGCCTAAGGGCACATTTTTAAGAAAACTAAAACTCGAAAATTTAACTTCAAACATGATGAAAATAAAAACGTCTATTTAACCAGTTTCAATAATCTATTACACCAGCTCAACCTATCCAGGTGTGTAATAAATTGTTTTTGTGTCAGATTAGACGGTATGGGCTGCAGATTTATATATACAGGGTGACTCTTAAGTAAGTAAAATTAATTTGGAAGGTGATGGAGGACACTAACTTGAACAGAAAATTATTTGACTGCACATATCCTATATCTGTAGCCGTTATAGAGATAAACAAGGTTCTACTGTAAAACTAGCCACTTTGAATTTTACTCATATCTTCAAAACAATTACTTACAAACTTCTCAAATAAATATTTTATTATCGCAAATTTACTAGTTTATCGAAAACAGGGCCAATAATAAGGTAAATTGATAAATAAGTCCACTTTATACTAAAAGAGATGTGAAAATCCTGCATTTTATCACGTTTTCAAAATATTTGTAAAACTTGCTTTAATTTTGAAGTGTTAGTCGTACTGATCAGTTCCACATTTTCCGAACAAATGCGTCCTATTGACAACTGTTAAAGTTGGGAATGTGACATGTAGCGCATTAAAAATAAGCTCATTGAGGGTTTTTTTCTATGAAATTTTAGCACGGCTTACTTTATGAAAATAAAAATTAAGATAAAAAAATATCCGGAACAAGCTTATTTTTTTGCCGTCAGATCCACTTATAGTTATCTATACCATTCATCCGATTGCACTGAAGCTTTGGTGAATTCAGCTCAATTCTCTTAGTATCACTTCATGCGACGTAACTATGGATCTTCCTGGTTACTAGATTTTAAAATCAAAATTTACTAAATTATTTTGTCCAGAGCTCTCAATGAAAATTTTTTAAATCTTAGTTGGCTTCATTAGTTGGAATTTTTTTTTATTTATTTGTCACGCCAAAATTTCAAGTGATAGAAACTGTCATTTGGAGTGATAGCAGTCGCAAGGAAATATTTATAGAGCAGCATACTAAGATTTAAAAAACAGCCAGGAGAACATAATTGAACCCTGGGTTTAGGTGATCTCATACAATTTTTTCTCAAAAATATCTGTTTCTTCCGAAAGGGAGTTTCAGCCGCTCAGCCAAGCTTCATGAATTCGCATGTCCAGAACCAACCTTAGAATATTTTTTAAGATGTTGGGTCCCGGGTTCTAACGTATGTGAAGCTGACCCGAAAACCATCCCGAAAAACGCCTTTACAATTTAGGTGCGTTTCTCCGCTAGATACATTAAAAGACTCTTTAGCCCGAAAAATTAAAAAATATATGGAGAAAATCAAATTCCATCCCGAAAAAATAAAAACAATCTCACGTACACAAAACAAAATTTAAGTTGAAAATCTACTACAAGAAGAGATTTACCATACTTAAAATTAAGAAATTTAAAAACCAATTCCCTCAAATAAAATATAGATTAAAAAATGTTCAACGACCTTAAAGTTTCGGTTCACAGAGGTTGGCAATGCAATGATCATCAGCATTGAGCACACAAATGCCCATTTCGTTACAGCGGGGAAGAGGGCCTCCCCAGCTGATTTAATATAACCTATCCAGAAGAAAACCTTTTAATATAAATTTTGCGTCTTCGCTTAATTAAAAAAGCCTTTCAGCCCGAAAAATAATACAAAATAACAGAAAATTAGAATCCATCCCAATAAATATATATAAAGTTTTGCTCCGGATCTCTAAAGTTTGATCTTCTAAATTTTAAACTAAATATATGTAGTAAGTATGTGGATTAATAAAAATTCTATAATTGCTATAATAAATTCCAAACTAAACACATCCTTCATATTTCGACAAATGTATCTCAGTTTACATGGCCTATACATATCACAAATGTGGCAAATTTTTAATAAGACACACAATAAAACACATGCACAACGCCATTACCATACGATGGGGATAAGGGTCATATACAAGCCATTTGCTATCCAAAGATTTTGACTGTGCGATGTATGAAAACGGTCATATTTGAACATGTGTATCTCTGTTCACAGAGGTTTACGGATACAACGGAATATGTTAATGGCTTTATAAAGCCATCAGCAAAACATATCCACAAGGTCATTACCATACCATGGGGATAAGCGTCATACACAAGCCAATGATAATTCCCTCAATTAAAATTTATTGAAATTTGTTTAACGACATTAATATTTCGGTTCACAGAGGTTGGCAGATATAACTATATGTGGCCCTAAAATGTAATTATTATCACTTATCAGTATTAAGGACACAGATACGCAGATATTTTTCATAGTAATGGCGTTATGGATGTATTTTACTGATGGCTTTATCAAGCTATTAACATATTCCGTTATATCCGCAAACCTCTGTGCACGGAGATACACATGTTCAAACATGGCCGTTTTCATACATGGCGCAGTCAAAACCTTAGGATAGCAAATTACTTGTATATGACCCTTTTCCCATGGTATAGTAATGGCCTTGCGGATGTGTTTTGCTGATGGTCTTGTCAAGCAAATACATGCTAGTGAAGTTTATCCAAACTATCCAAAAAATACAACAACAACAACAACAACAACAAACTTATTGTAATAGTATTGGTGTAAGTAAACATTCAGGCGAATTAATATTGTGTAATTTAGGCGGGATGAGATTTTGTAATTGGCCTTAGATATATTCCAAAGTCATTCTTAGTATTTTCTAAGCATTTAGCATGAACTTTAGTGACACTGGTAAACTGTCTAAGCCCAAACGAGTGTCCCTAGCGCCCAGCGAGTGTCCCTTTTTAATTAAGTGAAGACGCAAACTTTATATTAAAAGTTTTTTTTGGGATGGTTTTCGGGCCAACTTCACATACGTCGGGTTCTAGGGGTCCGGTACACATTTATTTTTAAATTTTTTTTTTAATGTTTTTTACGAGAATGGGTTTAGGAATAAGATTTTATGAAATTAGTGTCATGCTCAAATCTGAAAGGCCCGTTCTGTAGTTCAAGGAACCCTTCTAAGATTTCACACCTTTCATCCAATGTGGTCCAAACTTTGTATAGGGAATTCATACCAAAATGAACAGGTTTTTGTAATATACCTGGAGGGGTCCTGCCCCCTCGATTTTTTTAAGCTTATTTTATTAATCATAGAAATTTCTTCTCGCATGTCTCTGAAGATGGTGGTTACACGCAAAAGTTACATTGTCAATTAATCAAATCTATCATTAACTTGTGTTTTGTAGTAATTTAATTTTACGTTACTCCACTTCTATCTAATATATGGTTCCCATATGAACAATAAAGTATAGTATACATATATGCAAAAATGTTATCAATGAAAGCGGATCAAACGATTTATCTATAGTATAAGGATGTAATCGTCAGCAATGGGGAATGAAATCGCCTCAGTAAATTTAAGGGACTATACTGCTGTTGCCTCTGAAATATTGTTCGAAATTAATTGCAGTATCAGTCAATTGAGTCGACCCGTCGAAAAGAACGTTTTCTTCTAGCTCTTCCTTAGCTCCTTTCGATGTTTCTTTGATTTCACCAAAGTTTTCACCAAATTTTGAGGTATCGCTTCACATTCCTCTGCGATCGACTTTTGCAGCTTCTATAGAGGCTCGTTGCAGCAATATCTCTGGCTCGAACTCCATAGCAGATACATCCACCTCTTGAAGGTACTGGTACACTATACCGGCAATACGCGGGGTCGCATTATCCTGCATGAACAGGAAATTTTCACCAATAAACCCGGCAAAATGTACGACGTAGTCCTCTAGTACTTTCTCCATGTACCGTTGAGAAGTCAATCCTCTTGATCGACGGCCAGTATTCGCTTCAGAGATGAATACAAGATTTGTCTCTGCCTCCAGTGACATGGAGGCCTCCATTGTTGCCATGTAAACACAGCCTGTACTCGTTAGAGAACAGGACTGTCCTCCATTGTTCTTTTGTCCAATCCAAATGCTCGCGAAACGCCAGCTCGCCGGTGAGCGGGGATTGGCCCTTTTACTGTTCTGTATATGCAGTCCTACCGACTGCCTTCGATTTCGCGAACCTCATGGAGCCGCTGCCTCATGTTGCACCGCATTCAAACGACGATTTCGCAACGAATTTGTCACAATAAAGGGGTCATCACGCTGTGTTGTTACACGAGGTCGGCCATATCATTGTCGCCCTCTGTATAGTAGCCGGTTTCTTAATATTTCTGCAAATCTCGACGAACGGAGAATCGGCTCAAATTTGGTTGACCAGCCGCTTCACTCATTTAATGCAACCACTACACCGGCTTTCTCTGGTGTGACGTAATCGATAGACGACCGTTCAGGCTAAGCGTTGATATGCGAATGATGACAATTGCCGTAAAACATACCTTTTTATACCTGCCATAAGTTCCGCAACCGGTGTTACCTGGAACGAGCGTTTTCGGATTGTTGTGTTATATTGTTGGTATTGCCCTGGGTTTTAACAGAAAATACACACACGTGGTATTATTGGATAGGTGACGAAATGGCCTTTAACTTGACATACTTTGATTCAAAAAAATATTTCTATTCGAGAGAAAATTAAAAAAAAAAATGCACTGTGCGAATTTTTTGCACCCAAGGATGTGTAAAACGAAAATAATTGTTAAAAAAATAAATTTAGAATGGCAGTTAATTTAGTCATGACCATGTGTCATTACTCTTCCTTACGTTTTGTAGAAGCCAACATATTATGTGGAGGGGCAGTTGTTGTTAATTCCAATTTTAAAATTTCACTACAGTAAAAAAGCGAAGTGGCGATTTGTTGGTCAATCGTAGAGATGTTCATGCTTAGCGCGACTTTGAAATTAAAACAACTCACTCTGACTACCCCATCGCATAAATATGAAAAATTCCGGTATAGCAAACCTGCACCACTAAAATTGTAACTTTTGATGTAGCTATGATATCGGGATGTTTCTTAGACCAGAATTTATTACAATTAACTACATTGAATTGTTTAGTTTTAGACCACTCCTATAACTTGCCTAGGGGTAATTTTCACCCCATAACGATTATTTATTTCAAAAACGTTAATTTAACCAGCTTTAATAGTTTATTATACCAGGCACCGCCACATTTTGGGCCAAATGTAACTTTAGAAGTCTTGTAGACGATACGTCATATTAGATGAAATCTTCTTCAGACGGTAAAGGCATCAATTATAATTTAAATAAATCATTTTAGTGTCAGATTAGACGAAATTGGTTACACGGAATTGTCTAATCTGACACAAAAATAATTTTTCCCCACCTGGATAAGGTTAACTTGCCCTCACTCTACAAGGCCCTTAAATCAACATTTGATCCAATTTCTGGTGGCGGTCTAGTGTTATCGACCTTTAAATTACATAATTGAAGCCTTTACCGTTTGAAGCTAAAGCAATTCCGTCTAACCTGATATACAAATATAATTTAGTACCCATCTGAATAAGGTTGATTTTCCCTTCACTAGGCTCACGAAGTAGGGTTAGGTTAGGTGGATAAGGTTTACCTATCCTCGACAAGACTCCTAGAGCAACATATGGTCTATAATCTGGTTAAACTGACGTTTTTGGCATAAATCGTTTTTGGGTAGGAAATTTATCCTGAGGCAAGTTATAGGTCTTAAACTAAACAATTTAATGTAATTAATTTGTAATAAATTCTGTTCCAAGGACCTTCCCGATATCAGATCTACTTCAAAAGTGTCAATTTTGACCACTCGTTCCTCGAAAACGGGGGTTTTAAAGCACTCGATTTTCGATTTGGGTTCTGCTGGTTTTGTAATGGAAAAGCCTAATGCATTGTTTAAAACGAGCAGATCAAAAAACATTTAACGAGGCATTTAATTAACCTAAAATTAGTCTTTAATTTTCCAGTTGGTTCTAAATCAGTTTTGATAAGAGATTTGCTAACCTTTTGTTGCAGCGCTGTGCATTGGGATCCATCCCTTTTAACTAAAATGATGGGTTTAGTTAGATTTACAAAAAATTAGCATCCCTTATCAAAAATGATAGTATTTTGTAATGTTCTGTTGAGTCGTCATTTTTCTTATAAATAATATAAATACTTTTCAAAATATTTGCAAAACAGCAAAAGGTCCTATGGAAGCTGCTATTTCGGTTGGCCAATTTTGCCCAGAAATCACTGGGATCTCCAAAATTATGGAAAAAGTTCATGTATGAACTTTCACTCCGATCAGTCAATCCATCTGGGCTGTAGAAGGGACACATACATTTAGTTGGTACGGCACCATACACAAATTTGTAAAAAATCTCGCGGTCGAAAATTGACATGATTAAAACAAAATGTCTGGTGAATGATTTGTTCGACGACCCTTAGTTAAATTATAACTCTGCGCGGTTGAACATTTTTGTCAATTGCGAATACCATCGGATTGTGTGTACCCTTATGGATTAATCTTGATAAACACCATAATAACGCGACCCTTGGTGAAGCTTTTACTGATTTTATAAAATTATCCCATTTGCGATATTGATATGAAAAATAGACAACTCCAGAATTACTTAATTATGGCCTTAAACTCTCATACACTTTAAATAATATCAAATATCGCATTAACAGCGGAGAGGCGTTTAAAAGTTCCTCGAGGGTTGCTTTAATATGGTTTAACTATCCGATGGCATTCACAGATCTGAATATACATCTCTTGAATTATTTGATTGTGGCCTTTAAACATCCTCTATACACTTTCACATCACTACACTTTTGATAAATGATTAAAACTTCACACCGGTCTTAAGCCAAAATCACGCATGTAAGTAAAAAATTTACATATTTTGAACCACGTAATTTTAGCACACTGTAAATACTGAAAGTGATTGATTATTTTGAACGTTTAATTTAAAAATTGTGTCGTAGGTGGAAAGTGAGTATTAACAATCATATTAAGCGGAAAAATTTATAGCTAAACAATATTGTGTCACATTTGGGTTCTGCACCGCATCCTATAAATCCAAAGGGGCAAGTTACACTAATATAAATTAGATGTATACTAAGTTTAGCTTTTACATAATTACGCAATTATTTTTGGGATGGCATTTAGCCAAGTTCATTAACCAGTTTATCTTATAAAAATTCACAGAAATGACAATTTCATAATAACCGGTTTTATCTAACATTTAAACACGCAACTCGCACTTCAAACGAATCGATTGTTCTGCATTGTTGTCATATTCCCGATGTTCTGTGTTTCATCCACATTTAATTAAATGGAATATTTTACATCATTTCCGCATGCATTTAAGCGTCACTATTTTACGGTTTCAAATATTTCATTCAGTCTCCATATTAGCAAACGGTGTTCGTTAATAAGCATAAATCAATTGATAAATTCCAATAAATTATGTAAAACACCATCAATTGATAAGTAATAAAATTAACCAAAAACAAAACAAATGGGTACGTGTAAATAAACCCATAAAATATATTTTGTTTACACTTTGTATTTTGACATTGATCGTAAAAAAGTAAAATTTCGATAAAACTTTATCATTACATAAAATCGACAAAAATGTTTACAATTAACATACTTTTGTTGTTTTCCCCCCAATTTAGTGACTTTCATTTTCGAAATATACATACGAGTGTCGCATCTATTTTGTATTTGTAGTAGTATTGTTTTGAAATCATAATTTTACTTGCTACTTACTCGCAGTGGTGATGAGATCTTTTATATGACCTTGGCATGTTTACATATTTATTATTCTTGGGAATTAAAAATAAATAAAAACAATCGAAAATAAAATGTAAACAATAGACAAACGATGTATTGTGGACGTTTTGAATTTGTCAATAAAGCATATGAGAGGAAAGTGAGTGCGGAAAAACAATAAAAACCCTACGCCATCCATACGTAATTAAAACGATGAGAAGCAAACGATAAGTTATTGTCGCCGGCGTGGCAAATAAGATCTTATTTACAAACGTGAGAAGTAGATGTTAAGATTTATGTATACATTGTAACAATTGCAACGCCACTCTCTCAAAATCTATATGCCATCGTTTAACGCCATATTTCAAACGAAATCTGTCATAATTTCTGATCGACATGTGAAGAAATCAAAGTGAAGTTGCAGGTCATTTATAAGAACCATGCATCTTTGATGACTTCCATAAGATATTGTTACAATGAATTTAAGCATATATCCGAACATCCGTTCTTGAGAGCGCCTGATTGAAATTGCTACGAAGGATTCCGTCCACAAAATCTATGATATCAAAACAATTTGAGTCTGAGGCGATATTAGCATTGTATATAGGTATATTGATTTACTCATAATCAGTTACGATTTCGTTGTTTTATGCTGTAAGAATGGCCTTTTCACACAACATCTTTCAGAGAATTCAGAAAATTCAGAGAAATGATAGAGTAGGTCAATAAATAATTATATCCGGAGGATAATACCGGTTTACAAAAATGTTCACGTCCTTCCACAATGTTGGTTAATTATAGGAATAATTTTAATCTAGTGGCCTCAACTTGGGGATTACTGAAAGGGTTTATCTGCATTCAACAACTAGCAATGGCGTTTAGGCTGTATGCTTACTCGTGAATCTCATTCAGTATGTCTTTGTGATCTCATTCAGGCAATCTCTGCCCTAATTGGCGTAAACTCTTAATGCCTCATTTCATACTTTTTAAATTTTCTAATTATATCATAAACTCATGGTTGATAGAAAAGGCTTCGGATTTTTTTCTGACAGATATGTCCGTGTGTATCTAACATCTTAAGCGCATTTAACATCTTAAATTTAATTTTATGTTGAACCTAACCTAAAAATTAAATTTCAGTGTGTCCATTGATATATTTTGCTTTACCATTCGAACCTAGCTAATAGAAAAATTCTGTATTTGCATATAAAATAATCCCTGGCCATCTATCGGCAACTTTCTGAGTTAGTTTTCATTTAGTAGATTTAGTAGACTGTTTTAATTTAATTTTTTTCTATAATATAAAATTAAAATATTTAAAAATAAACAAAACTAGGCACGAGACTATAGATTTAACTTTATTATTGCGAAAAAAATTGAGTCTATTGTTGTTGTTTATTAACTTCTCCAAAATTGAGAGCTAATAACAAAATATTAAAAGAAAATTTTGGGAAAAGGAGAAATATAAGCACGACTTTTCCATAATAGCTATTGAATATCAAAAAATTCTAGAAGAAAATGTTCCCGCAGATGCTTATCGAACCTGCACAACTTATTCTTATTTTAGTAAAGAACACGCTTAAGGAAAAAGCATTCAATATTATTATTGGAATGAATCTAGAACACTCACTCACCACACCACCTCCAACATTTATGCAAGGGCCCCAATTATGTCATTCAACCAGCTATCGTTTGTTATTAGTAAGTAAACGCTAAGTAAACTTCGTTCATAATTCATGATCAAAAACGAATTCGTTGTTCCAAATCGACTTGAAACGTAATGAATTAAGAAGTACCTGAGTTCTTTTGAAAGGTACCAGATTCCTGCATATCCTCCACCTGCGTCCAGTTGAGTGTTGGTCTAGCTCGTGCTCTAGCACTTCCGCTGCAATAATATACAATTCCACCTGTACGCCTTTGGATGCCGTCTGCCTATCATTCTTTTAAGGATTGAAGTTACTTTTTTTTGTGACGCTGTCAATTAGCTACGTTTTCCTGGTGTTAGATATGAACTTTGAACGATTATGTCTACCATTCTATATTTTGAAGATCTCCTACAGGAAGATCAAAGAAGTACACGAGAATGTCCTCATGGTCTCTGCCAATGATTCTGTGATTTACAACCGAATCTGTGTACATTGGCAGTACATATTACAAAGAGCAATGTCTAGAACTGATAACATGTCCAATACAGCCTAACCTGTTCTGTTGGCCTGAGCGCTATCCCACTTAGTAGTGCATGTATTGTAAGCCGTAGCAATTTCTGTTAGACTATGATCTCTTGTAGCGTGCAACTTTTCTAAAAAAAATGTAAAAAAAAAACGATAACAAATTTATCTTATAAAAACAAAATTTAAGTTTTAATTCCTGCTATGATGGTTCCGATCATTACGTGTTGGTTTCCGAACGTTTTCTTTCCCTTTTTAGAAATTCTCGTTACACGTAGTTATTTGATTGGGCGCCAGGACATCCATAGCTGGCTTTGCTCTCGAACAATCCACCCTGGCATGAGTAAAAAGTTGCTATAATATTGGAATGGAACAAAAAAAAAATTTAGGAAAAAACAGACCGGATGTGCTAATTTATGGTAAAAAAAAAAGGTTAATCAGAATTTGTTTTTGTATCGCTTGGAAACTCACCAAATCGATCTTGTCGGCCCCACGATTTTGCTGCCACTTTGACCACCTCTTGGTTTGTTTCCAAAAAAATTCTATACTTGCGGCCGATAAAAACAATTTGACTGCCTCTTGTTTGTTGAACCCCATTATATAAGTGTGTATCCATACAAAGCCCTCTTGAGTGACACCCAAACTACAGAAAAAAATTCGGTAAAAAAATAACAAAAATGAAAATGACAACTTAGTAGTGAAGCAACCTCATCAGGAGGCTAAATGATAAAAAACTGGCGGGCAATAGCATAACTACTCTTTAATTTAGTTTAGTCGGCAATTTAGTCAAAAAATCGCTCTCAGGCACACAGTCTAAGGCAAGAAGTGGTTTTACTCCTTTATCTACAAAGAAAATGGACTTGTGGTTTCGATCATTAGGGGAGCTGTGCTTGACGGGCTTTCAGGGTGCTTTCTAGGTTTCCTAGCTTAGAATTTATCGATGTCCTTGCATTTAGTGAATGAGATGCAATCGCGCTTGGGTTTTTCTTCACTACTTCGAGCTTTACAATTCCTTTCTGCTTTCCCCTCTTTTTCGCATTTTCAATACCATTATTATTATCAGGGGACAAAAAACAATTTTTTTTCTTTCGATTAAGGAGTCTTATGGTTGCTCCTTACGGCCAGGAGCCTACTGTTCCTTGCACCGTAACTTGTTTTGTTTCGTTAACTTGTTTGTCAGCCAATTAGTCTGTTTGTATGTCAGTCTGTCTATCGGCCTGTCTGTTGGTTTGTTGGTCAGTCCGCCAGTAAATGTGTCTGTCATTCTGTCTGCCCTTCCGTCGAATAGTCTATCTATCAGTCTCCCTACCTGTCTGTATACTACCTACAGTTCAGATGGATTGACTGATTTATCTTTTTACATAAATTGCAATGTCCCAGTGGAATTTGGTTTTGGAATCGGCCACCACAAGTGGCAGGTTTTATACGGGTTTTCTCATTTTTTTAACGTTACGGCACTAATAGTAGACAAATTCTCGGTGTAATTCACCACTCATTTATATAATTTAAAACCCGATTAATTCCGATAATTATTACTTGATAAAGGTACAAGACTCGTATATTTTCTATTCGGAGGTGGCTTGGCAACAACTAACAGATTATCTTCAAACCTTTCCTCACAGTTTGTGTTTATCTCTTGCAGTTTATAACCATGATGTAATTCTGTGCTATTAGAAAATTCTCGCTGTGATGTATAGATTGCGATACAGATTCGAAGCCGTCAGGTAATAGTTTGTCAGATAATTAGTGTACCTTGCGCTGTTCATCAATTTGATTAACTACTGCTCCCGAAAGATTTTCTTCCTATTCTAAGATGCAGATTGACGATGAGCTGTTTGATGTGGTTGTAACGTTATTTGTGATGCTTGTGGCGTATATCACTTACACTGTTTAATTGCTCCTCATCTCTTTCTTTGGTTGTATACCAAAATTCAACAAGATGGAGCTTGTGCACAGACGGGGTTCTCCTAAATGTGTTCGTTCACGAATTTTCTAATCCGACTCGGTTCCGATCCTGTTTACTATCCTAGCGAAAAGCCTGACTGAGAGTGATGAATTTTATGTAAATGGAGGTTTTTATTGTGATTCCAATAAGCTATGAGCCAGAGATGACATTCAAATAATATAATCGCCTTGCAGCTCCTTGTGAATCATTGTCACCTTTTATGACTTTTCCGATGTCAAACAGATTATTAACAGCCAAAATCATCTCATAGCTTATCTCTTTTAAATGCGGTGGAAGCCGTCATCAATTTAGTCGAGCCTGAAGGGTTCAATTTAAAACCGCTCATGAACAAATTCTTTGTTTAAGGGAAACAGTGATGCCCGCATAAAATCTTATTATAACCTGATGCAATTAGGTTGTTTTTTGGGCTCCACTTAAATAATTATATTTAAATTTGCGAGGGAGTCTTCAATTAAATTGGGATTCATTAATTAGTGATTCCAGAATATTTTTTTTTATTTAGTACCAAATGGGCCCATTTTGAGCCCCGTCTGGACCGCACTTGAAATAGGTTAGCCTCTAATTATGGTTAAGGCTAGTCGGTCTCATAAATTGTGCCTCTATATATATCATGTACCCATTGCGGCAATGAGCAATTGAGCCACAGCTCAGTCGTACAGACTGGGCCGGATCGGCGTTGACAACCGCAATAATACAATATATAAAATGTTAGGTAAGGATTTAAGTGAAGTACCGGATTCCGACGTAGTGAAATTTCGCATCATCAACCCCTTTGTGGGTTGAGCCAACCCACAAACGGGTTGGTTTTGTTGTTTTTTAAGGAAACATTATGTTCATATTGCCTTATAGTACCAAAAAAATGTTAGTAAGTGCGGTTTTCGGTAACAGGGCCGCTCTGAGAAAAAGGAAAGGGTTACTAAAGCAATATCAGTTCCGCTACAGTACGGGTTGTGAATACAAACCAAGAAAAAATACTGGGCTAACTGCCACGAGAGTTAGAGTCAGGAAAGCCGTTAGTCCCTACCAACGCTACTACCCGTTATTCCAAATTCCAATTTGCACTAATTTCTCTCTCTCTCTCTCTCTGGCTTTCACATCCATATTAAATATACTCCGTGGGGTGAAGAAGAAAGGGGACAGCGAGACGGGAAAACAAGCAAAAACAACCTAAAAGATGCCACCGGTACCCAGTTGGTGTTAATTTCGGATGATTATACATAAATACCGTGAGAGACGTTTGGCTTTGAATAACCACTTGCATTTATCGTACACATATATAGAAAAGGTAATCAGATTACAATACACATATGATCAACATATTTACATTTATTTAGCGGAAGATCGTAGACAACTCTAGTATGAATGTGTGAGAGGAACTTCAATTGTGGATGCAAGGAAAACATTATGTAAATGTCGGTGAAGATATTTTCTTCAACGTCATGCCGTTAAGAAAATTGTGGATGGTATGGGATGCATTGATAGCGAAATTTGTTACAATTCCGTTACAGTACTTGCAACTATCTTAACTTTTCTGTCTAAACAATCACCATCAAATAAAATGACAGTTTCGCTAATGATTTTCACTGTTTTAATAATAAATAAACTTTAGGTTCCGTCCAATATTTTTAACGGGTCCCATTTGAAAGGCGAAAGAGACACATTACAAACTAATCAAATAACCTATTAAAAAAATGTAGGCTTTACTTAACCTTTAATTTTCATTTGGTTCTAAATGATTTTTTGATAAGAGTTCTGTTTACTATTAAAGCTAACAAAACCCATCATGTTAGTTGGAAGGGATGATGTCAAAATTTTTAAACAGAGCATTCAATTACCCTATAATTCTCCATAGTATTGTGACCCATCTGATTCTGGTAGTGTTCGGCTGGGTGGGTTCTGCTAGCATTGAGGACATATTTCCACTACAGACCTGCCATTCTCCGAAGTAAGTATACCGTTTGTTGTTATTGTACTAACAAAATTGCGACGTCAACAAACGTGAATCAGGTATTAGTGAATTTCGCTGTTAAGACCGTACAGATATAGAATTTTCAGGGATTTAGAGGGATTCTCTATTAACCATATCTTATAATGTTAAGACTAAACGGAATACACTTCAATTGGCACAACCTGATTATAATGCTTAATGCGGATTGCAGACAAATTATTTACATTGCGGCTTATTGGCATAATTATTATAATTTTCAAAAGTATTTTGTTTAAGCGCTCATTGATCAAACGAACAAGCAAAAACGATTAATCAATGCACTGAAAGTTTTTTTTTTGTATATAAAAAAATTCCATTATCCTAGTTTTCCAATTTGCATGTGATGTCAATTTGATTTGTTTGAAAAACAACTATAGAGCACCTGTTTATAAGGTATATACAGAACAAAATACAAAGCCAGGGAGGGCTTCTGTTTTTAACGGCGGTCGTATTCTATTATATGCAATAATTTAATTTTGATTAATTCAAACACCAAACGCAAACAGAAGGCTTATCCCATATCCTAATTATATATATTGTGAATGGACTCATTATCTAGATGTTAAATAAAAAAAAACGTTAATGAGATTAAAAAGTTTCTGCCCAAAATAATGTTGACAGTTCAAGCTAAAAAAAAATGGTCACATGTCAAACTGAAATGAAAAGATTTTTTTTTTTTTTTTTTGATAATTAAGTTGAGCAGAGAACCTACTGTACTCTATTTGCTAGGAAACGGGAACTAGATACCATAACACAAGCAATGAAAACAATTTTATAATATTCATGCCTTAATTCATTGTTTATAAAGTCTTTGTATAGACGGGTAGATATAATTGAAGAAGCTATCTCGCCATGTACATACCTATAGATATAAAGTTTATGTACATAAATTTTTTTTTGCATGAAAAGTTGAAAAGCAACGACTAAATATGTTGAAAATTTGTAATACGCTTGACACGCGAATTCTCTGTATATTGAAAATTTCTATTATGTGACTTCGACTTATTGTTTTCGAGGTTTTTTTTTGTATAAATTCTTTTCTATTCTGTATAGAAAATAATTTGATTTTGCACAAATTATTGTATTGGATATAATGGTGCAGCATGATTTAACAAATAATTTGATTTAGTTGCTTGTTGAAAATCGATTTTAAATTTGTAAACACCATAAGCTTCACATAAACATAAACACTCACGTGGTAAAATTTTATTGTGGGGTGGCTTGAAATCCAGGGTTTCCATAATTTTTGAGGACTTCTAGTGTGGTTCGTTTAGTTCTAATTATGTTTTATTTGTTTCTGCCCCGTCTTGTGATTAAGAATGTACTAACCAGTGGTTCTTGATAACGGCCAATTTGAAATAAGTTTCCGAATACCCAGATTATACTTCCTAAATGTACTCTGAAATAAAAGAAAGTTTTAGGAATTTTTTAAGGAAAAACTTCACGCGTGTGACGCGTAAAGAAATGTGAAGTATTTCCAATTCGTGTCGTTTTCGACTAACACCGTTTAAGCCATTAATTGTTGTTTTGGTTAATTTTGCATTATGCGGACTATTCAGACAACTCAAATGGTTTTAATCTTTTCAGTTTTCTTATGATACCCTCTTGATGAAGTACTCCTGCAGCTTCGATGTTAGGGTGTTGATGGAGTTGTGTGTTTTTGAGCAGAATTTTTTATTTCAATTCCGACTGTGTTCTTTCCGAGATCTCTATGAAGATCACTATTATAGGTGTACCAAGGAGCGATTACAATCTCTCTAAGCACTTTATTTAGAAATCGTTGAGCTATCTGTTGATTGCTGGTTTTGGTACATCCCCACATAGTTGAACCATATGTACACTGCGCCAAAGAAAAATCAGAACAGACAATTTTTTCGAAAAAATACCCAGATTTGAACGGTTGTACCTTGGTGAAATAATACCTTCCAAAAAATAAGTTTGCTTCTAATTGAAGGAAATTCAGTCTTTTTTTGATACTGGAATCCGTTTTATTTTATTTTGTTTTTATGACTTTTTTGAGTAAAATAAAAATTATCAAAAAGAAACAAAAATATGCTGCTTTTTGAAACTGTAAACGAACTTCTTCGATATTATATTCCCAAGTCCAAGTAACATAACCAAAAAATTGCGACACGCCTATCAGGCGTAATTTTAGTGGTTGAAGATCATTGAGAAAATAAGTTTGTACAGTCAAAAATGTGATTTTTTCAAAAAGTGTGTTGCAACAAAAATCCTTTTAAATTTTATTCAAACGTAATAAAACTAAACGCATATGAAGCCTTAAAATTTCTTACACACATCGTGTTGATCTTAAAGCTGGATGTGGTATTACTACCAAATTTGTCGTGTAATTCAACGAAATTCCCGCCCAAACCGTCACCGAACTTCCATGCAATTCTAAGGCTGGCATCACGCAATTAAGCTTTAATGTTTGTCTTGGTATGCACGCCAAACTCTGCATCGGCCTTCTGATGCACACAAACTGGATCGCGATTTATCCGAAAAAAGAACACTACACCAGCCCCTCTGAGCCCAGTTTCTATACTGCAACGCATATTTCCTTTGTTGCCGACGATGATTATCAGTTAGATAGAGAAATCTAACAGGTTGACGTGATCTTAGTCGATAAGCTTTCAACCGATTTATTATCATTCGTTTTGATATCTGGTTTTGTATCGATACATTAATTTAAATTTCTTGAGCACTGCTGGCCGTGTTTTTTGTAGCATAACGTGCGATAGTTCGATCTTCTCTTGTTGTAGTTTTTCTTCGTCGACCAGATCCTTCACATCGACTCACACTGCCTGTTTCTAAATATTGATGCCAAGTTTGGTTCACAACAGACACACGAATATCACATATCCACCCAATTTCCCGATAAATTTCACCAGCTTCGACTGAAGTCCCAATTTTGGTAGCGCGAACGAGTAATTGTTCTTTTCGATTCATCTCGCTTGAAGGTGAATTTATTTGTCTCTGTAGCAAAATTTTCTGCAGAAAAACTAACCAATCAAATTAGCTAAATTGGTAAACAAATTTCCCCTACATTATTGCCCCTTTGGAATTAAAAATATTTATTCTGTAGATTAATTTGCTGAAGGCAGGCACGTTAACAAAAATAAATTCTCTAAATCGTCTCACCTGATTTGTTTATTTTACGTTTGAATTAATGTCAAAAAGAATAGAGCAATAATAAATAATATATTTGCCCACTCAATACTAATATATATATAAAAAAAATCTATCATAATTGTCTAACTTCACTTCAAACTGCAGCAAATTTTTCTGCAGGAAATTTTGCTACAGAGTCAAATAAATTGAATCCTCAAACAACTATGCGACAAATTAAATTATTGTTTTCCATAAAATGGCGTAAAGTTTAAAGAATCTAAAAATTTCATCGAAGAGTACTTAGTTTGCAAGATAAAAAATGTACTTGTTAAAATTAGATAGAAACTCCAAATTCAAAATATTAGCTCAGTATATGACCTTAGCTATTGGAAAGAAAACCGAAAGTATTGGTTACTAGTTGGTTTTTGAGATATTGGCAGAAAATCAAAAAATTATAGTGAAAATTGGAATCCATAAATTTTTTCCGTATTGTCCCTGTATGCGATGCAAATTTTACAAAGTTTAATTAAGAAATAGCCGAGTTCTCTCCAGTTTAAAATTTATTTATATCGTGTAAAAAGTGCAGATACCATTTTTCATAAGGACTGTTTATGAAATGGCCAGTTTAGCCCAGCACGAACATATCCTAGAATTTCGTCCAAAACTGACTTTAAAATCCCTGATCAATACTACTCTCCAAATATCATATTAATTCATTAAGAAATGGCAAAAAACGGAATATTTTAAATTTCAAGATTTCATTTACCGAGTTCCTTTGCTTCGGAAATCAATCAATTTGCCATTTTAAGGATCACTTTTAATATTTTATTCCGCTGAGATGTTTTATTTAGTGAAAAACGAGATACATAATGAATAAAAAATTTCGGCTTGTAATTACATAACAAAATTAATTCTCTTTAGTGGTAGTGCTGCCACTTGCGGAGAGTAGCGTAATCTCTTATTTTCCGCTGTCAAATTTCCGCTATCTTTAACTCTGAAATTATCAGGGTTATATTTATTTGTGCTATTTGAACATAGATGGAACTTTATTAATTATCCATATACATTTCAAAAGAAACAACAAAAAGGGCAAAAGAACAAATTTTAATATATTATGGTTGTTATTTGGAGTTATTGATATTCTCAAGTAAGTTGGTTATACTTTGGTAGTCATAGCCACACAAGTATTATAATAGGATCATTAAACATCGCAGAAGCGGCATATTCACTGTGTTCAATTCACAGTGTTCCGCACACAATTTACCTAAAAAAGTTTCACACAAAGTAAAAGCTAGCGTCATTTACGTCCATTAGATGACCCAGTGAATATGACGGACCTACTACGAAACTGACTCTTGAAATAATTCATGGGCTAGGCCAAATTATCAGTGCTAGCCTGTTTGAAATAGCCAAGTCGTGATTAGCGCCTACTTCATACTTGGCGCAGCACTATAGCTATAAATAGTCTTTTTGTGTATACGGATCCATGCATAGTTTGACCGGACCTTCACTTCTATTTTGGAAGATCCCAAGAACAGTTAACTCAGGAGTAAAAGGAATCCGAAAAGGGACACCAAGTTGAAACATAGAGCTCCCTGGATTAAGTATAAAAGCAATTAATAATACGCGTGTCAGAGTGCAAATGGCACTTACGTTGAATGCTGCGAGGGACCAAAACACCACTAGAGAAATTGTAGATTTGTGTATAAGGCACTAAACTTAATCTTTATAAATTTTGAAAGTAATGACATAAATTCCAGGACTTCGTACTACTAGCAGAGATGCGGGTTGCTATCAAAGACGTATAAAGATGACTGCAAGCATAGACCAACGATAAGCAGACCTCTACAATAATGTATTAGCTGAAGTTCGAGGGCTTTTATCTAGCAGCAAGTCCAAAGCAGACTAAGGACATGTATTTGGCTTCTGATCGAGCTAATTCTGAACGCAACCTTTGCGGATATTCAAACCAGCAATCCTCAGTATCCAATCAAAAATTTAAAGAAATAAAGAAACTAAAGCGGAGAACGCTACCAGAGTTTGGGATTAAACGCAGCAAGATGTCTTAAATAATTCAAATCAACCTACATCACACGAAACCTACTTTGGCAGGTATCGGCGAATATAAAACGAGAAAAGGGGATTCCATTGGATACCCTCAGGGATAGTATTAAATGCCGAAAGGAGGAAAATCGATGCTCTATTATGGGGCTAGTCATTTTCTAATTACATTATTAAATAAACACCTTCGCTTGCAATATATCGGACAAAAATCGTGTCCGCTACGCCAGCCGGAATCAAACGCAAAATCAATGGCATAAGTAGCCCGATGGCTTGTGCATCATAGTGCACTATAAGCTTTTTCAGCTGGAACCTTATAATTCCAACTGGAACTTGATAAAACCAGCCAGAACCATACAATAGCCAAGTAGCACGATGCATTTTGCATCATTGTGCACTATATAATTTTTGACCCGGAACCTTACAATTCCGCCCAGAACCTGATAAAGCCAGCCTACTTGCTACTGCATATTACAGCCAAATCAACAATGCCACAAGTAGCACGATGCATTGTGCATTAATGTGCACGACATGCTTTTTTAGCCGAAACCTTACAAATCCAGCAATATACGATTTTTCGGGAAAAACACCTTACGATTTCAGCCGTTACCATCTACAGCCAAACCAACTATGGTACAAGTAGCACGATGCATTCTGAATCATTATGCACTATAGAATTTTTCAGCCGGAACCTTATTCCGGATAAAAACCTGATAAAGCCAGACAACCATATTAAAGTCAAACCAAATATGGTACAAGTAACTTAATGCATTGTGCATCATTGTGTACTATACAATTTTTCAGCCGGGACCTTTTAATTCAAGGCAGAACCTGATTAAGCCAGGCAGAACCATACTACAGCCAAACCAACTATGGCACAGGTAGCACGATGCAATGTGCATTATTATGCACTATATAATTTTTCAGCCAGAACCTTATAAATTCAGCAATATAAGATTTTTCGGAGAACCTTACAAATTCAGCTGGGACCATACCCTCTACAGCCAAACTAACTATATCACAAATAGCACGATATATTATTGTGCACTATATGCTTTTTCAGCCGGAACCTTATAAATCCATCCAGAATCTATATAATAAAGCCAGCCGGAACCATATCCTGTTCAGCGAAACTAATTATGGCAAAAGTAGGACAATAGGTTGTTCATCATTGTGCACTGTATCATTTTTCAGCCGAAATTCCTGGCATAATTCCATCTGGAACCTGTAAAAGCCAGCTAGAACCATACTACCGCCAAACCAACTATAGCATAAAAAGCACAATGTGTTGTGCATCATTGAGCACTAATTGTGTTATTCAACCGGAACCTTTATGTGCGTTATGCACTACGTCTTGATCGTTCCGAAATAATCATATATTGCACTATCATCTAAATTGCACTGCGACCATTGTGCAAGCGCCAAAATTATTTATGTAAACATTTTGTTTCGACTGGATTTTTATGGTTCTGGATGGCACTATAGTTCGGCTGCAAAAACACATATTGCACAGCACAACCCAATGTCCTACTTGTGCCATAGTTAGTTTGGCTGAAGAGGATATGGTTCTAATTGACTTTATAACACCCCGGCTGAAAAATAATTAGTGCTCAATGATGCACAATACATCGTGCTTATGTCATATTTGGTATGGCGGTTGGCTTTAACAGGTTCCGAATGGAATTATAAGGTTCCAGCTGAAAAATAATAGAGTGCACAATGATGTACAATCCATTGTGCTTCTTGTTTCATAATTAGTTTGGCACACTACACTATAGTGATGGCAGGCACGAAAAGGAATATAAGGTTTTTACTGAAAAATCATGTTGTGCTGGATTTATAAGGTTCCGGCTGAAAAATTATATAGTGCACAATGATGCCCAATACATTGTGCTACTTATGATATAGTTGGCTTCTCTTTGGCTGGCTTTATCAGGTTCCGGCTAGAATTATAAGGCTTCGGCTGAAAAAGCATATAGTGCACAATGCTACACAATCCAGTGTGCTACTTGTGATATAGTTAGTCTGTCCATAAGATCCATAACTCTAGCGGAACTTTGGAACGGTTGCTAGACGTATACATTTGAGCTAGAGCTGCTGAAATAGCAGGATCGAAACTCAACATGCATACTAGGTTAATGGTGCTGTTAGTAACGTGAAGACGGAGGCAATTATGAAAGAATTTTCTCTTGCAGAGAAACCCCATCCTGTAAACACCTTAATCAATCATGTGCTAGAGAACAAGCGTATTAACGTTGGGCCTGGACCTGGAGAAATCTACTATTAGAATTCGTCATTTATCTCGTCCACGGGGACATAGTATTTAACGAATTACTGTTAAAACTGGAGAGGGGGAGTGGGAATCGTTGTGTATATTGCTTTAAACGGGACACTATACATATTTACTCAAGCAGGAATGCCATTGGGAAAAGAAAGCCTCTATAAAACCAGAGATGATATACTGGCTGTAAATTGTTGTACTTATGGACGGAGTAAGTGTATGGTGACCAAATATATGAAGATGATGGAATCAAAGGAATACAATTAATCAAACTGATAACTTCAAAATAAACTCTGCTGCATATTTTTATTCCGAATCAACCGTTTTCACCACGTTCTTATTACAGTGAATCAAGCATTTAGTTTTACTAGCTGTAGTGCAATATCAAAAGGCCTTTCAATTCCAAGATAACAATTGGAATGACCGTTGTTTTTCAAAGGAATGAGTTTCGATTGTCGGTCAAACTCAAGTAAATTATGTCTGGGTTTTATTGTGTCACATAATTCGTATTTCAAAATAATTTGAGGTAGTTTAAGTTTATGCTATACATTGGTGTTGCTTGTTTTATGAGACAGAAAATATTTGATACAAGATATTATTATGAAATGTACTAAACTCATTCATAAAATCGTAGTTTTATTGTTCGCTCGTAATTAAAATATGTAGGATAAACAAAAATTAATAATAAAAATACATTTTATGAGTTTAGTGCTAAGGGTCACATGGACGATGTACTATAATGAACACGACAAATTTGATTTAGAGTTAATGTAATTACAGCATGTAATTATAGCATTAGCGACATTAACATTAATACGAAAATAATTAGAAGAGGTAATCACGACATTGCAAGGTTTTTAGAAATTTGTAGGATAAACTTCATATTTCAAGCCTGTAACATCCATCTACCGTCAACATTTTTTATTATTTCTGAAGTGTAAACACCTATGCGATAGGGGTACAATTTGGATTAGGGTCATCGTGTAAAGTTCCAAGAAGCAAAAACGTAACACGTTGTTCTCTGTTTGCATCATTTAGAATTTAAATGAACGCTACGTTCAAAATTGTATGGGCAAATAACTGCCCATACACTTTTGGACGTACCGTGCATCTAAACCAAAATAACTGCCTGCAGTTTTAACGATAGGCCGTACCACTATTTCAAACGGTACAAACATCGTACAACCTGTGAATTATAAGCTCGTACTATTTAAGCTTGCGCATTCGGGATAAACCAACGCTTGAAGCACAGATGAGAATGCTCCACTAACAAACGATTGAGATTCGTCCTGGTTTTGGAAGAAACCATTAAGGGGATTTCCTCTGGCGCCCTGGATATGTTTTAAATTTTTCTCGGTTTGAAAATTTTTGAAAAAATTGGTAAGAATGGTCTTTCTGATGAGACCGTCATGATACATCATGTTGCGCAATGTTTAACCACGTTGTGCTAAGTTACATCACCTAAGCCAAAGAAAGGATCTTGAAATTCTCCAATTTGAAAAGACCTAACCTATTTCTCAACCGATATGATAGAACATTTTTTGTTTGAAAGAACCATAAGTGTCCAATGTCGTTCTTGAAAATTGTGTATTTCAAAGGAAAAGCCATTTCTTATAAAAAATTAAATTATGATGAGACAAAACATGTTTTGTTGGTCTCACTTGAGTTTAAACGAAACATTTTAACTGTTTAGTGTTTTAGAAATAATTCCTCCGTTGATTTTTCAGTTGAAACGCATTAAAAATGTAATTCAAATACTTTGTAACTAATAATATGGAGCTGTGCAAACCATGGCCGTTGAATTAACCGGCGGAGGTTCTACATTTAAATGTAAATGTCGGAGTTTCAAACTATCGCTTTTAAAATAGTCGTACGTCCTTGAGCTAGCTGAGCATAACCACGAAAGGGCAGGATGAGCCCTTATCCCCAAAACAGATTGCATTCTATATTTACAATAAATAAAAAAAAAATCGGAAAAAAAATGTTCTAGTTCATGTTCATACACCGATCTAATGTTTTAAACTCCTTCAGCAAACTTTTAGATGTATATAGTATAATAACTTCTACTGCAACCTCAACCGATTACGTGCCTCTAAGAACTCCGTAGCCGCTGCATCTATGCTGAGTGCCAATCTCTGCCAAAACCGAAAAATTGTCTATTTGTTATCGCTACTCTAGTGGAATTCGATCAAAATCGCATGAACTTATCGGTCTTCAAAAATCAGTATGATGTCATTTGTATCATGAAAACATAACTGGCAAACTCGCACAGTTCTGCAGATTATTTATACTTTGGACACCTATTTAATCCAACCGTCGTAAATTATGAAATATTTATTACTCTCTATTTAAAATTTTTTATCGTTTCTTGTATAATCCATATATTTTTGAGGTTGAATCGAATATTAGAAACAACCATAAATGTTTCTGGATTCGAAACGGAACTGTACAGGTATGCCCTAGCAAATGTCTCGCAATTCTATGGCTGTTAGTGATCCGCAAAGAATTACTGACATGGTTGCAGCATTTTTTGAAAAGGTGATTCTCCTTTGTATGATTTTAGTAAACATCCAAACATTCAATTTCAGTTTTTTACCGATGGCGTTCTGCAAGCTCTGTTGAATGTTAATGTGAATATGGGCTGTGGACCAAATTCATCCTCTCGTGTTAAAAGAGTGTGGTTGTGTCGTGGTTCAACCGCTGGCATACTTTTTCAATTTGAGTTTAGCGGGTGGAGTATATATTTAGAAATCCAGTTTCATTAATCCAATTTTCAAGAGTGGCCGGAGAACGAATGTTCCTTCTTTTCTAGATTTAGGTGTCTTATTCTATAAATCTGCTTAAAATTCTCGAGGTCGCATTTGTTCGTTCGCACTTAATTTATTTTTTTTTTTATTTTATTTTATTTTATTCATTCCAAAACTAGACAGCGAACAGACATACATCCAATAACACGCTGTCGATAAATTACAATTATAAGTACATACAAAAAAACGAAAGTAACAAAAAATAATAATAATAACAATAACAATATTTAATAATAATAATGATGAACAAAAGTAGTCAAAGAAATCACTAATATAAGTAAATTACAATCATTGTGATCTAATATAGTATTGAAATACAAAATTAAAGGTGGACTAGCAATTAATACAATATCAGACCATCAATAAATTCAGAAACTTAACTAATTCAATGCTCTTACGATTGTTGATCTGAACTGCTCCGGAGAAAATACAAAGAGATCATGTATATTAAAAAATTCATTATGCGAACGTTGTAACCTAGTTAATGGATTTGAAAACCCAAGATTGGTCCTAGAAAAAGATGGCAGGACCTAATAATAATAATTAATTAATAATTAATATGCCTCAATTGTCTGGAATTCGTACTATAACAATTTCTATAGCCGTATAGAATCAATTGAGAAACGTTTTCGGTTATTTACTCTAAGGCGACGCCCTTGAGAGATAAACGCTTGTACATATAGGCTACCGCCGTTATTTAGGCCGTTGTTTGTTATTGAATATCGAAATATTGTAAGCCCGAAGACAAAATATCTTGCGCAATTTTCGTGCACGACATTATAATACGTGCACTTATGTGATCACTCAGATAACGAAGCTTCGTGATTAATCTACACTTCCATGAGTTGACCTTTGGTATTTCGGACCAGATTTTTAATTCAAGTCGTGAATTTAATAAAGTTTTAGTCGCGTTCGATTTAAATTTACCTAGAGACGAGGTTAAAAGAATTTTAAATTTTGTTTATACAAATTTGAATTATTGGGTGTGTGAATATTATTCCGCCCTAGGTACTAACATGTACTATTATGATTCTTTATCGAAAAAAGAAATTGAGACAAGCAACAAAATTGTTCTAGTAGACTGCGATCGCAATAGAAAATTTGTTCTATAAAAATGGGACACAATTTTCGATAAGGTTCGAAATACGTGTGATGTTAAAAAATCTCACCCCTGGTATTCTATAGTACTTGTCAGCTGTCAAACGCAGTATGCGACATTTGGTAGAAGTGTAACAAACTTTTATCAATTATTTCTTCTCTATTGCTATCACAACCTACTAGAATAGATTTGAACAATATCTATATCACTTATTTTCGTTCTAGAATCGAAAATAGGAAGACATTAGAAACATTACAATGCTGCAAACAAGCAGGCGATGCAAAAATTGAAAGAGAGATACATTTTATTCTACAAAAACGAGAAATAAACTTCGATATCGAAAATTTTAAATAGGGAAGATTCTTCTCAAACACAATCAGCATTTGCTGTACCATTAAAAATGTTGATCAACTGTTGCAAAACGTTTACAAACAATCGGAATGGTTCAAAAAGCTAGCAACTGGGTTCCACGTGAATTAAAAGAAAGAGATCTCAAAGGAAAATGCAAAATCACATGTTGCAAACGTTGGGAAAAATTATTTAAAAGGACAAGACTGGTAAATTCCGCTCAACTCGCCATATTTGCCAGACATAGCTCTTTCAGTCGTCACTTTCTGAACAGCGGTTCAGTTCTCGCGCCGAGATCGAAAACTGGCTTATTAATTGGATCGCCACCAAAGACCAGGATTTCTTCAGGAAGGGAATCCGTAGATTGCCTAAAACATGCGGGAAAATTGTAGCTGCAGATGTAGAATATTTTCAGAAAATAATTCTTTCATTTTCTAAACGAGAAAATGTGTTTTATTTCAATAAAAAATCACAGAGTCATATTCACACGCCCGATACATAAAATTGAATTAATTTTTCTAAATACCAGCTGTAAAATAGTGTTAATATCAATTTAAAAATTGTTGATATGGTTTTATTTTGCTCACCGATGCTTTTTATTACGTCCTCTGGACTCGATTAATATTAATTTTAAATTCACATGTAGAAACAAATTAAAAGAAGCTGAAATGCTCTAAACCCAAAAAAACAGAGATCTAAGCATGCGAAAAACGCTAGGATAAACAGAAAACTGTAACCAGGCCTTTAAGTAATGTTGTCAAAGATTGGCTAGTAGACATTCTCTAACCTACTAATACGAAATAAAACTTCATATACTTAAACTTTTTCTATTCATTGGGGCAGATCCCTACGCAATTTGGTGGGCATCTGTGTGAATATTTGCTAGTTAAAATGTTTAGTGATTAAATTTTCAAACAAAAAGAGTTGATCTTGTTGCTTTTCTGAAATTTAAGAAGGGAAACGTAATTTTTGATTATAAAAGACCGTTTTACCAAAAGTCCGGTAAGTTTAACTTTTCCGATCAGTTTGATTGATACCATAAATTGTAGAGCTGAAAACGAGATCTATCCCCATCAGCATCACATGTAACTTTAAAATCAATGTAGATTTATCGCAGCCTGAATAGATATAATCTTCTTTTATCGATCTGTGAACAAAGCACTTGCTTTCATTAATGAATTTTATGTTATGACCTAGCATTTTGCTGTTCAGTTCGTTTCTGACGCTCTGTGTTGATTGTTCCACCTCAGGCGAAGATTATGCTTTTCTCTTTTTTGTTTTGACGTTTAGTTTTAATTTTCCTTCGTATAAAACTCGTTTCATACGCCAATTCATCTTCATCTGTTTTATAGATAACATAGCTATAGCATTTTCTTTGGCTTGATTATCATTTTTGATTACAGCAATTTCTTCTTTAAGATGTTGGACTTCTTTGAATATTAGAATTTAATTTGAATTATAGATGGAAGATTTGCAAGAATCGCAACAATCAGTTTCGAACTTAATGAGATTATTGATTTGGAAAAATCAGTCATCTCATGAGGCCGCGGCGACTGACGTTGATATTTTACATAAGAATATTGTCTATATATAGAACAATACTATGTATATGTAGCACTAGCGAATTACTGCATAGCCGTACGAAATTCGATTCTTTCATATTCTCCATCTATACTTCATTTTTACCAATTAACTTTTCGTTGTATACGAATTACTTTTATATTTTACGTTGTTGTTGTTTTATTGTAATGGTTCTGTTGTGATTGTTCCGTAATTTGAGATATACTGAAATAGACCAATGTACGGAACAATCACAACAGAACCATTTCAATAAAACAACAACAACGTAAAATTCTTTGAATAGCTGTTCATTGATTTCCATTAAGTTTTCTATCGATTTCTTTATATCATCTTTTCTTGGTTTACGTCTGCGATCAGTATTTAAGTTCTCCGGCTGAGTAGCTGGATGCATTTGTCTAGTTGGTGATCTAGAGATACTTGTGCTTGGTATAAATGGGTTTCGCAATGGTTGGCTCACCCCAGAATCCGTTGAACCTGCCTCGTGTGAGTGTGGGTTGGTCAACTGCACAGTTGACGTACCATCTGGGGTGTATACATTCCGTTTTGTTGTACACTCATTGCCTTGATGATTGGTTTCTTGTTCGGGGTTCCTTCCCCTAGCCAAATTTGGTCTGCAGATGGTATTTTATTTCCTACTTACTCGACCGCGCCACGATGGAAGTTCGGCATCTCCACACGGGATATAATAATAAATATACTTAATAAACAGATTTTATTAAACGCTTGTTTTTTATTTCGCAAAATTAGATTTTTTGAATATTTTAATTAAAAAATTTGTTCAAAAAGTTTAAAAAATCTCTCGATCGATTTCGACTTGTTAGGTCATCATCAGGAGTATCTACTGATTTGTAAAAGTAAAAATTTGTTATATATAGCAGAAAAAAGCAAAAAATAAACAAAAGAAGGAGAGACAAAAAATAAGCAATTAAAATTAATTTATTGATCGCGCAGGTGGGACAAAAGTCAAGGTATATTCAAGTACATTTAATTACCCGATGTTTTAGTCAAATTATAGAAAAATGTGGGGTCTGTAATTGGTGAGAAACGAATTTCCTCTGTTTGTTAAGGATATTTTTGTTAAGAAATATTGATTTTCGAATTTTGTAAGACTCTAAGGTATCCAAACGTCTGCCTTTAGGTTGTATATATATTACATTGTTCAGGCTAGCTGTATGATTTTCTGAAGTTAAATGGTTATGGAAAGTTGATTGATTGCAACCAGATAAATGTTCTTTAGCTCTAACTCCAAAATTGCGCCCAGTCTGGCCAATATAGGAGAAACTGCAATCATTGCAATTAATCCTATAAACGCCAGATTTGGAAAGGCGATCAACTCTAGGTTTATTGTTAAAAATCATTTTCTTTGTGTTATTATTATAAACAACAAAACTAATATTGGTGTAATTGGACACGATGTTGCTAATCCGTTGGCTCGTTTTTCCTATATACCCTAAGCGACGCCAATTTTCCCGCGTTGGACTATTCGGTGGATAAATACCCGTTAGAGTTTTACGCTTTAGCTTTTTATTTAATAACTTTAATATAGACCTAGTTGCATATCCGTTATTTGTTGCAATTTGTAGAACTATATTAAGCTCTGTGTTATAATTTGAATTTGTCAAAGGGATGATTATTAGTCTATCTATAAGTGAGTTGAAAGCTAGAAAGTTAATACATTTATTTTCTTCTTTTTCTAACGTAAAATCAATGGTGGGATATTGAGAATTTAACCAAGTAAGGAATGAGTCTAACAGTCTATCAGTTCCATTCCATAGACAAAGTATGTCACCAAAATATCTATACCAAAAGATTATATGACGAAAATAAGGATTGTTATTTGATAAGATCATTTGTTCGAAGAAAGTTATGAAAATTTCAGCCAACAAAGGTGACAGAGGGGAGCCCATGGGTAGACCATCAGCGAATTTGAGATATGTATTATCAAAACAGAAATAATTTTGTTTAATACAAGTCTAAAACACTAACTTCAGTTCACGACGTAAGCCATCATCTACAACATCCCTATCTAAGTAATTACAAACTATTTGGGACAAAGTATTGATTGGAATAGAAGTGAAAAGACTGACAACGTCAAACAAAACTAGTTTTGAATGTAGTAGAATGTCGACGAATTGAGTTTTGTTGCTTTTTATTGCTTATTTTTTGTCCCTCCTTCTTTTGTTTACTTTTTGCTTTTTTCTGCTATATATAACACATTTCTACTTTACAAATCAGTAGATACTCCTGATAATGACCTAACAAGTCGTAATCGATCGATTGATTTTTTAAACTTTTTGAACAAATTTTTTAATTAAAATATTCAAAAAATCTAATTTTGCGAAATAAAAAACAAGTGTTTAATAAAATGTGTTTATTAAGTATTAGTGTGTTTCGCCAAGTGCCTACGTCAAACAGCGTTAAAAGTAATAATAAATAATGTGTGTTTATTATAAATTTAAAGAAAACGAAGTGTATAAATCAAATCATTACCGAAAATCGTACGATATTACAGTGGTGACCCCAACGTGATATATTTATTTTATTTAATTTTGATGTATAAAGATTTATTCACGCGCTTGTTGTTCACTTTGATGAGTTGCAAGAGAGAGTATTTTTTTTTTCTTGCCATTTTTTTAATACCCAAAAAATCGAGAAAATCAACTTCAGTGGATTTCGCCAATGCTAGTATACGTGGCCAATTCAGGAGTGTCGTGTGCTCGTGCATGGTTGATTATGGAAATTGATGAATAATTATCAACACACCAAAAATCATACGATATTAAAAAGTATAGTTTTACATACAGTTTAGCTTTCACAATGACCTCCTCACCACGCAATAAACTGTTAAAGGACAGAAAGTTTCTCAGTCAACTAAATACTTAATGATTATATAAGAAAGCTCGTGAATTTGTCTGCCAAATGTATAAACCTCGGTTGATATCAGTATAAAACTGATTACTAGAAATTCCACCTCCCATGAATCACAGCTAACACAAATCTATTTTTAAGCTGGCAAAATAACACTTATACTTATTGTAATATTTATATCAAGCTGGTTTTATAGCGGAAAAATAGTCGGCTGTATCTGAATGCCATCCGTGTTGCACAATAAACTGAATTTAAACTTGGAAATGAACATGTATACTGAATTCGTTTCGAAGGTGTACGTAAGGTTTATCACAATGCAAAGGGAATTTATTTTGGAGCTGCTTTTAGCCTCGAAAGATAGTTTGTCGATGCCCCTATTTTACGAATTTCTTGTGATTTATACGAAGTGTATTACGTCGTTTCTTGAAGGTTTGTGTTAAACTGGGATCATAGTTACGTGAGCTACAATTTTCAAACCCATTCAACCCGGTGCGCAAAAACGTATGGTACTCGTCCAAAATTTGGCGAAAACAATGCTAGCTAATGAAAATATAATTTACTTTGTCGATTTTGGATTTGTAAAACAAAATAATTTCAATTCATGATGGGAACAGTATCGATTGTGGTTATACCACAATCGGTTCGCAAAAATTGAATTTATGAGAAAACCTTAAAAAACCTATTAAAAGATGGCGTCCTCATACCAAAAAAACCAATTGAAAAAAACATTAATCAATATTGTCTACGAATTATCTACATATCTACCAATTGCCGACATTGTCTACGCAAAAATCAATTGTCTACGCTATTTTCGACACCAGCATGTAGACAATTCTAAGATACGCGTAGACGCACACACTGCCTGTAATTAGTAAATTAACAAGTCTCCTTCACTTAAAATGTAGGGTTTTCAAATTTGAACATTAAAAGAACGTCCGCAACTGCGCCAAAAAAATCGGACAGATTTTTTTTTCGAAAAATACGCAGAAATAACACCTTTCAAAAAAACTATTTCGCTTCTAATTGCAGGAAATTTTATCTTCTTTTCGGTACTGGAATTCGATTTATTTTTTTTTTATTTTATTTTATTTGAGACTGTTTGTGACAAGGAACTTGCTCGATATTACATTCCCAAACCCAAATTAGCCGTTTTGTAGCATGTTGCATAACCCAAAACGTTAATTTTATCAGAACATTATCGGACTTGACCCACACAGGGATTCTCGAGCGGTCGTTGCCGGCTAAGAATTAGGGGAAGTCGTGGAGTTTCCAAGAATATGTGTGGATCGGTTGTGACCGCGAAAGGATTAGTTCTGATTACCTACCTATCAGGATGGTATACCTACCGATTCCCTATTTCATCCTCAAACACTTAGATTTATTTCATCTTACTTTCCATTACATTAATAATTGAAAAAATTTATTAAAATGAAAAGTGTATAAATCATTTATTGGGTATTCATAAAAAGAATATTTAATTTTAAATGTTAACGAAAAAAATCATTATGGATTAAAAAAATTATTAAGATTTAATTTTTAAAAAAAAATTAAATTAAGATTTAAATACTACCCAACGACACCAACATTTGATTATAAAGAAAATTTGAATTCATAATTTTACCAAATAGAATAAGAAAAAAAAATTAATAACATAAAATTTACTTGTTTATTATTTGTGTTGTATGATGATTGATGATATTGTGTTGATGAAGAATGTTGATTGGAGTGTAGTCCAAAATTTTTTAACGTTATACCCGATTTAGTTATATTTTACGATTATTTTAGTTTTTAAGCATTTCGTTTACCTTTTCGTTTAAAAAATGCTATATGGTTTCGGTTTGCCGTCTGTGTGCACGATAACTTGAGAACGGAAAAAGATATCAACTTAATTTCTTCACTCAAAGTTCAAGGAATTCATGAGCATGATCCCTGTTGATTTGGACATTTCTGTGTTTAGGGTGTTCGGAGATATGTAGGATTTTGTTGACATTGACAACTCGTAAGTGAGAATCATAAGGTCTACACATTATGCATGCGCGCCAGACTACGCGCCGTGACTATATATCAAATTTATCCGACTTCTAATTGAATATTATATTCTTCCTTTTATTTTGTTAAGCGAATTCAGGACACCCAACATGTGGAAACATGTTGAGTAAAATCGCGGCTAACATTACGGCACCGAATGTGGATTCCTGCTGTATCTTTAAAGCTTTTTATTAGCTGTGTGATTTCAAGGCGATAAATCAAAATATGTTCCACTCGCTCGACGACTCGATATAGATAAAACCATAGTAAGGGCATAAACTGCCTTCGTTGTCCTTCAACTTTATAATAAAGAAATTAGAAATACTTATTTTTATCGATTGTATTGTAAGAATTCGAAGAAAAGGTCATCATCAAAATACAATTGTGTCGAATCAATTTTCCAATTTATAATATTTCACCCTAACCATCACTATATAAATTAAATACCTACTATAGTTGACCATAAACTAAAGTGTAGTTGTTTCTACCAGATATATATAGTAAGTAAGTGGCGCGTAGGTAGCAATTTGACAATGCCACATCTCGATTTCTTAAAAATTCTGTCACCTCTCATCATCTCATTTAATTGACAAAATTAATATTTCATTGCCACATACAGCGGAAATTTAAAATTAACTAATCATTTATCGGATGCCACGATATACATAAATAATATTTCTCCATATAAGATTAATTGATTTTTCAATTTAAAACAAAAATTGTGAATGAAAATGGGGTACGATATACGAAAGCACAACGAACGAATCAAAATACTGACAAAAAATCTTTATTTTATCGTAAACAAAGACGTATACAGTATACACAGTGATACAATTTCTTCCACTCCCCCGAGACATTAAAATGACGACATCAAATTAAAATAGCGACCGCGGCACAACAAGTCCCCCGAATGTAATTTGCCTCACATTATATTTGTCTCTAAATTCGCACCCAAAATCGAATAACATAAATTTCAATTTATTAATTAAGAATAAATTGCGACATGCGCACGAAAAATAATATAAATATTTTCTTTTCGTTTAGTACTACTGACATCTACCATAATTTATAGAATGCCAAATATGTCTTTACTAATTTAGTTTATCCTCTTTTCTATATTTTCAGGTAAGCCGAGACGCTAAATTATAAAAGCTCTACATAACAAAATTCGAATTTCGAAAATTGGTGGTTTATCAAATAGCGTGAAAATTATAAAAAAAAACTTTGAAAATTATTTTGAGGACAGAAATACTTTATGTTACCAAAAAAGAAAACGAAACTAAACTAGATGCCATGCGCCTAAATTTAGTTGTTACAATAAGTTTTCGAGGTTGGATGCGACCAAAACAAAACTATCGTCGTCAGTTCGTTTGTTGACTTTAAAGTATTAACTGTGCTTTTAAAATAATAAAAAACCTAATTTAACAATATTTAAAACACATCCTTATAGTATAGTGAATTATACATGTAAGATTTATAGTTTTAAACAACAACAGGTAAATATTATGGAAACAATAAAATAAAGTGCACAGTAGTTAACAATATTAAATCCTTACCGCCGCAAGTAAAATAAAATTCTTGCATGAATTTTAAAGAATATGGTAAATTCCATTCACATTATGATCTCATCATAATAATGTCAGTGTGTATAATAAAATAAGGTGGAAAATTTATATTTTTGTGTTCATATATTCTGAGAATTTTGAAAAACATTTGAAATTAATATTTTGAAATATATCTGCGGCTCGTATGTGCTTTTATTGCTTTACCGTATTTGAAAGGGAAATGGGTTTGATAATAATATTTTCATTTTGGTTGGCTTATTGTCAAGTTAAATCAATAAATAAAACTTATGTTGTTTATTAAAAGCAAAATTTGTTTGTTATCTCCCTAATAGCTAGCTAAAAAATTTATCGTTGTTTCATAAATGACTTTTGTGAAAAATTATATTAAAATATTGGCTTGGCAGTACTGAATTTCGGACTGGTGAAAATTAAACGTAGTAGAATTGCTAGCTTTAGGAAAATTGAAAGTGGATCTAAAAATAAAATCTAAAACCTTTTTTATTGTAGTAGTTTTTTAACCATCGAAGCCTACAAAAGCAATATCGGTGTACACGTTAGTCTGTTCTCACTATAAATGTATAGATAGTGTCGATTAACCTAGGTTGAGGTAAAAATTTGGGATGAGTGATCGGATAGGTAAAGCAAAGGCTTTTAATTTAAGTAGCCGGCCTTGAGGTTGTCGCAGAATTTTTAGTAAAATATGAATTACTTCAATCATATGGTACACTTCCTGAAATATTGCGATCTTTTCATAATGCAAAAAAAATTAAATTTTAAGAACAATTTACTACAACCGAAAAAACATCAAATACAAACAACAAAAACAAACTGATCATAAAAACCAACAGCACCAACAATTCAAATAATTCTGATTCAAAATTTATCGGTTATTTGAAATAGCGGTAAATAAAATGCCATTGACGAGATCCATTTATTCATGCCAGATTAGTATAGCACCCACGTAACGGATAGTTGAATTTCGAGAAAATACCATAGTGTTTCTAACCGGGTGATTTTTAAATAGAAATATCAAGAAAAAAAGTTGACTTTACCTATTTGAATTTCTACCACTGTTGTTCGTTAGTATTACTTTCCAGAAAACTTCAAAAAATATAAATTTATGATTAATAAAGATGAGATAGAATTAAAAATATTTAAAGAGTTGTCCCTTAAGTTTTACGAGTAATTTCGTTAAAATTAATTCTAATTACTACCGAGAATTCAACATTCTGTCCATCTAAGAAAATGTCGCCTAACTTTCGTTAAGGTCAAATTTACATCGACACACTAAACTTCTTCCAAGACGTATTTTGCTTCTTACTATCAAACGCAATCGCAATTTATGACACAAAGGTGTCAAATATCGTTTTGAATACATAAAATTTAATTATATTATCGTATAAAGTTTATCTACAATGAAATTTCATTCCCAAGAAATTGAGAATTTCCCAACAACATCTAAAAGTTAGATGATTTTGATTAATCACAACTAACAATAAAATCACCTATGATGAATTGATTATATAGCCAGCCATAAATTATTTTGGCGTCGGATTATTAATTGTCCCACTTTTAGAATACATGGCAGAGAAATAATTTTCTAGATGATCCTGACTCATTCTAAATCCGAACTATTATTATAAACGATTATGTGTTGGAACTCAATTTATGAAAGTCAGATGATTACACATTAAAGGATATTTGCGAACATCCATATCCTTATTATTTTTACGTATGTTATACAACTGTACTTTTTATGTTGGAACTTTACTTTAAATTGTGAAAATTTTCGACTTGAAGCCTCTTTTTGATAAGTATAATGAAATTTAAAAATTTTGCTGATTCGATCTTAAATTTAAGTCGTCTCTGAAATAAAATCTTGGTTTAACAATCGTACACTTCCAAGGTTGTTTATGATATTTTAATTTTACGATAATCCAACATACCTTATTAAAACCACATTGGCACAAGTTATACTGCGCAACTAAATTTCATGGTTATTTTGAAAAATGAAATCATCTTCATCCAATAATGCTTGCAGCTCGGTGTCTGCAGATATTTTTGGTCTTGCGGAGCGCTTCTTGTCCTCAATGTCGAAATCAACACTTCTGAAGCGTTTAAACCAATCTTCACAGATAGTTTCTGATGTGCATGTTTGCCACCGTATGCCTCCTCAAGCAAATGACGTGCCTCAGCTGCATTTTTTCAAGTTGAAGCAGAAAAGCAAATCTTCCCGCAAATACTGTTTGTTTGGCACAAAACTGGACATTTTCGTTCTTAGAAAAAATCTTTTTGCGTTGCGTTGTGCTGGTTGATTGATTGGATTGTAGAACGAAGTACTTGACAAGTGTCGCGGATAACGCCGGGCCTATTCTTACAGCCTGATAAAATATAACAATAGAAAGTTATTTTTTTTGGACGGATTGAACCGGTTTCAGACACCTGGCGATCGTACGGCACAACACAATTCTAATCTACTTCTAATATACTAGAGGTAGGATAAAAGCTTAATAGGTTTAATGGATAATGATGGTATTTGTCTTCAACAATTGCTTCTCAAAATCAGCAACCTGAAAAAAAAATATTATTATTTCACGTGCATCTGAAAATTTCCTGATATATAACTCAACATTAATAATTTTCGGCTTCCGAAACAAAACTTGATTGATTGAATCAGCCCGGTTACAGACACCTACAATGACAACACAATTCTAGTCTACAAAATCAGCAATTAATATGTCAAAGAAATATTATTATTTCACAAGCATCTGTAGGTTTCCGGAAATTTAATTCAAATTAATTTTTTCCGGCTTCCTAAATAATATAAACATTTATTAATTTAACTCCACAACTTACAATAGCATTTCCTGAAACCAAATAGTTATTTGAATTACAATATGTTTACAATTACTTTAAAATCTGGATTGGATATTTCAAATAAATTTAGCTTATTTTGCAAAAAATTTCAAATGCTTTACTAATTTGGTTACCAAAGAATATTCGATTAATTATCAAGTCTAATTATACTACATAGGACATATGTATGCCATGGTCAAAGGCCATTCCTCAACCAATCACTATGAAACATGGTATACAGAATTGGATTGGCACTCTAACATAATGCTCAATGGAACTAGGTCATCTCTCAAAAAATAATGATCAAATACGCAAAGCCGAATTTGGTGAAATTTAGGGATTCGGCTATAATGAATGGAACCAGGCCGTTTCCCAACCGAAATTCTTCCAATTCAGCTTGTAGAGCTGGACTAGGATTCTAATAAACTAAGGTCAAGTTGTGTATTGGGATTGTATCGTGTCTTCTTAATGAAGTTCTAAAATTCGACCATTCTGAATGGAACTTGGCCATATCCCAACCAATTGTTGTCAAATCGCATATGCAGAACTTGGTGGGGATTTATAGAAATAGATTTTAAAGAAGTTCTACAGTCCGATTTTAATTACATAAATTATTAACCAAATTTTTGCGTTGCGTTGTGTTGGTATTAAAACTTTAAAACTGGTTATCCTTAACAACTGTCCACGCTATGAACAAAACACAACTTCTGGCATAAATTAAGACTAGTTGTGTCGCTAGCACCATCTATGTGTCAAACCCGGAAATTTAGTTGCGCACCTGATATTAATTTATCAATCGCGAATGTCTTCTTGTCTTAGCTTAGTAAGTAGAGTGATTGAACTGTTATTCGGGGGTCTCGGGTTCGATTCCTGGTGGTGACCAGTAAAAAAGTTGCGACTGGGTGTTTTTAACGTGTCATATGTTATTTATATATGTTCGTCCACTTTCAAATTTTCAGATTTACAGCCATAGTAGTTACGGCTTTGTCCTTAATATTCATTTCGGTTTTAATTGTTAACGTTTTTACTGAGTCTTTTTCACATTCGGCCTTACCTAGGAAGGCTTTAGGTTCAAAATATTTCCGACAAACCACACTTTATTCATGAAGTAAGCACTGCCTTATTTGTGTGTATTTCTGCGTACGGCGCTAAACTCACTTTACCTATGGTTAATTGTCCAGTTAAATGGCTAGCAACCAATTTCGTTTCCCGCATTATTGCCATTTCATCTATCATCAATATTACTTCTATGAACGAGTAGTTATTTTTGGGGCGGCAAGACGCATTTAAAAACATCACGCGCACTTAGTAAGCATTCGGTGATTCGAACTGCAAGGTAATCGCTGATGCTTATTTCTCGTGAATATTTGCCTTTAATTACTTTGTTCAATAATCCGTTTGATGCTTACCTTTTAAATGTGTTTTAAATATACTTTCACATTCTTAATTCATGAGCTATTCATTCTTTAATTTTGCCGCTTATGTTAACTTACATTTAAAAACGATTTGTTCTTTACCTATACAATTCCTGTTTGCCTATTCCAATTTATTGATATCTGAAAATAGTTAATTCGTAGTTATTACGTATAATTAAAACACTAGTTTTTCAGGCCATAAGCGGCTTCCTTGCCTTTCGCCTCTTTATCTATACTCCCCCATGCTTCGTCTTTCTAGTGGTGATCACTCAAAACTATTTTGCATTTAACAAACACTAGTGCCATCTATATAAAATGAACATAAAAATAATATTTAAATTCAAATAGCTCAGTGATCAACTCTTTTTGCAGTTTATTAAATCTGCAAGTTTTCATATTAAACGTTCCAAAGACGACACGTAGCCTCGTTCTGCTGGAAACACATGTCTACCTTCATATCGTTCAATTTGGGCCAAAATATATCGGTAGCATCGTTCGATGGCCCCACCAACGACATTTTCAAAAAAGTACGGACTAATATCCGCCGGCCCAAAAATTCGGCCAAAACCGCACCAAACAGTAACTTTTTGTGGATGCATTGCCACCCGGTGAACCTCGTATGGGTTTTCGTCGTCCCATATCGGAAATTTTGTTTGTCAACTTAGCCATTCGCTAAAGATGATTTAGGCCAAATTTTGCTCATCTTGGGGAGCTCCTGGGTCAGTTGGATCTTGTACGGGTGTAGGCCTAATTCCCGACGCAAAATCCGCAAAGTTAAAGTCTGTGAAGGCCGAGTTCTTGTGGACGGCATGGAATTGACTGCCTCGGATTCTCCTCTATACTTTTACGAACCGCGGCAATTTTTTCGGCCGATCTGGCGTTTCTTTAACGTACGAGTGTTGGCTGATTTTTTACCGAACCAGTTGTCTCGAATTGAACCACCAAACGTTGGAGAGTCGACTTTGAATGACTACTGCGTCTGCTGTAAAATGGGCGCAACGCACGCAACGTTCCTACTAATGAACATTTATTTTGATGAAGTTTTATCATTTGGACGTCCTGTACAATCGTGTAACTTGTCATGGAGATTTGATATCAGTGACTGAAAAAAAACACTAGATTAGATAGAAGCCATCAAAACAACATGGCCGCCACAGGTTTCCAACACCGACCCGCCCAAATTTACAAACCCTTTATTTGTTTTTGTTCGAGTAACTGCTTGGACATTTGATTCGATCGAACATTAATTTAAAATTAGCTTCATCTTTTACGCGTAGTTGCTCAAACAGTCTTGAGTTCTGCTCTTGCATGTTTTCGAAAGCTTGCCCTGTTACCTCCATTTCATTTAGTAGAGCCCCCTCTTGATGTGAACCGACAAACGATTATGACCAACCCAACCTATACCATCACACGGTTTTTGATTACCTACTTATGTCTGTAGTTCATACTTTTATTTCGACTTTCTTTCGATCCTCCCTTTTACTTTCCTGGATTTTCTTTAACTGTAATCTAATCGCAACAATGGAAATTGAGATTGTAAACATTCTTACTCGGTGGTTTCTTCAATAACGGATTCAGGTAATTATCGTATATCTATGCTCCCTAAATTAATAAAGGCTGAAATTAAAAAGGTGGACTTAAAAAAGGTGTTTTTATATAAAAAAAAAATGGGACCTTTTTTAAGTCATATTTTTAACAAATTTTCTGAGTTAACAAAGATGTTTTACAAAAACAAATTTAATTTTAAAACGACACAAGAAAGACATATTTTATTTCACAATCTAAACATAAAATTTACTTCATTTACAAGTCAGAAGAAACACCATTTTTAGGTCAGCCTTTTTTAATTCGGGGAGCCGTATATCCAGCTAGCTTTTCCGCTTCCTTTAATGTTTCCCATTGTGTTTGGTGCAATTTATATAGTTCTTCTAAACGATTAATTGTTAATTCACAATATTCCTCTAACTCCTTAATTAAATCTTCTGAATTTTGTGTTGAACGTTTGCAGTCGAACTAGGTTTTGGTGGTTTTGCAGTTGCATCTTCACCGTATATAATCTTTGTATTATGTTGTTTTGTCGCCTTTACTCCGGCTTCCTATAGTCCTCCAAAGTTGAGTTCTTCCCGGGGGATTAAGGAGTGTTTCAGTCCATTTTTCTGCTAGTTTCGCACCTAATTTTTTATTTTGTTGTTGAGCTTACGTCCTTAATATTTATTATTTAATTTCGCTGACTAATTTTAGGCATGGGCCTCTTCAACGTTTCATATCCAACGTTTAAAGGCTGCTAGGAAAGATTCCGTTGTTAAATCGCTGAGGAGTTCAAGGCGAACGGCTGACGAGTTCAAGGCACCTCTTGTATAGCTTCAAACCAGCAGAATCTACTCTACTGTGAATAGAGATGATGATGGCAATACTTTCAGTGGGTAATATTCCGATTAATTGTTACGAGGTCGATCCTCTTACTCTGTTACATACTAAACAATTATGGATTATATAACGGATCGAGTTTTTCGCATTTATTATCTAATTTCGTCTTAAGTAGGCTAAAGTGGCCTAGTTTCCTCCATGCAGCGTTTTGTGGTCTGCTGGTTTTGTGGTCAATTGATGAGTTTTGGTTATATTGTTTGATGTTTCTCGTCAAATGTTAGATTAGCGTATCTAGGCTTCCTCCAACTCTTAATAAGCTTTCGCCACCGACAAAAGGACTGAGGGGTTTTTTCTATACTTTGATAAACTTTGCTTGTTATTTAACATATCAAACGGCACCTTGTTATAGTTAGCCGAAAGTTGCCAGCCGAAAATGAAAATCATCGATAATGCAGATAGTGCCTTGACTAATTCAGCCGAAAGCTAAACAAATTTAAATTGAAGTATCCCAGCCGAAAGTGACTAACCTACAAAATAAGCCGAAAACATTTATTATAACAAACAACAATTAAAATTTTCAATTTACAGGATATTAATTTATTTTATTATATCAATTTTCAAATTTGTTTTTACCCTTCTTCTGCCAATAAAATCGTTTATCATTCGAGATTTCGCCAGATGGACACCAATCTGATTGTGCCGATTCAATAGCCCTTTACCATAGGTAGATTTTGATAATAAGGTAGGGGTGAGTCTGGTGGGGTTATAGGGGTAAAATTTTTATTTTCCCCATTTTCATCAATAAAATCGATCGTCATTCGTGATTTTGGCATATAAACATTAATCTGACTATGTCGATTCGATAGCCCATGACCATAAGTAGATTCTAAATATAGGTTATTGGTGGGTCTGATTAGATTTTAGGGGTGAAATTTTGATTTTCTCTATTATTCGTCGAAAAAAATCGTCGTTTGTCATTCGTCAGTTTTGCATATAAACACCAAACTGACTATGCCGATTCGATAGCCCATGACCATAGGTATATTTTGATAATAGGTTAGGGGTGCGTCTGGTGGGGTTATAGGGGTGAAATTTAGATTTTCCCCATTTTTGATGGATAAAATCGTTCGTCATTCGTGATTTTGGCATATAGACACCAATCTGACTATGGCGATTCGATAACTCATGACTATAGGTAGATTTTGAGTATAGGTTAGGGGTGGGTCTGATGGAGTTATAGGGGAAATCTGTCAAAATCTCGAAAATCAAACATTTTTATCGATAAAACATAAGAAAAATCAAAATTGCAGCCCTATGAGATTATAGCCCTATGCAACCCTATGAGAGTAGACTCACCCCAAACCTACAATCAAAATCTATCTATGGTCATGGGCTATTGAATCGGCATAGTCAGATTAGTGTCCATTTTGCACAAACCCGAATGATAGACGGTTTTATCGTCAGAAGAAGGGGAAAATAAAAATGTTACCTCTATAACCCCATCAGACTCACCCCTAACCTATAAACAAAATCTACCTCTGTTTATGGGCTATCAAATCGGTATAGTCAGATTGGTGTCTATATGCCAAAATCTCCAATGATGAACTTTTTTATCGATGAAAAATGGGGAAAATCAAAATTTTACACCTATAACCTCATCAGACCCAACCTTAACCTATATAATCAAAATCTACCTATGGTCATGAGCTATTGAATCAGCCTAGTCAGAATGGAGTCTATCTGGCAAAATCTCGAATGATGGGCAATTTTATCGTCGGAACATCAGAAAATGGAGCATTTCACAAATATAACCAAATACTACTTAGGGTCCTGGTTCATCCAATTGGTACAGTCAAATAGTAGTTCATCTGTCAAAATCTTGATATACAAACCATTCATCAGCTAAACGTGACTGCATCTCATGGCTATTGTATAGATGCCCGTTATTGACACTTTCTTTTAGAAAATTGATGACTCATTTGTAATTTTTAAATCTGTGGTTTGAATATTGAATACTGTTAAAGTTAGCCGAAAGTTTCAAGCTGAAAGATAATGCAGATAGTGTCGCTTCTATCCCAACCGAAAACTAACTAGACAAATGCAATAAGACAAATGTAATAATTGTAGAGGCTAACAGCACAACTCTCACGGGCACGCGAGACGTCGCTGTGCTCTCACCGCTTAGCCCTCCGAGGGGCTTTAGATTTAAACTTCGGCTACGTAGGAGCCGGGATCAGCAAACATGTCGCACTGCGTGCCGCACGTAGGAGCGGATTATATAGAATCTATTGACCGCTTTATCGAAAAATTAGATCGTATATTTTTTCGGCTGGGATAGCAAAGACACTATCTGCATTATCTTTCGGCTGGAAACTTTCGGCTAACTTTAACAAGGTAAATTGATGTCTCATTTGTAATTTTTAAATATGTGGTTTGAATATTGAAGTTAATCTTCTTAACATAACAAAATTAATATCTGCATTACCATATTTCGCCTGGGATAGCAAAGACACTATCTGCATTACCACACTTCGGCTGGAAACTTTCGGCTAACTTTAACAGTATTCAAACGGCATCTAAGCATTGTATTTGTATACAACATTCTGATTGATTTTAACACAGCTCTGAATTTTTCTGGTTTCTCAAGCCGACTGCGCGAATGCGAATGAAAATTAATGATTTTTGATCCGCACGCTAAACCAATCAGAACGCTTGAAAATATTTCTCCTCTATCTTTTTCCAAATAAAAATTCCCCTGCGAGTTAATTTTTTTTTATATTTTTGCTACTCGGTCCGCAGACGATCAACCTAGAGTTTTAAAAAATTTTGCTTAAAAACGTGTTAATTGTTAAAATTCCGCTTTCATGTAGGCGACGTGACCGCCCACACTCTCACCGGATTTATTAAGAAAATTCAAAAAATATTCCAAATAGTCCAAATATATACTGAGCCAGGTTTCCTAATAATATCAGCATTTTTGGATTTTTATCACACATTAATTTCTACGTACGGAATTGAATTTGATTGGTAAAACGGTAAAATCCGGTTAAAATTATCTAGTTTTTTTTATGTATTACTACTTACGATTTGCCAGGGCCTGGTTCTGCATTGCTTATAAACGTATTTGAAGCATTCGCCAACATCGCTATTATCATAATGGGGTCTCAAAAGCCTTGATGAAAGCGTTCAAAATTTACATACCATAAATAAATATTTTGCCGTTTAAAATGTTTGAAAAATATGACTTGCCGCTTTCCGGATCAGAACTTAATATTTCTAGAATTAAACAATTTATTAAACAATATAAATAAAAATACGCAAAAAGTCTTTCGAAGATAATAAAAGCACACAATGACAAAAATTTTAATCGACTAACGGAAACGTCAAATAAAGTAGACGAATTTTATTGCGCAAAAACTATTAGTTACTGACTTCACACTGTGAGTGTGGATAAAATCTCAGAGTCGAGCAGCAGCCTTCAGAGGAGATCCATCCCTTACTTTTGTTTTGGTGATGACAAGTCACACTATTGAAGAAAATATATCGAAGTCAACTGTAAACTTCTTTACACTTGAAACAAAAACATGTATTGGTTTTCTTTCAGCATCTCCGGCCGATTCTAGGTCTTGAAACCCTATACTAGTTATTTAGTATGTTGATAGTTTTAACCACGTTGGACCTTTCCATCAGAGTGAATGGTTGATTAATTGTTTGGGATTTAAACCTTTTGAGGTTAGCCAAGTTAGCTGGAATTTCACTGGAAGCGTACATGATGCCATTGGCTGAGGTGCGTACTTGATTGTATCTTTAAGTTATCATGTTGGCTACGAGTGTCTTGGAATTTTAAGCGATCTCTTTTCTGCAGCCCAATACCGCCATAGAGTCGGTCCATCTGTGTGTTTCGTTTTCATTGCTGAAATCCTATGCCTTTCTCACTTTAATAAGAAGTTTTGATAATAATGAGGATGCATTTAATTCCGGTCTCGAAAGTGAGATTGAATAATTTAAGGGTGCTACCTTTGCTCGATACTGGGTTGAACCTTAACATCCCAATCGATTCAAGGATTTTTGCTGTAATTATGACTGGAGCTAACCAAATTAATGGATCAAAAATTGTTGATGCTTCCGGTAGTATATAGTTTTGTAGGGTTTTTACGCTTTTGTTGAACTCGATTGAGTGAAGTTCAGATTCTTTACAGTCATTTCATAAATATTTATTTCTTGTTATGCTCTTCCATTTTCTCAAGATTAATACTCCTCCTGATAATAACTCAAATGTCTGCCTCTGAGTAGTTACTACTTCTTCTAGGCTGTGTGCGCCCGCAATTTGGTTGTTGTGCTGTCCGTTTTTATAACAGCATGGTGTGATGTATCTGCTCCATATGTTTTAGTTTAAATTAAATTCTTCTTCCCTAGAATATTGCTATTAAATGGAATCATGACTTCTTCTGCATTCTTTTGAGTATTCCTAACATTGTATCTCCTCGTCTGTTGTTCTTCTGACTCGCAGAGCAGTTTTAGCTGTTTATCTATCAGCTAATGTGATAAGGCGGTGAAGTTTCTTGACTAGCATTTTATTGTTGAGGCTTAAACGACCAAGTATTTACACTCGGTTTAATTTTTTAGGCAATGCACTACTGATGCAGATCTCTTTTTACGCCTTCACGGATTATTCCACTATATATGTCCGCGCCTAGTAACATATCAATCCTAACTAAAGTTGGATTTGCAAGCAGCCTTTCATCTTGAATTTTATTGCTTAATCCTATTACGATTTTTTCTGGTAGCGGTTTTGTGATTGTTTTTAAAACTAGCGCTTGTGTCTATATGTTTAAAATAATGATGGAAATCTGGGGCGTACGTTAATCGTAATTTGGTCGTGTGGATTACCTTTTGATGCTGAAATTCCTGAGACCTCAACTATAACTCTTATTTTATAGAGCAAACTTAACTGATGTGCTGCTTCTTCATGAACGTGACCCGGTAGTATGGGATGACTATTGGTGTTAGTTTTTGACGTTATGTTAAGCTTCTATTGTGTTAGGTGCAGCAACGTATTATGTCCTCCTTTACAGTTGGAACATTTTATGTTACTGTTACGTATAGCATGTCTCCTCCCGCTACGGCTTCATCCCTTTAAGAAATTAAAACGCGAATATGTTTCAAATCTATGATTTTAGACAGGGTGGTTTTGTTGTTGTTATAAATGCGCGTTTTAGAGGTTATTGAACTTGTGTGTACACCTGTCGTTTCTAGTGAGTTCTCATACAAGCGTCGTAGTTCATAATCCAATTTTTGTGATATTATCAAAACGACAAAAGGACTCCACGAATCGGTGTCTATACTCCCAAATTTCGAAACTATACTCGGTATAGTTGTGTAATGTAGCTGTTTTATAGCATTGGTTGATTCATCCTTACTGGGTAGTTGGTTGAGCTTGGTGTTTGCGTGGAGACAAGTAATTGTTTGTTGTTGAATCTGTTCTCAAATATTTTCCATGCTGTTTCAGAATTATTTCCAGTTTCTTCTAAATGGCTGATTAATCTTCTTGTCGATCCTACCATGTGGGTTTTCAAATAGTTCATTTTGTGAGTATTCGTTAGTTGTTTGTTGTTGTGAACTAACGTCTTGAACATATATGTGCAAATCCTACCGACTTGGTATAATCCCCGTCTAAAGGTGGGATTTCTATGGGATTAAGCTTGAACTCCATAGACTGCGTTTATACCTACGTAGTGCTGTTTTGTACGAAATATTAGGAGTTGCCTTCATCTTGCTCTGTTGCGTTTATGCAAATTTTTACTTCAACAATTCTATGAATACTATATAGAACAGATGCTACCAACCCGATTAACCCAATAATACACAAAAAATTAGCAATATCAATAATATTGATATGGCTGCGCTTATTCTGCTACGAATAACAAGCCATAACGTACAACTATTGTAAAAAATGCCTAAGTTCATTAAAATTGAAATAGTTTCAACCTAATTTTTGTTGTACGATACTCGACGTATAAATATAGAAAACATGCTAGTATGGTCACATCTTGTACGGCGTAAATTTTCATAAAATTTCCGCCCAAGACGAAGAAATTGACTCGAAAACTATGTACTTCCCAAAGGGATTTACGATAAAATATCGTTAAATTTCCAAACTAATAAAGCATTTAGATGAGTATATTCTATAGATTTCAATCGTATATAAGAATACGAAAGTAAAAAAAAAAACGATATAATTTATGCCGCCATATTGTGCCTTGTTCTGGTGTAGTACTGTGTATAGTAAACGACGAATTATTCTACGATACAAAAATCATGCTTTGCATTCATTACTCATAAATAACTCAACCCGAAAAATAAGGTGATTTGTAGTTGTTGTATTATTTCTACCATTTTTTATGTATTTTACTTTATTGATCTTAATACTTATTTATAGAGTTAACTTAAGTTTTATATAGTTGTTGATTTTGTCTCATACACATACATACATACATACATACATGATACGTAAAATCAATGTAACTAACAAACTCAACTTTGATAACAAAACCACCAATTTTTTTGGGAAATATAAAATTTGGTAAGGACACGGTGAAATTAATTTCCAAAAGGAATCCATTACCGTAGCAACTATTTTCTTGGTGGATAACACATTCGATCAAATATTATGGTTATTTATAAGTATTGATTGAAATTTTATTGTACTTAAGTAATCGATTTCTTGCCCATTTGAGATCCAATTTTCCCAGTCTTATCATTACTACTACACTACCATTCGTTACTACGCATTATCAGGAACACTAAACTCGCATTCCAGCTATTTCGATAAAACTTCTCCAATATTTGCAAAAATAGAGGATAGAGCCATGAAAGAGAGGTGGAATTCCGGTCAGTTTGAAGTTCGCATAAATGAATGGATGTAAAACACATAACAAAGAAATTAGAAGGGTGAATATGTTTTGGCCAACACTCACGAAACTAAAACGAAAAATTTAACTAATCGGACTTTTCATAGAGCTTTCTCAATCAAAAAACATTATCCATTGTAAATTTCAGAAAACCACAAAGGGCAACTTTTGTTGGTTGAAATTTTAATCTTTAAATTAATTTAAATCTTTTAATTCCCTGCCGTTTTTTGTAAACGCTAAACGTTTCAATATCATTGCAAAAATTGAAAAAGCTCACATTGAAGCTGCCACTTCCGGTACACAAATTTCTAGTCAATCTGCCTACTCTAGAGATGCTGAATTTTGGTGAAATACATTGTTTTCCTCATTCATCGTCATTTCTTGAATGATCACGCCGCTCTAGATAATGACGATAGTCAGATGAATATTTCCCCTGAAGATCTTGACGACATGTTAAAATGTCGTTAATGGAATTGAAATTCAAACTAGCACGTGTAAAAAATTTAATCAACAATTACAGTATTCAGTCGACATCCTCAAATCTTTACCGAGGATGATTCAAAAATTGATTTCGTTCTCGTTGGTTATCAAAATCCAGTACGGAATTTAGTAATTTAAATTTATTTATGCCATAATGATTAGGGATCAAATTCTGATATGAGCGGATACGAGGATATCGTCATCATCCTCGTATAGACCATAACATTTCGAATATGGTGACACCGAAAGTATCAATATTTGGATCAAATAAATTTTAAATTGGCCATCTCTACCATTCTTCAAAATTTTCCGAAAAGTATAGAAATCTAACTTACAATTTTAATTAACAATAATAAGTGATAATATCAAATTATTTCTTTAATTAAAATTTAGAATACTTACTCTCCTAATAGTATACATCTTCCTTAACAACTAGCACCATCTATCTAAAGTAGAACAAATTATTGCTTAAAAACATCAATTTGACTGCAGCAGTAAAGCCGATAATGGCGTTTAAATCAGCGCATAGTTAGCGCCAATACTAGCGCCATTTGTTACATTAATTTCGAATTAATTGAAAATTTTACATAATATCCAGTTGAATTATAGTCATCTATGACGTTTATATTACATTAAAACTAGTTTATTGAGAAGTCGATCACCTTTCGCCCTAGTTCCAAAATATTCCGTCAGATGTCAGCCACTTTGCGTTAAAAGGCGAATAGACAACTACAAGTGGATCTGACGGCAAACAAATTTAACTTATTCGGTATTTTTTTGTATGTTAATTTTTATTTTCATAAAGTATGCCGCGCTACAATTTCATGGAAAAAAAAGACTCAATGAGCTTATTTTTAATGCGCTAGATGTCACGCTGTAACAGTCGTCAATGGGATTTTTTGTAAGACAAGTTTAATTTTATTTATACAGGGTGCCCCATCAGACGTTTTCAATTTAATTTGGCTCTAATTCAAAAACGAATGAATATTTTTCAAACTGGTTTGTTTTATTAGAATTTGAATTATGACATCCACGACTGGCTTTACAGTACCCCATTCCGACAACCCAATTTTTAGAACATTTTCGATTGTATACGCGGGCTCCTATCTCACCAATGGCAATTTCGATTTGATCTAAGCCTGGGATAGTCGCTGAATGGTTAGCGTAACACTTATCCTTAACAGCTCCCTACAAAAAAAAAGTCTAACGGAGTCAAATCGCAGCTGCGTGGTGGCCAATCGACATCTCCGTTACGGCTAGTTATTCGATCCCCAAAAACATTGTGCAAAAGACCGATTATTTTGCGTTTGCTGGGTGGCAAATTACGCCGTCCTGATGTAACCAAATGTCGTGTCTCCTCCTCTTGTCGCTCGGCAACGCGCCCCATTGAGTGTAAAGGCATGCATCGGCTTCTTCATGGTTACGTGTAAATTTTCTGAGCCCCAAATGCGACAATTCCCAAGCCCAATTAGCAAACCGAAAACGTTGCGGATGGTCATTTTGCTTCAGCTCCTGCACTAATTGAACTTTGTACGCCTTTATACTAAATTCTCGAACTTCGTAAAATATTCAATAAAGATTGCGAGTTGAGGGATGCTCAGACACATTCTGAGCAACAGCTGCAATGTTTCCGGCACGTCATGCTTTATCCAATAACAATCCAGTTTCACAAACTAGCTTCAGAAATTGATCCACAAATTGCCTTTTAGGCATTTCATTTATACTGAATTTTCAACGTACATTTCTTACAGTTTGGGTAAAACACTCAACACTTTGAAAGTAAATGTCAAACATTAAACTAATTTTCTGTCATAACAAGAATGACGTAAGTGCCGCCACCCTCGGGATAACCTTTAGTTGAAATTGCAAGCGCTAAAAGAGCCACCCGTTGCTTGATAGAATGCCAATCAAACCATAAAAATCAATCTGGCCTAAGTGGCTTAAGAAATAAAGAATTGGGTCTATAACTCGGTGTAGAATATCTATCCAATACTGTAAACCAAATATCATCATAATTTTTTTTTTTTTTTTGAGAGAGAGAGAGCTCTTCTGTTTGTCGAAAACGACTTTACTCAGAAACCATAGTCGACTGCTTTTCTAAAAACTTATACTAAACTCACTTTAAACGATAAAGTTACCTCAACATTTTTCATGACTCGAAATATCACTTTAAATTATTTCTGGCGCCTCAAGTCACTTTATAATGAAACATTAGGTATGAAATTAAAAATTCCCTGGTTATACCAGCAGAATTTCTTTTTTGTGCTAGTGTTGCCTCTTGGGTGAGGCGCGTAAATTGTTACTTGCCCCTATACATGATTCAAAAATAAAATTCTAGTAATAATGAAAATTACAATACTAATACTAATGTAGAATTCTTTCCAAATAAAATTTTGCTCTCAGATAAAAAAAAACGACTGCCAATGCAGTAAATTGGGAGGAAATTAAGATTTTTCATATCATTTTCTTGATTTGAGGAGACACTAACGAATACACCGTGGTTGGTGTTGTCCTTTTAATTTTAAACAGTTACTAAGTTATTTATTGCCATTTGTAAATCGAAGTGCCTGACATCTGGAGTTTATATTTTGAAATAATCCGATATCGTATTTTTTCCGATATCGAAAAATCCGATCCGCCGCGAATTTTTTTAATATGAAATTGTTTGGTCGAATTTGTCAAATATAAGCATGAAGTTAGCAATAATGCTCCCGTTGTTGTAGTCCTAATAAATTCAAAATAAGTAATAATTTAACCCTTTGCACTCGTATGTCACACTGGAAGTGACAATACTAAATTACTCTAAAACTCGTATATAAGTCTGCTGAAATCACAAAAATTTAAACATTTTATAACAGTAATAAATGAAATAAATATAATACGTTCAATTTTACCAAATTATTAATTTATTTATATAATTACCAAATTATTTTAATCCATTTAGCTAAAACAAATACAAGTACCCAATCACCTTGAAAATAAGTCGAATGCAAAGGGTTAAAATATCAATATTAAATAAATATATTATACTTACATTTTAAATATTGTTTAATTTATTTTTTTTTAGTTTTTATAATTCGTAAAAATAATACATATATTGATTTAAATTAAAAACACACATTCGGTAACAAAAAATGACATTCGTCACCAAATAGAAGTCGGATTTTGACATTCGATTTTCGGAAAATACGATTTTGTTTTCTCTTTTTAGTCTCATAATAGCGGATTTTCGATATCGGATATTCATAATAGCAACATCCGCTTTCGGATCCGATATCAAATTTTCATAATAGCCCCCTGTGGCACTATTCTGGTAATTCCCTGGGAATAGGGAATTGGGGAAAGATTTTATATGTAATTTCAGTTCAAATATTTTTTTCCGGCCTACTAAGGAGAAAAGTTTGATGTAAATATTTATAAATTGGGAATAATTTTTCCATATCTAAATTGGCAGGGAAAATTATTCCCAATTTTATTTTGTTTTCAAAAAAATTACCACTAGATTTTTACCTCAGTATGCCAGAAAAAAAATTTCAAAATAGAAATTACATATAAAATCTTTCCCCAATTCCCTATTCCCAGGGAATTACCAGAATAGTGAAACTGGTGGAATATTTTAAAACTGTAAAAGTAGAACAAATTAGATTTTATGTTAAGTAATTATACTAATATTTGATTATGATTAGACTAAATATTAAGTATAATGTTAAATTCGTTTATACTAGGTTGTTCAGTAAGTTTTGTCGTTTGGTAAGAGATAGCGCTATTACGTTCGTATAAGGACTCTTCACCTGAAAGAGAAACGTATTCACGTATTTTGAATAAGGTTCTGAAATGAGTCAATGATACGCGCTTCTTGTTTACATCTTAAAAGTACATAATTATAAAAATAGTTGTGCAGGGTTGCATTTGAATTTTAGATTTAAAACTTGCGAGTCTAAATAGAAAATAAGTGCAGAGTGTCGTTTAGAATTCGTTATGTTAATTTTTTGCAGACGAATAATTAAGTTTCAGATAATACGTACGGTGGTTTTTCTAATAGCTAAGTTCATACTGAGGCTACATGAAAAATTGGAAATAAATTTTTCGGATAAAATCAGCATACAATTATTCCTCGTATTATTATATTAGCTAGATATCGGTGCATCTTAAGCCCGCTCTGTGTTATAAACGTGCCTCGGCCCGGAACTCAACTAACAAAATTAATTCCATCCTTGTCCTATATGTACCGGTAGTAAGTAGTCGACCAACAGAGGGGCATATGCTCCACCGATCCAAACTCGAAGGCATTGTTTGAGCAATCTTCCACTACTTACACATCAACACAAACCACGTTATTGAACCTTATCGGTTCACAGCACAGTCATAATATTCAATGTTGGAAGTAGACAATGTGAAAAGACGAGTTTGCTGTGCTAAAATATATTGAAAATTTTAATATATGCTTAATTTGTAAAGTTTACAGTGTTTTACGAGCGAAATTATCATTCCTAAAATATCCACCAGCAATTTTTTTTTCTTACTTGTATAAAAACTAGATACAAGTTATAGCAAAGTGTTGTGTTTTATTTAAAACAGGATATGTCCTTTGAGCATGGAACATATTTGTCCCCTGCATTTTCTGGAACTCTGGAAGAAAAATTGATGGCTGGCAATGAAATTGACTTTTTTTATTTCTAAATAAATCTTATGAACGAATCATGACTTTTATTTTATGCCTCGGTAAGTTTGTGCGAGAAAGGGTTAATATAAAATGTAATCCCCTAAATTGCTTAATTGCCTAAATTTAGGCTGATAAAATATATTGTTCAATTTCATAATTTTTTAGTGGTCTTTAGCCGACAGAATTCGCACGCAAAATAAAACAATAAATACAAACTTTAATCGGCAATTCAAAAGATACATATGTAATGCGTATGGGTGTGTAACGAAATCCCGGTTTTCAAAATCCTATCTTTTAAAATTCCGGTTTTGTATAAAAAAAAATCCTGATTTTTAGGAAATGCTGGTTCGAATTTTTAAAATTTGACATGTGGGAAAATGAGACTCTTAAATGATTTTTTGACAAAATTCAAAAATGAGTTCGCGATGAAGTTCCAGAAAATGGCTAATGTGGATGGAATTTGGCCATTTCTTACCAGATTTTGTTGAAATTCTGTTGTTTTTTAAAATTTTGTTTTCCGAAATAATTATTTTGATTATTTCATAATGAAATAATGAATATTTAGTGAAATAATATTGCCCGTGAGAGTTGTCAAAGCTGTCAGCTTCTACTCATCAAGACTTTAGAACTAGAAGAAAAGAAAACCGGGATTTTGAAAATCGGGATTTCGTAGTACACCCGGTTATCAGTTTTGAAGTAATGCCCAAATGTGACAAGACACTCCACAATGTATTCCTCTAGATCATAAGCCTGGAAATTTATAAATAGAAAATGCACCACAATCCTCAGAAAAAGTTTGATCGGTTGTTGATCTGCCTGGACGAAAACGGCATTGGTAGTCGCCCAAATTCCGCTCGCTATAAATTCAAAACTTGTCAGTAACTACGGTGGCCAAAACCTTCTAGCCGCTGTTGAGCAAAGCTATTCCGCGATACTTGTTACAATTAAGCGGGTCTAGTGGACAAATTAGAGCTATTTTCCATTCTTCTTTTATACTCCCTGCGAATCAAAACGATGAAATCAGCCCAAACATGCGGTAGAAGAGGTAACCGCCGGTGTTCTTGAGCATTTCGTTACAAATGCCTACCTCACCAAATTTCTACTTTGATATCAGATCAATGTCGGCTTCGTCGAGCTACATATTTATCTCACATATGAAAAGTTTTAACCCAAGTTTTTATTTAACAATGGCGTGCTCTTATGTATATAATATGTGTCGCTATATGCTCGGAAATGAAACGGAATGATAAGAAAAATGGATATTTCTTGCCATTTTAAAATATTTGTAAAAAGTCGAAAACTTATGTTAAAAAAAATAAATTATAGACAGTAAAATTTTTAAACCAAATACAGAGCAGTCAAAATAAACTACTGTGAGCCCTCGGTACGGCGCAATAAAAATTAAAATGTTAAAACACTAATTCAGGATTAATAATAGCTATCACACAGTACAAATTTTATTCTGATAAACTGACTAAAATACCTTTTATATGTTATTGTTTATATGAAGCTTGTAAAGCCAGCAGGCAAAAATATCGATTAAACACACACCCCTTCGAGTGGCGCCTTATCTGTGTGCCTCTTTTTCATTAAAAAATGGATGCTGAACTTGGCTAATAATGTGAATACAGTATACGTTTCGAAGATGTATGTAACAGATATTTTATTTCGTCTCGAAATATATTTTGATGAATTTGACGCAGAAAAATTCTTTCATTTTCCGGATTCCTTGACCATTCTCGAGGTAGATTACATCCAAGATTGTGTAGTAACGATACTACAAATAATGCATCAAAAAATGTTACAGGATCATGTGAAACACTTGTGATTAAAGTTAAGGCAGCTACTGATGTGCGCTTATTTACCGATATGCAAATCGCACGAGCTACTAATTCTATGATGCACGCTAATTTACCGAGTGATACACGAGAAATAATTATTGAGCCCATCAAATATGCATTTGAGTATTTAAAAAATTATATAATTCATGTTACTGACGTTAGATTTGTAAACAAAAATTATTTACAACCGGGAATGGAACCGCTTATGGGTGTCCAAATATAAAAACATATGTTAATCAAAGTGAGGTCGTGGCGGCAGACAGGACCTGACAAATGGTTTAGGTTGTTTACTACTGCATTGGTTATTAAACATAAATTGGAACATAATTCAATTCTGTAAATTCAGCAGATAAACTTGAGCAATACTCCTACTTTAAAATCATTAGAAATTCATCCTGAAAGAAAATGTCCATAGTTGTCCAAAGGCAGATCTAAGCCAAACAGTCTATAAATAAATTTTACCGCAAAAATTTAAAAATAATGTTTTGATTTGACTTACCGGAGACAGGATGAAGCTAACGGTTTTTGCAAATATAAAAATTTAAAATGACTCAGAATATCTTGATTTATTTTCGTATTCGTTTTGTAAAAATTGTATGCCTAATACCTTTCACAAAATTTGAAGTGAAAAACTGTTAGATGGCTATCTCAACTAAAAAACAATGGGTAAAACAACAAAAAATGCTTAATTATCTACAAATATTCTACACTAGGTTGTTCTGAGGCGCTTCGCACCCGTTTATTCCCAGCAAAGTGTAGTTAAATATTTTTTAGATAGATCGCATGTAACGCGAATTTTGAAAAAAAAAATCACATCGACGAATTTTTATTGGTCACCCTGTGCATTTTTAAGTGAGTCAGTCAGTGACACAGATGTTTATAGTATATTTTTTTAATAGATCGTATGTAATGCGAATTTGAAAAAAAAATCACATAGATGATTGTTTTTGGTCACCCTGTGCGTTCTCGAGTGAGTCAGTGAGTGAGTGACATAGACGTTATAATATAGAAAAGAACATTTTTGGTCACCCTGTGCGTTCTCGAGTGAGTCAGGCTGATGTCACACTAGGTATCACAAAAACCGTATTTTCCCTCGTTTCTTTCCCCGTTTACCTATGGCTCCGGTTTTAATTGCGGCTTAAACTAATTGTCGGTGCAACCACACTAACACAAACATAAATGGCTGATGGCACATTAGGTATCACAGAAACCGTATTTTTCTTCGTTTCTTTCCCCGTTTACCTATGATACAGGTTTTAATTGCTTAAATATATTTTCGGTTCAACCACACCAAGCCAAACATAAATGAAATAAAAATATTTCAAGGCCATTTTTGACTTATGCCAGCGTTTCCCAAAGTGGGTTCCGTGGCAATTTATATGGGTTCCACGAGCTAGTACCAGATAAAATCTATGCCAAATGGTTTCATTTCATAACATCCTTTCAAAAGCAATGAAAAGCCAACGGGACTACTAGCAGTAGAATACGAGAATTTTATTGAAATTAGTTCGGATACTCGCTAAGTTCGAAGAGGTGCCGTTAGCAACTTTCTGCCGTAATATATTTGATGAATATAAAAATTTAATCAAAGAGGCTATTAGAGTTATATTGCCGTTCGTAAACAACACATTTATGCGAAACAGGATTTTCCATGAATAGGGTTCCATGAAATTTGAAGAATCGGAAAAGGGTTCCGTGGCAAAATAAGTTTGGGGACCGCTGACATACATTTTAGTTTAAATTTTATTTTCAAGAGAGCAGAATAAACCAAAATAAAAAAAATTGGGGCTATGTATATACACGGATGCCTAATTCCACACACGGTTTTTGGTATCTGGTATTTTTTTCAAAGCCAACGTGCATATCCACCCTAGGGTAACTTTTATCTTGTAACTTTTTCGTTTCTTTCCCCTTTACCAATAAAATCGGTTTTATCTGCGCCGCAATTTTTTGATTTTATTGGTAAAGGGGAAACAAACGAAGAAGTTACCGGATACAAGTTACCTTAGTGTGGCATCAGCCAACTAGTCGAAAAATTGTTTCTGTGATACCTAATGTGCCATCAGCCATTGACGTTTATAATATATATAAAACAATCCATATCAACAGCTATGTATAAATATGCACACCAAGCACCACAGCAGTTTGTTGAGTTTTAGTTGGAAAATCGAATTGTGTCAATTTTATTGAGGCTATGAGTTCTTTGGTGCTGCTGCGTGTGGAACCTATTGTTGTCGCGGCAGAGCAACTTAATTCAATATATTTTTTATTGATTTAAATTTTTCTATTAAAATTACAAAATATTTGAAATTACTATGATTTTGATCATTCCACAAGCGAATAAGCGAATATATAAATTTACAGCCCGCTGCTGCTGCTTGGTGTGTTTTCATCCTTAGAAACACAATTGATTACATTTTTTCGATTTGTCTGCCATCAGAATCCACAGGCTGATGTTGTTTAATCTCAGTAGCTTAATGCTGCAGTAATACAGATTTACCCTGTAAGCAATTCTATAATTTTCTCAAATTTTCAATTTTTTTAACGGTACTCAACTAATTAACTAACTTAACTAACGGTACGCAACCACTCGAGTGTAAATTCCTCTAGTTTCAACTCTTTTTATGCCTAATTCCATGGCAAAATTTGAAGACAGCAATTTTTTTACTGATAAAACGCAAAACAAAAAAAAATCTTAAAATTCCATAAGAGTGACAAAGAAAGAAAATATTTTTTATTTTGTTTTTTATGGTTTTACATTTTGGCATAACCTAAAAATTTCATAAAATTTTTGATCTGTACATTTTCGTACATTTCGATTTTTTTTATAAATATTTTAATTTTTATATACCTATCACTGAGAAAAAAAACCAGTAAAAATAAAAAAATATACATATAAAATCAAAAAATATACATATATTTTTTAGGCGAAAAGTCTCGTTTTTAAAATCAAAAGGATAATCTTTATTTCGAGGATAAAGGATAATCTTTATTTTTAAAATAAATTTTTTCCCAAATTTGTTTATAAAAATAAAAAAATTGTTTTTATTTTCAAAATACTTTCCTTACTATTGTCAAAACGTTTTCTTAAATTTTAAGAGATTGTTTTTTAAAAATAAAAAACTATTGGCTAGTTTTAAAAGATTTATTTTAATTTTTAATAATTATTTTTTAACAAATGCCACACAATTTTATCAAATAAAAGTAATCCGTAATACACTTTACAAATCCAATGACATTCACAATGTTTGCGAATTGTGACTGTTCAAGCCAGCAAAAACAAAGAGGTCATCTACTCATAACATATCTACCACCAAAAGTAGAAATTAACTCCCCCTCCCCAATTATTAACCCCTCGGGCCCTTGTGTAAAAATACACACAACCCTTTAAAAAATAATAACTTCCTCAAGTTCTTTCTTGGCAGTTTGGTTTCGTACCGATAGTGACCTGCGATGGACCAAGTTCTGATTGAGGGGTAGATGGTTAATTTGTTGCTTTATCGAGTAATATGGCGTGGCATATTTTAGTTTGGCACGCGGCCAAACGCCAAAATATGGCATAAATTATGACAACAGGCACATGTAAATAGACGGCTGTAGGTATTGCTTATTGGCTTAACTGCGAATATTGTGACAACCAAGTTTGATTCAACTTATTGGAATTAGAACAAAAGTAATTTTGAATTCGTTAAGGGATTTAGTTATTAAACAACCTAAGAGATATCCGCCAAACGATTTTATACCTCTACTACTGTTAAAAAGTTGGTCTACTCATCAGGTTGCAACGATCAAAACCAAACTGCAAAAATTTAAACCTTCATACCTTTAGTATAACACAAGAACATATAGATTTGGCGAATTATATAAAATACAGACGAATTGAAAAATAAAACAACGTGATTTCTGGCAAACCAATAAATATATACATTTTCAAAAGTCATTAATATCAACAAAAAAAATTTAAAATTCTAGAACTTTTCTTTTGAAATAAATGGTTCTGTTTAAGTAAATAAACTTTTTAAATTTAAAAAGTACTTTATAAATCATTTTATAAAATATGTTATTAAAATAAAAAAAACTATTTATTAGTTTGTAAAAATCTCATTTAATTTCAAAAAAATACTTTTTAAATTCAAAAAAATTTATAACTTTTAGAAATTAAAAACTTCGTTTTTTAATTTTACAAACCAAAATTTTTCTCAGTGATGCACTACAAAAAGCCACTAACGTTAGCAAATTTAAACTCAAAAAAAACAAATCGACTTATTTTGTATGAGTGTGAGAAAAATTTCTTATCCTTACATACATTTTTTGTAGATGCTGCCATAAAAAAAACGGTTGACGGTCTCTTTATCGTAAACAATTTATCGTGTTTCAATTTAACGTGAACATTTAATCGTAGAACAGTTTATCGTGGACACAATTTATCGTGGACACAATTTATCGTAGGACAATTTATCGTAGAACAGTTTTTTCGTGGACAATTTATCGTAGAAAGGTTTTATGCGTGGTATCAAAAAATTAGTGGGATTCTTTAATGATTTTTGGGAGAAGTTCTGGAATATTGCCTTGTGGGACGGAACTCGGTAGTTTCTTAACCGATTATGATGGGATTGGGTATGTTGGATGGAAATGGGATTATTAAATGATTTTTGGAGGAAGTTCTGGAATATTGCCATGTGGGACGGAACTCGGTAGTTTCTTAACTGATTATGATGGGATTGGGTATGTTGGATGGAAATGGGATTATTGGATGATTTTTCGAAGAAGTTCTGGAATATGGCCATGTGGGACGGAACTCGGAAGTTTTTTAACCGATTATGATGGGATTGGGTGTGTTAGATGGAAATCGGCTGAAACATGTCGGCTGATAACTTTCGTCTAAAGCATTTGACAGTTCATATTATATTTTCGGCTGGGATAGCAAAGGCACTATCTGCATTACCATCTTTCGGTTAGAAACTTTCGGCTAACTTTAATAGGTTATGCAAATATCCGATTTATTTTTCTTTTGTTTGAACTTCAAGTTTGCTTGTTGCTTCTGATATATATATATATATATATATATATATATATATATATATATATATATATATATATATATATATATATATATATATATATATATATTTTAGGATAGCAGTATCGCTAGGATAGTAGTATTTGCAGAAGTCTACAACTTTTTCAGACATGTTGCTACTGTAGGTATTCGATAAACCTTTTGTATAAAAAATGAACAGAATAGGTCCAAGTGCGCTTATGGTATACCTGCTGAAATTCTTTTTAGTTTAGCTTCAGAGTACTCAATTTTCAAATACTCAAATTTCCGGGTTTTCCTAAACAAAATTTATTAATTAATTTGCCACGATCTACGAAATTTTTGCAAGTAAATGTAAAATGACACAGTTCTTATGTATATTTTATGAAATATAGAAGAATCTCTTTATTTAAAAACAAGGACATTTTTAATTTTGGTTGTACAATACAAATACAAATGCATTTTAGATTTGTTCATATTTTATTCCTCATATACGATATGTCAAGATCATCTCTCTTCCAAATGCACAGCAAATAGTGAAACTTTCTGTTTGTCGCTTTTAGCCCAGGATTCGTCATCATTTTTGATAGGTGGCATATGCGTTTTGGTTCTTTTTAACTCTTCGCTCTTTTCCAAAGTGTGTAAACCCGCGAGACCGCTTATTTTTGCTTTCGTTCCTTATTTCCTTTATAAGTGGTTAATTTGCACAGAAAATTTAGGATATTTTTTTGTTGCAGAGCACTAGTCTACTGCCAGATTCTTCGAGCTTTCCATTTCCCTTTAACTCTCTGAACTCAGGAGGATAGTTGTGTTTCCTCATGGTAATGGTATGAGGAATAGGAATAGCTTTCCAAGCTGCTTGTTGAATGCCGTATTTCTTGACACTTGATCTGATCCAGTTCAGTTCGAATTTCATGAAACAACGCAATGGCGCTTACTAGATTTCAAGTTTTCCATAGAAAATTTCAACTGATCTCGATAAATGGGTGTCATGAAATACAGAAAATTGAGCATGTTTTTGTGTTGCGGAGCACGAGTCTGCTGCCAGATTCTACCAGATTTCCGTTTTTCTTTAACTAGTTCTCTGACCTCCAGAGCATAATTATGTTTCCTTCCGGTGTTGGTATGAGGAACAGGTGAACGTTCCCAAGCTGCTTATTGGATATTATTAATGAATGTTTCTAGTTGGTCTTCCCGCTGCATCTCTGTTATAATGGGTTCGCGGAGATTTGAAAGTATGTCAGCAGGTCAAGATGTTGCTTTATCGCCAGGGTGAACTTCGCACCTTTGTTCTCGCTTTTCCTTTAAAGGCTGTTAGTCCAGATCCCCAAAATTTATTCTTTGCATGTGATAAAATTTGGTCCTAGTGATTTAAAATGTCGACTCTGGTGTGGGGGATAGTAAATAGGGGCACCACGTGCAGGTGAAGTTGACATTTGGTGTGATATATTAAACTTCTAGACCGACGCATCTTACCCCGGCCCTCTTACATCATCTTAATTTTGTATGTGCGATAAATTCAAACGAGTTTTCGCTGCACCATGTGACATTTCAATTTATAGTTTTTGCTAAAATAGCGTAAACACCTTAGATCTGCGTTAATGATTTTTCACTCTTCGCCGGAAACTGGAGTGACAATTATAAATGCCAGGAAAAACTTAAACCCAGATATAATGCACATAGGAAAAACCAAATTACAAACAATTACGAGTCATTCTTGGACTAGAGACTAGGGAAAACCTTTTATTACGGTATAAGCTTTCTGTTTCACAAAGAGAAAGTTTAGAGGTTGAAACAAATTTTTAAAGCAACTTATTTCGCCATAAAATATATAAATCGTAAAACTTAAATCTCATTGACACCATACGTGTATAACCGCCAATTTCACTCTTTATAAAATACAATTGAATCGTAATACAGGTGAAACCCAAAAAGCAATAAAAAGTGGCAACACAAATTATAGAAATTCTATTTATTACACCAAAAGAGTAACTTTTTTTTTTTTTTAATTTGTACAATTCCATATATTAAATTTCCATGAAACTTTTCTTTTGAAGACTTATCCAAACGGCATACACAACAAAAAAAAATATATGGCTTTTAAAACAAAATGAAAACACCAGGAGGAAAATAACAAAACGGGCACCTCATTGCAACTGAACATGCAACTAAAAATTTAAAGCTTTTCAGGACCTTAAGTAGTTCAAGTCATGACAAAACATTTGTATAGATTCTCTTAACTTAAACTACTGTAATTTATTGATTACAGTTGTAATGGTTTGTTAACTCATACAAAACACCAACATGTACAATTTGCGCAACAAGGGAACAATTGGGGTGACTCAAAGTGTTAATCATAAAAGTGAAAATTTACTAAACAACAACAATAAACATAAGTTTCATGTTTCTGTGTGTAGTTGTTGGGTTTCAGCTTTTGTGTGAGTGTATGGCGAAAAGTTCAATTGGAAACAATAAAAAGTTGTACCATGTTACAATTAAAGTTTAATTTAATTTTGATAGAAATTTTGTGGAATGGTAATTAACGGCCTTGGGTGGGATGCTTGATGTGGTAATTGGTTTTTTATAAGGATATTGTTCTGGGGTTATTTCAATTATCGATTTCCGAATATTTTTGGTAATTTAATCGTCATGATGGTGCCTGCCTGATTAATTTCTTTACACAAATGAAACAGTTTTTTTTTTGGTATGTACTAATTTGTGAATGTTTGAATCATATTTCTTCCACTGTCTTGGTTCGCATTTCTAAGTAATTGATCAATCAATATCATTTGGGCCATCTTTGTGTGATTTGTAAAGCCGAGCTAAAAAATGTTAAATAATGTTTCATTATGCTCAGTATATGACCTCTCAAATTGATATACTCTCTTGCAATTCAATTTTCAAGCTTGTGTATTAATGAAATCGGCGTTGTACTCAAGGGTCAACATCACTTTCATGAGATCCGTAAGGAAAATTGAAAAGAGAAGAGAGTCAAATTTCATAATTCTTGTCTACGGAAATGGCGAAGTGTAAGGTTGGGTATTTCTCAATAAATAACAAAAATCTTATCAATTTCGTTTGCTTGTTTCTTGAAATTGACTAATTTGAACGGAACCTAAGTTTGTCGTCAAACTCGGATTATATGGTGAAAATGATAACTAACCAATTTCTCAAATTCGCTTAACGAGCTGCGCTCTTTCATTTGCTTAATTCATATATTTTCGGTATAACTTCTCAATAGATTATGTTTATAGAAAAGATTGATAGGCTGAATTCTGAAAACTTTCAATACATCCAAAGGTAGTATTCTCGCATTTTATAACCGATTATGATCAATTTTGGCCGGTATCGAAGTGTATGTAGTTATCCAGTTTCATCCCAGAAAAATAAAAATATTAATCAGGCAATACTAATTATAACCTGTTCCAGGACTTTGAAAGTATGACAATGCAAACAAATGTTGAATTTTTCTATATTGATCGGCGATATCGTAAGTGATTGTTTCAAGCCGTATCTCGTTCACTTGTTTCAGCAGGTCTGGAACTAGACGTTGTTTTCAACGGATCGATTCAATTGATTGCTAACGCAATTCCTCTCGTACAATATTTCAGTGTCAACAGTATTCCCTTGACGTTCACTGAGGTGATTTCATCCCTAATTGCTGAAGATTACATATAAATCGTTTGATTCACTCTCCTTGATAACATTTTTGAATATAAAGGGTTTTCCAATAAGAGTGATATGATTTCTTTAAAAAAAAACACTAATTGTTAAGGAAATTGAAATGTTTTTTATTTAATGTGAAGTACAATCGATACAATTAAGTTCTGAATAAAACGTCATTCAAATGGCCTCCACGACTTCTTCTATAGGAACGAATTCGATGAACCCCATTTTCGAGCACTTTTTCCACTAAATCAAGTCGTATGTCATGGATAGCACCTTCAAAATATTGACTTGTCAAGCTTGAAGAGAGTTTGGTTTATTGCTAAAGACCAATGACTTCAAACAACCCCACAAGAAATAGTCTAATTTCGAAAAAATACGGACCGATGATTCCACCAGACCAAAAACCACACCAAACTGTCAATTTAGGTGAATGTAATGGTTTTTCATGAATATTTTGTGGACTTTCTTCGCACCAGAATTGACAGTTTTGTTTATTTACCGCACCACTCAGGTGAAAGTGAGCCTCATCGGAGAAGATGATTTTCTTAAAAAATCGATATCGTTTTCAAGTTGTTCCAAGGCAAAATCAGCAAACTCACGACGTTTACGGTAGTCCAATGGCTTCAGTTCTTGAGTGAGAACAATTTTATACGGATGCAAACCCAAATCATTTCTCAAAATCCGCCAGGTTGTGGTTTGAGACAGTCCCAATTCTTGAGAACGTCTTGGAATCGACAAATTGCGGTCTTCAGCAACACTTGCCTGAACGACAGCAATATTTGCATTACTACGAGCATTTCTTTGTCTTATTGACAATTGAACATTATGTAAAGAAAATGTACGCTCAAAATTTTCAACAATTCGACGAATAGCGAGCACACTTGGACGATTATTACGAATATAAAATGGCAAAATCGCACGAAAAGTTGCAATTGGAGAACGATTATTTTGATAATAAAACTGAAAAATTTGTAAACGTTGTTCTTGCGTATATCTCACCATGATGAAATTGTAAACATTACTGAATACAATGAAACAAAAAATGACAGATCATGACATATTACAAATGGCCGAAATGTCACTTAAAAATCATATCATTCCTATTGGAAAACCCTATACTATACTTTTTCGTTTATATGGGATCCATACATTTTAGATAGAATTGTAATAACAAACAACCAAATTATCGTCAAATACAGTTTCTTGATAGCTTTGATTAATTAGCAATATAATTTTTGCATGTAGTAACCCATCTTCATGCTCACATCGTAATTTTGAGTAAATGCAGACAGGACAAGGAATTTCAGTGAATATTAAAAATTAAGATTTAAAAAATCACCCTTTTTAAAAAATTGTATGGGAGCACCTAGATCCAGGAGCCAACCTCTTCATAAATATTACGAAAACCTGCCCATTTTGGTATAAATCCCCTTATGCAAAATTTGAATTGGATTTGATGGATGGTGTGGGAGTAACAGGGTCCCCTGATCTATGCGACGGGCCCCTCGGATTCAAGCATGTCACTAATTTCATATAATCCCTTTCCTTAACTCATTTCCGTCTAAACATTTTACAAAAATTAAATTTTAGTACCAAGGCCTCTAGAACCCGCGGTTCAAACCTCTCAAAAATTACGTAAGGTTGGTTCTGGACATGCAACTTATACAATACATGTTTAAATTTGTATGATGATTGGTTGAGTGGCTGAAACATCTATTCGGAACAAATAGACATTTTTTGTGAAAAAATTATATGGGATCACCCACGAGACCCAAGTGGCCGAGCTTTTCAAAAATATTACGAAAACCTACTCATTTCGATATAAAATGCCTATACAAAATTACATGACACTAACTTCATATAACCCTTTCCTAACTCAATCTCGTGGAAAAAATTAAAAATATTGAAATTTAAGAAAAAAAATCGTGTTGGTGCCTCCCCAAGTAACAATTGGATAGGTAAATTGTCCTAGACAGCAAAATCAGGGCTCTTACAACGTCGTGAAGTCCGAAAAATTACACAAATTAGTTATAAATGGTAGATAGATATTTAATAACTTTTGAGAACGTTGTTGCAGTAAAACATATAGCTAATTAGCTTAAGTAGGTTTATAACACATTGCAGCAGCGATTTTTTTACACACCATAAAGCAAAAAAATCGGGACGAAAGCAATTTTGCAGAGGTGAGATAAGTAGGTATAAAGGCATTGTAGAAGGGTTATTGTTATATGCCGCAAGGAAAAATGTCGGGAGGAAAGCATTGTTGCTGCGCTAGTCAACCAAACAAATACGACCTCTATAATAATCTAGGTTTGACATTTATGGTATACAATCAAATAAGGTGTTGTGAGTGTGTTATTTTTGGCGAATATAATGGCGAAGAAAGATTTACACACTTATTTTAGACCATTAAAAAAATGTAAAGCCAACACTACAGTTTATAGAAAAGTAAAAACCACAAAAACCAAATGAAAAAAGTGACTAGTATGTCGGTCTTCTTAATTTTTTCTTTGCCAGTGTAACATTAAACTTGCATTTTATTTTTAGCTACTATAGCATTAAAGGCGTGCAATACAAAACCACTGAAATATACTATTTTTTCCGCTAATGTAATATTAAAGTTGTTCCTTTTACGTCTGATGTTTCGGTTCCTGTTAATGTAGCTTCAGAGAACCAACAGCAATAACATCACTACATACGCCACCACATAAGTTACTAATCGAAATAAACCTTGTAATTAATTTAAATTGATACTGGACTCTTACATGTCTATAATAAACATATTTTCAGATCAAGTAGAATATGACAATTAAACTGCTGCTGAAGAGCATCGTATTTTATTTGAACCATCTCAGCGTACATTATCTCAGCCACAAACTATGTCAGATTCTAAATGTTATAATAATGATGAAATTAAATCCGAATACATATAATTTAAATGACAGCGAAGACGAAGAGGACGAAGAAGAAGATTTTGTGCAAAAAATAAGGAGATGAGCGATACATTTTAATATAGCACAAACCGAATTAAAGGAGCTTTTATCTATTTATAACTACTCTTTAACAAAATAAACAATTGCCAACTAAACAGTGCTTAACTAGTTAAGCTGCTTAACTTAAGCACACCACAGAAAATCGACAATATCTTTTCTTTGGATGGCAGATCTTATTAGCGTCCAGGAGAGAAAAATTGTTTAGAATTATATTTTAAATCCTTAGACCGCCCAATGTCAATCAGTTTAAATATAAATATTGATGGAATCCCAATACATGAAATTGATAATTTAGTATTAATGGTTTAAAATTATTTGAAACGTTTTGTAGAGGGATTACAAGCACTTTTGGAAAAAGGAATTATTTCGGAAGCGGCCCTCTTTGAAAGTAGATCCAAACGGTAGTTCCAGTAGCTCCTCCTCCTCCCTGTACAGCTGATACTCGGAATATTTGGTGAGCAAGCCTGCTGGTTCTGAGCACCATGAACTATCGGGTTATTTGTCCTAGAACCCTCAAGAGTAGGAATTCTGTGGGTGTCCGGTGGATAATGAACAATACCATTATCTTGCTCTCACACAAACAATTCCTTTTTGCCTATTGTTTCGAGAACACAGAAAACCTAAAAATCATAACAAAACTATTAAATAGTATTCCTATAATGTATAAAATATGATTTCATAGTAAATAGTTATCATTATCAAAGATAAAATGTACTGAGTTTGTAATTAATGCGTCAATCTGAAAATAATTTCGAGTAAAAACTTTCCGAAATGCAGTTGTATTGTACAGTGGTATGCCAAATTTATATAAGAAAAACTGCTTATCTCAAATCAAAATTACTTGCCAAATAGCGAAACTGCTAACACGCAATGAAATTTTCATTAGTTAACTAAATATGGATAAAAAAACGAAATTGCTTAGCTCAAAGTAAAATTACTTACCAAACAGCGAAATTGCTTAGCGCACCGCGAAATATATAGGAGTAAGCTAGATGTGGTAAGGGAGAAACTGCTTAGCTCCAGCAAAATTGTTTAACTTAAAGCAAAATTACTTACCAAACAGCAAAACTACGGTTAATAAAGGAAAACTGCTTAACTCAAAGCAAAATGGTTTAACAAACAACTAAACTGTTTAATACACAGCAAATTCTATAACTACAATAATGTTGTTAACCCTCCAGGAGGTACAGTTGTTTCAAAATGTTAATGAAAACTTGACAGCCTACGCGCATAAATAAAATATAAATAAATTTGGCGGAAAATAGAGACGAAATTTGAATTTTTGAGGTTACATATTTATATATTATATGTATAATTTATAAATAACCATTTTAATGGATCTAGCTAGATTGCAATATTTAATCCTTTTTCGGAAACTCAGATCGCTTTTGTTGTTTCACTTTTAATATTGACTCAAATAATCCTCTGAATGTAAAATTTTACATTATTCATAATATTTAAATTGTAAATTATGTACAAATAAAATTTAAACTTAGCTGCAAAATGCCGTGTTGTTTGTTTAGTTGTTGTTTAATTAAAGTCATGAATTGTAAAATTAATTAAATTAATAAGTAGTATATAAGTTTAATTAAATTAATTGAAAATGTCAACATGATTTTTTATTATTGTTATTATTATGTTCATAATTATTAAATCACACAATTTGTGATATTTTCGTACCCATAGTATTAGTAATACCTACGACAATTTTAGACCTAATTTTCTATTTTCCTACATTGAAATTTCTACATTGAAATTTCTTTCTCTTTACAGTCATAACAAATGGCTGATATAGGGTTAAGGTAAACAATTATTCTATGCGAGGTCCGACAGCTATAAAACGCTTAGCACAAAGCAAATGCGGTATGATTACCGATTTCCTCGTCTAGAAGCTGATTAGTTATTTAATACGTTTACTATATTTAGGCCACTTTTTTGTAAATCCTTAATACACTTTAGCTGTAATAATATTAAATTTACCATAAATAACTAAAATCGTTATGTGAAAAGATATTTAGATGTAATTATAGTAAAGCCATTTTTTAATTTTGTATTTCTGTGCATAAAAATGGCTGCGTCATTTATCTAGTTAAAAAACTTCCACAAAACCCAGTTTATCACATGAAATTATTGGAAAAAACACCAGTTTCATGCTTTTGGGTAGTTACCAGATGCTTTTTAACAGATTCAAACTTATTTTCAGCAAAACTAAATTTTTCAAAATAATTTTTGATTTTGATTTTATTTTTAATATCAAATATTTTTAAGTCGCGTTTTTCTTTTCTGAGCTATTTTTACAAACTGGCCGATAAAATTTGTTTCCCACATATTTTTACGATAGCAAATCGTAAGAAAAATCATATTTCTCCCTGTCAATATTTCATAAAATATTAGTGACATTTATTATTGAAGTATGAATAAAGAAAACATAAATAAAATGACAATTATAAAAAAACGATTTTTGCTATAATTTTCACACAAATTATTATTGTTACAATAATGTTCAAAATAATAGCTCGTTAGTTATTGCTGACTTTTTTTGCTAATTTGAAACTAATTCCCTTAGCCAACTATATTGCTTTCTAACCAGAGAAATTGCATCTAAAACATGTTTGCTGTTATGGCATTACTTTTTCTTGTGTAACCATTTTGTGTTAAGTACAGCAAAATTGCAAATATAACGTTTTTGCTATTTGGGAACCTAAGTCATTAAATTAACCAAAATGATGCCTTGAAAGTAATTTACCATTTATAACGAGTTTACTGTTTGACGTTGCTATAACATATCGGCAGGCAAACGACAATTACCATTTTTGCTGGCATTACGTTGGCAAATCACCAAATTCATGTTTTTTGTTATTATTTTAAGAAGTTATTATAACTAAACTGCTGTAAATTTTAGATGGTACAACGTTTTGACAACTCCAAATTGTTACTTGGGTCTAGACCCCAAGATCCAGCTCTAGTTGTACCATAGAGTCACACATAAACAGAATGAGCCATTTACGGTAATCTCAACATAGAGTTTTCTTGTAGATACTGGTTGATGACCAAGTAAATTTGTCGAAATTAGAAGAGACCGATGAAGATATTCCAGGTTCCTATGAACCATTAATTTAAATCTGAATTGGGTTCATATGAACGGTTTTGCGATTTACACACATGACATGTGTTAGACGTTAATATCAAACGAGATCGGTTAAAACCCTTTGGGTTCCAGGGTACCATTCGTATAAGTCTGTATGAAATGGGAATCTCAGGATGTTAAATTAACCATGGCAGATGATGATTTAGCTCCAATCTTAACATACGCTTGGTCATGTGAATTTTATTTTGGACAGCGGACATGATGCATTGAAATTAGAAGAGATTGATCACGACACTCCTGGTCCCTAGGAACCATTAAATTAAATCAATAATTCATGCATAAACTGAATGGGTCATACATGACTTCATTCCTCCAATCTCAAGTAACGGTTTATCTTTATTTCTTCAAAATTCAACCACTACGGTCCTCCTAGAAGGATTTATTGATCGGGATGAAACTTTATACTTAAGATTTTACTATAAATTGGGAGGCCCAGTGATGTTTGGTCGATTGCTTACATCAGTATTTCAGCGTTACTTCCTAATAGTGATGTTAGTGAAACCGATTCTCGATTTTCTTGCTTGGCGTCTTCATTGACGTAGAGTGAATACCACTGAAGTGTTATCCTTGTCACTGCTTCTCGTTAGTGTTAAATAGATTTATCGCATTAAAAGTTACGCCGGCCAAGTGATGCATAGAACCAACATTGCAATACCTGAATATAGACGGCTGAGAGCCTGCTTACGTTATCTCCCTAAAAGCGCCGGTACTGAGGTTCCGACGCCCTAGTTTCTGCTCCTTCAGTATGTTTACCGGCGTTAGTTGGAGCCCAGGTACATAAATACTTCTTCTCTCCTCATGTAAATCGTGGGCATCCAAAGACCACGTCTACTGGATTCTTTGAGCAACCTTCATGTTACCTGTTAAACCACGCCTCCATCAAGGAGGTCAGACGTTGGTTCCATCTAGCTTTAGACGACTCACTCCACCGTCTCTGCCATACATTCGTGATCTCAAACCATGGTAGTCCCGACGCATATACGGTGCAGTTTGGCGCTCTTTAGCCGGTAGGTATATTAGGGGCATATCCGCAAGGACACAGGCAGCGTCATCGGACAACGTCCAGAATGCGAACAATTCTCTCAGAGGCTAAGGGCTCTGAACTGCTGCCACTCTTTGTCTGAGTGCTCAAACTCGAATGAATTGGCTCAAGTTCGTGTCTCAAATATCAGGGTAGATGTAACCACGGGCGCCTTCTTGTATTCGGCATTATTCGTGCTAGTTCCGCGTTGACCCTAGGAAGGAGGAAATGAGATGTGTCTTATATTACAATCTGGAATCGATCATTACCCCTAGGTAACTGATGTACGGTTGAGTAATTAGTTAGTGGCTCATTCTCTAAAGTTATGCTCTCCATTTCTTTTCTGCCAAAGATAAGGACAGCTGCTGTTTCATGTTCTGGTAGTAGCAGATCCGTAGAGCTTCATCACTCTCGGATCAGGCTGGCCGTCCCGTTACAAATGTCCGCAATCTCCTTTCTGTGCTTTGCGACAACCACAGTCGCGATATCGTCCATAAAGCCAACCACCCGTACTTCACTAGGTATGCATAGTCGAACCGTTCCTTTCTCAGTATTATACATCAAAATCCTCCGATTAAAGTAGCTCGCAACTACTCTCCGTAGGTATTTCGGTTTCTCAATTAAATATGCAGGTCCAGTTTGTCATGTTAAATGCGTTCTTCAGGTCCCATCGACAACCGGATAACGTCTCATGCATCTTGCCTACAACATACTTATTCGCGATCAATGTCGAGCACACCTTTCGAAAGCCATACTGGTGTTCAGGTTTCCCATTTTGACTATAGCTTCTTATAGCCGGTTGCATACAAGAAGCTATAGTCCAAAATTTTGCCCGCAGTGTGCAACAGGCAGATTGTCAGTCTCCATTTATTATCAACAATACAAGTTTCTGCTCCTTCCATTTAGTATAGGAAGATCTCCTCAGCTAAGCACGAAGTGTATACTTCTGAGAAAATTTTTGAGTATGCTTAACCGCTGACTTCAACGCTATATTCTGAACGTTGTTCCTTAGTGACTGATGGCATATCCTTCTCATCGTTATCTAGTATTTTCATTTAAATTAATTGTAACATAAAGAACTAGCTTTAGTTTTTGAATTTTAAATATTTAATGGGTCTTCCTTATAGTGATAATTTTTATATTTGATGTTAAAATATCGATTTCGTAATTTTCAGTTGATCTTCAGTTGATCAATAATAAATCTATCCTAGTTTTCATTTTACAATTAATTTAAATATCGTGATAACACTACACAAAAAGTGAAGACATGTATAGTCAGGAGACAAAAATAATATTTCCATTACAGCTTAAAGCTTCTTAATTCAACTCCCTGACCATATTTTAATATGATCTTTGTAGCTTCCAACTATTTGTGATTTTTTCCGTAGATTATAGTTTTTGTGTTATAAAGGCAACAGACCGACACAACAACCTTACGAACGTGGATCTCTACGCAAAAATTTGTAATAAACGGCGCTTACTTTCGCTAGATCAACGGCTAACTATACTCAATTTTCTTATCAGAAAATACTTTGGAAAGCTGAGATTTAACATTTCAGAGTTAACGGCAAGAAATACATACGTAAAGAAGTTTAAGTTGCCAATCATAAATTTCTTTTACTGAAATCTTAGAATTTTATTACAATATTAAACAAAAAATACCAAGAAAGGAAAAATCAATTTATAAATCCACTTAGCCACACACTATCTGCAGAAACTTCGCATTTTCATTTTCAATAAAGCAACATGCCTGAAATTAATTATTTTTGTTCTGTTTTGTGACGCATCACGCTAATTTTAATCTCTTAATCGCCTTAATTAATTTTTGTGCGCCTCACACCTACTTTTCGGCGAAATTAATTTAAATTTCTTTAAATTATGTTTAATATAATTATTTCCAGCACTGTACACTGAAATTTTAATTAACTGTTTGATTGATATTTCTAATATGTATTTGATAATGTTACTTGTTGTTGTGTGTAACGAAAACGAAAGTTAGCTTCGCCGCACCGCACTAATCTAAAGCAACAACAAAATTATCAGCACCAAACAATAAACTATTTATAAACATAACATCAACAAAAAAACATTTTGTAGTTTATTGCATGCGATTAGATATCATTTAGTATCTATAGTAAATGGTAAAACTATTATAAAATAATTGGAAACATGAAAACTTCTTCTACATTATTTACAAAATTAATCGTGGCGTATAATTGCGTAATTGATTAATGGCATGTATTTTATGCCAATCCTGTGTCATGGATTCTTCAGCATGTATTATACAAAATAAAACAAACCTAGCCTAAAAATATGTTTTTTGGCTCCATAGATAAGAAATTCGTACTCGGAACTTTTTGTAGAATTATTAGCAACAAACAAACCGCCAAATTTACATTTATACACAAATAAACAAAAGACGAAAATTATGGAAAACCGCTAAAAATATTTTCATTGCTGTGTTATTGATTGATGTAAAATTTCCATGATACAATCAGCTCCTTTTACCATTTTCTTTCAACTTTATTTTTACATTAATATTTAGCATTTGTTATTTTGTAAATATTTATAATTTCCATAGGAACAGAGTTTTTTTTACATACATACATGTGTAAATACTCGTTCACTATCTGTGAATCATCAACTAAATCGGGAACAGGCCTTTAAAATAGAAACAGGAATTATAATATTTTATAATGTTTGAACTGACCTAAATTTGATATAGAAAATGTATGCTGCTTGCTTGCTTTCATACTTATTGATTTTAAAGCAAAGAATTTGGTGACTGTATTAAATTATAACGAATATTATTTATTTTAGTTGAGGTACCCTACTTTTTCGTATATTGTACGATGCTCTAGATACCGGTGTCAACCGGACACTATTGCTGTTTTAATCAAACGTAGTTTTCTATGTGTTACAATGGAGAGAAGGGAAGTTTATTACCAAATTCTTATCAATCATTCGTGGTTCGATTTTTTGTGTCTAACCCTAAAATTTGTATTTGCATTTTTCCAAATAATTTGAAATTTCTCCAGAGCTGGCCAGAATCAGTCCTTGAATGATAAAGCCTTAACCATTAATTCTATAAGTATGTACATAGCCTGTTGTGGTTGTGTAGCGTTGGAAAATTTTCCGGTTTTTAGTGAAATCGTTTAATCTAACCTAATGAGACTAGGGTTTCTTATACAAACTCAGCCAGATTTGGCTATAGAAAAACGCTATTTCAATTCTAATTTAAAGTAAAAATTAAATTTGAACAATCACCCTTACAATGATTTCCAGATATGTCACATTAAATAGATGTTATTTTTATAAAATTGAAAATATGTATACACGTTGTGAAATAGTTGTCCAAACCTCCATGCAGACGAGGTGGTTGATTCGAGGTGACTGACCAAGTATTTAAACATATGTTTTAACCCAACTCAAATAACTGCTCTACTTATAGATGTGCATGATCATTCCGCCGGGGTTGACTCGGTTGAATAAACGTGGTAACAAACAGGATAATTAGCTAATTGGCCTTTTCATTAAATGTACCACTCGAACTACTCCGTCCTTGCCTAGATGTAATTGTATTACTCGACCAATTAACCATTTCGAAGGCGGCAATGTATCATCCATGGCAAGTACAATGTCATTCAGTTTGCCAACGTCCCCAAAAGTGTTGGTCCATTTGCGGTAAATGTTTCCATCTTGATAATGTGTTTTGTTTTAAATGTGTGAGGTCCGCCTATGGCATCAGGGATAATAAATGACCAATTAAAAAATGGCCAGGTGTCAAGGCATCTAGGTCACCAACTCCAAAGGTACAGCCTTCCTTCCCATATACATACGACCACCAACAGGTAGCATTTGGTTTTTTCGGCACCTCTGAGTTTTGAAGTTTTAATTAAATGGACCAGCATGATCAACACCTATTTCCAAAAATGCTCACGAAAAAGTAACTCTCTCTCTCTCTTTCTCTCTCTCTCTCTGGCACTATATCCCATCAAGAGATTTGGCTGCCTCAAATGAGGTTTCATAATCATATTTTCATTTCGGATAATGAGTGATTAATTCATTGATCCTAAAACCAGCCGTGAAATTTTTTCCTTGTCACCGCCGGAAATCGAACCTGGGACCTCCGGTCGCTGGAGCAAGCATACTAACCACTTTGCCACCGGGGCAGTAACCCTTCACGGAAATAAGTCACCCATATTTTGTTCCTGCCATTTTGCCTTAAAGTGTCTACATTTTACACACTGTTGTGTAATTTGTTCCAGTGCTTGCATCATGGTACTTCTCCTTTAATACATTGATAGGTAAAGTTGGACCCCCATGTAAACTTTTCAAGTGCTCGTCTCTGATGATTAATTCGGTCAATCTATGCTTAAATGGTAGTAATATTGGATGTTCAACATTGAGTGGTAAGTTTGCATGTTTCAATCTTCCACCAACTCTTAGAACATTTGATTTATCTAAAAATGGAGAAATGGTTATTAGTTTTAATTTGTGGCTTATTCCACCACTTTGTTCAATTTCTTGAATCTTATTGCCGTAGTTTTCCTCTTGCGCTACTTTTATAATACAGCATAAAGCCCTTTCCATTCCGTCTGAATTGAATGCATGAAGAACTGACGATTCCCGCTTCTCATCACCTTCGTTCATAGATACTTTATCGGAAAAGTGGTACATCAAGCCACAATTCTTAAAATGTTCCTGATGCTGGAGAACTTATTCAATAAAATACGATTTTTTTTCTTTTATTTATAATTTATATTACAACTGATTTTTAAATCATTTTAGTAACTTATCTTTCTTAAATAAATATTCACATTTGACGGGCAGTAACCCAATAGTTACTCCCGTTTGAATTTACATAATTTAAATTATTTCTCTGTCCTGATTAAATACAACTGCCCAGTTCTAAAGGTTTCTGCCTTTGAAGTTTTCTTACTGCATTGGTGGTATCCAACAAACTTCGTATGTCTGCATTTTGGTACCGAGATATCCGCTGAATGTGTTTGCATGATGTTTGCATGTCTTTGCATGATTTTTTTATTTCTTCACTGACATATTCCATGTTATGTAGGTTATCATTTCTGATGTACCAAGGCGCGTTGACAATGCCACGCAGCACTTTGTTTTGAAAACATTGTATCATTTGTGTATTTTTGTTTTCTTGGTACAACCCCAAAGTTGAATACCATAGGTCCATACTGGTTTTGTCCATACTGGTTTATTTGCTGATATAATAGCAATTTATTGTGTATTGTAAGCTCAGAATTTCTACCTATTAGCCAATACATTTTCTTATATTTGATGTTCAATTCTTCTTTTTTCTTTTTAACATGCTCTTTCTATCTAAGCTTGCAATCAAGGGTCATGCCAAGGTATTTGGCTGTAGTTGCATTTGGAACCTGTCTTGAATTAAGTTCTACTGGAATCCAGTTAACTTTCTGGTTTGTGAAGTTTACGTGAACCGATTTTGCTTCGTTTAGGCTAATGCGCCATTTGTTTGTCCAGCTACTCACTGAGTCGGTTGCTTGTTGAAGTTTTGTCGTTGCTTCTGACATACACTTACCAGTTATCAGAATAGCTGTATATTCTGCAAATGTTGCTATGGTAGCACCTTCTGTATTTGGCATATCTCTGGTGTACAAGATATACAATATAGGACCCAGCACGCTACCTTGTGGTATGCCTGCTGCTATTATCTTTAGTTCAGACTACTCTCCGTTATATTTTACACGGAAATGCCGATCTGCGATGTACGATTTAAGAATGTTTTTAGAACTGTTTAGGTAGATCTCGATGCAATTTAAACTCAAGTCCTTGGTGTCAAACTTTGTCGAAAGCTTGTGCTACATGTAAGAAGATACTGGAATAGATTTTCTTTTTCTCGAGTGCGTCTTCTATGATGTCTGTTATTCTGTGAATTTGTTCTATCGTAGAGTGATTATCCCTAAATCCGAATTGGTGGGGTGGAATTAAATTTCGTTCTTCTATTATTGGTTTGAGCCTCTTGAGCAGTAATTTTTCAAATAATTTTGAAATGACAGGAAGTAGTGAAATCGGCTTTTTGTCGTTTGCTGGTTTGCCTGGTTTAGGAATCATAATTACTTCAGCAACCTTCCATTGTTGTGGGACATATTTTAGTCTGAATGCAGCAGTGATTATTTGAACCAATTTTCGTAATCCTTTCTCGGGAATGGCTTTTACGACTTGGCCAGTAATTAGATCGTAACCTGGAGCTTTTTTCGCATTTAAATTGTACTTGATCTCCTCTTTCAATTCATGTAGTGTTACAGATCATATATTATGGTCATCAATTTTGCTAATTGTTATTATGTTTTCGTCTACAGTTTGCCTGATTAACGGTTGAAAGGTTTCTTTCAAGTGGGCCACAAATAAAATGGCTTTTTGCTTGTCACTTTTGGCCCAGGTTTCAACCTCATTTTTAATAGGCGGCACATGCATTTTGGTCCTTTTTAATCCCTTTGTTGCTTTCCAAAGAGAGTGTCTTTATCTTCGGTGAGACCACTTAAGTACTTGTTAATAGTTTCGTTTTCAATTTCTTTTATAAGTTGTTTCAGTTTATTGCACAGATAGTTGAGGATTCTTTTGTTTTCCGGGGCGCGTGTTCTTTGCCAGGTCTTTCGCGCCTTTCGTTTCTCTCTAACTAGTTCCCTGAGTTCAAGATTGTAATATTGATTCCTACGGGATTCGGTATAATTAGTAGGAGAACTTTGCCATGCTGTTTGTTGAATAGTACTGTTAAGTACTTCCAGTTCGTTTTCCAATTGTACCGTTGTTTTAATTGGCATTTGAAGGTCTATTTGCTCTTCAATTAGTTCTTGGAATAGGTCTCAGTCAGTTTTATTATTTGTTAGCTTAGGCAAGTTATCCTTGTTAATTATCATTGTGCTGAGTGTCATGATAACTGGTGAATGGTCAAAATATATCCCCTCGCTGTTTTCGAGGCACGTGTAGTCCTCGGTAATCCCTTTCGTTACATAGAAATCAATGAGATCTGGTATTTTATTTAGATCAGCAGGCCAATATGTTGGTTTACTTCCAGAATGGAACTCGCAGTTGTTTACCCGACCTGCTTCGAAAAGCTCTTTTCCTTTGCGGGTTGTAAGTCTTGATCCCCAATAGGTGTGTTTTACATTAAACTCACCACCAATAATAAAATTGGGTCCTAGTGATCTAAAGAGTCTGTTATAATCTTCTTTGTTTAGATTATAGCGTGATGGGCAGTAGATAGATGAAATACTGTATTCATTATTTTTACTAGTTTTGAGTTTAACCGTTTTAACTTGCATCCTTTCTTCTTCGATGCCAGGTTCTTCATAGTGTTTTATATTCTTTTTCACTATTACTGATGATCCTCCCCTCGCGTTTCCTCCTGGGGGAATAGCATGATAACATTCATAATCGCGTATTTTAATAAATGATGTTTCTGTCAATTGACTTTCCGATATAAGGCATATATCTATTTTCTCTAAATTTAGAAAGATTTCTAACTCTGGAACATGCTGTGCTAGTCCGTTCGCATTCCAGGTGACAATTCTTAATGTACTGCCCGTTTTAATATAGGAGGGCTGTTGTCCCGTTAGTGGTTTCTTTCTTTTCTAGACGCTTATATAAAGCTTACTAGACCACGTTCTTGCTTTGCTAGTCTAGCATTTATGGCTTCTATGCTTCTGCATATCCTTTCGAGAGGGTCATCAGTAATAGCATTAGATGATTGTTGTACAATTTGCGAGTAGGTTTTCCGCCCTGTACCTATAACTAGTGACTTTGGCTCCACTTGGTTTTTACTTACTTTCTCACTGGCAACCTTAGAGCTTTGAGGAAGATTCATTTTGTTTCTTAGCCTTTGAAGTTCTTTGGCTACTTCACATCCTCTGTAATTCGCTGGATGATGCCCTTTACAGTTTATGCATTTTGCAGGATTGTTTCTACTTTCTTTATACTCTTTCACATTGTGTTTTCCAGCACATTTTACGCATCTAGGCTCCCGACCGCAATATTTTTGCGTGTGGTTGAAACCTTGGCATTTTTTGCATTGAGATATTAACCTCGTATTTTTCTTTAGGGGTTCTATTTTAACCCTCATATTTAGTATTGCGTTGATGTTGAAATTTTTTTCAACTTTCTCCTTTTTATTAAAAGTAAGCATAAAAAGTGGGAGCCCTCTTTTTCTTACTTCATTGTTCTCAACTCTCTCTCGTTTTAGGATATTTACTGCATCTTCTATTTGCAGATCTTTTGCATTTAGGTCCTCCATTATATCCTCCTTCTTACAAGTTGGATGACGGCCTCTGACCATAACCTTAATTGCACGGTCGTTTTTATCTTCGTATGTGAACCATTCTTTACCTTCCTCGTTGAGCTTTGCGGCTAGAGCTCTATATGTATCGGAATCTGGTGTATTAATTTTCCACACGTTATTGTTTAGTGACACTACTCCTTAGTGGTCACTGATTTCATTATATTTTGTATACTAGCAAATTCTGTTATGCCGAATACATTAATTGGCGGAGAAGCCTTTTCTTTCGGTGCAACCTTTTGTTGTTGATTTTCTTGCTGTTGTTTTTGTTGCTGATGTGCTGGATTAGTCGTAGTAGTACCAGTTACAATAGCTTGAGATTGTTCTCCAACTTCAGGTGAGCATTCCGTTCTTCGTTTTGTTGGTAGGTCTTTTTTTCCTGTTCCTGCTCAGTACCCAACCTGTTTCCCTCGCAAGTTTCTTCTCATCAGTATGGAACTCGGTGTTATAACTGGTGTATGTACTTGCTTCGTTATAACTGGTTAGAGGGTTATCATAAATCTCCATTTCCATTCCTTTGGGCTTCTTTAATTCTTCATTTTCCTTTTTTAGTTTGTTAACTTCGCTTCTTAGTTGGGTTATAAGTATTTCTAAGTCACTTAGTTTCCGACAGAGTCCAGCGTTTTAATTTTTCTGCTGGTTTTCTGAGTTAGTTTGTCTAGTTGGTGATCTTGACAACTTTCAACTTCTTATGAATGGGTATAGAGCAATGGTTGGCTCACTCCAGAATCCATTGAGCCAGCCTCGTTAGAGGGTGGATTAGCCAACTGGGTAGTTGGTGTACCACCTGGGGTATTTTCTCCTTTTTCCGTTCTATTCATTGCTTTAATTGGTCAGGTTATCCTCCCAACACTAGGTCCCTGGCAGAACTTAGCAACTGCAAGCAGTGCCCATCCCCCGCAACGTGGACGCACCTACGAAGCCCTCTATGTGCCCACAGCCGAGGGACAATAAAGTACGAATGACATTTTCATCTGTAAGCACATGTGTATTGATCACCTTTGTCCGCTCCTTCATTTTATCACCATAACGTTGTCGATTTGCATAGGAGCGGTGTAACGGTTTTCCTTAAGAATTGATTTCCTAACCAAAAACCATTCCAGACTCTCCTGTTGGTAGTTCCAGAGCAGCATATCTCAGCCGGCTAGCAACAGTGGTTGAGGGGTGGTTCTTCCTGGACCCCAGGAGAGCTTGAATTGCTGCTGTTTGTAGGGTAGACCATGCCATTGAATTAAAATGCACCACACTCCATCTCCAGTGAAACCAAGCGAAAACGTTTACTTACTCATAATTTGTATCTCATGACACGAAGAAAATCTAAATAAAAAGGAAATCACAAGAGAAAAAAAAATGATTTAATCGAAATGAGTAGAAATCCACACACACAAACACACAACTATAAAAAAATCAACGCAAAAATTATGAAAAAAAACATTAATTTATTTATTTGTAGAAAAAACCGTAATTCGTTGCGATTGTTATCCCATAATTGTTTCCATTTCCTTCCCCACCATCGTAATACTAGTGTTAGTATGTTACCTTAATTTAAAAAAAATAGAAAAAAAAAAGAAAAGGAAATTGTTTAAATTAATAAGAATCTTAAGCTAATTATATAAAAAAAGTATAAGAAAAAAAAAATGTTGCCCCGTTGCGGATCCGTTTCAGCCGAAGATGTTTTACCACGTTGACGGTCTCCCTCGTGTCTCGATTTCAGTTAATTATCTTTTAGCTTATGTGGACTTTTAATTATTTTTATGTTTTTTTTCTTGTTTTTGTTTTATCAAACTATGTATTTTATTATAGAACAGTTTATCTTTATTTCATTAGTATGCGTACACTAACAGTTTTTTTTTGTTTCGAGTCATCTCGTAAATTCTAATTTTTTTTTTTTTTGTTTTAAATGGCTTTATTATTTCACTACATTTATTATGTGTGCACCATATTATTATTACATTTTAATATTACACTTTAATATTTATCAATTATCACTCAGTTCAGTCAAAAATTTAAATTATTATTATTTATTAAGTGTTTTATGTTTGTAACATTTCAATTTCATTTTTATACACTCAACTTTTTCTTGGTCGAACTGCTCGCCATCACGATTCAAAAGCTAATCCTCGTACAACACCATCATCAACCACAATTTGCTTTCATCCTAGCGGTGCTCGCCGAACCAACGTGTTGTCATTCGCGAAGTTTAAGTCGCTACCTCGTTACCCAAGTAAATATTTTACTATATATGTACATACATAGGTACCAATAATAAAAAGTACATTGCTTGAAATAAATATATAGGTGAAAAAAAATGGAAAAAATTATATTTCATTCAGCAGCAAAAAAAACCTTTTAAACCTTTTATTTATTTCCCCCAATTTTTTTTTCGTTTTCGTTTTTGTTTTGTTGTTGGGATTATTAATAATTATTTAGTGTGCAATTTCCTTTCAATTTTTGTGATTTAATTAACGTCATGAGATATTTTTTTGTCAATTGTTATTCGCGTAATTTATAATTCGTTACAGCGGTTTGAAGCCAAGCAGTTTGGTGAATTTTCAGTCATTCCGATCCATTCCACCACAAATCAAATGTAATTAAGTCTGATTTCATCAAGCCTCTCGAGTCTCGAGGAACAATCTGCAGGATTACTAGACGACTCCACATGAAACCATTGATTTCTACTAGTAAGTTCCAGAATTTTTGCAGTTCGGTTCACTATATATGTATCCCATCTTTTTTGTGAACTGGATAGCCAATCGAGGACTATTTGTGAATCAGTCCAATAACACGTATTTGAAAAAAAAATTAACTGCTAGTGACATCTTTACATCGTTCATTAGTTTAACTGCAGCAGTACACCATTTAATTCCAACCTAGGTAAACTAACAGTCTTTATCGGAGCGACCTTTTTTTTTTGCCACCACAATATTTGTTTTGTATATTCCACTCTACTATATATGACGACACCATAGTCACTATCCGAGGCATCCGAAAACCGATTGAGCTCAAATTAGATCTGCGAATTTAAATATAGCCAGCGATTAACATGATATTGAAGTTTGTGCTAAAAAAATTATTAAAAAATTACAATGTTAAATTTTTTTTTGTCCTATTGGAATTTATTTTCAAACGAAAATTATTAAATTGAATTCAGTCTAAATGTTGTGTCGTCGAATCTAGAAATATATAAAATTCTGGCTGACATTTTTGAGAAGATAAAGCATACACCTATTCCTAAGATTTAAGTAACCTATATTTTTGTGATTCATTCTGTTAAAAATTATATTTAGAAATTGAACATTTTTGAACGGTTTCAAAAAATATTCCACCCAATTCTAGAAATGTCCACGGGGTTTCACTTACATTTTCGAATAGATTACACAATTTTCTACCGTTATAGTGATTGGCGTCCGATTCTAACGGGTTTGGCTATGCGTATAATAGAATCCATGTTTTCATTTGTACTGTCTTTACCAGAGATGTCCACAGCATCTCGTCTACATTTTTCGACAGCTTATAATTTTTTCTGGTTTATGGAGCGAAAATGAGTCAATTGTAATTAGTCTAACAATGATTTTTGGAATTTTGAAATTACGTGATTTTCACAAAAATATTATTATTTCCTTCTACAAAATTTTAGCAATATGTATTTCCAATTGGATTTTAAATTGACATTCCCAAACAAGCGACGAACCCGTTTTAATTGATTTAAATTACACGTTACTCGCTTCTTATGAACATTGTTCTGGTAAATAAAATTTTAAAAGTTTTAACAATTTTTTTTTTATATCGCCGAACGTATAGATTGCACAATATTCTGCCGTTATAGTGATTGGCGTCCGATTCTAACGGGTTTGACTATGCCTATAATAGAATTCATGTATTCATTTGTACTGTCACTAGCAGAGATGTCTACATAAGTCTAATTTCTACAAAATAACACTATACATGTGTGCAAATTTACAAAAATACGTTTACATGGAATACTTTGGCAAAAATTTGTTGCGTGGTTAAAACAAATTAATAATTAAAATTAATTAATTCAATAGTCCCATATAAATACATAGTTTTTTATGATGGCCTTGGTATGTACTTTAATGCAGAATTCCCAAATGATCAGTCCCTGGGGTCGGCCATATGAATAACAAGCAAAAACTGCAACAGTTGTTGCACGAAGCTTCAATGAAAAATTTTGTTCTACAAAAGTCAAAAGTCCCATATATACACATGGTTTTTTATGACGGCATTAGTATGTGCTTTTATACAAAAATACCAAATGATCGGTCCCTGGGGTTGGTCATATGAATAACAAGCAATAACTGCAACAGTTGTTGCACGAAACTTCAATGAAAAATTTTGTTCTACAAAAGTCAAAAGTCCCATATATAGATATAATTTTTTAATGATGGCCTTGGTATGTGCTTTAATCCAAAAATACCAAATGGTTGGTCCCTGGGGTCAGCCATATGAATAACAAGCAAAAACTGCAACAGTTGTTGCACGAAGGTTTCAGTGGTTTCAGTGGTTGACACTTAGGCCATTTTTCCACGCATTCACGCCACATCATTAACCCATTCACCTATTCACTTACTCACACAATTACAGTATACTACCTGCACATTGCAAGCTCCATGTCAACCTGTACATTGACATGGATCGGCGTTGAATTCTGCACTCCATCAGAGGGTCTAAGTTGTGTTTATTAACATCGCCGATTGTAATCGATGATGAAAATTCGATTTGCATCCTGCCTCTGATGGGATTCGAACCCACTACCTCCCAGTCCAAGTGCCGAAGCTTTAACCACGGCACCAGTTGTACGGTTTGTTGCACGAAACTTCAATGAAAAATTTTGTTCCACAAAAGTCAAAAGTCTCATATATAGATATGTTTTTTTTTATGATGGCCTTGGTATGTGCTTTAATCCAAAAATACCAAATGGTCAGTCCCTGGGGTCGGCCGTATGAATAACAAGCAATAACTGCAACAGTTATTGCACGAAACTTCAGTGAAAAATTTTGTTCTACAGAAGTCCTATATATAGACATGGTTTTTATGTAATCTGGAAAAATATGATTAAAAAAATCTGGAAAAATATAATTTTTTATGTAATCTGGAAAAATATGAAAATTGTATGGTAGCAAATCTCAATTAAAAAAATTTTTTACACATAAATGAGTACACATACGGAACATTATAATTTTCTAACACAAACACATACTCCAACTATATGGAAAATACAATTACAGTTCGTTTCATTCAAAGGCTATGTAATCTAAATCCAAACGCTATGTAATCCGTTGTAATTGTTGTTGTTTTGCTTGAAAATGGCAGAAAAATTTATTTTCATATTTGAGATAAGTATGTAGTTCCCGTTGAAAATATTTTTGATCTAAGTTGTTCTTAAATGTCACAAATGTTAAATTTTGTGCATTGCACGTGTGCAAAACGTTTTTTACCCACAGAAGTAATTGAAATAACACACACACACACACACCCACATACAAATTGAACTTTATGGTCGATTACGATCAACAAGAAAATATGGGGCAATGAAAAACCCAAAATATTCAATGAAAAATATCTTAAAAATGAAAAACGATGATGAGCGTATACTACAAATCTATTAAAACGGGTTCGTCGCTTATTTGGGAATGTCAATTTAAAATCCATTTGGGATTATTGCTAAAATCTTGTAGAAGGAAATAATAATATTTTTGTGAAAATTACGTAATTTCAAAATTCCAAAAATCGTTGTTGGACTAATTACAATTGACCTATTTTTACTCTATAGACAGAAAATATTATAAGCTGTCGAAAAATGTAGACGAGATGCCGTGGACATCTCTGGTAGTGACAGTACAAATGAAAACATGGATTCTGGCATAGCCAAACCCGTTGGAATCAGATGCCAATCACTATAACGGTAGAATATTGTGTAATCTATTCGAAAATGTAAGTGAAACCTCGTGGACATTTCTAGAATTGGCTGGAATATTTTTTGAAACCGTTCAAAAATGCTCAATTTCTAAATATAATTTTTAATAGAATGAATCTCAAAAATATAGTTTACTTAAATCTTAGGAATAGGTGTATGCTTTATCTTCTCAAAAATGTAGCCAGAATTTTATATATTTCTAGATTCGACGACACAACATTTAGAATGAATTCAATTTAATAATTTTCGTTTGAAAATAAATTCCAATAGGAAAAAAAATAAATTTAACAGTGTAATTTTTTAATAATTTTTTTAGCACAAACTTCACTATCATCGATCAACTCTGATATTTTCCAGCATTTGCATTTCTGCCCGAATCCTTAGCCAAGTTTCTTGAATGCCGGTTGGCAATGTGTCATCCCACTCCAATTTCTCTAACCATAATGTTTGAAAGAGAAACTTGATTGCATTAGTAGTAGGTGATAGCCAACCCATTGGATCGAACAGCCTTGAAGCGTCTGACAATAGTGTTCGTTTTGTATGCCGTGTACGATCATCTAGAGATACCTTAAATTTATAATAATCAATCCATAGATTAAATTGTAAACCCTGATCCTTTACAGTGGCGTCGTCCTTTTCTTTGATACTGCGAGCTGTTATTTCTTTAATATCTTCTGGAACGACTTCATTATAGTTCATCATTATTTGATGTCCATTTTCTTAAGGGAAAACTATCATGAGCTAGTAACGTAATAAGCTGTTTTATTAAAAATTTTGTTTCTTCTAGATCACTTCCACCGGACATTAAGTCATCCATGTAAAAATATTTGTGTTTATTAAAACATTTCAGATATTATTATGAAAGTTCAATATTTGAGTGTTTTTTCAATTCTAAGTACTTATAGGACACAGTGTATATTTTGTTATTTTGGCATAAACTTCACTCCGATATGGATAGTTTGTCATCTCTCGAGCCTTCTAGAGATTGTAATGGCTCATAATTAGTTATTTTTGGCAGTATCAGAGCGTGAATGGTTAAGCTAAAATTGCTATTGACTTGACGAACTTAAAGTTAAATTTGTAATCCCTCTAGAAACCCCTATGTTAGTTTCACTTACAACTTTGAACGCTATACGGGAATTACTTCTTGTGAAACGTAGACGATTTACCAAAGATTCCGTGACAAAAAACGTTCGCGCGACATGTCATTGATCACCTATATTCCTACCTTAGACTTCAGCAGTGGGTAGCAATACTCTTATTACAGACGTATTGATTTGCATAATATTTGCGATGCTCCGCAGCCTTTAGGTTCACCTTCGGTTGATATACTACCTTCATTATATAGTCATCTTTGTCAGCTTCAGCGGATTGTGTCTCTTATTAAATTCTGCACATCTTCGTCTTGATCTGCACTGATAAGCTTGGTGCTTAGCGCTCAACAATTAAAACATATGCCATTTGTTTTGACTAGCACCTGCAGTGTGAAATGTCGAGAGCTAAGAACCTTGGACAAGCGTACATCTGATGCTCCTTAGCTAGCCTTTTACCAAATTTTCCTGGTGCAGTCTCGTATTTAATACTTTGAAGAGGGTCCATTCGCTTGAGAAGAAAATCAACGAAACATTGAAAAGTGGGAAACTCTACTCCCGCAGTTACGGTTCGCCATATTCGCTGTGTTTCCGCATCTAACTTTTGTAACGCTACACAGTAAAAAAAATTTAAGTGATTTATGCAAATTTACATACATTTAGTGGTAAAATATTTACGTCATTTATGTAAAAATTTTGTTTCCATAATAAGTGACGGAATATTCAGTAAACCAGTATGTAAATTAAAGAACTCCACAGAATATACTGAAAAATTTTTTATTTTATGTAGAGATTAGTAACCTGTCTATATAATTTTAAGTATCTTACAGAATTTTGCGACATTTTGTAAGAAAATTACATTATTTCCAGAAATATTCCATAATTACTGTGTAAAATATTGTCGGAGATAAATACGACAAATGAGAAATATACGAGTAAGAATAAATGTGATGCATGATGAACAAACATGTAAAGAGGTGAAATATTCCCATGTTTCAATTTCGTCTTTTTGTGCGCATTGCGTCACGTGTATCCAACAAAACGGAAATTTACATTGAAATTGTCGATTTTTCGATTAATTATTTAAATAAATCTGCAATAAGCGTATTTTTTTTTAACGATTTTTTTTATTTTTGATAATTACAGTTTAACTAAATACATTTTTATGGTTTACCCTTTTTTTCATTTTATGACCGAAATATTTGAGGAAATAAACCGTCGAGATATATTTTTCAAGCCGACGGCAAAATAAGGATAGATTAATTTGAGTATATATATAACATAAAACTATAGAATTGTTAATACATATGTTTACTAACAAAATATTATGTACCTGTCTGTAGCTATTATGAAATAATTGTTGTCTAAATATCTATTTAGTTGTGGTTTTAACTGTAACGAATTTATTTACTGTGAGCGTACCAATTAACAATTAAAATGAATTTCTTAGTTGATGTGGATTTCGAGATTGTTGAATGATTTATTTAAGTTAAAATAATTTTGATTGTAACTGAAAATCAGAAAATAATTAAAAAAATGCTTCAACTATACTTATCAAACTTAAATAAGCTTTTTTATTTAGAAAAAAATACATTTATTATCCATTTATTTAAAAAAATAATAAAAAAAAGACGGGAAAGGTTCGGAGCCGAACTCTTTAAGCATTTTTGTAGCCTATAAAGAACTTCTATACCGTGTGATTGGCGTATTTTAAATATTACGACCACCAACTCCCATACCGACCTAACTCCATCCACACCCAGCCTAACCACATACCACCACAATCAACCACATACCACCACATCTAAACATTATTACCATCCCCCACCCACTATCCAATTAAAACCCCAAAACCCATCTCACCCGCACCACCCTATACCGTACCACTCATATTATCACCCTTTATCACCTCCATACCCATTTCCACGCACACACACACAAACCAAACAAACCCTCATCCACCAAATCCCAAATTTTCACACCAAACCCAAAACGCCTCATCCCACCCCCTCCACCTCCCATACCACCACTCCTACCACCCCCATAACTACACCACCCACACAAACCCACATCTAGACGAGTTATATTCTTATTCCACATTCACATGCTCGATGAAATCAAAATAGAATAGAAAAAAATTAAAAAAAATCTATCAATTTTGAGGAGGGGGGTTAACAAAACCCTACATATCTCTGAACACCCTAAACACAAAAATGTCCAAATCAATAGGGATCATTCCCATGAATTGCTTGAAGTTTTAGTGAAAAAATTAAGTTGATATCTCCATCCGTTCTCAAGTTATCGTGCACACAGACGGACAGACGGCAAACCGAAACCATATAGCATTTTTTTAACAAAAATGCTTAAAAACCAGAAATCACATGTTTGGTGGATACAAGTGACGTCACATTAGCATGCGCAATATTCCACCTTGTTCTCTTTTCATCATGAATGTGATGCGTATTGCGTAGATATTATTTTGTTTAATGTGATATAATTCGCCAAATCGATATGTTTTTTTGTTATACTAAAGTATAAAGCAAGATTTGAATTTTTAAGAAAGAACTTGTGGAGGTTCTCATGTTTTGTAAGGGTTATATCTTGTATGTATTTTTACACAATGACCCTACACAGAGTACAGAGTACACAAAGGCCTCACACCACCTTACGAAGGCCCATACCAAGCGATACAACGCCTTCGTAGGCACTTTGTGTTACAAATCAGAGACAATCAACAATTTGTCTCTACTGATAGACTATGGAATATTGAGTTCACCCGATCAAATATCGGGAATAAAGAAAATTATCCACATTTTCTGAAAACTTATAGACTGACATGTCTAAACATGTCCTTATGACCACCAGCGATTGTGGTTGAAGTTTTTATTTGGTTGTGTCAGTGTGACCAAATAAAAACTTCAACCACAATCGCTGGTGGTCATAAAGACATATTTTTCTAAATCAGGAAATAAATAATATTTCCTTTGACGATGATCATACATTATTATAATTTTATAATTCCCAAAAATCTATCCCCAATCGCAGACGGATACAAAACCCACAAAAGGGGAGTGCCTCTCACTGAGGAGGGAGTGATGTAGCGGCTTGGTTCTTCAACTAAAAAGACAATATGATTAATATGATTAATTACAAACGCACAATATGATTAATTACAAACGGAAAATCCTCCGTAAACAAAATTCTTTATCGACGGACAAATTTCCATAAAAGGATTATGCCAAATAATAGTACAAACCAAATATCTTGTACGTACATCTTAGTACATCAACAACTGTACATATGAAACAGGTATAACCAAAATAGAATTGAAAAATTATGAATTGGTCACAAGAGATGGCACTTTGTACGTTTATGTGGTGGGCACCCATCCGAATTGGGATGGGGCAGCCCAACCAAAAATATGAGAAAACTGGTAAAACCAGATTTACTAAATCAATTAGAACAAAACATTCTGGAGATTGGGCCTGATTTCGGGGCAAAATTGCTACGAGGGTCATCCACTGGGCCTGGATATATTTCCTTATTTTTTGCAGCTTGCATGAAACTTGGTAAGAGGGGGTTTTCGCACGCTAGGAGTCAATTGTGATGGATGCTAATTTCGCCAAAATCCATTGAGAGAGTCGTCCGGTGGCGCTCGGTTACGTTTTTTATTTGTTTTTTTTTGGGCTAGTACGATTTTTATAAAAATTGCTGAGGAGGGGTTTTCGACTACCAGAAACCAATTTAGATGGTACCTAATTCGGGAGAAATCCATTTCTATTTCCATTTTTTTTTCGATTGGGCCCGGTTTGTTTTAAAATTTTTTTCGAATTCAATGATTTGGATAAAAACTGTGGTGATAGGAGTTTTTGTATGTCAGAAACGAAGATATTGCACCTTGTTTCATGAGATTCTGTTAAGGTGCGTCATGTTGCACAATATTTTAGAATATTTCAACATGATATGTGCTGTTGTGTCATGTTATTATATTGTGTGCTGTTGCAACATGTTGCGTGATGTTGCTACATGTTTAATGATGTAACACTATGTCATGTTGCACGATGTTTAGTAATACCGCTTCGCGTTGGGTCTTGCGTTTTGTGTTAATACTTGGAATTATGTTCCATCATATTGCGAACGGTTGCAGCATGTTGTGCTGGTTGCGTTACGGTGGCATGTTGTATGTTTGCATTAATGGCACCTTTTCAAATGTTCCTTCTTATGAGTAACAATATTGTTTTAAAGCGTTCACTATCTAATTAATATGTTACGAGCTTGGCCCCTTTCCACAAATCAACGGATTTTATTGTCGTATGGTGGCCCCGGGTCCCGGTCCCTTTTATTAATTTTTCATTCTTTCATTCTTCTTCTTTCTCATTCTTTAATTTTTTTCGGCTCGCACGTTTTTTTTTACATTGCTGAGAGGGTGTTCTCGAAAACCACACACCGATTGCGATAAATTCTGATTTCGGGAAGTTCAATCTCGGATCTACACGAAAATAATCATAAAATATAAAATATATTTTGGGGAGAAGCCGACAACTTAAGATATATAAGACAATGCACAACGTAACACATAACACATTAAAAACGCCCAGTCGTAACTTTTTTGGAACCACCAGGAATCGAACCTGCGATCCCCGAATTACATAGCAAGCGCTCTACTTACTATGCTATCGAGGGCGATATTTTATTGAAGTTACTGTCATGGCCAACTTCGTCTTGCAAAACGCGGTCGCAAGCATTGGCTTCGGTTAGGGCTATTACTAACAAATACATAGATTATTGGGTTTCTAAGCTATAGCGAATAACGTGACATACTTCTACCTTTGTTACTATCTTTTTTTGCCCGTTAAAACGAAAAATCAATCCACTCTGCTTTTTTGGTACAGCTTCCTCATCAGTATGATAAAGCTTCCTGCTTATAGCAATTTCGGACTGCTTCACTATTCGGACTACTTCATTGATGGTTTTCTGCCAATCACTGTACAGTTTCTGTTTTTTTCAGTTATATTTTAATTCTCTTCCTATCAATTGTTGCATCCTTGTGGCTATGTCGTGCTCTCTGTTGAGGTCTAATAGTGAATGCTTCACTCAGAACATCTGTTAACTTGTTTTGAATTGATTTTATATTTGGTTTATTTTCTGGTGCTATGAAAGCCCTCCTGAGGGTCTGTAGGGCCAATCTCCATGGAGGACCTATTGTCCAGTGTGCGTGTCCGCAATGAACACTACAAAAAAGATTCCTTTCCAAGAATGGGGTTGGGGAATTAACTCAGGCTGTTCAAACTGTCTTTTTTATAGGAAACGTGAAATTGGAACCCAAATTAATTCTTCCAAAGTCGGTTGATTAAGTAAGACTGAATTTAGACTCTGAATTTAGGTTCTTTTGTTTCAAGCATATCGCTTGACAACGCTCTCTTCATGATCAGCTTCAAATAATACTGCTATAAACTAGAATTATTAAAATACAAAATTTAGTTGTACCTAGTCCTCGTAATTTAGCAACCGCATTAAGCTTAATAATATTTCCAAAAGTAATTAGCTCGTAATTTCAGCACAGCTTCGTAATAATATATATAATCACTCATAATCTTAAATATCTAAATACTTTGCATTTCTATTCAACAGGACGAAAAAATAAGAAAACCTCGAAGAAATAATTTAACGTTATTTTCATTATTACCGTTTATTATTACTGATATTGCCTATTTACTTCAGTATTATTTTATACTTGTTGTTGGTGTTTATTTTCATCTTAAGACATTTTATAATGGAATCGGGTGATCTGGTAAGAGTTTACATTCATATGGCTTATTGTTCTAGCTAGAGCACCATACCATGACCTAGTTAAATTTATTTTGAAGATTCGATTTATATTGATATTCTATAAATATCGCTTTCATATTTTTATTTTATTTTATGAATACAATATTTTGTAATCACGCGCCTTCCAAATACCAAAAAAATATAATAATAACGAAAGACAATATTTGAATACATAAAATAATAAGCAATAACAAATTTAATGACATACAGCAAATTGTAATAGAACCAACAGCGCTAGATTACCATAGAAATAAAATATTTGTAGGCATTTGCTTTTATTGTTTATACAGTAACGTATTACTGACAGATTTAATAATTTCAACTATCATAAATACAGATAAGGCAACCCATTCAGCAACGGCCGCTGCAACAGCAACCGTTACAAACGCCACAAGGGGTGCCGTTGAATCAAAATTTAGGCCAGCGAATAAACCCACAGAATGTTAATCCAAATATGAACTCTAGTGGTGTTCGCCCAACGTTACCTCCAAATGGTGTACCATATCAAACTAATATCCAGCAACAGCAACAACAACAAATAGTTAGTCCAAGTGGACAACCAATACGACAACCACCTCCATTAAGACGAGTTGATAGCCAAGCATCTATGCAAGGAACACCACCTCAACAAATACAAAGACCGCCCTCGACTACACCAACCGGACAACAGCAACCGCTGTACCAACAGTTTGCACCACAACAAATATCAAAACAGCCAATACAAAATCAACCAACTCAACCGCAGCAGCAGCCACAACCACAACAACAGCCCCCGCGGCCAATTTTGAACCCACAGAATCCTTCTTTAAATCAACTTCCACGTGTACCACTGGTGCCTAATCAAAGTCGTCCACCGTTTCCTTCGCAACAAAATTCATATCCAGTACCACCTTCATCACAAGTCCAACAACAACAACAACAGCCACAAACACAACAACAATTTATGCCACAACAAACACAAATACGACCCCAAAATATACGCCCGCAACAACCACAGCAATTTGCTGGAAATAATCAAAATCTAATAAATCAAACACAATCACAAAACCAACCAATAACAAATCAAACACCAAGGGTTGGCCAACCGCAAGTTCGCCAAGCCCCACCTAATTTACAAAATCAAAATTCATTTGAACGGTTAAAAACACCAATGCAAGGAAGAGAATCGCCCGATCGCGTTTTGAACGAATCAAATGCTTATGGCCTTACCGTAAACAAAGATGATGATGATGATGTGGTAATTGGACGAGCGACGACACCGAAACCAAAACCTTTACAAAATCAAATAATCGAAGAAGAGAGTGGTAATCGTAATTCAATGACTATAAAATCAAATGATGAATATCGCGGTACAGCTCCGTACCAACCCCAGCCAATCCAACGAACCGATAGTGTGAGAACGATAACAGCACGGCCAAATTCTGGTTCATCAGAACAAATCAATAATACACTCAGAGATGGTATATTCAGACAACAATTAGTTCAAAATGATAATACATTAAAATATAAACCATTTAACACATCCACACCATCATCACAACCAACAACCATGAACACTGAATCATATTCCATAATAAATCCACCAATATCAACACGTCCACCAACATCACAGCCAACTACCATGAACACTGAATCATATTCCATTACGAATCCACCAATATCAACACGTCAATCAATACCACAAGCACAACCATCTACCATAAACACTGAATCCTATTCCGTAATTAACCAACCATTAGCATCACGCCCACCATCTGCACAATCAACCTTTATAAATAATGAGTCATATTCTACAGTAAACCGCACTCAAACACCACCACCAACAAATATAAACACTGACTCTTATTCTAACCCACATTTATCATCCCGCCAAGCACCAACACAATCCCAACCAAGTGCAATGAACATTGAATATGCCAATCCACCATTAACATCGCGTCCAACATATTCACAACCAGCCACTAGAAACACAGAATCATATTCCATAGCAAACCCTTCAAGTTCAAGACCACAAACTTCCCAACCACCTTCCAGGAATTTTGAATCACACGCCACCGTAAATCCCCCGTTAACATCCCGCCCACCATCATACACAAGCCCAACACAAAATCTAACTAGTTTTGGTTTAAACAAACCAACACAAAATCAAAACCAACCACAAACAGCAATACATTCTTCTCGTGCCTCCTCATCACCCCATCCAATATTCAGTCCTAATTCACAAAAATTTTCAAATTCCTCACCAATTTCATTAAATGCTATTTTAAATTCGAGTTCTATTTCACCAGATCAAACCAATTCCTCACTACAAAACAAACAGCAGCAACAACAACAACAGCAGCAGCAACAGTTACGATCCCAATATGGAACAACATTGTCCGGTGACAAAATAAAATTTAATGATAAAACACCAACTTCATATGGTAATAATGATCGACCTACGGCAATTAATGTGAATAATTCAAGGTCAATTTCATCATCGAAAACGATCATACCGAGTAAGAAACAAATGAGTATTTAACATTACTATTATTTTATAATTTTCTATTGTTTTTTTTTCTAACCTAAATGTGTCATTGATAAACCATCCAATTTAAAATTTTGTTTGCGATCTAATTATTTTTTGAAAACAAAAATTCGATAATTTATCTGTAATTAATCGCAATTCTGTATAGTCAATAATTTGATTTATTTTTAATTTAATTACAGAAGGCGACAACGACAGTGGCGTAGATGAATCGACGCAGGGTAACGTAAGTAGCCAAAGCATTTTGTAAAAAAAGATATATTAACGGCTGTGTGACCTACGTAACCGGGCGTGTTCTTCTGTCCGAACAAAATGATAAAAATTATAATGATATTTTTTGTGACTCTAACTTCACTCCGTATAATTCTATGTCAAACCAGTCATGAACGATAAAATCGAAATATATATTGATTCTTGTATTGTAATATTGATATTCATTGTAATTGAAGTTGAGCAAATTGTCCATGTAAAATCATAACATATGATAAATGAGTGCGTTTTATGGTGAAAGCTGATAAAAAATATCGTGATATTACGACGATATGCGGTTTAGTACGTAACCATATCTAATGATTATTAGTCAGCAAAGACGCATTTTAAATTTAAGGGTGCAAAGATTTTGTGCGGTTAACCTCAAAAATCATCATAAATGATACAAAAACCAAATAAAACGTGTTATAAATTTGTTGTGTTTGTAAATTTAACCGTTTTGTTTTATTTAATAATAATTCTATGAATGTATTCACTTCTTTCTTTGACAAAAATGTGAAAAGTGAAATATCCCACGTTTAAATTCCGTGGAACCAAAATTTTCAAAAATTTTATGATGAATATTCTCACAAGAATGTGTGAATATTTTGTTTAATAATTTTGACAGAATCTGCCGTACGGCACATATTTCATCACATTGACTAAAAACATGGCGAAAAATCATATAGAGGAACCGCGATATTTGTGTGGGAGCTTAATAATCATTTAGACAAAAGTTTGGAAAACATTGTTTATTCAAAAGCGAATTCACTATTTTTATTATTTTATGTTTGGTGACAGTTATTGTTGTGCCATGATGATATCAACAGATCTGTTCAGACTGCTGCACAGTATATATTAACCCTTGTGAAGTTAGCCCAGAATTCCACGCCAGAAAAATAAAAAAATATCATCGGGTAACACTAAAACTGTAATGATATCCGAGCCCAGAATTTAATATAGTAATATCATTCAATCTCGAAATTTTATTCTACCCCAGTGGCACTATTCTGGTAATTCCCTGGGAATAGGGAATTGGGGAAAGATTTTATATGTAATTTCAGTTCAAATATTTTTTTTCCGGCCTACTAAGGAGAAAAGTTTGATGTAAATATTTATAAATTGGGAATAATTTTTCCATATCTAAATTGGCAGGGAAAATTATTCCCAATTTTATTTTGTTTTCAAAAAAATTACCACTAGATTTTTACCTCAGTATGCCAGAAAAAAAATTTCAAAATAGAAATTACATATAAAATCTTTCCCCAATTCCCTATTCCCAGGGAATTACCAGAATAGTGCCACAGAAGTTGACTTCAAATTTTAAATATTAAAATATTAATATTAAAATTAGAAATTATTTAAAAATAACAAAAGTTTAAATTAACAGAACTAAAGTGATTTAGCACTGTGTAGCAATAATACACGATACCAAGCTGATACCACCAAATACACAACATTAGTTTTACCATGAATATTCGGATTGGTTGCCGATGTTGAAGCATGAACAGGTGGTCCCCATGGTTTCTTCTTTTCTGGGTTATCGTAGTGGATCCGTTTTTCATCACCAGTGACTATGCAATGCAAAAACCACCTTCATTTATACCTGGCAAGCGCATTTTACATGGAAAAAATCGGCGTTCACTCTCGGCTTCAGTTCATATGGAATCAAATTTTCTTGCATTTGAATCATTCTCAATAATTTTAAACGATGTGAAATTGCTTGTTGAGTCACTCCTAATGTAACTGCAAGTTCTTCTTGTGTTTTGCACGAATTTTCATCCATCAATACTTTCAATTCCGCTTCTTCGTATACACTTTCGGCCTTCAGCTACGATCCTTGTCTTCGACATAAATCCACCGTTCTTTAACTTTAGAAACCTTTCTTGACAACTTATCATCTTATGTCACTTAAGGCAGCCTCACCATATGCTTCTACAAGCAATCGATGTGCCTCAGTTGCAGATTCCTTCAAATTAGAACACGACATTTTCACAACAAAACATAATTTATGATGCTGATAAAACATCACTAATATTTTAAGGTTATGTTGTTGACACATGTGATCCCTTACGATATGACGTTTTACATCGGGAGTGTGTTCACGATAGTTACATTGTTTCAATATTGTTAACAATGACAGCTCAAAATCGTTCATGAAACGAAATTGTAAAAATGAACGCGTGCGTTTTTCGTTCACGAACTCTACATTGTTACAAACATCATTCTCAACCCTACTCGAGACTGCCTCTACAAATGAAAAAATTAAGAAATTAATCTTTTTTCGAACAGTGGAGGCTTATTTGTATAACCATTTTGTATATTCAGAGCAACTGCAAACTTTTGCAGACGATAATGAATGGAGCTATGAGTTACATCCATTTTATAATTGACATTGTAAATTGCACATAAAGTTTTTGCAGAAAACTAGAACTGCACCTTCGTTATGAATGAGCTTTGATTCTCAAAATGGGGTGTGCGGTTTTCATAATTGTAAATTGAAAAAAATAAATAAATAAACAAACAAATAAATACTTAACATAACAGCGACCGGATGTGTCACAAATTTCAAAACAATTTCCGTTTTAGAACTGTTGATTTTAGTAGAATATATTCTAAGCGACACTGGGTCGTATTGATAAGTTCTAATTTTGTAAGGGCATCAAAAAGATCCGACCTGGTCTGTCCAGATATATCGAAGGCCGGTAGCGGATTGTATGCTATTCAAAACAAGGTTAGACTAACTAGCTCTAGTTTTAATTTCAACCCGATTTGTGAACAGAACTATGATGGTTTTGGCCAGTGTGGCATCAAGTTTCCATAATATCCATAGGGATTTGGCCTGGCATATCTTGGTGTATAGTGGTCGGTGCATTTTAAAAAACCAATATTTCTCCAATTGTGTATTTGTCTATTATGCTCCTTGTGGTACTCTTCGATGTTCCGGTCATGTACTGTTAAATGTCGGACAATACTGCGAATCCAGGCTCACCTTTCTCACAATTTATTTGTTTTGCAGTATTGTTCAATATTTTAAGTTGCTCAGCAAGCGGCAACCCAGAACTTTCGAATTTTGTCATGGATGCGTCGTTGAAACTATAATTCGCTGCGATAAAAGTTATATCGGCCTTTACTGAATTATCAAACAAAAGCTCTTTTGCTATTTTGATTGAAGCTGCTTTCCATTTTACGACTGCGAGCCAAGTTCCCAAACATGTGATTATCAGCTGAAGAGGATGTGCGAGCTCGGGCTGTACATTTTTATAAATCTCAATTCTCGATGGTGTTTTTAAAAACATCTTTTTAATATTGGATTGGTATCAAGCAACCTTAGGATAGAATCCTTGTGCAACGCATATTAGATGGGCAATTTTTGGATAAAACGTGTTTATTGCCTCGACGGCTTTCACCTTGTACTGTACTGCGTCTGATACAAATAGTAAAATTAGTTTCTTTATCAAAACTGTCACCTAAAATTTTAACCGAATGTTTAGCAAATATTTACTTTTAGCGACTGTCTCGTCAGGAACCATAATGCCAACAATAGCACTGGCCACACACTGTCATGCTATGGCCAGCATTCTTTACACCATCACGCTCCTTGAGGTCTATATGTTTAGCTGTCGCTAAATGCTTTTTAACCATGAAAGTGGTTTCTACCGTCGCTAGTTGCAAAACAAATTTTTTCCATCCGTCTTAAAATCTGGATATGTGGCTACGTAATTTTTTAATTTATTTGGAAAAGATTGCTTCACTTTCAGCATACCCTAACATAATTTAGTATTTACATAATTAATGAACTAGCTTCTATTGAGTTTTATTTAAATGCATTACAAGTGGATTACATAAATTTACAAGTAAATTAGAAGAAGAATTAAAGGAGAAGAACCACAATAATATTTTCAAATATTCCAACGATACTATTTTACCGGTACTTTCCCGTGAAATATCAAATCCAAACAAATCTTAACTGAATTTACTTGAGAGATACATTTACAACAACAATTGCACTGAACAATTTTTAAATGAAATTAGTTAAATCCAATTCTTTTTTAGAGTTATTTAAATCCAAATCCAATTTTTAATTTTCGTACTTGCCGAAAGATGTCGACGTAGTTAGTATTTTTGTACATATTTTATTCTAAAATATTGTCACCTATGGTAAACTGACATTTCATATTCGCATCAACAAACAGTGTAATTGCGCGCCGTTTGTTTTATTTGTTAAATTTTTAATTGAAATATTTTAATTTTTAATTGCTACCAACCCAATAAACAAAATTAAATGTAAAAATTCTTTTTGTTGTTTCCTTGGAACTAAAATAAATCCAAAATAAATCCAAATTAAATTTTTATCAAGTAAAGACAACTCTTATCGAATTGTCTAAATTATACCACTACGCACGCAATAGTCTATATTATACCATTACGATAGTACGAAACCTGCTATTGGTATAAATTAGCCGCCATCGGTTAATACCTGATTTAAATTCGTATACCATTCGCCCCGCAGACAAACTCATTTAGATATTCATTGGGCGTCCAGCACATTGAGATCGCACTAGGAAAATGTAGACGTCACAGATCCATGTGATGGATGCAAAATTTCTGACTAAAAATGTAGATAGATCTCACTGTTATTGTGAAGCGATTTTTTATGTCTACATTTGAGTAGAATTTTTTGGATTGAATCTTTACTATGTTTTGACACAACATAATTTGGTTTTGTGAGATGAACATTATAATTTGTATTTGTCAGTGATAAAAGAAAATCGAAATTAACTTAAAATGGATACACGAGAGTTATATGTTTGACGGTTATATGTTTCTCGATTTTCAAACTATCATTTAAACAGAAATTTAAATTACAGATTAGTTAAGACACGAACCCAACTTTAAATCTTCACCCAGCACATGCAGATAGTGTACATTGTACAAGTGAGACTATTGTACATTTTAGTATATCTAACAAGTAGATCTCAACGTGCTGGATACGCCCATTGTTTACAGCAGCGCTAGTTGTAGTAAAAAGAAAATTTAAAGAAACAATTTATTTTATTTTAATTAAAATCAAGCGATAAAATCATGATTTTTTTAATAAAATTAAGAAATAATGTAATCATTCTTCACAAAATATGTTAATATTACGCAAAACATGCTCTGAGTGAAATATGCAAAAATATTCATTTTGGGTAAAATATGCAAAAATATGCACTTATAAGAAGGGCTTAAAATGTTTATATTCTCATGAAACGGATTTGTATCTTTCTCATTTTATAATTCGTGCACTGAAAAAAAGTGTTAGCACATATTTTGGGTTGCCCTATTTATCTGTTCCACATACTGCATAGTATTACTGGACAAAAGGGTAATTTCTTTTTCTTAACAGAAAAATTTGTTTTCTTGAATAGATGTCACTACATGTTTTTTCATTCCTTTCCGCAAGTATAATAATTTCGAAAAGATATTAGATGGAATATGTCATTTAAAGTTGTTTTTGAAATTGTACGTGTCAACTGACACTTCCAAAAAACAGAAATACAGGCAGATAAAAAAAACCCAGTTTCTATTTCTTTTGATAATGGAAATTAAAACTTTTATTAAATAATTAAATAAAAATAAATTAAATTATTCTGAAGGCATAAATTTGCCTATAATTTCGACATTTTTTCATTCGACGACTCCTTAAATTATTTGGGTTATAATTGTGTGGCACTAGTGCTTCCCACAACTATTTACAGTCGCTATCACGGAAAACTGTATGAAATTTTCATATCATCATTGTGTACTAAAATTTGTTTCTGCCTATTGAACACCCACAGCAAACTGAAATGATCACCGTTGATATAATTAAAATGTTATCGAGCAGTTTTCGGTTGCTGCGAGAGACGCGACATTTTTTTCAGAATACATATTTATATTTTTCACTGACCAGTGGGCACTATTCTGGGTTTCCTAGGAATTGGGGGGAAAAAAGTTTTTCAATCGGTTATCATACCATTTTTGTCTAAATTGTGTTTTTCTGGCCTACTGAGGGAAAAAGCTTGGTGTAAATATTTTCGAAACAAAGTTGAATGGAAAAGATATTTTTACCTATAAAAAATGTGGAACAAAAATTTCTAAATTAATTTTGTGTTGAGAATTTTTGCACTAAATTTATTCCTTCAGAAGGCCAGAAAAATACAATTTGGGCAAAAATACTATGAAAATGTTTTCCCAATTCCCTATTCCCGAGGAAACCCAGAATAGTGCCACAGCGGGTAAATTCTTGTTCCTTGAGAATATAAAAAGAAAAGTTTTTTGATTGGCAATCGAGTAAGTTTGGATTGTCCGTGAGAAATTTTGATTTTCCACAGTGGAATTTAAAATAGTGTGCAAATAAATCAAGCTAGAATGCTAATGCCATAACAGTTTCATTTGCAAAGACCTTTCATAAAACGTCTGTAAAGTCCTTTCTAACGGCTCTTTGGTCAGTCTTGTTTGAATTGAAAGTATTTTGTTTTACAAAATAATGCAACAAGTATTTTCAAATAACTAGTACTTTATTTTTTAGAGTACACTTTCCGATTAATAATAAAAACGGTACCCCATTCCGTCGACCTAATTTTTCAGTGCATTTTCAATCGAGTGAGCCTCTACTTCACCAAAAGTCACTTTAATTGCGTCTTTCAAAGCATAAACCATCTCTGGATCTCTGGTCAAATCGCAGCTCATAGGCGGCCAGTCGACATCGCCATTTCGCTTGAGAATGCGACTTTCGCAGATCGGGCGCGATTGTATTTATTGGCTATATGGGCTGTTTTACCGTCTTGTTGAAACCATATACTGACCAAATATCTTCCTCTTCAATCATAGGGAGTAAAAGTCAGTTAACATAGCACGGTAATAGCCGCCATTGACTGTTAGTGCTCCTCCTTGCAACGCCTTTTGACTATATTGCACACCAAACAGACATTTTGGATGTATTCGCTTCTCAATTGTCTCGTGTGGACTTACTGTGCCCAAATACGGCAATATGTACATGTTCACATGTTGTAAAAATGCGCATCTCCGTCCAACCGAGAATTAGCCCATTCAGCGTGGTCAACTTCTCTCAATTCTTCAACCAATTTGAATTTGTAGGCCTTCATACATATATACATATAGGTTATTGTATGCAAAATTCTTCACATAGTCGTATCGCCAATGTTCATTTCTATTGAACGATGGCGGGTTGAGGTGCTGTGATGTTGACACACACTTTCAGCTTTTCAGCTACAGTAGTAATATTTTCCATCGAACGAGCTGGATGGCGATACGGAACGTGTGTATGTGTTATTCACAAATTTCCTCATACTGTTCTCAGTTGGCACTTCATTTCTATCGAATTTTGTACGTAACTGTCGGCAAGTTTTGGCAACTGACTCACTTCTTTGGAAATAAGTTTTCAATATTTCCTAACGTTGATCAAGCGTTTGTCAACTCATTTCGTTCACCGGGAATACAATACTGAATTTCCGTCGGTTGGCCAATGACATTAGAGCTATGAGCGGTGAAATAACCACTTGTTCAAAAACGAACCAAAAGTTATATTGCCTGAAATATTCAGGAACACTTCTATCAAATTTTCGAATTTATTACATTTAAAATATGGTCCTCAATAATAACAGGAGGAGTTATTGATGCGTTGTTATTGCTGGGCTGTTCATACGATCCACTAGTAACACTTGGTCTGTAGAAGGATTGAAAAACCGACCCGAATATTGTAAGGACCGGCTGTACAACGCTCAACAAAGGTCAGCTGTAATAGAAACCCATTGCGCCTAAGTGTTGGCTACGTTTCATTTAGAGTGAATATAATATTACTTCTTACGTACAGAGAATGGTAAAAAGCAATAAAGATTGAACTCATACAACCTGGATTTTATGTTTGTTGAATAATTAAAATTGAGATGGGTTAATACATAAAAATTTATCTAGGTATACACACGATAAAACAGCATGATTGCGGTGGTTGATGAAAGTATTCGTGACGTCGATTTCGTGGAGTCTCGGAATTGAAAAAATAATCATCGCAAAATTATAAATTTTTAATAATATTATATAATATAAAGTTGTAATATTAAAAGTTATAAATATATATTAATCAAAAATTATAAAATTGTAATGTACCAAATATAATGAAAAATTGTTAATTGTTATATCGTTTTATAGTGATGTTTATAGACAACTTTTATCTGTTTGTATATAATGGTTGTACTTTAATAACGAACGCTTAATAAACTAAGGCAACAAAAACTTTATAAAATACCAATAAAATTGATTATTGTGCATTTGTGTAAGTTAAATTTGGGTGAAGTTTCCAAACTAGTTTCTATAAAAAAACCACAATAAAAACATATAAATCCAACGAAAAATTGGAAAAACACGAACCACAATAAAACCTCACGAGAAGCTAAGGTATACCCAGTAGTACAAATCAGCGCACAAAGAGCGCATAAACAGCAAATAATTAGAGCGCACAAATTTTACTTTAAATTGATGCACCTAATTCCATGATATTCGTATTGTTGTCGACCGAAAACTCGGCTTTGATTCCCCTAAAAATTAATTTATCTCTCTTTCATTTCGATTTGAGTATAATATGTAACTGTTTACTGTTAACCGTTGGTTCACCAGAAAAAAATATTTTTTTAATGTATTTTGTTGCATCAAAACCAAACACAATCATATATTATTGATTGTGTTTGGTTTTGGTTGTATGTACCAAATGTGTATTGTCATTCAGATACAACTACACATTTTTTTAATTTCGTATACTTACTTTATATGTCATCCATGTATTTCCATCTGAAAAATATTTACAAACATCTATTACCTTCAGCCGTAATCTGGAGACTGATAGAAATGAAATAACAAATTTTTAAATGAAATTGATAAACAAGAGATTCGGTGGGGGTAAAAATGCAGTGCATAGAAGAAATCGAAGTAAATTTATTTGTTTTCTCACTTCGACGTGTGCAAATGTTTCCATCTATTTCATTCTGCTATCAGCGTTTGTTTGCTGGGTAGAATAGAGACTCTTTCGTACCGTGCAGTTGGGTGTATATCTACGAGTACTTTATCCTCTATTTGGAAGAACAAAATTGGCATATTAGCATAACCACAGACCAGAACCTGACAGGATCGTAAGCAGAATCAAATGCTGACTGGTGGCTGCTGTACGTGACCACATAATCCGGGTTGCAACAAGGTATCCAGGAAGATTGTCATCAGAGGACGGTTACCTCATAAACGGGACATTAATTGGTAAAAATATAATCGTTGTAAGTTATGTTTTTTTGCTGTTAACATTTAAATAGATTTCTTGGTGCAATTTAATTATAATAACTTGGAAGTGATCTAGTGACGATTGATTAATCACAATTTCCACACCCAATTCAATCGCGGTTTAAAGTATGTTTTTCTAATGGTTGGTTAAGCATCGAAATGATGTGGTAACGGGATAAATTCTGATGGGGTGTTAAAGCGCGCAGTGATGTAAAAATATTTAACCTTCTATTTGTGTAAATTAGTTCATTTTTGTTCGATTTAAATGTTTTTATTTGTGGCACACACATGGAGGTACTTTTTTTAAGGTAGCCGTTGCATACGCGGGTTAACGGAACCCTCCCGTACGGTTTGCGCTACCTTTAGAAAAAAAAACTTGTGTGCAACCTCGCGGTACAACTGACCCAGGTCATCCAGTTACAACATATCAGCTATATATTTGACGATTGAGGCGCTTTTATTGTTGTAGGTCATATTAGCAGGGTATCCTTCTATTTCGCGTTTATTGCTTAAGTATTTCGAAAATTGCTTTGGACAAAATTTACACCATAAACAAGACACTTCGAAGATTGCACCAATATGAAATCATACAGAAATAACACCAAGAACCCTCAGTCAATAAGGAATAACTTCTATATGTGAGCAAGTTCATATTGAACAGATTCACACACCGTTTGATAGGTCGGACCCTTAGTCATAAATTTTTTGTGCTTGCATTTTGTTGCAATCTCTGTGATGTCCTGTTATTCGCCCAAATGAGGTTCACTCCAAAATCAGGGAGAACATGGGAAGTTTGCTCAATAAACGTTCACATTTGAAACAAACTGCACAAACCAAGGTAGCAGGCCGCAAGTTGAAATTTAATATTTTCTAATAGAAATGATAGCAAATACAGGGTGGCTCAAAAGGTTCTAGACCGTTCTAGTGTGAATGTTTAATATTTTTTTTTAATACAGTATATATTTCATGGAATTTCTATGGCTTAAACGTAAAAAATGATATCTTTTCTGCTTCACACATTCGTGCTCTTTCTAACACATTTTCCATAACTTTTCTCAAAACTTCAGGTGATATGGCCAGGATTTCATTTCGAATATTATTTTTTCAGTTCTGGCATGGTCTCGTACATTCTTTCTTTCAAATATGGCCAAAGAAAAAAGTCGGATGCGGTTGAATCTAGTTCATAATTAACTTAAATTATTTAATTCATTTCAACAATAAACTATTTTGAGTTTAATTTTTTGAGTGAAATTTGTAAATTTAAGCCAAAATTTTTAAAGAAATATTTATAATATTTAAAGAAATATTGCAAAAATAAACGGGAATATTCTCGGTTTTAGAAATCTGCCAATACCGCTGCTAACAAACAATAGTAATCTGACTCGGATTTACCGGTATGTCTAGAAACAAAGCGGATTGTGCGTTATAAAATTTTGGTCTGTATTCATTTGTTTTCTTAAGTTCTCTTGACCCAGCTACATAACGTAATTGTTATTGTTACATGACGAAATTATTGAGTAATTTTCTAAGGTTTTTCATTTTAAATGTAATGACTTCTTCAAAAAAAAAAACTCTGATAATGTGTTGATAAGTGTTTATTGTAGAGAAACTGTGTGTCTAATTCATCCGGTAATTTTTATAAAATATTTACTTTATCGTGTTGAATAGCCGCAGAAGATATTAGTATGGAGCATATTACTACTGAATGAGGCACACTGGCATGTCAAGGGGTTATGATTTCGTTTCCCTCCATTATAATTACTCTTTTATCTCCCTTCTGTCACCAAAATTTCTCTAACCTAACCAACGATTGTGTCTCTATGACCTTTGTGTACTATTCTACAAGGCATTTATTATTCTGAAAACTTCCTATTTAAAATAATCAAGTTGTATTCCGGTTAGCCAAACTCTAATACTCGCAAAATCCATATTAAAATCTGATTAAAATTGAACGTGTCTATGTATCAATCCCGCCAGAAACCCCTTTTTGGAAATTCCACGGTTTTCCTATTTTTCCGAGTAGTATTGAATTGTGCAATTACGTCTAACGGAAAAATTTGTGCTTAACGTATTATTAATGTGATTATGACACCAGAAGTCAGATAGATCCGTTCACGCTTTAAAGTATATGTTTTACTTTAGTTAGAATTGTCCCAAGTTGGTCCGCCATTGTTGGTAGAACGCCATTGTTTAACCATTATGTCTATTATGTGCAGAATCTGTTGAAGCTGATTGACAAATTGTTTAAACTAAATGTATCTAACCTGAAAAGATTAGAAATTACTGTGCTTACAAAAAAAAGAAATCAAATTTTGATTTAACATTTAAAAATTTTTAAAAAAAAAATTCAAGTTAACCTTTGATAAATTAAAATCAAATATAGGTCATCGATGATGTTGAACGATTTAGGCACATGGGGCCTATTAATCTTTTTTTACACGGTGATACGTGCCAATCGTGTAAAAAAAGGTATAAAAAGCCTAAAAAGAAATTGGTTTTTTGTTTTTTAAAACCTTCTTATTTCAAAACCGTGTAAAAAAAGGTTTGGTGTATTTTCTCCATTGTTTGTACTATGGTGTTCTAATGCTAAAAACTTATTTGTGGTTTCAAAATGTTCTGTATGGCAAAGCTGAATCAACGAGATCAAGCCAAACTTTACCAATGAAAGCCGGGCCCAAGAGAAGTCGTCGAATAAACTCTGGAGTACTTTAGGATGACAGATAGAATCAAATGCTTTACTGAAATCCGTGTACGCTACATGAACTTGATTTTTTTCTATTTCTTAATAAACACATTTTACTTAATAAACATATTAAGTATTAGTGTGTTTCGCCAAGTGCCTACGGCAAATAGCGTAAAAAGTATTTTTTCTATTTCATAAATTATTTTACTTGTGAATTCAACCAGATTAGTTAATGTGGATTGGTCAGCCATAAAATATACTGAAATACAAATTTATGTGTAGTAAGAATGAAACTCTCCATCTTGAAATGGTTCTATTAAAGAAATAAAGTCTGAACATTTTGCTAATTGTTAAGAGAAGTAATAATTTTCGACAAATGGTCTACATTCTCTGGTATGTTAGTTAACTACGCCGTGTAGGCAGTATGGCACAACACTGCTACCTTGGCATTCCTGATTGTATATTCCTATACTAATCAAGGATTGGCTCAATTCCATTGAACAATAATTGAATTTTATTGAACCCTTTATGCCAGAAAATCGCCCATTCAACTGTCTTGTGTTTTCAATTGAATTTAGCCACTTCTGGGTTAACACAAATTCAGCCACTATATTTTTCGGAGGGCAATGAACATTCCTGATGCGATCCCTAACATTTATTTCTAATAAGTACATAATTTCTTGTTCAACATAATCATTATTGAACGGTATATGTATTAGTGGACTAGCCCTATTTTTTCTCCATGAGCACTAATTAGCATAATTCGAGTTTAATCGATATGCAAAGTATCGTTTTGAAAATCAAATGTCTGGCTGGCTTTTAGAGAAATCGGCTATTTTTACAACTGAAAATTGCACTCAACTTTACTGAAGACCTCTTAAACATAAATATATTTTGTTGTAAGAATTAAACGTAATCGGTGTATAATGGTATGCAAAGACTTAGCAAACCAGCGGCTGAAATGTTCACAGTTTTTTAGGTGAAATGCGGTAACCACCATTTTATTGATTACGCTATACACGCAGTGAAGGGAAAAACTTTCACTGAACATCGAATTCAGATGTTATATCTCAGCACTTATTTTAAAATTATATCGGATCTGATCTGAAAAAGGTGTGTCAAACTATGAGTAATCTAATCGCAAAACATCATCAAACATGCAATGTAATTTATGTATAGTTAGTATTTCAAATATTTTATATATTTGGCGTTTCTGAAAACATTCCATACACCCTTTTATTTTAAATGTGGATTGCATGTCATTTAGTCTTCGCAGCTAAGACTCAGCAATAATAAATTAAATTTCGTTAATAAGGAGTCAAATATTTTCAACGGTGATTCCTCGATTAATAACGAACAAAAATGTCTGTCCGCGATTTTGATTCGTTTGCAACACCGACCTCAACGCGTCGAAAAAAAGACGAGTATAAATATAAGTTTTTTGAAAATCATCATGAAGGCCAAAAATTAAATCGTCCCGTTGCTGGTTATGATCCAAGGTGAGCAAGCGCGGCACCCACTTTATCATAGACAAATATGCATGCAAAATTGTGCATGCACTGCCTTTTTGTAACTTTTGTGTTAGTTATCTCACGCAACTTCGCTTTACGGTCGTTCAAAATGATTTTCGCACTTTCTTAATCTTCTGAAATAACTGCCAAAATCGGAAATTTTCACTTTAATGAACGTATCGTTTTGGATCAATACATATAATTCGTTTTGCTCTAAGCTGTTTGATGTACACTATTAACTTTGGTCTGTAGAGTATGATAGTGAAGTTTGTTGTAAAAAAATTATTAAAAAATTACACTGTTGTCGATCCCTGGGTTTCGGTCATATGAATAACAAAAAATAACTGCAACAGTATGCAAAAGTATTTGTTCCATTTATACACTCGTTTAGTTTTCTTTTAGTTTTTAACAATCGATAATATTTATTATAATATATTAAATATTTAAGCAAATTTACAAGTACAATATAAATGTATAATTTCACCTCCACGTATTAATTTGTTCTACTAACTTTGTCAGTACCTGAACGAAAAGATGGCGAATAAAATTTAATGAAACAAATATTGTTCACGTAAACTTTACCAACAAAAAGGTCTGGATGCCATAGTAGAACTGAAATCTCAGCAAATTCCCTATGCAAACACGGCAAAATATCTAGGCATGATTCTAGACGCGAAACTAAAATGGAAAGAGCATGGGAAAACGGAAAAAGAAGAGTTAAACATCAAATACATAGAAAGATGGATTGGCTCTTAGGAAGAAATTCTGAGCTAACTCTACATAATAAATTACTACTATACCGGCAAATCCTACAGCCTGTGTTGACTTACGGTATTCAGCTCTGGGGACCGCTGTGAAGTTTTTAACGAAAAGTGTAACTTCTAAAAAGTGTAGCAATCAAAAATGTAAATAGCACCCCTTTACGGAAAAAGATAGTCAAAAATGTATATTTCATGCAAATATCGAGATAAAATATTATCATAATAATTCTAATCTAAAAGGGTAATTACGAGTAACAAACTAATTCTTTAAATGTTTGAAATAATATACATATGCGACACTATGGCCGATTAAAAAAACCTCAGAGATGTTACTAAGTAAAGGCATATGCCATCTACTAGTAAACAACTTGAGCTGCTCAAAACAGTAACTTAAATTAAAATAAATAGTTATGGGATTGTTCTACGCAAGTCTTATGACGAAAATTAAATAAAAATTCAAATATTAATAACCACATTAAAATAAAACCACAATAATAACCACATTAAAATAAAAAGAACTGCGGCTGCTTCACGACAACTTATATATCGGTAAATATGAATATTCTAATATTCGTCAAAATACATTATGTATGCAACGACAATGATCGTACAAACTGATTTTTGAAAAAAATTTACAAAATATATTAATTACAGAATTTATTTTGCAGTTGTTTATTCGATTAAATTATTTTACAAATTAACAAATCCAAAAATTCAAAATAGAAATTCATTTACCGTTTATAATAAAAAAAATCAAGATTTTTTTGCAACGAAAATGATCACTATATACATAAGTTTATGATCCTTAATTTTTTGTTAAATCACTTACATAAAGTTTGTTTCATAATTATTTTAATATCGAGTTGGCCGGGTGCTATTTACACTTTTAATTGCTACACTTTTTAGAAGTTACACTTTTCGTTCATTTGTGTAGCTACACTTTTCGTTATAAACTTCACACCAAATGTCAAAAACCAATGTCAATATCATCCAGTCATTCCAAAGGTAAGTCCTAGTACGTATCTGAAATTATCTTCGGATTCTATCCCCGAAATTAAAAAATATTAATCAGGCATCACTAAGATAATCATATCCCTCTAACTCTTGTGTGAAGTTAGCCCCGCCCTGTTTTATATTATATTTCATTCCAAATAGACTTCATATGTGAAGTTATCTCCGAATTTTAATATATGAAAAATAAAAATGTTTATTAAAATTATTTTAATTCGGAAAACACACAAAATAAATGTAAAAATTTAATAAAATGAAGTAAAATAATTTTTAAATTAGCTTATAAATTTAATAATAATAATATTTATTAATAATTATAATTTGGTTATAAGATGGAAAACACATATCTCAAATTAAGAAAATACGAAAAAATCGTACCGTTGCAACCTAGCGAAATCTGGCTCCAAACGAAATAGTTACATGTAATACGTTTCTGACTCAAAATGATATTTTAATTTGACATTCAAAGAGTATTAGTTTGTCGGATCAGAGCTATATGGTTTTGAGATTGCCAGATCCATACATCACTTTCGGTAAAATACGAACAAAAGTGTACCGTGCAACCTAGCGAAAACGTATGTCTAAACCAAAATGCTGAGATACGTCGTATGTTGGCTGATTCAAACTCAGTAAAACGGCTGCGAAGAAAGAAACCACTTGATCTACTAGATCCAGTCAGGATCAACTAAAAATATAATAAAATTGTAAAGGGGATTAGCCAAAGGGCTACAACCCTCCAAACGAGAATGTAAATTATGAAACATGATTTGTAATTTATTACAAATAAGTAAAAAAGAAAAATGTTTTGAATGATGTTTCTAGATTTATTTATAGAATTTTGTCAAACTTTTATCACAGCCTTTGAAATTTTTTGAAACGGTTCTTAAAATTTGTGTTTATCAATTTTTTGACATATAAACACTATAATGGGTATATTTTTTAATTAAACCCGAGCAAGCAGGCTTGCTCTGGGTATTGTACACCGAGCACAAGTTGTGCAGTGCCAAATGAACCAGTGTGCATAGTGTAATAAATTGTTTTTTACTTTGCACACTCTTCGTACACTGGCATTCATTTCAGAGTAAAATTTGAAGAACCGAGTATGCCCGGTGTAAGCACAGTTCACAAATAAAAACACAGTGTGCAGGGTAAAATTACCCAGGTTGAATTAAAAAACACAGTATTTTTTGACAGCGCACTGCTTGCTCGGGTTTAATTAAAAAATAGGCCCAATGTAGGCTGGAATTTTGGGTTAACTTCACGGGGATCTACAATTTGCAAATATTTTGATTGAAATATAAAAATTCCAAATACTTTTGCTCATGACTGTAATAATTCAGATTAGTTCTTTATAGTTGGGAATACCGAAATATCTTTTAATAATTTACATTATTCTTGCAAAAATTTCAAATTTAGCACAGTTTGTTGGAAATATGTATATAATGTTATTATGATATCACCTTTTCATTAGATTTGATAAGTATCTTGATTCGAATGCGATAAAACCGAATTAATTTTATTAACAATTTCTAGCATAATATAATTAGTTCTAGTCAAGTCGCGAACAAACAAAGTACTAATACACAAAATATAATAGTAATTACAATTTTAAGATTTATATATTTAATTGAGTTTTATTAAGTGATAGTGCACTGTGTATGTCAATATGGCAAAGGTAATGGTTTTCTTACCATCGAAAATGTACAGCCAGATATTTGAACTTCCTCATCCCCCAATTCAATAATTTAAAACGTTAATTAAAATTTATTTAACTATAATCGACGTACACACTGGATCAGACTATTCTTTATTATTTATTACTATAAACGACTAGTACAATACAAAATAACGTACAGCTCTAGTCTACATAAGGTATTTAACAACAACAAATTGAAACAAATCATTAACTAAATTAATTGACAAAACTTATACAACTGAAGAATAATGAAACTCTGCTACATTTGTAACACATGACTAAGTTTATAAAATTCAACGACATAATGCTCCTTACAGACAACAAATGCGAGATCTTATTTTTAATAATTTTTATTGCCGTAATTTAAAAACTAAAAACTAAAAAAAAAACATTAAGATCAATACAATTATTAATTTAAAATAAAAATTTTGTGTTACTCTCAGAAAACCGATCATGGTTTTTGGTGATCGTGTGCGCTTGCTAGAATAGAAAATTTAAGTTTTCGTTTTTGTTTTGTTTTTTTTTTAATTTTTCATTTAACTTTGTAGTATCGAAATGTTTAGTGGGAATTTAATTGTTCGAGTTTATTAAAAAAAAAACTCATAAAATTATAGTTTTAAATACGTATTAGTTGATCTCATGAAAAAAGTGCAATCGAAAGTGATCAAAACATTATTCGGAACTTTAATTATTTTAATTAACTTACTAAATGATTAAGGCGACAAAATTAAAGAAAGTTAAAGGAAAAGTTACGTTTAATTTGAAATCGAAAAATCAGGTAAATCGGTTTTTTGATTTGGATGTGATCAAAACAAAAAGTTTGAAAAATATTGTGAAAATTTATTTCCCGTATACTACAAGTTGCGAAAAAGCATATTTTGTACATCCTTGAAAAATTAATTATGATGTAATCGTATACAGCCCGGCCCTCAAATATTAGTTCTGGCTGATTGAATGCCAAAAAGATTTCGATTTAAATTTATATTTATTTATTGAATTATTGTGCGTTATATTCTAGAAAATAATTTTCAATTATTTTATTTTATTTTGTATAATATTTAGGAAAAACACGGTTCGGTATCACCAGGATCACCACTTAAATCACCATCTAAAATACCTGGACCACGTCCACCAAGCGCAGCAAGTAATAAATCACGAAGTACTTCAAAAAATCGATCGTTAATATCACCTGAAACGCCAACAGATCCAACTAAAAAAAGTGAGTATACCATAATCACCATAAATTACGTAATTAGTAAAATATTTAATTTATTAATTATTCTACAGAAGTACCAATGAATAAAGTACAAGTTGGTGCTGCACCATCACCAAATTTAAAAGTTGTTAGATCAAAAATTGGTTCGCTCGATAATGCCGCCTATAAACCGGGCGGTGGACAGGTGAAAATCGAAACAAAAAAACTTGATATTAGAGCAGCACCAAGAATTGCGGCCAAAAATGAGCACTATCAACCTGGTGGCGGTGACAAAAAAGTAAGAATTATTTTCTCATATTAATTTCCAAATATTAATTTTAAACCGCTCTTAATTAATTGATAATATAAACAAGTAATTATTTTTGGGATGCTGTAAAAGTATTAGTACCGCATTAATTATTGTGCGAAGTAAAACCGCTTCGTGTTGAGATACATAAAATGATTTAACGAGTGTTTGTTTTTGGTAATATTTGAAAGAAGTATTTAATTGTAAGAGAGACGCTTTAATTGCACAATTGGTTTAAATTTTTTTTTTTTTTTATTATTTTTATAAAAAATAGTAATTGCTGAAAATGAATGTGTACTGGTTGCAATCAAAAATTCTAAATGTACGATTAGAAAATCATTAATTAGAGTGGGTACAGTAAAATACGATATCCGCGGACAGCGATTTAAATAACATAACAAAAGTGGCCAAAGCTACGTACTCTATCTTAGGTAGGTAGGTTGGTTATCCTGGAATAGACACAATCAGGTCTGTAGCCATGCCACATAGTTTTCTCTCCTCTCCTACTCATCGAAACTTCTTGAGCTGTCAACCAAGCGTAGGATATTGATGTTCATTTTACTGAGATGCGAAAAGTCATTTAGGAGGAGAGCTCCAAAAACTTCATTCTGCTAATCGCTAGACAAAGACATGTGCAAAGCAAATGGAGATCAGTTTCTTCCTCCTCTTCATCTTCGCAACTAACTTTCGTTCTTAACTTTCGACATATCGCAGCCGCATCGTTACCAGCTATATCTGAATTTTGACATGTCTAGTATTGGCCAGATCTGCCTATATTATTACACATGAGGTACTATTGAATTATCTGTTGTTCATTGATCTTCCAGGTTCCTCTTGAAGCAGAAATTTGCACGTAGCGAGCGGTATATCAATATCCGTCCTGCTTGGTGAAATGGGCCTAGTATTGAAATAATTTGACATCTCGTTAAGAGAAGAAAGACAATTCTGAATATGATTTGAGCGTCTTATTTTTAATTGAAGCCTGACTGTCCGTAAAAATGTGAATATACCACCACCCCCTCCCCTTCCCCTTAACCAATCAACAACTTTCCTTATCGAGATTGCTTCAGCTTGAAAATGCTGCAGTATTTCGGAAGACGATTAGAGTGGTTTAAATTGAATTCTTCACTGGCAACCCTTCTTTGAACCAATTCTTTCTGGTAGAAATATCAGTTCTAAACCTCTGATCAAAAGATGATGACGGGATAGTATATAGTCGATAGTATTTGGAATGTTGCTGATTCTTAGAATAAATAAGTGTCCTGCATTAGCTCCACATGGAGATGAAGTTGTGCGTTATAGCTATATAAAGCCAATTTATTTTTATGTATATAGAGCCAATTTACAATGTGGCCCATCTTTTTCCAATGGCATTTTTACAGGAGTAAAGTGTTGTACTCAAAAAAAAATTTACAAAATTTTTGTAAATATACAGCACACAAAATATTTTGTAAATTTGACTGTACTAATTAAGATTTTTTTTGTAATTTAACAACGTCCCTTTCAATATAATATGTATATTTGACAAAATTTTTAATAAATTTACAAATTTTATTGTATTTTTTCAATATTTTCAATTTTATGAAAATTTTATTGCATTTATTAAAAAAAAATTATTATTTTTACAATTTGTTTTTATAAAGTTTACAATTTTTGTCAAATTTACAAATTATTTTGTGAGCTGTATATTTACTAAAATTTTGTAAATTTTTTTCTGAGTGACTCTTTCTAATATGTTAGATTTCCATATTAGTTTGCAGCCCAGAATGGGGCGCAGATAATTTTATCACTCAGATCAATCCAATACCATTTAAGGTAGAGGGGTTGATCTGAGCAAGTTTCTATGTTCTGGAAAGGACCAAGAAAAGAGAGAGAGAGAGAGAGAAAATGTCAGGCGCATTTTGCGTGCGTTATCTTAAGGTACAAGAATATTTATTGAAGACACCAATCGCAACATCGTCAGCTTAAGCAATCACCTTAAAGCCGCACCCTTCCAGGTTTATTAACCCCACTTTGCAGTTTGCCTCTACTCACAAATCTGCTATTGGAGGACAAACCCAGGCTGACTGTCACGACCCTGCTTTTTAGCATTTGATCCACTCAGCTCCTGAGTGATTCGTCTACGCACAGAAAGAAGAGTGTATGCGTGCTATATCTAGAAAAGTTATCATGAAGTATTCCTTATGTTCAAATTTTTTTTATCGATAGGAGCAATAAGGGAGAGGAGATCAGATTCCAAAAATGTATCTTTGCATTAAGCATGTTTTGATTTCGATAGCCTATTTGGCTCAATCGAACTCCTTCTATATTTCCAAAATTTGAAAATTACTTCCAGCCAGAGTAAGGTTAAGTCAGTCGTTTGTTGGAAATCCGCCGGCATAATGACTCGAGTTCTGCTGACTCTGTTGTCCTAGGCATTTATGGCTCAGATCCGGAGCTTCCGGGAAAGTGATTTGCAGTAATAGCTCCAAGGATTCTGCTCTAGTTATGGTGCAGTGACATCCGACTTCTGTATTTTACTCAGTATAGCCTCCAGGCATTTGTTTTACCATTTCTTAATTCGTATTTGTATGTTTTGAGAACTTCATTGTAGCAGTCCCAGTCCTTACCAATTTTAGTTTCCTTAGCTCTTTGCTGGTGTTCTGAAGTTGGTCTCCGTTTACCCAGCGGACTACTAGGAGAACGTGCACCTAATGTAGCCTTATTAAAGGCAACTGATAGGTTTATAACCGGTATCAGTATAAAAATATCCATATTGGGTTTTCTCCTTTTTCTATAGCTAGACTTTTTGATGGGCTTTGTCTCCCATTCAAATTGGAGATAACAATGATCAGAAATGATATATTGCTCCGACACTTTTCAATTCACTAAATTATACTTAATGGTGTCTAAAACACGTGTAATGTTAAGTAATTCACATACATAGCTTAGTACTAAGAATAAATAAAATCAAAGAATTACTCACCTCCTTTATTCGTATCAGTGTTTCCCCAAATAATGTGATGTGAATTTGTATCACTTTCCAGGATAATTCCGAATAGCCAGCCGCTACGAAACGATTTACGCATTCAGACCAATTTGCCTGAGGCGAGTAAACAGCGGTTTTACTAGGGGTATAATATTGAATCCATAAAAAGAGTTTGAAAACTTCTGCGATCCACTATCAGTACGAATCATCTTGGGAATTGCAAAAACTAAAAATACATCATTTCTCAGGTATAGTTTATTATTTTCATCGTAGTACCTACTGGAGCTCAATGGCCTTAATAAGACAAATATATTGAATTGATCTAGAATAACTAGGATATACGTATTTTCCAATTTAAACCTATAGGAGGCAATTTAAACCTATAAGATCAACGAATACATGTTCCCATGGAACAATGTTTCTTCCAAAGGAGAATTACCAAAGACGTTTGTTCCTTTTGTCGTTTTGCAGATACTTACTAAAATTACTAAAATTCAACAAATGGAGGAATGTCGAGGTTTAATGAATCACAGTAAAAAATTTTTTATATTAATATTATAAGCCTGTAGGTTTAAGCTCTAGCGGGCAAGTCTACATTTCATTTTTTTTTTGGGTCTTTAGCCACCAAGTGGTATCCCTCAAATTAGGGTCTAAATTCCTTTCAAAAAGCACAACTGCCAGATACTCTAATTCAGTTGTACTAGCGAGCTTTTAAGAGATGAAAGCTAGTATGGTCTTTCGTTACCTTTTTGATTTTGTTGAAAAAGAACGCTTCCAACACCAGTTTTGGAAGTATCGCATTGAATCCAGAAATTTTTCGAATAATCGGGAGTTATTAGTAATGAGCCAGTTATTAAAAAATATTTTAATTTCCCCAAAGCTTCTTTGGCATCGTTTGTCGACAAGAATTTGGCTTGCTTTTTGAAAAATACCAGCTACTTAGCTGACCAGACTAAATTAGTTTCACTACAAAACTGATCACTATCAGCGAGATCACAATCGACTAAAATGTGATCAGTCGTATTTGAGTTATTACCACATTCGCAACTGCTTCTATCAGATAAGACTATTTTTTCTCAGCAGACTAGAGAACATATCCCAGTTTGCCTGTTAGTGAGTGCTTTGGAATCTTATTGCTTAATTGCTTATCTCACCTGTTTCTGATGAGGAAGCTATGAATATGATTGTACTGTGATTAATTGTGGTCCAATTTTCTTTAACTGAGCAGTTGGTACTCTCTTCAATAGTCCACCCGTTATTAATATAAGGTCAACTTCCCCTTATGAATTCATGTACTTGGTTGAGCAACTTCATTCACAATGAAGGAGCTTCTTTTTGCGATATACTCTTCAGTGACAGTTCTCCTATCATTGGTGACTATGCGATAAAATCACTCGTGATTTGAAAGTTTTTAGCCCATTCATAATGTTTTGAAATTTGTTTACATATATCATTGGGTCGTATGAATATATGAAGTAGATACTTACTAGGTAAAATTTATCTATATTTGACCAAATTTCTACTCATACGCAATGCGAGTCGCAGTACTGGTATATTTTGAACACCTCTAGATCACAATTGAGGATGCCAATTACTGTTTGTGTACTAGGTTGCTCACTAAGTTGTGTCATTTGATAAGAGATAGCGCTATTAGGTTTGTCGTTTTACTTTTCTAAAAATGGTACTACGTTTTTATGAACACGTTTGAAGTTTCACGTAGATCTGCCAACTCATCCGTGTATTAGCAGCTGTTCAAAGTTGACGTGTCCGAACAAATTCATGAACGATTGTTAAAAGTGTATAAGGACTCTTCATCTTCGATTAGAACAGTAAAATTTTATAACGGCACGATGTTCAATTTTATCTATTGTAAAAAAATACTGTGACACATCAACTTTAAACAACTGGTGACAAAACGTAGTACTATTTTTAGAAAAATAAAACGACGAACCTAATAGCGCTATCTCTTATCGAATGACACAACTTACTGAGCAACCTAGTAAGCAGCAAATATCAAGATTTCTGCTTCTCACTTTTAGTGCAGAATACATCATCGTTTTTGATCTCATCGATTACAGTCGGTGATGTTAATAAACACAACTGAGACCCTCTGATGGAGTGCAGAACTCAGCGCCGATTCAATGTCCACGTCAATGTACAGGTTGAGATGGAGCTTGCAATGTGCAGGTGGTATAGTGTAGTTGTGTTGGTATAGGTGAATAGGTTAATGATGTGGCGTGAATGCGTGGTATCACAATGGGCCAAGATTGCCCTAAGTGTCAACCACTAAAAACTAACCTAACTAATTAATCGAAAGCGTTGTTGTACATGTCAGTCCTAAGGCATTAGATCACAAAAGCTTCTCTGGGTGTGTCTACTAATTTTCTGAAAGGAAGAGCTGCTCTGTTTGATATGCTGGTATGCGGTGGTATATTTAACAGCTTTTTTGGTAAGTTTTTCCTTGGCGTGATGTACGTAGTTGTCCTCGATGATAATAAACGTTGAGATTTCCATTTTCTGAAGTTTGATTTACGGAGTAAATTTCCGTCGTTTTTATAACTGCACGACATCATATGCCTGCTCATTATCATCATAATTTTTGCCCCAAACTCTTCATTCAATCGCAGTCAAGTCGTCTAAGTGCAAGGAGGACACAGTCAGCAGGCTATTTAGAAACCCACTTTTTCAAACTTCGCTGAAACGGCAATGGTAAATCTGCAAAAATAGGCTCCCTGAATTAAAAAAGGCTGAAATTAAAAAGGTGGACTTAAGAAATGTGTTTTTATATGAATGGGACCTTTTTTAAGTCATACTTTTAACATATTTTCTGCATTAACAACGGTGTTTTAAAACAAATTTAATTTCAAAATGACACAAGATACAAATACAATTTATAATTCATTTTCATTATGTATCAAAAACTAATTATTTTATACATCAGTTCATTGAGTTTATTGCAAATAATAAATACATACATATTATGTATACGAGTGCACCCATACGAGTACCCAAACTTTAATAATACATACCTGAGTACCCAAACTTTAATAATACATACATACCTTAACTGAGTATTCCGGTGTAATTGGGGTTTTCCTGTAATATGACAATTAAAGCCATTCCAAATTTTCAACTAATGCTTTCATTAATGAAAATATGCAAAAAACAATTGCAAAGATCAAAATAAATTAAAAAATGCATATAAAAGAGAAAAGAAAGAGAAAAAGCAAAAAAAATCCTAAAAATTAAAATTCACGTTAACTGAGTGTTCCGGTTAATTGGATGCCAGATAATCGGGCTTTTACTGTAATATGAAAATTGAAGCCATGCAAAATTTTCAACTAATGAAAGCATTAGTGAAAATGAGCAAAAAACTATTGCAAATTTCAAAACGCATATGAAAGAGAAAAAAGCAAAAAAAATCCAAAAAATGTAAATTCCGGTTAACTGAGTGTTCCGGTTAATTGAATGCTGGATAATCGGGCTTTCACTGTAATAAGAAAATTAAAGCCATTCCAAATTTTCAACTAATGCTTTCATTAATGAAAAATGTGCAAAAAACAATTGCAAATTTCAAAATGAACTAAAAAATGCATATGAAAGAGAAAAGAAAGAGAAAAAAGGAAACAAAATCATAAAAATTAAATTTCCGGTTAACTGAGTGTTCCGGTTAATTGGGTTCCGGATAATCGGGCTTTTATCGGATAATCGGATTTTTACGTTTTATTTCGATCTTAAATACACATTTTATTTCATTTTCAAAATGACACAAATTTATGTCATTTATAAACACACTTCTTAAATCATTTTCAAAATGGCTTATGATATGCATTAATAAAGTCAGCTTTTTTTATTTCATTTTCATTATAGATTTTAAGTCAATTTTGAAATTAAATAAAAACGCTGGTTTTAAGTCCGAAAAAACGCCATTTTTAAGTCAGCCTTTTTTAATTCAGGGAGCCGCAAAAATATCGATATAAACAGTCTTAATGTTTACAATACGGGGGTTGCCTGAAAAGTCTATACACTACAAGTCTATACACTTCTCCCAGTGATGCTCCCATCAAACCGTCAGAATAAAACTAGTCGTCTTTCTTTGCAAAATAGTTGTTTACGATGTCCTCCTCATTCGACGAAAGATTCTACCTTCCGAGTGCAACTTTTAGCTTGGGGAACAAATAAAGTCGCTTGGAGCCATAACTGTCCCAGAAGACAGTCGCCATCATTCCAACCGAACGATCAGCCTCTGCTTTTTTTGGAGACAATTCTCCCTTGGCAGTCTACTGTTTTGAGCCTATTAAAGTTAGCCGAAAGTTGTCAGCCGAAAGTGAAAAAATCGATAATGCAGATAGTGTCTCGACTATATCAGCCGAAAGTTAAAAAAAATATATGTATATATATTCGAAATTTGCACGTGTATTTCACTTCCCCCCATTTTCCCGGACCCTCAACATGAAACTTGATCTGGAAAATTTTCCAGCGATAACCATCGACAAACCGATCCAAATAAGGTCTTTTCCAGACATAACACTTTAAACGTTAAGTTTTTACGAATTTTTGTAATTTGCACGTGTATTTCACTTCCCCCCATTTTCACGGACTCCCAACATGAAACTTGATCTGGAAAATTTTCCAGCGATAACCATCGACAAACCGATCCAAATAAGGTCTTTTCCAGACATAACACTTTAAACGTTAAGTTTTTACGAATTTTTGTAATTTGCACGTGTATTTCACTTCCCCCCATTTTCCCGGACTCCCAACATGAAACTTGATCTGGAAAATTTTCCAGCGATAACCATCGACAAACCTATCCAAATAAGGTCTTTTCCAGACATAACACTTTAAAATTTAAGTTTTTACGAATTTTTGAAATTTGCACGTGTGTTTCACTTCCCTCCATTTTCACGGACTCCCAACATGAAACCGATTCAAATAAGATCTCTTCCAGACATAACACTTTAAACGTTAAGTTTTTACGAAATTTTCCCATAAACATTTTACTCATATTGTATGCATAAGAAACTTGTAAATGATATCGTTATTTTAGTTTTAGTTGTTGTTTGTTACGAATATATACAAATTTTCGGCTGATTTTGTAAGTTAGTAACGTTCGGCTGGGATTTCAATTTAATACCTAATTTATTTAACTTTCGGCTGGAGTAGTCGAGACACTATCTGCAATATCGATTTTTTTTTCATTTTCGGCTGACAACTTTCGGCTAACTTTAACAGTATACTGTTTTGACTGTTTTTTTGATTCTGGAGGGCAATGGTGTATCAAAGTTTCAACAACAGTAATTAACCGGCGCCAGAACTGCGATTTATTGCGGCTATAAACTGCGAAAACAGAGCGTTGGAAATGTTTATTTGAACATGTTTGTGGTTCACAATGAGCGAACGCGCGGACAGCTTTCTCATGCCTAAATCTTAATTGACATGTGACAAACACGTTCTTTGGATGTATTCCTCTTTTAATTTTAATTCTACGGCTCCCTAGCACCATTTGGTAAACTTGAGCTATGTTATCGTCAGTGGTTGCAGTTTTTGAAACTGCCGACCGTACATCGTCACCCAAGCTGGTCTCCTTACACAGCGTCTAACTCATCTTTGATTTGAGTAAAAATAAATATTTAATGACAGCGACACTCCATTTTTTCCATTTTCACAAAAACGCTCACAGCGACTCACTCAAACCATTGTTAACCAACAATTACGCGTCAAAAATGGCTGATATTTCGGTAAGTCCCTTTCAACGACAATCGGAAATTTTTCAGACAACCCGGTACTTTATTTTACTTTATTAGATGTTGATAACGGGTCGAATTTGTTTGTATCGTTGAATTCTTTATTCCGTATAAATTGATATAATTAAAGATCTTTAAAGATTCTTCACGTATATTTGCAGTCGTATTCAGTTTCTCCAGAGTTAGCATCTTTTAGTTAAGATATTTGTTTTTAGTGCACATAATTTTCAGCAATTAACTATACAACCGTAATTTAGTTCGACGAGAAAAGTAATATTAAATTGAGTTTAACTTGGTACCGTACATTTAATTAGCTAATTGTAATTTAAATTTGATTGCTTTTTGTGGTATTGTCGTGATTGGAATTTGTATGATCAATAAATAGTTAGGAATTCGATCGTATTTATACAATTTATATGAAATAATTAAATTAATTTATTTTGTATACTAATCAATAAAATTGGAATCATTCATCTCGGATTAAAATATATTACAATTTCATGCGTCGGATTATCGCGGGGTGCGGATACAATAATATTTTACACTATACACTAACGATTACATTTAATTTCAGGCTAATTTAAATTTTCAGAAATGTTTTTACGACGTTACATTTTTTTTATAGATCCATAGTACAAAATTGCAATGGAACGCAAAATCCAAAATTGGATCGTTAGAAAATGCAAACCATAAACCAGGGGGTGGCGATAAAAAAATTGAAACGTTAAAGCCCGATTTCAAGGACAAGGCAAAACCAAAGATTGGTTCAAAAGATAATCTAAAATATCAACCCGGGGGTGGCGATGTCAAGGTATGTTTTGTGGACGCGACAGTTCACGTTGTTGTTTTTTTTTTTTTTTTTTTTGTTATCATTACTATTTTTGTCTACTGTTTTGGAGAATGGAACGCACTTACTAAAGTGCCGCTGCGATTCTATAATATTCAGCATCAAATACTTGTGGATGCATTATACATTATTAAGTGCATGCAATTTTTTGTGAGAAATCATTTTGAACCGTGCTCAGCTACAATTTGACAAACAATTATAAATTGGAATGCATGATTTTTAATTATAAATTATTAAGTTCGAATATGCTCGATCTACCTATTTTTAATTAACATAGTTAAATGTGTACTAATATTATGTACTTATCGCTAAATTTTAAATGTTTACGTAATGAGCTTTTTATTGAAATTTAAAAGTGGAATGGGAGATGCAAATTGAAACGGAGACAGCTTTATTTAATTAAAACAAAAGAAATAGTCATTTATTTTGTCGCCACTAGTTTCTAGTCCACTCGATTATTGCAGCCTGCAAAATTATTTATCCCAATTTCAATTTTATTTTTTCTCAAAATACTAATTTTAGAACTCAGAAATTTTAAATATCGCAATCAAAAGATTATGTCTGAAGGTGGCCCGAAAAGTAACCCGAAAACAAAATAATAATTATGTCTGCTAAATCTATAATATTTTCGGGCTGGCCCGAAACATTTAGAAAAACTGCGTTACCTTAACTTAATATCCCGAATTGTTTTACATCAGCTTGGTACAACAAGACAAGCGACTGAAGCTTGGAAAAATGTTCGTGTCAGACTATTATGAAACGAATTTTTAACAAAAAAATTATTAAGAAATTTTCTTCTGTGGTGATTTCCCACAGGCTCAGTATGTAACGATTTTCGACAAAAAATTTACTAAGAAACTTTCTTTGTTACGGTTCATAGGGATCATCTGAAAAGTCGGCCACTGTTACGAAGTAGTTTATTCCATCTGTATTCCATCATTTTTATACGAGCTGGAAAGAAGGTTCGTATCAGACTCAGTTTGAAACGAGTTTCAACAAAAAATTTACTAAGAAATTTTCATCTGTGGCGGTTTTGTCAGAGATTACGTGAAAATCTCGCCACTGTCACGAGGAAAATTTTTTAGGAAATTATTTGTTGAAAATCCTTAAATACTGATTCAGGCTCGAACCTTCTTTACAGCTCGTATAAAAATGACGCTACTTCGTGACAGTGGCCGAAGTTTCAGAAAATCCCTGTGAAAACCACCACAGCAGAAAATTCCACAGTAAATTTTTTGTTGAAAATGGTTATATATTGAGTTAGGCTCGAACCTTTACAGCTCGTTTAGAAATGCTGCTACAGTTTTTGGATTCCAGGTCTACATTACATCATGATAGTGGCAAAAGTCTCAGATAATCCTTGTGAAAACCGCCACAGAAGAAAACGTTTTAGTAAATGTTTGACGAAAATCGTTACGCACAGAATCTGACACGAACATCTGTATTTTATTACTCCAAAAATATTACCAGACAAATGGTGCAGTGGTGAAAGCCTCGACATTTAGACCAGGAGGCTCCGAATTCTATCAAAAACAAATGCTAATTTTCTCATTTTGATCACATTAATGTGGAATTCTATTTACTTTTCCAAATCAATGTGAAATTTGTGGTTCAAATAGAACAAAAAATCAAAATTGATGTGGTTTTATGTATGTATTGGAAATTTTAAATAGGATTTTGAAGTTTAGAAATGTCATATCAAAACAACATCAATTGTGCACTCCACTACACGAAATTTTATATATATATATATATTTCTGAACGAATAATCGTCACATATTTATTAATGAACGACTAAAAATATTTCAATTAAATTTAAAACACATGTTTTAATTTATTAGTAACTTAACACACCAATTGACGTTTCTACAAAAATTGACGTTTCAATTTGTATTGGTATTTAACCATCAAAAAAAAATTTACGAAAAAATTCACATTTTTTAAAATTGATGTAGATCAAAAAAAAATTGATTTTTTCTGGCAAATAGAACAAAATTTTCAGTACATCAATTTTTTTTGCCGGATTTTGGTAAATAGAATTTCACATAAGAAATAGTAAGACTTTCTCCGAAGAAAACAAGGAATGATAAATTTTCCTAAAAAAAAATTAAAAAAAAACTTTTTAAGCGGTAAAACCTTAAATTTATTTGAATTTTGATCGAATTTCTAATAAAATTTCTTTACCGCTTTCGGTACATAAAACAACTTTCATTCCAGAAGAAATTTTAAAAGTCACGTTCAGAACTTATTGTATACTAATCAAACCTAGATTCAGTGACACAGTCACATTCAGAACTAATACAGTGTAACCTGACGGAACATAACGAATACACCAGGCGATGCGTCTTTTCATTTTTTACGAAATCTTTCGAGACTTTCGCTTGCTGGGATTCGATAAACCTTTCACCCAAACCTTTCTTTTTTCATAAGATCATGAGCTTTCTAAATAAATGGGGCTCGACCGGAGACGCCTCAACCCGAAATTATTGCAACCGATGGCAGTTTAAAGCCTTCAAAAATGCTCATAGAATCAAAACCTGCGGTGCAAACATTCTCATTCAATAACGGCTCTAAGGTCAAAGTTTCTGTGCTAGAAATTCGAAATAAAACAAATTGAAACAGGTGCCTCTGGTCAAAGCAATTATTAATTGTGGATGTCAATTAATTTAGATGGTCAATATGACCAAACTAGAGAGTTATTTGAGATATTTGTAGATATTTGTTATGTTTGTATCATTGAGAATCTGCCAAGTTACAATTTCAATAAAAAAACATTTTAAAAAAAAGTTGGAGAAGAGTACTAATTTATTGCAACTCTGAACTTAACTGTAAGACCTCTAAACAAAATATCTTAGAACCATAAATGATTGCAATCACTTGCAGACACTCGGAAACTTCCTCCCACTAACTTTGATCAAGATTGTTCTAACAAAAAGCTAAAGACTGGCATGAGCACCACCGGAAGAACCTCCTAACGTTTTTTCGGAAATCCGGGCGTATCATCAAAGACCCTTTTTCACTATTTTGTTTTTAAATCGCTCGAACCAACAAAAACTAACAAAATAGAATCTAAGCTCACCACCTGTCATCCCTTTCAAAAGAATTGACCTCCAACCAAAAATGTTTATAAACAGGTAGTGAAAATTTAATTCTTCGAAAAGTAGATCGTCGAAAAAGAGACCTTCGACTTTAGAAATGTCGCCTCATCGTAGAACCCTTTATAAACGAACTATTCTGCAAGCAGGACTTATTACAATTGTTTACTGGTAATTGAATCCAAGAAAAACCATAGATAAACAATAGGGGGAGAGTTGTCCCACCTTGATGTAAGACGTCGATGCAATCGTCGATGTCTAATTTATCGCACCCTAAAAAGTATAACTTAATTTTGTTTACCGAGCCAACTTAACATTTCAATACTCTCTTACATAAGTTTTGAAGGACTAGTATTGAAACCAATGACCCTTAAGGCTACTCGATGCAGTGCATACTAAGCGACCTCTAAAGTCTGTTGCAATCCCATATATTCAATTCCATCACCTCAAGGATTGCAACAATTTCAATATAAAGGCAGTGGCATACCGTACAAACACCAGCTGCATCACCATTAACATATCCATCGTAGAACAAGATAAAGTACCCATTGGAAGTGTTAGATGGAATGACATGTTTCCACTTATTCGAGTTACTAATCGCGGCTCGTGTCGTTTTAAGTTTATTTCTTATCCTTCAAATTCGATGGTGACCAATAGCATAATCTATCAGCAAATGGTTGTCTAAATACCGCAGGCGACTATCTGTAAATGCTGCACTTCTTCTAATCCAGAGGTCAGTGGTGCGAGACCCATGGATTTCACTGTTCATAAGCAATCGTTTCCCTGCAGCTATAGCCTCACAGGCTATTCATGAGCACTTCGTGTATACAGAATGACGTATTCGAGATAGAATTTTACTGAAAATCTGTCAGTTTATAGTCAAAACTTCAACAAATCTGGTGATATGTCAAGTACTCGGGAATCGAATGTGAAGTATCAAATTCAAACGAACATATCCAAATAACTCCAGACAGAATTTTTCTGAAAATCTGCCATTTTTTAATTTATGTTAGCTTCATACGTAGTGATAATTGAGTTTTAACATTGTCTCTTTCAGCTGAGGCTATTAGGGCTGTATAGGTTTCCCAGCAATTTAAGGTTAACTTAAAAATGCATAAAAGTAATACATCGAAGTGAGGTTACCAAGACGTTGGTAGTTTGGTTTCGACTAAATGAAACGTTGCATTATTTAAATAAAAAAAATTAGTCGTTCATCAGACTGCAGTTAATGACCTACAAAAATATTGCAAATACTTTGAACTTATACTAAGTATTTTCAATAAATCTGTATTTCACTGCAGTCTGATGGGACGACCGAAATTGTTGATTTCAAGAATCCAATGTTTATTTAATGGAAACTATTCTACCAACGTGTCTGGCTATCGCCCAGAATAACCAAAAATTGCACATAAAATAATTTAGTGAAATTTCGGGCTGAATGTTAAAAATTTCATAAGATCATGGCACTTTTTACTGTCGTGAAAGTGATATTTTTGGGGTCGGGATAGATAACTGTCCCGTTAGTGATAGTTTAATGTCGCCATCAGTTTTTTTTTGGATTGAATATCGGTTTAACTTCAAATAAATGCTGAGTTTAGGTCTGTCTAGGCTTCCAAGCAATAGTCGGCACCATCCTACCAACGTCTTGGTAAAATCGCCTCGATAAGAATCTGGTGTCTGGCTGGCTATCGCTCAGAATAACCAAAAATTCCACATAAAATAATTTGCTGAAATTTCGGGCTGAATGTTATAAATGTCATAAGACGATATCAAGACACATTTTTCTGTCGTGATAGTGATAATTTAGAGGGGTAGATAACGGTCCCGTTAGTGGTAGTTTAATGTCCCTATCAGGTTTTTTCGGATTGAATATCGGCTTAATTTAAAATAAATGCTGAGTTTAGGTCTGTCTAGGCTTCCAAGCAATAGTCGAAACCATTCTACCGACGTCTTGGTAAAATCACCTCGATATGAATCTGGTGTCTGGCTATCGCTCAGAATAACCAAAAATTCCACATAAAAATAATTTTGTGAAATTTCGGGCTGAATGTTATAAATGTCATAAGAAGGTATCATGACACTTTTTTACTGTCGCGATAGTGATATTTTTCGGGTTGGGAAAGATAACTGTCTCGTTGGTGACAATTTAATGTCGCTATCAGGTTTTTTCGGGTTGAATATCGGCCTAACTTCATATAAATGCTGAGTTTAGGTCTGTTTAGGCTTCCAAGCAATAGGAGGGAGGTTAACTTAACATAAAAATAAGATACATAAAAATAGTTTTAAAATTTGGCCACTGTTTACTGTCACGATATTAACATTTTTCGGGTTTCGATAGTAAACTGTCACAATAGTGATAGTTCAGTGTTGCCATCGTGGGTTTTTCGGCCTGAGTATCGGAAAAAATAAAAAAATTACAAAAAAATATTTTATTGTTACGAATTTGTCCTATCAAATTCGGTTCATACGAGTATCACTGTTATAGAATTTGACGGTTCGAACTCAAGTTGTCGTATTTTACACCACTTCCGGAATATTACGACACTACTAGAATATTTCCGAAATATTCCCACAATAATTTTCACAAAATCCACTACCACTAAAACTGTTTACCGGGATCGGTACGAAAGCCTAAATTATAAAATACCAAATTATAAAAATCGCTACTTTTTAAAAATCTCTCTTTTCAAAATCTCGCTTTTTAAAAACCTCCTTGGTAAAACTAAATTTAACTGAAATCTTAAAAAATCTCGACAAAAATCGGAATTTTTTTAGAGATAAATTAAATTATTTTTTTTATCTAAGTTTTTATTAGGAAGTCGGACAAATCTTGATTGATCTAAGTCAAATTATGGGATGTGATTAGTGTTAGAAGTAGGCCGTGCTCAATGGAATTGGGCAATTCCTTAACCAATAATTATCAAATTTGGTATGCAAAATTGGGTTTGGATTCTTACTTGAATTTTGAACGAAGTTTCGGAATTCGGCCATGATGAATGCAACTATAGACCATTCCTAACAATTGAAATTTAGATTTTAACATGAATTTAACATGATGGTGTGAAATTAGACCGTTCGAAATTGGTCATTTCTTAACCAATCATGGTCAAATTTAAATTGTGGAAGTGGATTGGGATTTATACAACAATTTTGGCTGAAGTTTTTAATTTTGGATGGATCTTTACCATTTCTTAACTACATGAATTTTGAACGCATTTAAGGAATTTCACATTAAATGGAACTTTGAAATTTCTTCAAGTCAAATTTATTTCGTACAACCAGATTAGGATTCGTGTGTATATGAGTTTTGAGGATTTTCTGGAATTCGTCCATGATGTTTAAAACTAGGCCATTTCTTAACGTATTAATATAACAGCTGGATTGGGATTTTCACATAAATTTTAGATGCAGAACTTGTTTTTGGCAATACTGATTGGATTAAATTCATTTCTTAACATATTACGATGAAACTTTTTATGCAGATATGATTTAAGAATTTAACAAAGATGGATTTCATACATTAGTGCTAAAATTAGATTAAAATTAAATTTAATTATATTATTTTTTTCCTAATTTTAGAAATACAATTTGTTTAAGACTAATTTCAAATATTTAAATTGAAAACGTGTAATTTTAATTCAAACGTATTGCAGAATTGTAAGCATATGTAAATTTAAATATCGTTATTACAGCGCCATCTATCATCATAAAAATATTTCAAAGAAATCCTACGTACTTTAAGCCGAAGAATCCGAATCTGCAATAAAATATAGGGGTTCCTATTTCAATTTCAAAGTACGCCCCCCCCCCTTCTATCTACAATAAGGGGAGGAGGGGTACTATTTTTAAAAATAATGTAACACTTTTGTCCTCCCCACCCACTCTATATGGTCCATTCTATCTGAAACCCATCCTTAACACGTTCGCACAAATGACTGCTATAGCAGTCATATAACATTTTCGTTTCAATATTTTTCAATTCTCAACAACATTCCTTTCCGCGACGAAATATGTATCATTGAAATTACAAACGTTAAAAAAATGTGTGTTCGTGTCAGTCAATAAATAAATAAATAAAGAGTAGCACACACAATTAGAAAGTGTCCGTCAATGTGTTTAGGACAACCCATCACTGCTGGTACACCACGCGTCTCTTTCATACTCGGCATCACCTGCTCACAAATCTCTTCACTCGTACCGTCATCCTTGTCAGCCAACGCCCCCATTGCCAACGCCCTCGTTAACCAATAATTCCTCGATGATCTTTCCCGCCGTCGCTTGACCCTCTCGACTTTTAGTAATTTAGGGTACAGCTCGTTCAATCTAATAAAGTTTTCGTACCTCATAGTTTTTGCCGTTTATACACCTCTTCCATAGACCGTCTTTCATGCCGATTGCCCTCCATTTGGCTCTTGCTCACACATCATTCCTATGAATTGTCAATCGCCAATCACCGCTTACACTTGCTGCTATAACAATCACAATTGGTGAACCATCTGCAATCCCAACTCGACTTAGCCGGTACCTCCATCAGATAAATTTCAATATTCTATCAAACGGAACTTCATTCGATTCAGAACTGACCGCTCCAATAATCCCATATCAATCTGTTGCAATCCGCGTTAGATTTTCTCCAGTACCTCGACACCTCCTGCATCAGTATACTTATATACTATCAGTGTATAATAACTTTCATCAAGTTTGCTGTACAACCCTGGATGACAGTCGTTTTTCATTAGATAGCCAATCCCTACACCAAAATTGGCGAAACCATCCCAACCAGGTGATCTGCTATCAACCCCATTCATTATGGACAGTATAACTCTCTTGGTTCTTCCAGACTAAGAAATGGCTGCAAATTCCTCCTGACCAATGGCACTCACTCCATTATCGTATCATCCGGTTCCACCTTATTACCGACGGCCATTTCAATCATCTCCCCACCGTTATGTGAATGCTGGACCGTCTACTTCATATCGTTTAAATTTCTTTAATTTCTTGTTTGACTTCCCACGTCAAATCTTTTATTGTTTTTTGCATCTATTTTCTTTGTTGATCCACTTTTTGGTTTTGTTGATCAAATTTTTGATTTATATGTTGCATAAAATCATACAGAGCAACCTGCACTTGCGTAATATCCATTTTTCAATATCGTCACGTTCATCCATCAAATTTTCTAAACTTAAATCTTTTGATATTCACAATCCCATCACTGTCACCAATTGTTACGAATTTGTCCTGTCAAATTCGATTCGTATCACTGTATATCACCGTTAAATAATTTGACGAGAACAAGAACAATTTTCGTAATTTTCAACACTTCCGGAATATTCACGAAAATTCGGGGATTAATCTCTGAACAATAATCAAATATATATACGGAATACTTACGCAACTACTGAAATATTCCCACAAGAATTTTCACAAAATCCTCTAACACTAAAACACCACAACAAATAATTTCCATAATTATTTATTATTCAATATTTACTTTTACAATTACGTTTAAATCACGCCACTATTTCCATTTATTATTTTCCCGCTACTCACTTTCGCGTACCGAATCCCAGATGACAAACTCGTTCAGTGCATCACTGCCCGTATTTATATATCGCGCTAGACATTCGAGACCTTTCGCGAACTTTCGGTTTTGCTTTACACTAATTCTTTTGTAATCTGCAATACCACAAAACTTATAAAACTCTATCTAATGTTAATACTTAAACCTAGATGTCACTAGTCTCACTAAAAATTACGTTAATTTTCTAAACTTAAAACGAACAATTTTCGATGAATAGTGAATCAATAGGCAAGATCGTAACAATATAATAAAGTGGCAATTCATAAAAACCACTTTTTCAGTAAGATAAGTGGTTTTTCTGAATTGTCACAGATATAATAATATAAATAAAATAAATAACAAATAAACAAAACATTAAAATTTATTCTAGTCGCTCAAAGATGGAACTCAATCGAAGAGATAAAATAAAATGAAAATATCTAAATTAAAATGATTTGTGCTCTCAATAACAACATTTAATTATGTTTTTCCCCACATGACATTTATGGCACTTACTATAAACCACCGCGATTGCGTTCGTGAATGAAGTATCTGTTTATATTTATCTATGGTCAGATGCGTAAAATTAATAGCGAACAATTAGTTTTCATGTTGTGTGCCTGATGCCGACTTTTTGTCTAAATTTCCGACTAACTAAATTGATCGTTAGTTCACCCAGGTATTGCTAGATGCCTCTAATATGTATAAACCAAAATCTACCCGATATTTAGTTCTAAACTGCAAACTTAGTACCGATTTATCAATTACCGATTAGAAATGTTTCGTAGAATGTTAAATTTCAGTTTAGATAGCAGATTTTAATTAAACATCAGATGCGGTTTGTTTTGTGCCATCTATGAACGATTGGTATGAACTAACCATCAATTTAGTTAGAAATTTAGACAAAAAAAATCGACGTGAGGCACAGAGCATCAAACGAAGATATCAGTTGAATAAATGGCTTGTAATAAATAATAACAGTTCATAATTTATAGTGCATTTGTGTAAACCCGTTGAAAATTTGCTCTAGATTAATCGAATATTTATAATTAATTCTGAAAAGAGACATGACAAGTTTGATGGCTGTTGCGGAAATTAATATTTATTTTGCTTTTCGAACAGAAAAACTTTGCATGTCGATATCCGTTTTGCTTCTTGGTTATAATACCGTTGTTAATAAAATAATTAGCATGCTCGTTACAATTAAATTCTAATATTAGTTTAAGAAATTTGAATTTTGCGATGTTTTAATCATTTTTAATATTTAATAAATGGTTGTGGCTGTACATGTGGCAGTTAGTTAGATACGACGATACAAATCTTAATATTTATAGACAATTAAAAAACTAACCATTGGCAAAATCTATAGGCAACTTCTACCAAAAATTTTCATTGTTGTATTAAATTTTTTTGTTCGTTTTCTAATTTTTAATATTTTTTTGTTTTTTTATTAATTAATTTGAATTAATATCAGACTACCAGTGTTGAGGACAAGCACGGACCAGTAAGTAACATACAATAGAAAAGAAAGAAAATTTATTTTGTATATTTAACAAAATTGTCTATAAGATGATGAAAATATTAAAAACACTTTGCATCGTTTTGTATTTATGTATGTAGTGTAAGTAGTTAACTAAAAATCATACGTTTCGGCAAAATTGTTGGCAAAATTTATGAAACAAAAATTTTTTGGCACGTAAAATATTTATTATACGAAATTAATGTAGATAGAAAATTTTGATATTTTTATTAATTGGTAGAAATTTTGGAAACATTTTAAAATTTTATCAATGGAGTATATTATTGTACTGGGAGTTGATGTGTACCGACCCGACCCTATACACAAAATCCATTATACCATTAAACCATATTCTGTGGATATATTTTCAGATTCAAACGCATAAATTGGATATTAAAGCGCAAAGTAAGGTTGGATCATTAGATAATGTCAAATATAAACCAGGTGGCGGCGATGTTAAAATTTTCGATGATAAGGAATATTTAAAAAATGTTGACCATCCAATCACACCAACTCCACCGTCTCAGGTAAATCATGATCCCATGTCGGATTCCTTTCATTAATCATTTAAAATATAAATAATTATTATATAATTAGTAAAAAAAAACATAATTTATTTATATATTAAACATTTAAGAAATTAATTAAATTAAATTATTAAGTAATTAATTGAGAAATAATTAAAAATCAGAAAAGCGCACAAATTTTATAAATTTTACCAAATTATTTATTTTTTTTTTTTTAATTTTTGGCTTGGCATAAAAATGTAGATTTACGAATAAATTAATATTATGTACCAATGTTTTTTGAGAGGGTCGATCACACCATAATTAATTTTGTTGTTATAATTCAAATTAATCGCTTTTCAAAGTAAATAAAGTTAATGTAATTTAATTTAATAATTTTTATGATATTAAATATTTATTTTTCATTGTGTTCTATTATTATTTTATTTTATTTCGGCAACGTCTCGAGAATGCATACTAACTAATATTCTTCCCAACCTCATTACATGAAAATATTCGATCTTTCCCACCTTAATATACAGGTGATCATTGACTTACGTCGTAGACGCGTCACCAATAATTAATAAAGGATACTGTTATTTTATTTCTCAACGAACTCTATGCTTCATTAATTTATGCCAAATTTGTTTTAAAGTAGTGACATCTATTTATAACTGTTATGAATTAACATACATTTAATTAATTTATATAGTTTCTGGCTGTTTGTAAATATTTTGATTTAGCATAACGCAGAGAAGAAATGACAGTTTAAACGAATGGTCTCGCCTACAAATTTTTCCAGATTATTTTTTAATATTGGGTTGGTACATAACTATTGTGGGTTTTTTTAAACATATTATTTTATTCAACAAGCTAACCAAATTATTTTCTTACCGTGGCTCGGTACTCCTTTTGGTGACACACCTGGCGAAACGATTTCACGTTTTCAAAGAGAAGACACGATTCATCTCAAGTGACGAAATTCTTTTTAAAAACAGAGTTTGGTCGTTTCACTGCAGCAAATCGGCTTTTGCTGACCTTTCTGGAAGGCCATAATATTGCGAATATGGATATAATTTTCAATACGCATCTTCACTGAACTGAAAATAGAGAATTATTTTTATGAAAAAAATCAAAAAAACGCCATTTAAAAACAGGCGCAATAATTGTGTACCGCCGCTATATTATGTAGTACGTTGAACACAGGGTAAGTATACATACATAAAACGGAAGTTCAGATAATCTACAAACAATTTCGAAAAAACATAAGATTAGGGGTGTACTCGTCTAAACGTCAGTTTATTTTTGTCATACTGTGTTTCTATGTTGTTGCTATGTTTTTCTTTAAAAAATCTTAGGGACAACTAGAAAAATTAGACTCGCAGGACCGGGTCCTGTGTCATCTCTATATTTTCAAATCATTTAATGTCTCACTTTAATGACTCACATTTAACCTTAGATCAGTTTATAATGAAACAATCTAGCTTTGGCACCATTTATCGCGTGGCCGTACTTATGTTTGTAATCTTTCACGTTATATGGAAGCACGTCTTGGGGTTTTAAAATTTTATGGAACTACCTCAAAATTTAACCTTCGTGACTCCGGTTCAAACGTTCTTCTTCAAATTCAGTTTAGTATTCCATTTCCATCAAACATATCATCCCATATGATATCAGCTTACAAATCATATGATATTAGCTTTATTGGATGTGAAAATGGGATTTTAAAATCATTTTTGTGTCCATATTCTTCCTTCCATATTTTATATTAGTATTCTATTTCTATCCAAAGTGTACAATTTAATTTTAATCGGTAAGAAATGGTTAAGGTTCGCCTCATGTGGCCATATTCCAAAACTTTCTATAAAAATCATTTTAAAATTCCATTTCCACCCAACATACCCAATCCCATTATGATTTCTATATGAAGTTCTTGAATATGGTACGATCTTAGGCCATTTCTTAACCAAACCTTATAAAATGGCGTATGTTGGATGAAAATAGGACTCATACTTAGTTTTTGGATGGCCAGCTGCGTATACTAAATGGAAATGGGATTATAAAATGATTTTTGGAAGTAGTTCTCATAAATGGCCACCTGTGGCACTATTCTGGTAATTCCCTGGGAATAGGGAATTGGGGAAAGATTTTATATGTAATTTCTATTTTAGAATTTTTTTCTGGCATACTGAGGTAAAAATCTAATGGTAATTTCTTTGAAAACAAAATAAAATTGGGAATAATTTTCCCTCCCAATTTAGATATGGAAAAATTATTCCCAATTATTAAATATTTACATCAAACTTTTCTCCTTAGTAGGCCGGAAAAAAAATATTTGAACTGAAATTACATATAAAATCTTTCCCCAATTCCCTATTCCCAGGGAATTACCAGAATAGTGCCACTGGTACAGAACAATGCAGGACAATTCTTAATCAATCCTGATGAAATTGGGTGTATGTTAGATGAAAACGGGATTCTAAAATAATTTTTGGAAGAAGTTCTATAGCCATCTGGAACCGAACATATAATGAAATTGGATTCTGGAAGAGAGGAGATTCTGAAAAGATTTGTCGGTCATGTTCTGGAATTAGGCCTTTTTTAATCGGTCATGAAAAATAAGATTCTAAAACGGTTTCTACAAAAAGTTCTAAATTATGGTCAACTAGAACGGAGTTAGATCATATGCTGCAAGACCTGCAATATGGCCACTTGAGATGAAACTATGCCTTGGTCTCTTTTGTTTGCAAAGAAAAGCTCTATCCAAAATTAGAGAATGGCAAATGGATCAATGCTTGCATGTGTTTAACTGATATAAAGAAGCAGCTTCAATTTCCCAACCTAAGCGGGTTTATAAGGGAAAGATAAAGTAATCATGCAACTCTAAGTTTTATTAAAAATAAAGTACCATTTTAAACGTAATTAGCAAAAAGATTTGAACAATTAAAAAATATTTACATAAATTCCCTTATAAATCCATTGAAAATTATTTTCGTGGACCAAACATTTTCAATACCTCAATATATTTTGCATGAAGCACCAAAAACTAAATTAATTTCAGCAATCGGCATAACGGTGAATCACGTTATTTATTATTGAATTTTATAAAATCGAAGCACCGTTTACAACCTACGGCGCTAACGAACTATGATCCATATGCGCACACCATCTAGCGGTAAATAATAAAAATAATAGAAAATTTCAATCCATATTATTTCCACAGCTATTACACGTATTCGGCGCATTCAGGTCAACCAATAGATGGCGACTTGAGTTTTGAGAAATTATCAAATCAAAATGGCGGCCTGAAAGTTCCCCTTTTATGCTATTGTAAATTTGGCAATCATACAACTTAACGTTTTTCGGCAACACATACAACTTTTGTTTGTGTTCCCAATATTAACATACATACATAAAACTATGCAAATTAAATTATGTAAAAAACAAAATGGAAAATATTTCATGCTAAAATTATTGCCTTAAGTTACATAAATTAATTGGATTCCATGATGTTTCAATCAATCATAGAAAAAAATAAAAATTCAATGACGACTGCAAAAAGTTACCACATTTAATAGATCATGTTTTCCGAGAAAGGTATCGCGAATTGAGAAAAGTAGTAATAAGCATTTGCCACTAGCTGAAAACTGATAAATTATTGCCATTTTTGCTATATAAACCATATTTTGGAGTGACATCTATTAGGTTTATAAGTTTACTAAATAAGTTTAGAATTAATGCTTGTCCAAAATTCTCAATAGATGAGAGTGCAAAAGTTTAAAGTGCATTAATAAAAAGTTTATTGGTTATCTGTTTATGAAATTTTAGCAGTATGCAGCAAAGATCTCTTGTAGCAAAGATCTCTGTTCTAAATTTTAAATAACCCAATGTCTTTGCTACCGTGTTAATACCAGATAGCCAAAAATAGTATATTTACTCGTTTATTGTGCAGCAGCTTAAATCGATGTGAAACTAGAACTTACATTTACAATGGATTTAAATTTGTACGTTTACGCAAAATATTTTTTTATCAAAGATCTAAACCAATAGTTTTATATTATCTAAAATTACAAAAAAAAAATTACAAAACACAAAATTTAAAATTAACACATTTTGAAAATTTGCGATTTTATTTAACTAACGAATAGAAAATTAACCTTAACGTTTTACTAAACCTTTATACTCGTATAAGCGGAACTGGTTTGAGTATTAGATAGAATAGTTGTTTCTCGACTCAAAGTATTGCTGGTTCGCATCGAGTCGTGGAACAATTGATGTTATTAGTTGTTATCCATTAATAAAGTATTTTTTGTTCCTATAAATTCTTAAAAATAAAAATTCATCTTAGATTAAAAAATGAATCCCGGACAAGTGGTGCAGAGCTTAAAGCTTCGGCACTTGGACAGGATGCAAAGCGAATTTTCATCATCGATTACGATCGGTTCTGTTACAAACTAAGACCCTCTGTCGGAGTGCAGAATTCAGCTCCGACCCACCGTCCATGTCAGTGTACAGGTTGACATGGAGCTTGCAATGTGCAAGTGGTATACTGTAGTTGTGATGTGAATGGGTGCGTGTGTGCGTGAATGAAAAAGGGGTATTATTTCACCTTAAAAAGCCATCAAATCCATTGGACAATTAATAGTTTCTTTAAAAAAAAAAGGATGCTAAACACTCCAAGCAATTGGTCACCCGAAGGTGAACCGTAGATCTTTCGAGTGTACATCTTGGACAAGATTTTCTTTAAGATCATCTATGGTCCATATATCATCGCTGTTTAGCTGTCAAATTCTTCGACTTCCCTTGATGATGTGCATGCTCAATAAAAACAGATAACTCTTGCAGCACAATAAATAATTGAATATTGAATATTGTCTCGGAACTCGTAGTGTAATTCGATCTGTATCGGTAGAGCATATTGATTCACTTGTAAACTCGCTGTCGAATTCAACAATTTCGATTCTAATGTTCGCTAATTACCAACCAAAAAACTCAGAACAAACCTTTCCAGCACTCTTAACTTTTAAACTTGAGAAACACTATTGGGAAACTGGTTGCGCAGAAAGTCTACAAAAAAACCTAAGATCTGCTCATAGACTTGTTCAATAATAAACCTGGTGAACTGTTTCTCAGTGTTCATTGTCCTGGTTGCAACAACATATACCCTACCGACTAAATAGCATAGTGTTTAAAGCTTTGGCGTTTGGATCGGGAGGTACCGAGATATGAAAACAAATTTGACCCCTTGACTTAGTATACAACTCATAAGCCGACCCACGGAGCTATGCAATGTGCAGATGGTTCTACGTAAATCAGACCTATAGCCGTACGTCCTCGATTTGGCAAGAAAGGCGTAATGTAGGACGTGAAAAGCGTACCGCCAAATAGTTGGAAGTGCTTCGACTCCAGAAAAGATTGCATAGATTAAAGGTTGATTTACATATGAGACGTGAGACGTGTATGTAGCCAACCAGAGACGAATATTTTGACATTCGTCACACGCTACACGTCGGGAGATGGTTTAATTTTATCTTTTCCGCCACGGTTGCACAAACTCATCCAAATTTTAATGTAAACGAAGTAGTTTTTGGCATTAAATTTATTTTTGGTACATTTTGTTTTGTTCGCATGTTATAAAGTGTGCGTGGCGGAACACGTCATAAATGTAAATTGTTGTCAAGAAAGTGCCACGTTTAAGATGCTATTCTACTAGAAAAATTTCTGAAATTTTACTGATAGTAAAAAAAAGAGGAAAAGAGAAGAATGTACGAAGCTCTATGTAATAGGCAAAGACAACTTTTTCTTTTTATACAATACTACAGACTCAAATATTTTGTTACTTAAAAAGTTTTTTGTTTCATTCCGCCAACTTTCAAATATATATTTTTTTCTTCCTTTAATTTTACTCACAGTACATTTTTTCTAGTGGAATTCCAGCTTTAGGCTTGAATTCCACAGTGAAACAATTTTTTCAGTAAAATTAATACGAGATAAAAATGTAAATCCTTTACTTGTTAGAGAGAAACAAAAAAAATTCAGTAAAATTTACTGCCAGTATGCAGGGAAAATGTTGCCATAAAAAGTACAAAACTCAATACTTTTTATGGCAACATTTGTTTGTCTTTATCACTTTATCACTCTAACGTAATTTTATACTATCCTCTTTTCGGTTTACCAGTATTTTTTACTGAAAAAAATTGTTTCACTGTGGAATCCACGCATTATTTCCACTTCTCACAACCTTAAAACATAAAAAATAAACCACCTGCTCTGACCAGCTAATAATTTTACTCCTACAGTTGATTGGTCTCTTTCGCAAAGACTAATTTCGTTCGACATTCTGCATCGGAGTTTGTTCTCCTTTGCACCGTTTAAAGCGAATGGTCCTGATGGGGTTACCATGGCTATCCTATAATTAAAGACCACGTGTTTCTTCTCTTCCAAGCTTGCGTAGCCGCTATTTTTATTCCTAGCTCGTAGAAAAGAAGTCGAATCTTTTTTATAACTAAAACTGACAGAATTTTGTGATCGTTAAAAAGAATCGTTTTGTAGTTTTATTACGAAACATTCTTGTCTATTTATCCCCTCAGTAACATGCAGCATGCTTACAGAGTTGGCAGGTCCTGTAAAACGGCATTGCATGAGCTTGTTACTAAGATTAAACCAGATTTGGTCTCGACAACACCATTACCAACTGGACTGAATTGATGCTCAAATCTCGCATTGCCGAGGTTGATTTGGATGGGTTCTGCACTATCTGTAAAACTTGCCAAAGTTTGCCTGCAAGGTGGTGGTACTTTCACCACTGCTGTGGCTCTTCGTTTTCGATGAACTTTCGATGATGCATCAATAAGGAACTTTACGTAAATCCATTTAAAACTGATCTGGGTAGTATTCACCAAAGACAGAAATCAGGAAGGCCTTAATTTTCCCAGGCTTTTTGGGAGCGCTTTTTGGGTGTCATTTTGGATTCTAAATTATCTTGGAATTCCCATTTTGAACGAAAATGTTAAAAAGCAACTGCTATATATGGGCAATGTCGCAGAGCTTTTGGCACTTTCTGTCACTAGTTCTACCCATGCTACCTCATGCGTCTATTGTGGGGTGGGCGGTAGTCAACTTAATGTGTTCGATTGTGAAACTTAACGGCCTACGAAATTTTGTGAATATGGCTATTACTGGTGCCTTGTCGTCTACTCAATGCAATTAAATATATTGGACACAGCTTGCTCTGCTGCTTAAAAAAAATCTGCTCTTTTTATGGCATTAAATCGGGCGATTTTGGTGACCATCTCAAATTGCCGTTTTGGAAGTTACCTGATGTGGCAATTTTTGCCTCAATAACTCCATTGTTAAATGTGCTGTAAGGGCTGTCGCACCATCTTGCTGAAACCATATATTGGCGTTTGGTGGCAATTGCGGAAATAAAAATTTTTGGGATTTTGTGATCCCCAAAATCTGCCATATTGTTTATTTACGAGACCGCCCATAAGTGAAAATGCGCCTCGCCGATCATCGCTTATCATTAAATTTGCAGAAAAGTTTTCATCATTCTCAAAAAGATTTAAAACTGCTCTGCCGTATTCCAAGCGCAATTCGAGGTCCCCAGGATTTAGTTTTTATAAATTAATAATAAATCCGCCGAAGGGTGCTGTTAGTAAGCTGCAACTGGGCAGATCGTCTTCTCATTGATGTCTTCGGGTTTTGTGCGACGCTCTGTCTCACAACAACAATATTTTCGATCGATCTTCTAGTTCGTGGTCTACCACGGTCGTCATCCGTCCAAAATTTACTTTTAAGGTGTCACTATTTCAAGGAATCTGGGTACTCATTGTTCAGCTTTTCAAGCTTAGGTCAGAGCTCTGACTCATTGTGTATCCGAAGCGCTAAGTTACGAAGTTGAAAACCACAATATCAGTTTATGCACTGACTGGGCATGGTCATTTCAAAAAACATCTGAATCGACAATTGACGTCCTTACCCTGGTCTACAATGGCCTAATTATAACTATCTCAGAGCAGCACTCTTTCTGGATTCCGGCAAAACTTGCAAATGCCTGCACTAAAACTTTAATACTTTTTAAGCCTATGTTGCTACATTTAATGCGAATTTGTAATTCAAACGACGTCCTTGGCATAAAACTGGTGCCATAACTCGAACCCAACAATTATACGCATCCATTTCTCGCCTATGCCGAAACGACGTAAGTCAATAATCTCTTGTAACTCATTTATAGCTAACTTTATGTGTCAGCTGTCATTCTATTTACAAATTTCTCTCAACCATACGACTTTCACACGAATAAGTATTTGGTAAAATTACAACACATTACCAAGGTTGGTGTACATTCGACCAAATAGCCCAATGTAAACTAATGTTTGTGTTAATCTCGAATCGTGTAGAGGCGGCTTTACCCTTATCATACCAGTTTACCGTAACATTCCCAGATAATTTATATTTTTTTGTGATAATTCTTTTAGGAAGACTACGTTTATACATTTTACTAAGAAAATAAAGCCAATATTTTTTTATTTTCGACCCGGAAGTAAGTCATTTTTATAGCCCTCTAAGAATGTTTTGTTTTTGGATTAAACTTACCGTAAAAAAATCTTAAGAACAGAAAACTCCCTCGTTTGTTTGGTTTTGTTTATTTTTTTTTTTTGTTTTGTTTTAATTTAATTTCTTTTGTTTTATATATTTAAATTTTAGTTTTATTTTGTCTCAAAAACCTAATCAAAATTAACATAAAAATTAATTCACAGAGTCAGAGTCCTGTACCACCATTAGGCGCAGGTTCTTCTGCTGACGAAAATTTGAATCAACAAATTTAAATGTTAATTTAAATAAAAGTTGTATTAAAAATTTTAGAAACAAAAACAAAATTAATTAGCAACAAAAAACTATATTTTAAGTTTTTTTCAATTTTTATTTTATTTAAATTTTTTATTTTTGAACTAAAAATGTAATAAGCAAAACAAAAATTCACTAATTATTATTAATAATTGCAAATTACACATAGAGTAATTAACTAATAATTTATAAAATAATTTTTTGTTTATTAAATAATCTATTTTTGTGTTAAAAATAAAATACTACTTGCTTTAAAAACAAAATTGTTTTGTGTATTTTTAATTTAATCATTTAAAATGCTGTTACATTAATATAATAAATAATAGTCATTTGAAAATAAAAACATTTTTGTTGTATTATATTTGAATTTTATTATTTTATTTAACAATTTATTATGTATTGTTTATTGTAATTATTTTTGTTAAATGAACACATTGTTTGGAATTAATTTAGTAATTATACGTCAAGAACGGCTTATTTTGAGGTTAACTGTCATATTTATCACAGAAACTGTACACACGTCGTAAAAGAAACGTTTAACGGTTTAAATATGGCAATTCCAAACAATGTGTCAATAAAAGTTTTGTTCTGTCAAGTTCATCATCAATTTATAATTTTATTTGAAACATTTTTTATAATTTTGTTTTATTTTAGGCAACCCATCAATAAACTGTCACTGTGTTTTTATTTTGGCAATTTCGTTATAATTTTTTTTTTCACTTTTATTATGTTTTTAAACCACCGTTATATTTTAAGTTTGTAACATTTATACAAATTTTTGAGATAAACCTATATAATATACATTTTTTTTACAATTTTTTATAATATAAAATAAAAAATAACATTATTTATATTTGAAATACAAAAATATACGATTTTCACACAAGTAAAATTGGAATGTATTTAATTTTTGCTTTCTGTAGAAATAATTGTAATATTATGTAATTGTAATCATTCTACTAAAAATTTGTTCAAAAAGTCGTATTACAACAAAAAAAAACAGTTTTACTACTTTTGTCCAAAATCATAACACTACTATTATACAAAATAATAAAAGTCAAAAAATAAACTAAAAAAATTTTGTAATTTGAAACTGAACCAAATTGGACCATTCTATTAGTGATAAACATAAATACCTTACAAGACGGCACTGCCACTCATTACATTCAAAAATACATAAAACATAAAACAAAACTTCAGTATAAATTATATGTAATGTAAAGCCTTGACTAGACTGAACTAATTGTTAGTATTATGATATTTAGATAGAACATTAAAGTGATGAATCGAACATATAAACGCTATACTGAAGAAGAAGACATCACTAATATATTACGATACCATAAGTATTTGCATCTCTTTTATTTTATCTCAACCTCACGAGTACGTTAAATTACAAAATATACAGTTGTCCCTCTCTTTTTAAATTGAGGTCAAAACAAACAACATTAAAAAACAAAAGACCAACACATTTTACATCCAGTTACGTACAAATCGATGGTGAAGACATTTTTCCTTTGTTTTTTGACTTTTAATAAAAATAACGTTATTTGAACAATTTATTTATATTGTATTAAAATTATTATATAACAACAAAAAAAAACCTATAAAATTATATAGAAATTAAAACGTCAAACAACATTGTAATCTAGAAATAAAAATGAACCAAAAGTTTTGTAGTTTTTTATTTTAAATTTGTGAATTTTATGCGGATTACTGCGCTGGAGCTTTTTGCTGCGTGCTGAATTAGTTGTATTGGTATATTACAAATATTATTGCACATTTTGTTTGGTAGTTTGATTGCTTTACAATAAAATATAAAGTTATTAAAATAAATAAGGCTTTAGGTTAGTCAAAAATTGTTATAATTCCTTTTAACGTAACGCGCATCCCCAATAGAATTTCTTATGACTTTTTCCTTACAGAAAAGTATGAAAAAAAAATTGAGAAAAAAAAAAGTTTCTCAATTTTTTTTTTCATATTTTTTTGTAAGGAAAATTCATAAGGAATTCTATTGGGGATGCGTTGGTAGTCGCCTTTCAACCCAAATTATTCTCCGCCAAAAGTGGTATTTTGACAACACAAAATCTTTAGTAGGCGATATTTCAATCAGAAACAAAATATAAGAGGAGTTTGGTTAGAGATGCCGAGGAGTTAGGTTAGAGATGCTTTATTTTACTATAACCTACCTCGCATGAACTGTCTACCTAGCAAAATATTGAAAAATACTTATTTCTCACGTTGTATATATTAAACATATTCATTCTTGCATCCCTATTCCGCTAGTCGCATCACTTCAAATGAGGTGACTACTCATCTTCTTCATCGAAACTTGGGCGACTAGCTATCACTTCAAATGACAATTTCTATCGTTTGAAATTTTGACGTGACAAATAAATAACGCAGCCAACTAAGATTTAAAAAAAATTACTTGAGAGTTTTGCACAAAATTATTTAGTAAATTTTGATTTTAAAATCTAGTAACCAAGAAGATCATAGTCACGTCGCATGAAGTGCTACGTCTAAAGTAAAGGAACTGAGTGTGTTTGTTGTTCAGCAATATTACTTGACACCTTACATGTGTGGTAATGTGTCGCTATATACAGTCAGTAAGTTGCACGAATGTTACTCATCCCGGGAGTAAAGTAAAACCGTCCACATCTTTTTGCTAAAAGGTTCGAATGTGGGGCGGTTTGTGTAGTATTCAGCGTTTCTAGACCAAAATCATGAAGGCTAACCATCAGGCAAATGTGGAAGAAAATCGGGTGAATTATGTTGTTTCTTAATTTTGAAGGTATGTGCCCTACGGCATAATTAAGAAGCTCCCACGCAAATATCTCACTCCCGCAACCCAATACATGATTTTTCACCATATTTCTAGTCAATGTGATGGTATAGTCACATTTATTAGAAATATGGTGAAAATCTTGTATTGGGACTGAGATTTTTGTGTGGGAGCTTAATAATCATTTAGACTGAAGTTTGGAAAATATTAAACGAGACATAAATATAGGAAACTGTTAACGCTGTTCCATTTAAAATTGTCTAGTCTTACAAGAACGAGCCATTATTGGGAAAGCCATGGGTCTATTATGAAACTTATTCGTTATCGGAAAATTCGATTCGCGGCGTATTTTGGTATTATGATTTTTTTCTCTATCGAAAAATTCGAGATCGCCAGATTAAGAAACAAAAAAAAATACAAATCGCATTAAACGAAAATGTGACGTCAAAATCTGACTGATCTTTAGGTGGCGAATGTCGTATTGTGTCAATGTTGTTTTAACCCGTTCCCGCAAATGACGGCTATAGCCGTCATTTTTTTGGTGGTATGTAGGCAAATGACGGCTATAGCCGTCCTGCATATTTTAATTAAGAAAAAATGAAACATCATTCGTACGAAGTGTACTAATGCATGTATTTGTCAATTATTCAGTAATACGTCGAAGTTAAAAAAGAAGTAACATTCCAGATAACATATCAATTGTTTTTTATTGTTTCGATTTTTCATATTTAACAATTCGATATATTTCTGCCTTCAGAGACAAATGACGGCTATATAGCCATCCTACCACGTTCACGCAAACGACGGCTTTAGCCGTCATTTGTTCTGGAAAAGAAAAAATATTGTGACGAGCAAATGACGGCTGTAACCGTCGAGAGTTTTCATTAAAAAACTGTGAGAAAACGTGATAATTTTCACTTCCAAACATATAAATAACGCTCAATTTTATATGGCAGTCATAAACAATTGAATTGTCGTCAATTTAAAAGTGTGCGGCAACGGGTTAAAATAATAATTTTTTTATCTTGTTATATTTTTTAATTAAGGCAATTCCCCTAGGGGATAAGTATTCATTAGTGGTTTTACGTTGGGAAATATTGTTCCTATCCGAATAGGAATGAAATACTTAACTTTGTGCCCAAAGTAACAGCTAATCGATTTTTTTAAAGTTTTATCGGTTGCTATAAAAGTTTAGTAAAATCAAACTAGGCATCCGATTTACTTTTATGTCATAACAAATATTTATGAAAATATAGAATGCGTTTTCGACGTAAATATGTTTTATTTTTCAGATTTTAGCATCGAAGTTCATTTTTTGTATCGTGGATTTATGTCATTGGGTTCGTTATCGTTTATGCTGAATTCAAGGAATGGGATTATTTTTATCCAACTCTTTATCCAATCAAATCTTTATAATCAACTAATAAGTCCCGCCCAATTTTATCTCGGTTTAGTTGAAATATTTCCAGCTTACAGCGCATCCACAATAGAATTCCTTTACTTTTTTCTTACAAAAAAGTATGAAAAAAAACTTGAGAATTTTTTTTTTCTCAAGTTTTGTTTTCATGCTTTTCTGTAAGGAAAAAGTTAAAGGAATTCCATTGGGGATGCGCGTTATGCCGGCTGAGCTGGAAATAAAAATTAAAAAGATTAGAGAAATAAAGGAAAATGGAATAATTATCGAAGTTGCAAAATACTCTAATCTAAATACATTAACTAGTAACGCGGAAATAACAAACGCTGAGCTAGACACTAGTGTCCCAGCTTAAAGATCACCTAGAATGATCATATATGATGTTAGCAGAGAACTAAAGCAGGAAGAGCTTCCAGCGCTTATAGTCAAACAAAATCTGCCTGGAGTGGATCCGAAAGGGATAAACCCTTATTTTAAAACTGGTCCTAGAGATCAAGAAACGGGACTTTGAGTCATTGAGGTTGAGCCGGATATACGCAACTGACTTTCTATTGCCTCCTAGGTGTTTCAGATGTCATATGTTTGGACACATAGGAAAGCACTGCAAGTCAGAGACGGTAGTTCGTGGGCATTATTCTGAAACGGGACAAAAATACTCAAAACATGTGTCAAAGTTGGAGTGTCAAAACAAGTTGGGCATCTAGTGATCACAGAGCGATCTTGACCAAGATATCTGGAGAACAGGCGAATATTATCAACGGAGAAATAAATAAAAGATTTGCTCTGAAGAGTGCAAATTGGACCCTTCTAAACGACTATCTTTCTGGACAATGGGAACGTATAAATTGAGAAGACTGCAACAGCAAAGATTCTTTAAACAGACTTGCTACTACAGTCAGCAACAGCATAATCAGAGCCTGTGAAATTGCGATACCAAAGGAAAAGAGCTCCAAACGACAAGTCGCGTGGTAAAATCCGAGCCTTAACAGAAAACAGAAAGTTCAAAGAAGTCGGAAAGAATTCAAAATCACTAAACAAAAAGAGCTAAGGAAAATTAAGAAACAAGTGTACGCTTAGGCCTTTGGGTAGTAAGAAAATCGTACTTTAATGAGATTGCACGTGAAAAACAAAAAACCTTTGAAAAGTTTGTCTCCTCACATGGTAATAGAGAGCCATGTGGATTTATTTATAAATACCAAGCGGGTAAAATTAAATACCGGGAGACGCTCGCTCAAGTTAGCTGAAAGTTTCCAGCCGATAGATAATGCAGATAGTGTCTTTGCTATCCCAGCCGAAAAAATATACGATATGATTTTTCGATAAAGCGGTCAATAGATTCTATATAATCCGCTCCTACGTGCGGCACGCAGTGCGACATGTTTGACGATCCCGGCTCCTACGTCTCCCGAAGTTCAAATCTAAAGCCCCTCTGAGAGTTGTCGAAGCCATTAGTCTCTACAATTAGTCCATTTGTCTAGTGCATGTGTCTAGTTAGTGTTTCGGCTGGGATAGCAGAGACACTCTGTATTATCTTTCGGCTGGAAACTTTCGGCAAACTTTAACAGTATGAGACATTAAGCGAACGATACAGAAGAGAAAAAGAATAAGAGTGTTGATGCAGCAGGCTCCTGCGAATGGTAACGATCCACCTTTCAGTGAAGAGGAGGTTGAATTAGCACTGATGAGTGGAAAATGGCCTGGACCTGACCTCGTCGAAATAGAAGTGTTGAAGGCAGTATGGTCCACTATTGGGACTAGACTAACACACCTGTTCAATAAGTGTTTAGATTTGGGTGTATATTCGAAAATCTGGAAAACAGGTAAAGTTGTTGTGATCAGAAAAGGAGGAGATAGAATAGAAGCTGACCCAAAAGCGTATAGACCATGGTCCTTCTTTCGGTTACAGGCAAACTGTTAGATAAATTAGTAACAAGGCGATAGAAAAATTTAATGCTAGCGGACTCGACTCTGCCAAACAAATCGGATTCCGCAAAAATAGAAATGCAATCCTAACGTGAATGAACAAAGTTAAAGCTGCAAATTCAAACTACGTGTTAGGACTATTCCTGGATATTGCAGGTACCTTCAACAATGTCTGGTGGCCTTGTATAATGATACACCTCAAAACTATTAGCACTTCAAAAAAAATTTATAAAATAATATTAGATTATTTAGAAGATCGAACAGCGATTATTTAGGACTGTCATGGTAAAATTCCAAAAAATTTAACAAACGGATGCCCACAGGGCTCAATCATTGGCCCTAATATTTGGAACATCGTATTCAACGATAGTTTTTTGCAGCGAAGAAGAAGAAATTGCTTATGCTGACGGTAAAGTTATTATCATATATGGGCACTCCAGACAGGATCTTGAAAGTAACAAGGCTCAGTTAGCACTAAACCGCATGCGGGAATGGTGTATGCAAAATAAACTAGCTCTATCACCCAGAAAAACAGTAATGACGTTACTAAAAGGTAAATTGGACACAAATAGACCGCCTGTAGTAAAATTAAATAATGTGAGAATAAAACTGGCCAAAACTGTAAAATATCTAGGCATTAGTCATGTCAAAACTTTTGCTGAAAAGGCCAAAAAAGTCTTACATACAATTACAAGAATTTTGCCAATATTAATTCTATATAAGGGAGTAATAGACTAACGTACGAGTGCGCTAATTGGGTGGACAAGTTAAATGTACACCACACAAGGACTTTGGAAGGTACACAAAGACACGCTCTGCTGAAGATAACGGGTTGTTATAGGATTACCCCCAAGCTTGCACTAAATGTAATTGCAGGTGTTATGCCAATCGATATCAAATTAAAACAGAGTGCAACTATAAGCAATATTAAGAAAGGACGCTCGACCATGACAGGGAACATCCTCATAGAAACTGAAGTAACAATGGGCAAGAAATTGAGTATCACGAGAACGAAACAAGAATGTCTTAACTTGTGGCAACAAAGATGGGATATCTCTACGAAAGGAAGATACACGTATGAGTTTTTTCCAAACATCAGGGAGCTGCAAGACACGAGAATCTCACTAAATAACTACGGGGCAAGTATAGAATCACCTGACCACATAATATTTGAATGTGTACTACATATATCACAATGAGAGACGAAAGCTTCAATCTAGCCTAACCAATGCAAATATTACATGGTCGGCAGATAAAACTGTATTCGTAAGCAACAATGTGATTTGCAGCTTCACGAACTTTTGTGTCCGTGTCATGCAATCAAAAAATACGATAGTAGACTAGACACATTATTGTTGTCTAGATCATGAATGCCACCATGATGGCTAGGGACGGATACACATACGGGCACTGGTGCATGAATATGTCTAAAATGCATGGATGTAATTTAAATATATATAAACAGGAACGCCAATATAGGTTAGTTACCTCGCGGTGTGGCGTTTCAACCTGATAGCCTAATCTAACAAATGACTAAATAATAATAAATTAAGGTAATTATAATTATCGTTTTTAAATATCAATAGATATATTTACCAAGATGTAAGTTGTAAAATAATTTACTACAAATAACGTATGTATTTTAATATATATAAAATTAATTTGACAGGTCCACAACAAGTGGACGATTTACTTTGTTTCATAATAACAATATTCGAAGGATATCGAACTTTTAGATATCGAATTTTCCGAAAGCGAATAATGTTTCATAATAGACCCCCAGAAAAAAAATTGTCGCTCAAAAAAATGATGAAGGCTAACCCATCCATCAGGCAAATTTGCAAAAAAAATCTGGTGAATATTTTGTTTGCTATTTTTGACTGGATATGCCGTATGGCATTTGTACCATCACATCGACTGGAAATACGGTGAAAACCCATTGTGTTGGAGCTTAATAATCATTTAGACTGAAGTTTGGAAAACGTTGCTTATTGAAAAGTGAGTTAGAGGCAAACTAGACATAAATATAGGAAACTGTCAACACTGTTCCATTTAAAATTCTCTATTCTTACAAGAATGAGCCATTTTTGGAAAAGCCAGGGGCTGAAAATTCGATACGCTGCGAATATTGCTATTATGAAACACATAGTCAACAATACATAGTCGACAATTTTGAACGAATGGTTTGTAGGAAAAGGAATGAAATGTTTACTGTTGAGCAAACGTTCAGCATTTGTTTTGAAGCGGTCAATTCAATTTTAATTTTATAAAAAAACTTACGTTAATTTATTAATTTGTTTTCTACTTTAATTAATTTGAGGTTACATCTCGGTAAAAATAGTATTGAAATTTATTTTTAAAATACAAAATCTTAAATATCAATCGATACACTTGTATACTCGCCACCTAAATAGCAGTCGAATTTTGACGTAACATTTTCGTAAAATACGATATCGAAAAAAACAAAAAAAGTTCATAATACCAATATTCGCCACGAGTCGAGTTTCTCGACAGCAGAAAAGTTGATAATACCAATATTCGCGTCGAGTCGATTTTTTGAAGACGAGAAAAGTTTCATAATAGCCCCCTGAACAAAAAATTTTCACTCACAAAAATGATGAAGGCAAATTTGCAAAAAAGTTTGGTGAATATTTTATATATCCTAATTTTGACAGAATATGTCGTACGTCATCTATACCATCGGTATAGATCGCACAGGCCTCATCGTGTCGTGTTTTTGATGAGTCACACCTTTGAATTTTATCCTTGCATTTTCATCATTTGGTTGAGTTGCACAAAATCGCTCATTTTCCACTGTATTCACCAACTCAGCTTTACTATCGGATACAAGCCGTCTATCTACCTCTACCCAAACCTGATAATCTTTCATGTACATTATACCGTAGACAGACACAAAATTTATCGCGATTTTCAGTTATCTAGATTGAAAATAAAATTATAAAAATCGTGATAAACAAATTGTGGTGACAGACAGTAATCCGATTTTTGCGAGTGTGCCTAATTTATAAGGATAGATTGCATTTATCAAGTTATGAAAACTTAATAATTCTGTTTTGAAAAAATCGTGTACAGACAGACAGGCAGAAATAACTTAATAATCTAGATAACGAAGTTATCTAGTTTGTGTCTGTCTACGGTATTAGACACTGGTACTAATTCTTTTATAATTTCCGTCACGTTGGATTACTGCGATCAAGTTGAACTCTGTCTCCTGAGAAAGGGATCACGCATTTAATTTGATGTACGATCCCTAAGAGTATAGCTTTATTTTGGGAATCGCTCCCCATAGATCTGAACGCTCTATCTTGATAATGGCGAATCTATGCTTCCATGATTTGTTCACAACGAATTTATCTTCCTCCAATGGTGTCTTCAGGTCTGATTAGACTTTTCCAAGACTTTCTATAGCCTTGGTACTACTTTCTCCTTTTCTAACAATTGCCTTAACCCAAGCACTTTCTTAAAAACCATAAAATATCGAATTAGTCCAAAGCAAACGCGGAAGCTAGTGTCAAAATAAACGCCTTAATTTAAATGATGATAAAGAAGGATGACTCATTTGTATAACCTTGGGCACCGTTGTCTAGCTTCCGTTAGGTCTGCCCGATTCGCGTTGCTCTGGTTGTACGTAGCTCCAGGGCGCAGTTCTACTATAGCTTTTTATTTATCGTGTTGGAGCGAAAGTATGAAAAAATGCAAAAGAATGGAAATTTTTTAATTGCGATTAATACAAAAATATTTCATTAATTGTTTATGTTGATTATCCGTGCCGTGTTGTTACTCTATCGAAGGTTGAAATAAGAAGGAAGTTATTCTCAAGGATGTGGTGATTTTGACAGCTGCGTAAAGGTGTTATCCGAAGTTGGAATTTTATTTATAGGAATGCCCGACGTTTGGTTATAGGGTGCCCACCGATAGATGTCACCTCTGACCGCCGTGGAAACTATTGGTGTCGTTTCAAACATTGCAGGCCGCCCTAAAGTATTTTAATACTTTGGTGTTTGTTGCGGTTGTCTGGGATAGGCAGCAGGCACAGCTTTGTCACCGATGTCTTCTAGACAACATTCCCACATCTCAACATTCCCACATACTGCCGAGCAACCATTTCGAAGGTAGTATGAGTATGATTTCCTCTTTGATGAGCACCATTTGACCAGTGGTGAGTTTGTCGTTGGCTCTGAATCACGATGGTTGTTCCTGTAGTCGGGAAAGGTATTCCCAAATTGTCCAGAAGTGGTGATACATTCTCTGCAGTTGCTGGTGACGATTGAAACAGTTGGTTCTCGCATCGAGTAATGTTAGTTCAGGTGTCATGACCGGTGCCTGTCAAAATAAGAAGAATGAGGATTGTGCAGCCATCAGGGTTATTTAACATGGAACACAACTGTCGCGAGTTTAAGCAAGATTTGATCTGGCATAACAGTGGCGTCATTCCTCAAACGAGAGTAAAGTTTCTCTCATGATGCAACGTAAATGATGCTTAACCGATTCTACCCCTGCTTCCCAAAAGTCATATTGTTAAAATTAGCGGACTCGGTCCAACCTTGTTAAAGTTAGCCGAAAGTTGCCAGCCGAAAGTGAAAAAAACGATAATGCAGATAGTGCATTGACTACTTCAGACGAAAGTTAGGCAAATTATATATTGAATTAAAGTATCCCAAAGTGACTAACATACAAAATCAGCCGAGAACGTATATTATAACAAACAACAATCAATTAAAATTTTCAGTTTAACTGATATTAATTTATTGTGTCAAATCAATTGTGAAATCTTGTGTGTTCTCTTCTTCTGGCAATAAAATCGTTCGTCATTCGAGATTTCGCCAGATGGACACCAATCTGACTATGCTGATTCGATAGTCCATTACCTTAGGTAGATTCTGAATATGTATGGTTTGGATTGGGTCTGATGGGGTTATAGGTGTGAAATTTTAATTTTCCCCATTTTTCATTGATAATATCGTTCATCATTCGAGATTTTGGCATATAGACATCAATCTGACTATCCCGATTCGATAGTTCATGACCATAGGTAGATTTAGATTATAGATTAAGAGAGGGCTGATGAGGTTGAAGGGATGACATGGTATATCTGCTTCAAATAGCCGAAAGGCTATTGGTCGGAACAGTCAGATTGGTGTCTATATGCTAAAATCTCGAATGACGAACGATATTATCGATGGAAGATGGGGAGAATTAAAATTTCACACCTATAACCCCATCAGACCCTCCCCTAACCTATACTCAGAATCTACCTAATGTCGTGGGCTATCGAATCGGCATAGTCAGATTGGTGTATATATGGCAAAATCTCGAATGATGAACAATTTTACCGTTGGAACAACGGAAAATGGAATGTTTCACCAATATAACCGAATAAAACCTACTCCAAACACATAATCATATTCTAACTTAGGGTCAAGATTCATCTAATTGGTACAGTCAAATTGTTGTTCATCTGTCAAAATCTTGATATATCAACCATTCATCAGGTAAACGTGACTGCGTCTCATTTGTAACATTTAAATCTGAATTTCTGGCCAATCTTCTTTATCGATGCAATCTGTATTATCGATATTTTAAACTATTTTTGGTAGGGATGCCAAAATTAAAACATGCATCTATGGCTGAAATAGCAAGGACAATATCTGCATTACCATCTTTCGGCTGAAAACTTTTGGCTAACTTTAACAGTCAGTGTGAATTGTCAGTGACAATTACAACAACACCACCATGGCTAAAGCAAAAACTAAAGCATTTTAGAATTTTGCTTTGGCTGAATGATAATGCAGATTTGCATTAGTTGAAATAGCTGAATAGCGCTGATTCAGCTAAAGCAAAAAAGTTTTATTTCTCAAGAAAATACGGCTAGTAGCTGTATTTTGTTGAGAAATAAAACATTTTTGCTTTAGCTGAATCAGCGCTATTCAGCTATTTTAACTAATGCAACTCTGCATTATCATTCAGCCAAAGCAAAATTTTAAAATGCCGTAGTTTTTGCTTTAGCCATGGTGGTGTTGTTGTAATTGTCTCAAAAAATACAGCTAGTATCTCGGTCCAGCCGAAAAATTACGACAATGTAGATTCGACTGTAACAACTAAAAGGAATCATCTGAAAAGGTCGATAATGCAGATTAGGTTGCAATAACTAAAATTTATCAGCCGGAATGTCGACAATGCAGTTTCAAAAACAACTAATATTTTTCGCCTGTAAAAATCAGTAAGGCAGGTAACTAGCCAGCCGAAAAATGTTGATAAAGCAGATAAATAATTTTGGTATTAAACAGTAATTTCTTTTTAAATCAAAAATGTTTATTTGGGTTCATCAACGTATATTTTTCAAAAACTTTTTTATTAAATGCATTAGAACTATAATAAAAAAACTATTTTAATACTGAGAAAACTCAATGGCATATATCTAGAAAACTTCAAAAATGTCAGGTCAATTTTCATGTAAAGAGTCCGAAAATTTGTATAAATATAACGCACACACAAAATTTGAAAATTTCTAAAAATTGGCCGTTTGAAGTGTCATGGCTGGAAGTAGATTCAAATGAAAGGCCTCATTGATGCTTACACCTGGAGAAAATTTCAGGTCGATTTCCATGATGGAAGTTCGGGAAAACTCAATTGAATACCGTCAATTGTCCGTTTATAGTGTCTTGACTGGATTTTTTCCGACATAAAATTTGTATCTGCATTTTCGACATTATTCGGCTTTCATTTAATATTTTTATATTTAATCTGCATTATCGGAATTTTTCGACTGGGTATTTCTGTATATTTATTAACCATTGAGTTTTTGTCTCTCCACATGAAAATGGACCTTCATTTGAATCTACATATTTCCAGCCATGACACTTTAAACGGCCAATCTTTTCAATCATTATTCAATCGAGTTGTCCCGGACTCCCAACATGGTAATTGAACTGAAATTTATGTCCAGCTGTAACCATCGTATGTGCGATATATTCAATAGAGTTTTCTCGTACTCTCCACGTGAAAATTGACCTGACGTTTTTAAATGATAATTATTAGATGTCACTTCATTTAAAATATTCTCGAAACATGTAACTATTGATCCATTTTCACGTCTTTCCTATCCAAACATCTAATACAGCACTTAGAGAATATTCTAAGTGTTTTTGGTTTGGTATATTAGTTTTAATTGTTTCGAATGAGAATTTCTTATTTTAGATTTTTTAATTGGTTTTTAGGAAGAACAAAATAAAAATTTCTAATATAAATAATTACTTTCCGGTATAAAATTTGTATATGCATTATCGACATTTTCGGCGGTGGTGGTCGCCATTTTCGTTTGATTTGTTTGAATCTGACGACATTGTCGGCATTTTTCGGCTGAGTTGGCTAACTTTAATAGAGTGTACAAGCCGCCGAAATGCCGCGAAGCAGGTGGACTAAAGTTCGAGGTGGCAGCGATCTCAGGATTTACATCTCTCGTGCTCTGCTGGTGCAGAAATGCCAATACACGATTAGCTCCGACGAAGTTGGTTGCACAATCTTTATAGGCTTTGGATTTTGCTCCTTCGCAAGGTGAACGTTTTGAACGATGCGATTCATTTGTGGTAAGCTAGGACACCAGCTCAAAATGTAGTGCTTTCATAGACAATCAAACGAAAATGCAGATGTAACCCATTGTCGATGCACCGCCACGTGTTTTGTGCAGTTTGATGGGTATTTGGCCTATAATCTACACGACCATGCAGGAATGGTCTGGGAGGAATAGCACGTCTCATCAGTTGTTGCCACATCAAAAGCCTAGAACACATTTATGTACGTGCGAGGTGCACACCACGCTTAGATGCTTACTATCAAATCGTGTTTTCGCCTGCGGAAGCGTCTGCAGAAAGCCGTCATGCAAAGTATTTGCCGATGAACATCGAGCAAGTACGTACTTAAGTTGGTGTGAAGCGTCACGGTTTCAGCATTGACTTTATTTTTCGTTCGTCAATGTTAGCGTAGGCCTTGCTAATTCTTTGGCATGAACATTGAATGAGATCTCTTCGTTGCCAAACAGGACCAGAACAAAACAGCACATGACTGTGACGAGGGTACGACACCCTGAGACAAGCAATCAGCGGAATTGCCCTTAGTATCGAAATAACTCCAATTGGTAGTTTATAAACGGTCCATGCGCACATTTCAAATTGTGACACGTTAGTGATTGAACTATCTTGTGTATGAGCTTGGCAAGGACTAAACTTACACAAGGCTCAAAGACGTGGTAGACTGTTTGTCTTAAGTGGCGCGACCTCGTTTTTATACCGGTATTGTGATTTTGACAGATCCATCTACCAACGTTGTACGAGCATACACTAGTGCAGCATAAGCATTTTCAGAGGAATCGCGGAATCCGTAAATTTGAAGTTTATTGCGATTTGTCGGATGTTTTATCCTATCCATTTTTGAGCTATTGAGCTCAATCCATTTTTGAGCCATTGAGTTTGGGACCGCTTCATCCCACGTTACGCCGATTACCCACAATTCTTGAAGTATATGAGTTTACTATAATTGTTGTAGAAAATACCCAACCGAGCGGATCAAATATCCTGAAGGCGACAATATTGTTCGTTTGAACGTATTGAACGCCCGATGTTGAGCTGATGTTACATCGAAAGACTCGGCCGAAGGAGACCAATAACGTCAAAGTGTTTTAACTGAATCGTCCTCAAGTTGATCCTGATGCTCGTGAAATTCGATTGGTATCTCATTGGAAATCTGTTAGATCTTCTAGGGTCACTTCTGCAGTTGAAAGCCACCACATCGGAGCATTTCTATCAATTTGCTCTGGGCTTCGACTAAATTCACTATGCAGATACCAACCGGTATTCAAATCGTCGACGTCGAGTGTACGCAAATGATAATCTCGAATTGGTTCATCTCGAGAAGGTCGTTTTACGATCCGCTGGTACTTTCTGTGTTCGGGCGTCATTAGGATTTGTTGATATTTGTAAGTTTGTGACCAATGCAAAGGTTCTGGTTTAGCGATAGGCCGGTTCTTGTTTTGTGTGATGCGTCGAATACCAAGGCGCAGTTTGCGTTGCATAACACCGTGATGAACAAGATTAAGACCTCTAGTCTGGCGAGCTGTGGTGGTCTTTTAGCACTTTCTTAGTATGACCCAATTTCTGGTAGTCTTGCATGATCTTGTTGTTTTCAAAGTGGAGTTGGTCACTCTTAGAAAACCGATGCTCCATATTTTGTAGTCTACGAACACTGTTCTCTCGTAACCTTCCAAGGAGTGATATGTTATTATTGAATGGCAGGAAGTGTATCTTCCGTCTTCGTTGCGATAGTGTATCAATTTAAAACTTCTTAGTGCGGAAAACCGTCGCGCATATCCGAATATTGGTAGGGCAGACGTTTACGATATCTTGCTTCACGCTTCGATAACGAAAAAAATTACAAATTTTTCTCCACTCCAACCACGTACCATCCTACTGCAGTGCAAATACGTTGACAATTTTTGTGCTTGTGTTGAAAATCGATGTCATTTTCGGGCGGATCGGAAATCGTCAAAAATTGGTAATAGAGTGCGCTTAATTTGCTAACTGCTGATAGTTGTAGATTGAGCTTTCGCATTGTTGTAAATATTTAAAAGAAATAAAATCAGTTCATTGAAATGGTAAGTATTAAAATTTGTATCTGCAGCCGACAAATTTTGCCGCAAAGTACTTCGACAAGTAGACGTCACGTAAAAAATCTAATTTAGTAATATATTTTAAAATTATGAATTAATTTGAATAAAATAAAAAAATGAATTTTTTGTTTAAACTTAGATAAATTGACATCACGCTTATTATTTTATAGATTCGCGCCAACTAAACATTAAAATATTTGAAAGGACTCTATGCCAGACCAAGGTCCTAAATAATTTAGTAGCGTTGTAAAAATAACTGTAACTCGTATTTGAAAATCATCTAGATTAGTTTTGGAAGCTATTTGTAAAACAAAAATAAAATTTGATTTGAAATTTTTATGAATGAAATTTTGTGGATGTACTCGTAATATCTTTTAGCATTGACATTATACTTAAATTTATATTTGAATACTTAAAGTTGGTTTAATAATTAGTAATGTAAGTAAATTTGATCATAATATTATTTAATGCCAAAATTTTCGTAGTAGTGAGCAAAAAATTACAAATACCTAAAACTCGGTAAGGTTTACGATACATAGCGGTACTTAATGAACTTTTTATATCTTAACAGCTCTGGAGATCACAAACATTAACAACATCTATATCACTGCCTGCTGAATGCTTAGTATTATCATTAACAACACCATCGACGCCATCCAAATCCAGAGCAGCGAAATCCGCTAATTACTCTCGACCAAAATCAGCACGCGATGGACGAGCCCTTCATCCCCAGCCATTCCGATGTTATTAAGCCGCATGCGGGTATCATCACATGAAATCAAACGAAACATCAAAGTTGACCAACTTTTTTAATAAATGAAAAGTTGAAATCAACGCAAAACAAATTAATATCCAATATAATAATTAGATTAATTTCAGAACGTGAACACAATTTAAGATTTTAAACTTTTTCAAGTAAAGTTCTAATCTGGACCAAAATCGAACAAAATAATATTTATAATTATTCATCGCTTATATATACTATAAAGAAACATGTCACATGCGCACACACGCAATCACTTGAGTACAACATAAATTCCTATAGATATTGAAACGACAGTGCCTTTAAAAACTATATACAAAATTGCAATAATTAGATAAATATCAGATGTAAAGAAACGCTAATCAAAATTTTCTCATGTTAGAGAAAACAGAATACAAACTATGTACACTTCCTTTGAGGCACATAAAAAATGATTTTAAAATTAAAAAAAGTTAAATAAAATACTTACACACTAAAAAAAAATATTTAATTCATGAGAATGCCGCAAAACTAAGAACTTAACTACCCTACCCCGTACCATCGAGCAATAAATATATAAGAGAAATCAAGTAGTGCAAATTTTATAAGCAGGTTTTTCCGAGGTTAATCTTATTTTATAGTTTTAATATAATTATATGCACAAATTTAAATTTTTTCTATATTTAATCCATATATACGTATCGTAAAAACATATCGGCATAGTTATTTTATAGTTTATTGTTCTAGTTAGGCTTATACAGGTTGCCAAAAGTAAGATAGATTAACCTCGGAAAGTCTACATAAGTCCTCTTATATATATTTTGCTTTATGCCCGTACTTAAACCAGAGACAACCTAAAACAGCTATGCTACACACAATTTTGGTTTCTGGATTCAAACTATTGCGCAATAGATTTTAATTTTTAATTTTAAACCCTTATTTTAAATTAAATCATTAAATTTTTTTGTCTTGTTTTATTCTTTTCTCTCGAAAATAAAATTTAAACAAAAATCTACATCTCAAAAATGTCCTTAAATTTTTTTATTTTCATTTCAAATTTTTTCATTTCGGATTCACGGTCAAAATTTTTACGTCGCAGCTGCGTAATAAAATTTTTGTCCGTGAATCCGAAATGAAAAAAATTGAAATGAAAATAAAAAAATTTACGGACATTTTTGAGATGTAGATTTTTGTTTAAATTTTATTTTCGAGAGAACAGAATAAAACAAGACAAAAAATTTAATGATTTAATTTAAAATAAGGGTTTAAAATTAAAAATTAAAATCTATTGCGCAATAGTTTGAATCCAGAAACCAAAATTGTGTGTAGCATAGCTGTTTGAGACTGAGAGCAGAACAAAACAAAATAAAACTAGTTTGCCTTGAAAAAAAAATACCAAAATACAAAAAACCCTGTGTGGAATGGGAGAGCCGATAATGAAAAATATTTTGTTTTTTTGCGTATACGTATACGCAGTTTAACGAAAAATCACAGATACATACATCGATCTGGGATTATCCAATGCCTTCTATACTACTGGCCTTTTACTACTCTCATTTTTCGCACATGACGTCAATTTAAGTCTATACCGAGACTGCGCAATAATAATTTTAGGATATTTACACTAACAAAGCAACTAGAGAAAGCAACAACAACGTCGACTTAGCGTGTCGTCATCATTTGGTGTAAGCGGCCAGTAGTTTAGAAGGCATTGGATTATCAGAAACACATTTTGTTTTAATTTTTTAGTTCCAATCAAAAATCTCTTGATTTTCTGTGCTTAAATCGACAATTATATTTAACATGTGGTTAGAACTATAGGTAAGTAAAATATAAACGATGCTTATTTAAAACCGAAGCTCAAGATATTCGGTTAAGCGAGATAAGTGCAACAACCTATGATGTCTCTATAGTAACTCAGACAAAACAAACTGACGAATTCGAACACTAGGGGCGGTATGTTGTACCATCACTTCGAATAGAAAAAAGTCGAATTCGAAAAAAGTCGAACCGAAAAAGTGAAAGTTGTATCTTTTTTGCTTTTCAAAAATGATACAACATACTGCTATTCGACTTTTTTCGAATTTTGATTCGAAGTGATGGTACAACATACCGGCCCAGAAAACTCAGAACGAGGAATCTATCTATAGTCTAAATAGACACCTTCATCAAATGTATGTGAAGTTAGCACAGTTTTTATCCTCGAAAAATGAAATGGCAACACTAATTACTACTATCGTAACAATTTTTTTCTATCAGCCACGAAACCCGCCATATTTTTACTTTAAGCCCAGAAAATTTTGCAAAAGATAAAAACTATCAAGACATTTAAAATTTTCGGGCTGTAAGTAAAATTATGACCTTTTTCCGAACTGAGAATGTTAACTGTCATGATATTTAAAAACTTCAAAAAAATTATGTGTGTGTACTGGGTAGACTAATGCTTGAAACAGACGTGCGGAATTTCCGCATGCAAATACGCATGCGGAAACGCAAGTAAACTACATGTGCATATTTTCTGACATTGCGTTTTTATTTCTATTTTTGAAAGCCATCTTTGGGTATTGAATTTTAATGTTGATGCAGTAGGTAGTTTTGAAGTGTGACTTTGTTTTCAAAATACATAATTATAATAGTTTAAAAATTCGGTGCCGCTTTTCATACATTTTAAAATGCATTTGGTCAAATATGACTATAATAAAATAATTTTACTTTGTTTATGTTACTTGTCACATTTAAAGCTTGTTAAATTATGCAGGAAAAATGTAAGAAGAAAAAAAAAGAATATGGACTCGGGAAATTTATTCCGAAAACGAAAGAGAGCTGTATGGCTTTTTCTCCAATTTGTTTATGAAAATTAAACAAAATGATGAGGGGCAATTTATGAAAGCTACCAGAATGCCAATTAAAGATTTTGAAATTTTAAGTAATATCTTAAAAAGAAAATTGGAAAAGCAAACCCATATTCGAACTCCGATTGAGCCAGATTTTCGTTTAATGTTGACATTAGTGTAAGAAAGCTTATTATATTATTTTGTATCAGGTTACGAATAAAATTTAAATTTTACTTCTATATATTTAGCACACGGTTGCCGCCTGGCAACTTTTAGCTTGGGGATTTCGGATTGGCGTATCAACTGTACGCGAAATTATACTCGAAACTTGCAATGTCATATGGAATGAACTGAGTCAGATTTACCTATCCCCACCCACTGACAAGGAATGGGATGAAATTATACGCAATTTTTACAATACCACAGGAATGCCAAATGTTGCCGGTGCGATAGACGGAAAGCACATACATATAAAATGCCCACCTCACCCTGGCTCCCTATACTATAATTACAAAAAGTTCAATAGCATAGTATTACTTGCTATATGCGATAGCAATTATATGTTTTCAGGGGTCGATGTTGGAGCATATGGGAGTCAGAGTGATGGGGGTATTTTTAAAAATAGTGCTTTTATGGAGAAAATTTTGAAAGGAAAAATCAATATTCCAAAGACAAAAAAATTGCCAAATAGCAACATTGATTTTCCTTGTTTTCTAATTGGAGACTCAGCATTCCCATTAAAACCGAATTTAATGAGGTCATATCCAGGACGACTTCTTCCAAGAGACAAAGAATTATTTAATAAGAGACTTTCGTCAGCGAGGGTGAAAATCGAAAATACTTTCGGCATTTTAACCGCTAAATTTAGAGTGTTGACGAACTCTCTAAATGTATTTCCCGAAAACGCCGAAAAAATTGTTAAAGCCACTTTGGTCCTACATAATTTCATTAAATTACATGATTCGACCAATTATGTACCATCTAATTTTGTGGATCATTTCGATGATAACAATGAGTTTGTTTTGGGAGATTGGCGCCGCGAAGTCGAACTCTTACCTCAACATAAATTTTTCACTAGATTTAACTCATCAAAGGAAGCTTTTTCAATTAGAGATAATTTAAAAGACTATTTAAATATGTAATGTTAATTATTAAAAATAAAAATTTATTGATAAAATCCCATTAATAAAGTATTTCAATAGTATATCTATTTAAAAAACAAATTAATTCCGAATCCGAAAAATATTCACTTTCCCTCATAAATTGTTTTGTTTATGCCCATTTGCATTTGGCTAAACTGTGATGGTGTTATATTAGCGTCGTTTACTTGTTTTGCGACAGATTAAAAAAACAAGGTTATTGCCGTCTTAGCAGGTTCCACTGGGCACGAGAAAGATGTTTTTGCAATTTTAATAAGTTCTACCATCTCAGAACTTGCCTCTTCTATTAAAAGGTCCGATTTAGTTTTGGTGTTTGTTCTCCGCGGTGTACTTCGACTAGTTGAGGCCGAGGGTATGCTGCTCTGCTGTGATTCGAAGTCTACTGTGGAACTAGACTCGTCAAAGGATGGGTTTGATTAAACTAGACTGGTCCCATGTCATACTCTCCGTTTCTGAAAAATTTTCAGCGAAATCTAGTGCCTCGGCTCTTGTGAAATTGCTGGTTGTGTTCGTTGTGCTGATAAAAAGTTCGTAATCATTAACTGATTTTAATATATTATATAAACTTACCTTTGATTATTCGATGTATCAAAATCTTTAGGAAATAAAAGGTGTTCGAACCACTTCCATTTTTTCTTTGGGCTAGATGCTCCGCTACCCGAAGGACAATTATTATTATTTAATTCCTTGTGAAATTTGTCCCTTAAATTACGCCACCTTGTTTTTATTTTATTCTCTAAAAAATAATTTTTTTATTCATAATATTACTACTTTTACTGACTTACACATGTACATCATTACAAAATACAAGACACCATGAACTATTTTAGATGCTATTTAAGTACATCCAGCACATTGTGTACAGATATTTCTTTTTTTTTAATTAAAGTTAAACTCTGTCAACTCGATCTTTTTTATGCCATTTCTTAGCCGATTTCAAAAACCATTTTTGATAAAGCTCTGGGATATGGCCAATAGAGATGGAACCAGGCCATTTCTTAGCCAAATATGTTTTAAACAAAAAATAATGAAACTTAATATTTAAAAATGTTTATACATTAAAAAAAAGTATTAACTAAATAAATTAAAAACAATATTTTTTTTTTTGTAAAAATCTTTATTTCTGTATAATATTACAACTAACCATATGGATGATCTAGTAATTGTTTTATTACCTTTAGCCGATTCTTGTGGGATCGGTTCATCCCAGCTCTGTTAGTCCTTTGATTTAAGCGGCTCAAGGAACCACTAATTCTAGAGCCTTTGTTCTTTTTAGGCACTTGGTTCCAGTAGGTTCCGTAACTCCTCGTTGTCATGCTGTTGCAGTCGCAGAACATGACTCCTTGCAAATTTTTGTATTTCATCGCTGACGTATTCCACGTTTAAGTCGCGATAGAGATTGTCATGTCTAATGTACCAAGAGCAATCACAATGTTACGTAGTACTTTGTTTTGAAATGTTTGAATGATATTCACTGTAGTTTTCCTTGCGCAGCCCCAAATGTTAAATACCATACGTTCATATAGGTTTTAGGATTTGTTTATATAACAGCAGTTTGTTGTTCGTTGTCAGTTCGGAGTTTCTTCTAATAAGCCAGTTATTGCCTTTTCTTTTTAACATGCGCTTTCTACCCGAGTTTAGAGTCTAGCGTCATGCCGAGGTACTTAGCATTATCAGAATATGGAATTTTTTGTGAATTCAGACTAGTCGGAATATATTCTAATTTCCTATTTGTAAAGTTGATATGTGTTGATTTCGATTCTTTGAGTGTTATTCTCCATTTTTTTGTCCAGTTATTCACTATATTAACAGCATTTTGTAGTTTCCTTGTGGACTCAACAATACTAGCATCGGTGGTCATATCAGCAAACGTTCCTATTCCAGCTTCTTCTATGTTTGGTAGATCATTTGTAAACAGGAGGTATAATACGGGGCCTAGAACACTGCCTTGTGGAACCCCTGCCAATATTTTCTTTAGTTTTGAGTATTATCCTTCCTGTCTCACTCGGAAGTAACGATCGTTGATGTAAGACTTTATCAATTGAAAATGTTGTTTTGCCAAATCTCGTTGGAGCTCAAATTCTAGACCACGGTGCCAAACCTTATCAAATGGTTGGGCTACGTCTAAGAATATTGCTGAACATACTTCCTTTTTTTCCAGCGCCTCCTCAATTGTATCAATAATCCTATGTACCTGTTCTATCGTTGAGTGTCTTTCTCGAAACCAAAATTCATGTGCTGATATATGATTTCTGCTCTCTATATAATTGGTGTTAATCTCTTGAGAAACAGCGTCTCGAAAATCTTTGATATTGTTGCTATCAAAGAAATAGGCCTATACGATGTTTTGTCTGTGACTATTTTTATTTGATCCCCAGAATATGTGTTTCGCGTTAAAGTCGCCTCCAATAATAAAATTATTACCAAGCGATTTAAGAAGTTTGATGTAGTCTTCTTTTTTTGGGTTATATCTGGGTAGACAGTTTTATATTATCCTTAATAAAGATTGCTGTCCCGCCTCTAGCTCGTTCTGCTGGATGTAGAGCTTGATAGCACTGATATCCACGTATTTTAGCATATGAGGTTCTGGTAAAATGACTTTCTGAGATTAGGCATATATCATTTTTTTTGTGTTAGAAATAATTCTAATTCAGAAATGCGTTGCGCTAAGCCATTTTCATTCCAGGTAGCAATTTTTAAATAGTGTATCATTATTTTTTCTTGAATGGACGTTTGAATGGACTAGAATGAAGGTAGTCAATAACTTCTCTAGTTTCACTTGATGCATCCGTTATTCTTTTATCTTCGCTCATCGATGTATTTTCCAGTGTTTCTAGTCTCGGTTCTTGTTTTTTCAGTAGCTTGCCCAGCCAGACATGGTTTTCCTGTCTCGGCGCGTTCTTGATATTTTCGTTCTGCTTAGCTATTTGTGCATATGTTATGCCTTCTCTTACTTTGGCGCTATTTAGGGGGATTTGTTTTGGGTACGATTGTATCCTACACAGAAAGAAAAGTTTAATATTTTCAAATAAGGATTAATCAATTTCATTTAAAGTTGAGGATTGATTTTTAGCCATTAAATGTGATTGGTTGATTTATTTAATTTTAATTAGATGATTTTAACAAACATTAAAATTAATGTTTCAACTAAAACATTTAATAAAACATATAAAATATTTATTTGATTTATTAACAAATTGTTAGTGATTAAATAAATTAATTAGTAAAATTAAATAAATTATTAGATAAAACATTTATTTATAAATTAACATTAATGATCAATCATTTTTTATGATTTGATTAAATATTTTAATGATTTTCATAAATCTACAAGGAAACCAAGCAAAATAATTTGTTGTGAACTACACTGTTGTTCTAATTAAATTATTAATAGTGATTTTATTACATAAATCAATCAAAAATACCAAGAGTTTGGCTTTGGCACTTTGGTTTTCGAACTAATAAGATTTTTGAATACTCGTACTTTATTTAAAGAATTAGATCATCTCATCTAGAACGCCAAGACTTCGACAGTTCGACTGAACTTACAAGGAAATGCTAAATACTTTATCCGTATATATGAAATAAAAACTCAATGAGTTAGCGAATTATTATAATTTTGCGAAGCATCTCTCAAAATAAAACTGCATTCATTCATTTGAATTATATGAAAGAACAAATGTTAATTTTATAATTCTGCTATTGATTTAGATGATTTATCAATTTGTTTAGTAAACTGAAATAGCCACTTTTAATGATTTTAGTAGAAATCAAAAAATGTTTAGCTGTTTTAATAAATTTGACGTAAAATAAACTTTATCCAATATTTTTATTGTTTCAGCGAAAGATATTACTTGATTTTCCCAAAAATATAATAAATTCATTTAATTAATTATATAATTTGTAATGTAAAAAATCAACTAATTTTGTTTAGCCAAATCATTGAATTTTCATTTCGTATTTTGTTAAATGATTAGTTAATACAAATAAAATATTAAATGTAATTATATAATTCATTATCATTTAATTGAGATTAGATAATTCTTCTATTCCATTTTTTTCTGTGTAGGTGGAGAACTCGTACTTGTTTGATTTCTCTTGTTGTTTCTCATTCTTTGCAGCTCCTTCGCTACCTCGCAGCCTCTGTAATTTGCTGATTGATGATTACCGCAGTAAATGCATTTCACTGGTGTGTTCTTACTTTTGTTGCATTCTTTTGATAGATGTTTCCCAGCGCACTTTGCGCATCTCGGCTCATTATTGCAGTATTTGCGTGTGTCGTTATACGCCTAACAGTTGTAGCATTGTGGCATTCTACTAGTGTTCTTTTTTAATGTCTCAACCTTAACTTTCATATTAAGGATTGCTTTGCTTCCATATACTCTATCAATGGTCTCAGCGTTGTCAAATGTTAGCATGAAAAGGGGGAGGACAACTTTGGTTGTTTCTCGTTCACCGTTTGCGTTTATAGTTACCTTTCTCTTTAGTATGTTCACTGCGTTTAGAATTTTGAATCTTTTCTGGCTAAGTTCCTCACATATTTCTTTGTTTGGGCATGTCTGATGTAGCCCTCTGGCCATGACTTTAATTGGTTGCTCAGCTTTGTTTTCATCGGTGAACCATTCGATGTTTTGAGCGGTGATTGCTATTGATAACATTCTGTAGATTTCTGGGTCAAGTGCATTCACTTTCCAAACGTAATTGTTCAGTGTAGTGACTTTATATTTATCGTTTGGAACTAGCTTCACTATTTTTTTAATTGTTTCGTATTCACTAACATTAAGTATGTTGATGGGTGGAGATGGTATCTCTTTGTGTATTGGTTGATTTTCCTGCATTTCCCTTCGGTTGATTACGTTGTATGTATTTAACTGGTTTTAGTGGTCTCTCTTTCGGTATCAGTGATACGTTCTTATTTATATTCACTATGTCTGTGGATTAGTCCGTTCAGGTCAATGGGGTTGTGGTTTTCTGACGCTCTGTGTTGATTGTTTCACCTCAGGCGAAGATTCTGCTTTTCTTTTTTGTTTTGACGTTTAGTTTTAATTTGCTCTCGTATAAAACTCGTTTCATCTTCATCTGTTTCATAGATAGCTATAGTATTTTCTTTCGCTTGATTATCATTTTAGATTACAGCAATTTCTTGTTTAAGCTTTTGGACTTCCTTGAATGGCTGTTCGTTGTTTTCATTAAGTTTTCTAACGATTTCTTTAAATCAGCGTTTTCTCTAGCGACATCGTGGTGGTTTTGTTGGTTTACGTTCTCCCTGCGTTCAGCATTTTCGTTCTCCTGCTTAGAGGATGCATTTGTCTAGTTGGTGATCTAGATCTAGAGATATTTATGCTTGGTATAAATAGGTTTCGCAATGGGTGGCTCACCCCAGAATCCGTTGAACCTGCCTCGTGTGAGGGTGGATTGGTCAACTGTACAGTTGACGTACCACCTGGGTTATATATTCCATTTTGTTGTACACTCATTGCTATAATGATTGGTTTATTGTTCGGGGTTCCTTCCGCTAGACAAATTTGGTCCGCGGATGGTATTTTATTTCCCACCTACCCTCCGGCAAGCCGGTTAAAGAGCCACGATGGGAGTTCGGCATCTCCACACGGGAAAACCAATATGACACAAAAGTTTTCGTTTAATTTCCTCCTCCCGCAACTCACATAATTGAAACTTTTAACTCCCACGCGGAAGGGTTGAAACAAAAAAATTTAATTTATTTAAGAATTTTTTCGGCTTTTCGGACAAAATATTATTTTAATGGGCACCCATACAATGTTTACGACTATTTTAGTCGCAGAAAACAAAGAGGCCATTTATTAACAATATTTCTACCACAAAAGTAGAAAAAATGCACTCCCCTCCCCCAAACCTTTAACCCCAGGGCGTACTTGTGTATACAAAGAACACAAACCCTTGCAAAAATGAGAACCCTTAGGTAGCTTCTTGGCAGCTTGGTTTCGTAATTCGTACTGATAAAAAGTTGGTCTACTCATCAGGTTGCAACGACCAAACTGCAAAAATTCCACTCTTGCTTTGTACCGATAATACAAAACAAGAACATATCGATTTAGCGAATTATATATCACTAAATCAGAAACCACAGGAAATTCTCACTATGTGTGTGTAACAAGCCAACACATTTAATTAAGAAGAATTTATTAATCGTCCGTGAATTTAATTTATTTAACATCAAATTCTTTGGGAAAAATGAAAAGAGATCAATTATTTTTTGCTCCAAAGAACACGAAAAAAGAAAAAATGGCTTGTTTACATTTGTTTAAAGGGAAATCAAAACAAGCAACAACAACAAAAATGTTTGTTGTGAGGTTAGGTTTGCCAATACCAAAGTCCATTACAATTTGTAATGGCAAATTATCTTTTATTTTAAACGTAACAAAAAAATAACACTTTTAATTAAACCAAATTCACTTTAAATTACACAAAAATTAATATTATTTATAATATTTAATTTAAAAAAACACTTAATAACGCACGTAAATATAAACACCAAATTATAATGCCGACAATGAAAATGGCGCGTTTTTAGTTTCTTTGTTTTTGTTGTACACGTAAAAACACTTTTAATTACACCAAATTCACTTTAAATTAATTCACTTTAAATTAATTAATATTATTTATAATATTTAATTTAAATAAACACTTATAACGCACGAAAAAATATAAACACCAACATTATAATGCCGATAATGAAAATGACGCGTTTTTTGTTTCTTTGCTTTGACACTCACGTTTTTCTTTTTTTTTGATCACAAAACAAATCCTCCAAAAAATTAGGATTTCGAAATTTGATCACTGATCAAAAAAAAAAATCAATTATTTGCTTCCAAAGAACATGATCAGGTATTTCTGATCAAAATTTTTTGATTATAATCAATTTTTTTTGATCATTTTTCGCCCAAAGAATTTGATGTAAGAATTTTTTCGGCTTTTCGGACAAAATATTATTTTAATGGGCACCCATACAATGTTTACGACTATTTTAGTCGCAGAAAACAAAGAGGCCATTTATTAACAATATTTCTACCACAAAAGTAGAAAAAATGCACTCCCCTCCCCCAAACCTTTAACCCCAGGGCGTACTTGTGTATACAAAGAACACAAACCCTTGCAAAAATGAGAACTCCCTTAGGTAGCTTCTTGGCAGCTTGGTTTCGTACTGATAAAAAGTTGGTCTACTCATCAGGTTGCAACGACCAAACTGCAAAAATTCCACTCTTGCTTTGTACCGATAATACAAAACAAGAACATATCGATTTAGCGAATTATATATCACTAAATCAGAATGGGTGCCCATTAAAATAATATTTTGTCCGAAAAGCCGAAAAAATTCTTAAATAAATTAAATTCACGGACGATTAATGCCTCAACCAGTCAGACTTAAGAGCTTAAGTTAAACGCTGATTGCACCACTTCGGTTAGTGCTACAATCGCCAAAATTGTGTAGGCTTCTCGTCACAAATAAACAACTGACCTCTAAAATTTTGGTGGTCGTACCGCTCTCCTAAGTGGTCCAAAATGGAGCACAACTTAAGAACATAAGGCTGACTGGTTGAGGCATAATAAATTCTTCTTAATTAAATGTGTTGGCTTGTTACACACACATAGTGAGAATTTCCTGTGGTTTCTGATTTAGTGATATATAATTCGCTAAATCGATATGTTCTTGTTTTGTATTATCGGTACAAAGCAAGAGTGGAATTTTTGCAGTTTGGTCGTTGCAACCTGATGAGTAGACCAACTTTTTATCAGTACGAAACCAAGCTGCCAAGAAGCTACCTAAGGGAGTTCTCATTTTTGCAAGGGTTTGTGTTCTTTGTATACACAAGTACGCCCTGGGGTTAAAGGTTTGGGGGAGGGGAGTGCATTTTTTCTACTTTTGTGGTAGAAATATTGTTAATAAATGGCCTCTTTGTTTTCTGCGACTAAAATAGTCGTAAACATTGTATGGGTGCCCATTAAAATAATATTTTGTCCGAAAAGCCGAAAAAATTCTTAAATAAATTAAATTCACGGACGATTAATAAATTCTTCTTAATTAAATGTGTTGGCTTGTTACACACACACATAGTGAGAATTTCCTGTGGTTTCTGATTTAGTGATATATAATTCGCTAAATCGATATGTTCTTGTTTTGTATTATCGGTACAAAGCAAGAGTGGAATTTTTGCAGTTTGGTCGTTGCAACCTGATGAGTAGACCAACTTTTTATCAGTACGAAACCAAGCTGCCAAGAAGCTACCTAAGGGAGTTCTCATTTTTGCAAGGGTTTATGGTCTTTGTATACACAAGTACGCCCTGGGGTTAAAGGTTTGGGGGAGGGGAGTGCATTTTTTCTACTTTTGTGGTAGAAATATTGTTAATAAATGGCCTCTTTGTTTTCTGCGACTAAAATAGTCGTAAACATTGTATGGGTGCCCATTAAAATAATATTTTGTCCGAAAAGCCGAAAAAATTCTTAAATAAATTAAATTCACGGACGATTAATAAATTCTTCTTAAAAAATTTAAATTCCATTTCAAAAAATTTATTTAAATGATTTTTTTTTTCAATTTTATCTTATTTGGCTAAATCGAGCTTCTATATCTGTCTATCGAAGATCTTCTTTCCACATATTACATTTACTTCAATCCATTCACTAGGAATGTGAAAGTTCTAGGCTGTCATTGAAGAAAACTTCCCGACAGAGTAAGGTAAAGTCAGTCGTTTGTTGGACATCCAACGGTATAATGCCATCTGATCCTGCCGACTTATAGGGCTTAAAGCTATTTATAGCTCACAGGATATTGCTTATAATCTGGCTTACAATGCATACGGCTCAGTTGTCTCTATGTCTTTGTGGCGCAGATTCGAAATTACATAGTTTCAAGTAGTAGCTCCAAGGATTCTGCACTAGTTACGTTCCAAGTGCCATCCGGTCATTGGAGAAAACTCGGAATTGTGGGTTCTTTACGCAGCCTAGATGTATCAGAGGACTGCTGAATTTTACTACAGTATTGCCTCGGGGTATTTGTTTTAGTGATTTCTTAAATCGTATTTGTATATTTTGAGGACTTCCTTTCCTTATAGCATTCCCAGCCCTTATCAGCTTTAGTTTCTTTGACTCTTCTAACGAGCCTCCTGAATTTACTGATATTTTAAAGTCTTTGGCCACAGTAGTCGAGTTTTACCATGAGGTCTACTAGGAGAACCCGGACCTAAGAAGTCTTTAATAAAAGTGTCAGAATGCTGGTACACTAGTACATAAAGTTGCTGTATTGAATCAGGGGGTTTGTAACCGGTATCGGTAGTGAGTTAGTTAGATTAGTTCAAAATATATCCCAGACATTTCTGCCCCCGTTTCTATAGCTAGGTTTTTTGAGTACTTCTTGCCTATTTCTAGTTATAGAAGTTGGTTTACAGCCAATATTGCATATATCGGGTTTCCAAATAGCTACATAACAATTTTGAATTTTAATGCGCACCCTTGAACGTTTTTCATGATCTGTCAACGTTTGGAAATTATTAAAAATTACTACCGCAATACTTAGTCGGTGGTCGCAACTTTATTCGCGCTTAGTCAAATTTTCGGTCGTAATAATCGTCCCACCAAACAAATTGTGTGTGTGCTATAGTGGATAAATTCGAGTCAAAATATTCACTATTGGAGGTTCCTGGGCCAGTGAGGCAACACACCGGTCGAAGCACCGAAAATATCGCAGCCATAAGTACTAGTTTAAAATGATCCAATATATTTTTATTTCAGTCGATGCCACGCCGTTTTCAGGTATTGGGAAACTCTCAAACCACATTGTGGCGAATTTTGCGTAAAGATCTTGGCTTATACACCATTACAAGATCAAATTAACCTCTTGATCATTTGAAGCTCCAAAACTTATCCGAGCAAAGCCGACTTTGCTAAAGTTTGAAGAAAATCCTGAATTTCATCGAAAAATCTTTTTCAGCGGTGAAGCTCATTTTTGGCTTAATGGCTTTGTTATGGCATTTTCTTTTTATAAAAAACTGGCAAAAAATTTTGATGTACATCAAAAGTTTTTGATGTAAATCACATTTTCGCGTTCTTTTAGCGGAAAAAATAGCAAAAAAAATTGATGTACATCAAAAAATGGAAATGTAGATTTTTACTTCCATTTTAACTACCACATACACATATTTATATACATATAATACGTCAATCGTAAATATTGTAAATATGTCAAACGCGTCTATTGATTTTTTTTCAAAATGGTTTGTTATTGTTTTCGGCATCCCTTTCGGGTTTAGGCACACTTAAGAACACATCAAATTTTTTTTCGTGTTCTTTTTAACTATCGGAAATTTGATTTACATCAAAAACGTAAAAGAATTCGCTATTAATAAGCAAAATATACATTATTGGACAGCAACAAACACACATGTCCTTCAAGGGACTCCATTATAACCACAAAAAAAGACCGCGTGGTGTGGATTTCATGCCGGAGGTGTGATTGGACCAAATTTTTTCGTCGATAAAAATGATTGCCTTGTTACGATCAATGGAGCTCGTTATCGAGTCATGTAAGATTATTTTTGGTCAGAATTGTATGGACTTGACGCTTCATATGCGGATCCAACAAGATGGCGCCATATGACACACAGCTGGTCAAATAATTGATCTATTGAAGGGGAAGTTCGGTGACCGAAAATCTCAAGAAACGGACACCTCACTGATGCAATTTAACGTTGATTTTTATGGGCTGGTGCGAAATTGCCAACGTTCCTACCGACATGTGTGAAATAATGGTGGAAAATTGGTCCGAAAAACCGATCACTGCAAGCGTGCTCACGGTGGTCATTTGAGCGTCATCGAATTCCATAGTTAAATGTAACATGCGTGTACTGCGCCTGGAATAAATTTCAGATCTGCATTATTCAATGTTTTATTTAAATACAAAATTGTTATTTCCTTATTGAAAACCCATTTACATCGGTTACTACTAAGAATAAGATCAAGGAATAGCTCACCTCGCTCATTCGCATCATGGCTTCCCTAAATTGTGTGATGCGAAATTGCATCGCTTCACAGGATGACTCCGATTTTTTGTTTTTGAACCTCCCTTAATGGGCTTTTTAAAATGACAGGTGAGATATATTCTCCATCATGTGGAAGGTAAGATGATTCAACAATGCCTATGTTGTAACCACATCTGATTTACTGTAATTTGTAACATATTCTGAAAGATATTCAGATTATGTTTAGCAAAAAATGCAAGAACGAATTTTCTCTACCTATTCCGCATATAGCAGTTTATATTAAGTCCAAGTCAGTCCAAGTCCCGGTCAACGCAAGGTTCTTGAACTATAGGACAACGTCTATCTGTTCAGCTCTTAGGTTTGCTATTTTACTTCAACATATCTCACAGTTGCATCATAGTCGTCCTCTGACTTTCATTCCTCCAGGGACCCACAAAGTAATCTCATCGCGGGGGAAATCACGGTGTCTGTAGAGCATGTTTCTACCTCCTTATCCATTTCCAAGATGTTCAGGTTGTTCAGCCGAAGCTTCTGCCGGTATCGTCGCCCTTAAGATCACATCCTCATCTTTCTTATAAATCTTGAGTGTGACTGCGCTAAACACTTAGCTAATTAAACTATTAGTTATCGCCAGCGCACTAGCGACTCGCTGTTTAATGCGATAGTAGCTGTCCTATAATCCTAGAAAGGCCTTGTTCTCTTTGCCTTTATCTGCGATTTCTTCTATGATCTCTGCCTTTTAGGTAGAGAGTCTTAACACGAACCCCCTGCCTCATTTCGGTATTGTTTTTAGTCCATGAGAGCGTTTCCATATCCGAAATCTTATTGAGCGTTGCAGAGCTTTCCAGGCCTTTTCCTGGTTTTGCAAGTTACATGTACCAACGAGAGGTACATTCTTGCTTGTACTCATGTACCTAGAGAATGCATTCGAAGAACCAGCCTTGTTCATGCTTGTACTCTTATACTACCGTTTTCTTCGTAAGGCTTGCGTTCCAGCCCTAATGACTAAAGTCTCACGTTGGCTACCTTTGGCTTGTAGACCAGGCCTAAAGGCCAAAATCCTACCAGCATTAGTTACTGAGTTTTTTCGAGCGCCGAACTCTTCATTTTTCTAACGACTCTTGTTATTGTGCAACAATTTATTTGGGATTATAATGAATTTGCAATGGCTCAGCCTCAAGTGATTCCCGATGCCTTCATGTCGTTCCGTGTGGAAGGCATCTCGCTCATTGTGAAACAGTCCGTTTAATTTCAGCTGACTTTGGATTGATAATGGACTCTCATTGGTTCGGCTGAAAAATCAAAATATGCACAATAGCCCTATTTCTTGATGCTTGATATAGTTTAGATCATGTTTTATGAAACAACGCAGAGACACTTCCAGATTTTTTCCATATACAATTTGAAGCAATCCGGATTGATGGGTGTCATGAAATGCAACAAATGATGAACAACACTTGTGCCATAATTGATTTTGTTGCGGTCGACATATTTCTGGCTGATTTGATGGATACCGCGATCTACATACTATTGGGCGTCACAACTTTGTTGGTCATTGAAGCGACATGTTGCAATATATAACTTTGTCCACACTTAAAGCTGATTGGTACTGAAATTGTCAAAACTACGAGTCCTAAATTGTTACAGTGGTCCAGTTTAGCGACTTAGTGGAAGGAGCAATTCCGGTTGTTTACCCTTAAAAAAATGTGACGGTTGTTGACCTGTCTGGTTTTTTACATTGATATCGAACTGACAGAAAGATGTTGCGTATTCACTGGGGATAACATAACCAATTCTTGGTAATTTGGCATTTTCGTTTGGGTATTTGTTTAGGCCATACGTCGTTGGCAGGTGTAGAGAGTCTGCGGTGAAAATATCACGAGGTAGAACAATTTTTACATCGTGTTGGAGGATTAAAACAAATGTTTGGTGACTGATAAAATTTTTCATACATTCTTTTATTTTGTTTTTTATTTTTTATATCTGCATTACAAATTATAATTTCCTTTTTCCTCGTCTTTTTCTTATTATTATTTTTAATTATTATTTGTTGTTATTTTTTACTTTGACTAAAACTAAAAATTCGCAAGACTTAATTTTGATTTTAATATTGGTTTATCATACAACATTAGTATAACTTACTCAAGTGTAGTGTTATGAAATTAATTTGTCTCATTTTGTTTTAATAAAATTCTAGTTAATTAATCTTTATAATTTAGTTTGAGTTTACAAAAATATAAATAAAATCAGAACCAATTCTCAGTCATTTCATTTTACTATTAACTATTAAATTTATCCACTGTGCAAATTTGTTTAGCAGAACACAAAACTAGATAATGTACGTATTTATTGTATGTATGGCAAGCGTTTTGTGTTATTTATGCAAATTTAGGAATTTTAATGTCAGTATCATTTGCTAAAATCTGCTGAAGCCTTGATATAATTATTACACAAATAGAATAAAACTTTGTAATGCTGTGTTTCAAAATTATGGCAATCTCTTTTCTTTGATGTTTAAGGAAGACAAGAAGCAAAATACTGTTTATGGACGGATATGGAAATTCGTTTGATTGGAAATAATCCTAATTTTGACCAAGAGTATTTTGGAAAAGATAAAGCAATCGCCCTTATCGTGACGATGTCGACTGAATCATGAAAGTTTATCATCGATTCCAATTTGACTGTTGGTGGTAAATTTAGTTCGTGACTAGGTCATTCGGACACAATAGGGTGAATATTATTAAAGAAACAACTTCTTATGGAAGCATTTGAAGCATAAGGTTACCCAGTTTAGTTTGGTACACCGAACAAAATAAATTTAAAATCTGCTAAAACGTACGAAGGCCTATCGCCTTACCCGGAAGCAGGTTAACGACTTGACATCCTTGACTTAACTAGATCAGGAGTGAAGATCATACTCAACTAAAATTTCACCAGGTATAAAATAAAATTACATCCTACAAACATATTCTAAAACTTGGTATATTGTGAAATATTGGTGTTTATGTATTAAAAGATTTAAAGTCTGTGGGAAGTTTATTGTACATCTAGTTAATACTTGTATGTATATTAAATAGCGCAACGAAGACATTTTGAGCGAAAAGATAATAAAAATGCAGTAAAAACGAAATCTCATAAAATCCGAGATTGGAATTAAGGGAAGAAAGATAAATTTATTTTTTCGACTAAACTATACAAGATTCTGAAGTATGTATTAGAAAATAAAAATTGGTGGTAAATAAAATAAATTTATCAAAATAAATAACTACAAAACAAATAAACAATTAGAATACTTTACTCTGCTATTAATTGAACAATAGATTTGCGCGATACTACCGCTTCTCGGAAACAATGGTGGAACTGTTTTAATGCAGTCCATTTACAAAAATTTCAAACGATATAAAAGGTTTTACATTTTGTTTAATTTGATAAAACAAAAAACCAACCTGAATCAAACTGCAAGACTCGATTTTGTTTCAACGGTTCCGATTATTAATTTAGTATAGATTAGAATAAATACATGGATATACAACTGTATTTAAATATAGGTTTTTAATTGTTAGTCAACGGTTAATTGAATGTAAATTTAATCTCCTCTATGCCCTCTTTTACAAAAAAAAAATCCCAACAATAATATAAATTATTTAAGATTCTAATTTTTAAAACTTTTATCATTTTTTCAACGAATAATTAATTAGATTAATATTCAGCTATAATTTAATATCAAAGTTCATAATAATATTACGTTTTTTTTATAATGTTTAGTCCATAATAGCCGTGTAGGGTAAACTACTATGTTTTGGCTTTGTTTTATTGATAAATACTTTTATTGCCCCACTGAAATCAGCACTCACTAAAACATAACCACAACCTTTTTTATGTTGCTCGACAAGAGGATCGGGTGTATAATTTTGTGCTTCCTCGGAAGACATCTCATCTGGATCTGGTTTAATAATTGCCTCGGGATGTGGAGCAAAAATTGCACAGGTAACTGTTGCATTATGTGCTTTAATACCTTCCCAAAAATCATTTCGATCGCGGCGAACCTGTACAATAAAACAAAATATCGTATTTAAATATTTTGAATAAATTGGAAATGGATGGATAATTGTTTACCCTTACCGAACTTAATTTTGCATAATCATGATGAGTTTTCCATATATAAATTTGTTGGTTTTCTGAACCAGAAATTATATATTTACCGTCGTGACTGAATGACGCTTTAATTTGTGATGATGCATTTAAATATCCTTTATATTTACAACTTAAATTTAGATCACGTAAATCATACAAACGTATTCGGCTATCATTTGATGTCACCAAAATTTTATCTTCACCTGGAAAAAAAATAACCATTTAATTAATTTTTAATAAAAAACTAGTAAGAAACAATTCGGCTAATTTCGATGGCCACTGATATATGATATGTAATAAAATATGTTAAAATCTACTAAAAATTATTGCCAATAATTAGGTAATTTTTTACATTCGCGTTCCGTCGATTTTCTTGGATTTTTTGATGCACAATCTAATTTTATTTTTCTCGATTACTTAGTCTCTTCACAGAGCAGAAGGATTACAAGGATTGAATGTGCAATTTGGGAGCAATCTTGCTTTTCTGAAATAATTAAGTCACTAGAAAAATATAAAATGAAGCCGACTAGAAAGTACCAGGTGTATTCACCAGAACACCATTTTCAACAAGCATATTTTCTTAAAAATTTATTGTTGAACTAACAAAATTTCTTTAATACAGCAAAATCTTTGACTCATTTAGAAATATGTATATATATTCTAGAAATAAAACAACAAAATGAACTTCAGGGATCCCAACCTACCGCAGGACTCATCTCCTGCGTCGTCTCTGTATGCAACTTAAGCAAAAACTCACAATGCCACCTCGCGGCGGCCACTTGTAACTACCTCGTAACAAGGGTAGGAAAAGTATTCGTTACGAAACCAACAAAAGCCTCGAATAATTAACTCTTATTTACAACAACAAACTCGGACACGAAATAAGGTTAACGATTTCAAATTTGGAATATAGAATGGACTATGCATCTGAAACTAGCCCGAGAGCATCCCAACTCTTCGATTATTTCAGTACAATCTCAATGCCACATTGTAACCATACGAAAATACGATGCGGAAAGGAATAAGTAGGAAATGAATTCAAGTATAATATTCTGTTAAAATTCCAGTTGAAACTTGTTTCAGTGAACTTATCGTCTTTCGCATTAAGTTTAAGTTGTTATACAACCAATCCACCTAGGCCAGCAGGTAGAGAAGAGGTAGGGCCCAGTTCCAAAATCATTCACGCCGTCGGATAACACTAGAATGAGTGATTTGAGACGTTAAATAGCATGGGAAAATGATAGAGAGACTAAAAAGTTCTTTCACTTACGGCATTTTTGCATTACATTTACAATCACTTTTATGTATGCAAGTTGTAGGTGAGGTCAGCCCAACAAACGATTATTGCATCCAATAGTGTTTTGCATATAAAAGTCTAGATTGTAAAATGATGGAACATACTCGCTCAAACGACTTTAATCAAAATTGCTGAATACTCCCATTCGAGTTCCAGACATATTTAAGCTTTCCAACGGTAGGTCGAGTACAGACAAGAACTACTGGAACCACCCAATTTTCAAACAAATATCAAATGATACTTTTTATGTTAGTTAAATTATTTCAAGAGTATTAAAATTATATTGGATGTACCTGACTAAATTGTCTACCAGCTTCTATAATTCATATAATAAGGCCTCCTGTGAATTTAGTTTTTTATTAGCCCTATAATAATGATCGGAGTTTTGATGAAAGTCGTAAATTTTGATCAAACAGTTGTTATAATTTTATAAACTATTTTTGGTGAACGGTGGGTGTTGATGTTCACCGAATCCGACTCATTAATAAAATCCGGCTAATAAAAAACTAAAGGCACAGGCAGCCTTATTATATAAAATATAGGATGGGTGGTTTCAGTAGTTCTTGTCTGAACTCGACTTACTGTTGAAAAGCCTAAATATTTCTGGAACTTGAATATTCTCATTCAGCATTTTGAACAAAGTCGTTTGCTGAGCGAAAATAATTAGAAAAGGTAACTGGCTAGTTAACGTATACATACTTTTTACGCTATTTGCCGTAGGCACTTGGCGAAACACACTAATACTTAATAAACACATTTTATTAATCACTTGTTTTATATTTCGCAGAATTAGATTTTTGACTATTTTAATTAAAAAATTCGTTCAAAAAGTTTCAAAAATCACTCGATCGATTTCGACTTGTTAGTTTATCATCAGGAGTATCTACTCTCGACTTGTTAGGGCATCATCAGGAGTATCTACAGTGTAGATACTCCTGATGATGACCTAACAAGTCGAAATCGATCGAGTGATTTTTTAAACTTTTTGAACGAATTTTTTAACTAAAATAGTCAAAAATCTAATTCTGCGAAATATAAAACAAGTGATTAATAAAATGTGTTTATTAAGTAACGTATACATATGTTTTCACCAGATTACTCTCTGAACGAATTTTCCTAAAAGCTTGGGAACTATACTGAAAATTTTCCGAAATAGGATATTTTCGATCGAGCGTATTTTTGCAGAGTAACATTTTTAAAATTTTTGTACCTACTAGGTCGATCGGAAAAATCAGAAATACAAAACAATTCATAATAAGCCAGAGCCCACCTCAGTCGAGTCTTGGTACTCGAAAACCCCCTTTCAGCCAATTTAATCAAAGCCGATTAAGCTAAGAAAAAAATTACGGTAGGCTCTGTTCGGTGACATAATCTGCGTTGCTTTCGCAAATCCTGCTTAGCTTTAATATTAGAGGCCAATTTTGGCTTCAGCAATTTTTGTTTGTGAATTTCCAGTAACGGAAAATAATTGTTCATCATAGTTGGCTTTTATGTCAGTAGTAATTGTAATATGAATCGGTTTTAAGAATTTTTTTTTTTTAGTTTTATTTAAAGCCAACTTTATTTTAATTACAACTGGTATTTATCAGTTGTAATTAAATTAAAGTTGGTTTTAAAGCCAACTATGATGAAAAATTATTTTCGTTACTGGAAATTCATAAACAACTGAAACCAAAATTGGCCTCTAATATTAAAGCTAAGCGGGATTTGCGAAAGCAACGCAGCTATAGTCGCAGGGCTTGTTAGGCGTAAAACTACTCTACTCATATAAAGGTAAGTATTTTTTGGCGATAAAAAGATAGTTTTTGAAACATTTTATTATTTTACATCACAATGAAGAATTGGTCTATGATACGAAAAGTAATAAACCGATGAAAGAAGTTATGGAGATATTTTTCTAGTGAATAACAAATCTATGTAAGTATTTCCTAGTGTACTTGGATAATTGGTCGGAACCATATCTAGATTGAAATGATGCTTCATAAACTCAAACGCTCCTTCATTCCGTTTAACATCTACATTGAAATCACCCATTAAAATTATTTGAACCTCTTTATCCACTGTAAACCGTTTATCAATTAATTTTGAACTTTCTGTGTATTCCATTAATAAAGCAAGAAAGAACATATTTAAATCGACCTTTTTAGCATGCGGATGAATGTACATAAATGGAACCAAGTATAAATTTTGGCGAACCATTCAAAGTAACATCCACTAGACGACAAATATCACCAACTGAATCGACCAACTGTCTTCTAACATTAATATCAAACTCAAATAGGCTGACAATCTGCTACACTATTGATATTTCTATAAATTTCTACTCCACATGCTTTACGCTGTTTATTTATCAATTTCGAACGAAGAGTATTGTTCATGTATGATTTCAACTCAAATCCTCTAATTTTTGATCGGTTGCACCCCTATTCCCCTAGTCGCACTTCAAGTGATGTGACTACTCATCTTCTTGGTTACTAGATTGTTAAATCGAAACTTTTATTACTTTATTCAATAACGTTGTTCTGGCTGTTTTTTAAATTTTATACCCCTATTATGGTTTTCGTCTCGCCGAACGATTCTCGGTGAATCTTAAATCCGTGGGAGTTGGGTTTTCGTATTATGGGTTTCGTCTTTATTTTGGCGAGTGCACATTTAGTAATACTAACCGAATAATAATTTTTATAACAATTTTTCTTGACATTTGTGGTTTTTTGTCATTAATTGTGTTGTTGTAATCATATATTATTCAGATTTTGTGTTTATAAATTACGTTTTTTTTTTCAATTAATCTGAAATCACTTAAAAATCATGTTATCTAGTGTCGATCTATCTTTTTCTGATAAACCAGATGAAAATATTAACATGCCACGGATGCGGAAATATCGGGATTTTTCTCCATCTCTTACGTTAATTTCGACAATTGCCTAGTATTTGTTGTTTTCTTCATGTTATAAAAATATAATTACTTACACGTGAACCTCCATTGTTTGATTTTGGCTGTTAAATGAAAACACCAAACCAATTTTATGAGATTCGCCTACAAAAAGATGGCGGAATACCAAAAATGTGAGTTGGATTCGCCGGGAATGCCAAATTCGAAAACCATAGTACCAAATTGTATGTTTGACGAGTTACATTCGCCGGAAATGTAAAATGCGAAAACCATAATAGGGGTATTATACTTTTATCGGTTGGTATAAAAATTTATCAACTCAAACTAAGCATGACCCTCTAAACTTGGCGAATCGAAAACGGTCCGCAAGCGAGGAAATTTATATATGATATACTTCGCAAACGTATCGCCATAGCGAAGCGTAAGTGATTCATTAGTGTTTCATTTAGCGTATGAAAATTAAAATGAAAGCGAACTGATTTGTATGTGCTAGTAGTTCGCATTTCTCTTCATATTCGATTCATTTACAAAATGTTTTGGAATCAGAAACGAAATGCAGGTGATATGAAAATGTATCACTAGCGAACTGCTTTTTATCACGTAGTTGCTTCGATCGAATATACTTTCAATGGCTTGTAATGTACTAATTATATATGTATGTAATAATTGATATTATGTACTTTATCACTTTTAATATTATTATTGTAATGAATTACTATATAATAATTAACATTCACTATTTTTATCACTGTACTCGTATTATTGTTATTAAACACGAACTATTTTAATCTTTTAAAAAGTAAAATGGCTACACACGTAAAAGAATATAAAAATCATATTAGCAAAAAACCAACATATATGAACGTGGTAGTGTTGGTGTCATATAAAAAAACGATTTACCTGGGTTTCGTTTCCGATTCGCTTTGGCGAGGCCTCGAAAATTTATTTAGAAGGGCGATTTATTTTACCGCCCCGGTGGCGAAGTGGTTAGCATGCTTGCTCCAGCGACCGGAGGCCCAGGTTCGATTCCCGGCGGTGGACAAGGAAAACATTTCACTGCTGGATCAATGAATTAATCACTCATTATCCGAAATGAAAATATGATTATGAAACCTCATTTGAGGCGGCCAAATCCCTTGATGGGATATAGTGTCAGAGAGAGAGAGAGAGATTTACTTTTATGTTATAACAAATAGTTATGAAAATATAAAATGCGTTTTCGACGTAAATATGTCTTATTTTTCAGATTAATTTTAGTATCGGACTTCATTTTTTGTATCAATGATTTATGTCATTTGGTTCTTTATCCTTTATGCGATAATATTACTACATTACTCCCAGAGTGACAACTCATAAAAATATAATTAGTTTATTAATTATCCGGGCGGTGAACATTTCAACTACACGAAGAATGGAATAATTCTAATCCTACTTTTAGGTGAAATGAAATTATTCATTCCGGATTGAAATTTATTTTATATGGAATTGTAAAATTCCCAAAGTACTTAAAAAGTATAAGTCTCTTATTCTAGAAAATGACATTTAAACTTCGGCAAAGTATCGAAAACGTGGTGGGCTATACAGCTATACTGTTTATGTGGATTTGATTGACTGACAAAACTTGCACTGAGAATAAAGTGTGTTTTTCGCATCATCATATTCAATTGAACCGACGGTAAACTTGTATGCACTAATAAGAGTATGTTTCAATTGGTTTAACTGCCGCATGAAAAGTTAAAAATTTATTCGTATTTTTTTAACTTTTTATCTGTTTAAATTGGTTAAAATTTTATGACATTTGTATCATTGCTATTTAACGTAATTATAATTTCTCCGTCTCTAAAAAAAGCCAAATTATTTTACAAACTAATATTAAATGTGGGCCTAGTAGAAAACAAATTAGTTGAAAAGTACAGATTGTCACGATTTATTTACTTTAAAGATAACTCGACTTTGACATCGTATCGTGTTTCTTTAAAATTTTCTTTAAAATGGTAAAACACAAATGAACAACACGATGAAGGAACTGTAGTTTTGAGTTGTAAATTAAAAAGGGTTTTGCATAAACACTTAATTAATAAGATTAATTAAAAATTAACATTATATTTTTTAATGGGGCTAGAAACCTACCTGGCATTGGTTCAATCCCACTAATTTTTCGGCCCGTCGAGTTACGGCCTCTGGTCGATCTTACATGTATTTGTGTATGATACTTTAATTGATCAGTTGTATAAAATATACAACGCCCATCGTATGATCCGACTACAGCAAATTTTCCATTCTGACAAAAATTAGCAGCCGTAATTAATTTTGTCTGACCATCCAGTTCATTCCATAAGGCAACTTTTTTATCCGGAATATTCCATAATCTAAGTTTACCATCTAAACTACCGCTTAAGAAATATCGATCATCACGAGGATGAAATGCAATCGCCGTTACAAAATCAATATGTTGAAAACAACATAAACATTCTTTTCGGGAAATATGCCACAACCTTACTGTTTTATCCATTGAACTTGATAAAATGAAATAATTTTTTGACCAAGAAACATCCAGTAGGTCTGATGTATGGCCGGAATATGTACAGAACGCTTTTGGCATAAAGGGCCCAATAGATTTTTCGGCGGCTGTTGCCATTGCGATTGCTTCTTCTGTGGACGACGATTGCGAAACTAAAGATTCCTGTGACGGCGTCGGTGATGATTTTTGATCTGTGTTGTATTTAGTTCGCATGTCTTGGAAAAATGGATAGGCATCTTTTAGTACCCAAATTCGTAAATATTTATCTTGGCCAGCTGTCGCTAACAATCGACCACATGAACTAAATTTCATACACCATACAGCACCGGTATGTTCGCCAGATAAATCCTAAAATAAAAATTAATAACAAATTTAGGATTTTAAATAAAATAAAAATTAAGATTTAATTACCTGAACATGTTGAAGTTTAGCAAATTCATAAGGACCCTTATTAGTGTTCGATGCTTTAATTTTAATATTTTGTTCAGGATTTACTACATCCATGACGTCAGCAACATCTTCTTTGTGTCTAGCATGTGACACTTCAGACGCAATAGATCTTGCTTTATCAACAGTTTTTGTCATTGTTGATCGAAAAAATTTTCGGATTCTTTCGGTTTTTCTTTTTAGTCGACTGCCCTCCTCGTAATCATTTTCATCTTCATCAGCTGGTGGTACTTCTGCTGGTATATCAACACCGGCTTCTTCATCCATTTCAGGCACTTCACTTGTAAGTCTCATTATATGGAAGGATAATGGATTCATTTTTTCTTTTAATTCGGGAAGTTTATCTTCAATAACAGACAATGGAAAATTTTCACCCGTATCTAAATTTTTTACAGGTACTTGCTGTAATATTTCTATATCAGATAATTGCTTACCAGAATCGGTACGGGTACGAACTGATACATTTAATTGTTTTATAATATCTTCATCACCAGCTGATTTACGTCTTTCTTTACAATTTTTCGGTTTTAAAGACGAAAAATGTTCGTACCTAATCCAAGATTTAAAAAAAAAATAATATAAAATATATTATTAAAATTTGTGCATTAGCATTGCAAGAATTAATTTCTAATTTCTCTAAAAATACTTGCAACAAAACAATATCGTCCAGCATTTTGTCTATAAAAACCAAATTGTTTCAAAAACAAATAAAAAATATATTTTTTAGAAAACAAAATCTGTTATTTGAGAGCGGCATTTATGTTAAAAGCTAAACATAGGAAGTAATCAGGTTTAGTTGAATGTTAAAAACAGCAGTGTTTTAGGAGGTAGGTGCTAATTTATAAAAAGTAACGCAAGTGAAAGTACTATATTTGAAATACATCATTAGTATTTCTGTATTGAGAGAGCTCTAGCGTTTTAAATATTAATATCAGATTTTGGCATAAGAAAGTATTATGGAAAAAATCACTGGAACATGAGTACATTAATTTACAGAAAGCATTACAATTAATCGAATTTGGGCTATTAATTAAATCGGCTAGCAAGAAAGCGATTCGCAACTGCTGGGCTCCACCAATTTTAAAATGCACATTTTGAATACAAATTAAATTTTATTTTAATTGTACAACAACAAAAAATCACGAACTCTAGTTAAATTTTTAAGTTGTGAATTGCTACTTTCTAGCCCACAGAGTATATTTTCCTCTACATTAAACAAATTTTGTAGTTTCGTAAAGCATAAAATTAAATATTTGGCGATAATTCATGATGAAAAGAATGTGCCAATTTTAAGTGTTAAACAAAATATCAAAAAATGAGGCAGCAGAGAAAAAATATAAATTTCATTAAAAGTTAATCATATTAGGTTAGTAACCATCACTACAAACAGTCTTTTTTCAGTTAATTCCGCTAAATATAGTATATAGTAAAAAAATAAATAAATGTAACATACCGTGAACCGCTTCCGAGGCTATTTGTTCCTGTTCCCGACAGATTAACTCTGTCACGTGAAGTTGATTTAAATATTTCTGCATGTATACGTTCAATTTCATCAAAAGATGGTCCATCGGCTTTATTCGTTACCTCATCCTGTGGTTTAACGACATATCGTCCACGTGTCGCTTTATATAAATTTAAACTTTGTGTCGGATCAATCGAACTGACACGGCTTGGGGCTGAATTACTTTTAGCTGAATTCGATGGACTTGGACGAGAATTTATTGATGTTGTTGAATTGCCAAGTGAATTATAAATTCGATTTAACGATGCACTTTTATACGTTTTACTTCCACCAATTTCTTCGCTGACACTCGCCACATTATGATTTTCATTATTCGAAAATTCATTTTCTAATTCCCTCTGTAATTTTTCAATAGCGGTTTCCTTCTTCGTAACAGGAGGTGTTGGCTGTTCGGGTTTACTTTTAATTGATTTACTATCAATCTCACTATCACTATTATCAACAATATAATTATAATTTTTATTACTAGTCGTCGTTACCAGTTGATCGTCTTTTTGATTATCATCATTTGAGCCGCCAATTGAAACTAAATCATCGTTTGGATTAAAATTTTCCGATGAACTTGTTGATAATTTTTTTGGATTGCGTTTTTTTCTAGGCGGCACTACAGGTCTAGATGATACTAGATTATCTGATGTTTTTGAATGGGCTAGCTTTGTACTAGCTATTACATCGGGTTCTATATAAATTTTTTTATCTGTGATTGGTTCATGTTTATTTATGAAAATTTTAATGGTTTAATTAATGAATAATTTATAAATTTCGATTAATATAAAAATGAATACTCAAAAAAATAAATAATTTACAAAACATATATTACGTAACAATATTAGGGAGCCTAAGAATTAATGCTGTGATTTAGGAAGAAAGCTTAATAATGTTTTACAGTGAAACCTTCTTAAAAGTAAGTTAAAGATTTATTTTTAGTGTAATGATAAGGTGACAAAATATAAATTTCACGCGATATCACAAAATCTCGTAAGCCGCTTCTTATGACATTTAGATTATAAGTGTAGTAAATATATTTAATTCTTTTATCCCGTTCTAAATTGAAGACAAATTATAGGTCGGTTTTAACTTTAGTAAAATAAATTAAGTTTAAGTTTAAAAATACAACTTTAAACAAAAATAAAACTACAACAGAAAGGGCCACTGATCCATCTAGTTCATAGACCACGGGATATGTTTCAGCAGCCAAAATTTTCGAATAGGTAGATTCTTGATATCTTGTAAAATTTCAGAACAATTAAATTTTATTTTGGTAGACAAATTCTTAGGTCCATTTTTATTTTTATTTTTTTTTAAGATGGATGGAGACAACTGTCAATTCACCGGCAAAACTATTTGGGGTTTTGCGATGCATCAGAAAATGCTTATGCTGCTGTTAATAAGCAATTCTTTTATTTTTATTTTTAAAAAACTTGTATATTTATTATTTTATTTTAAAACAAAAATACTTAATTTTAAAAATTGTAAAAACAGTAATTTTTAAACTTTCATTTTAACAAATTAAAATTAAAACATTTGGAAAACGGTTTCGAAATTTTTCTTTTTTCCACTACTCTAAGTAGTAAAAAATAGGAACTGAAGAAGGAAGAATTCTAAACCCGGTTTTCCTAAATGTTATAATTTTAATTTGTTAAAATGGAAGTTTATACATTACTGTTTTTTTAATTTGTAAAATTAAATAATAAATATACAAGTTTTTAAAAATAAAAATAAAAAATGGAATATATAAATTAACAAAAAGACACGGAAATCACAATGGATTTTATTCATTTGTATCCAAATGAATCCAAAAAATGAAGGAAGAGTTCTGGCAGCGGTGATCACAGGACTATTTGCATCAATTGCAGCAACGGGCAAAATGGACCACAAAAAACCCGATTAAAGATCACACAATTAATTCTTGTTCGAGGCAACTACATTCTATTATCAAGATGTACGGACTGGACGTATAACAGAGGTTCATGATAAGAAGGAATTGTCCGAGTGGCAACACTCCGTGGCCCCAAGGGCTCTTATAAAAAGATCAATATCAAAAGGCCCTTTCCGATTGATGTTAGTGTGAAAGAATATCGTACGGAGTCGGCTGTTAAAACAACTACAGTATTGTCAACCATTGTTAGTAACAAATCCAACTCTTGGAAACGCGATACACTTGAAGAACTCTCACGATCAGAGAAAACCAAGCTTTAAATGCGAGATCAAACAGAAATTATATGAAAAAGCTGCAAGGAATATCAAAACCAGTCCCCAATCTCAAATAAATAGAAGATCGACCGTGCTTTCAGATCAAGCGCGCCTAAGATATGTTCAACGATAATCAACAATTCTAATTTGATATCATCACTCTAAACACTATTATCGGAATATATATTAAAAATCTCAATTTAGTAGGGGGCCTACTATTGGAATCGTACGCTGTCGATTTTTATTCTTTGTTTATATTCAGCAATACTAATTACTATTGCTGAATATAAACTACGAACAAAAATCGAGGACGGTCGATTTCCATAGTAGGCCCCCAGATTAGTTATCGGATCAACAATGGACGATTGTATCATATTTGAATCTGTCGGCAATGTTATTAGAAGCGGAACTATATAACGCAGCTATCGCGAGAATGGTCAAGTTCTGCCAAGATGATAATGACAAATCAAACATCAAATGCTCAACATAAACCGCGATAAAAATATTTCAACCTACATAGAAATCCATTCGGACAAAAACCAGGGTTTACCCTCTGTTGGAGTGCAGAATTCAGCGCCGACATCCATGTCAGTGTGACATGGACCTTGCAATGTGCAGGTGGTATGGTATGCTATAATTGTCTGAAAGCATGGTGTGTCGTGAATGAAAAGAGGAGTGTATTAATTGACCTTTAAAGAACATTAAATCCAATGGACAATTAATACTTTCTTTTAAAAGAAAAAAATGGTTAATGACAAATTTCTACCAGAATTCTGCTTCGATAATTCCTTCTCGATGGCTTTTCCATCAAAAGACTCATGAATGCCAACTTCAATAACTGGGTGTCTGAGTTACTTGGTTCTTTTGTCAACGTCTCTCACTCTGAGTTTGGTGCGTTTTGGAACCTAATGTACTTCACATGAATGTACTTCACATGATGATCTACAGCTATAGAGAAGTCTATGCCTAAACTACACGGTGTTCACCTCTGGAATTCATTGGGCTTGAACCGACTGCATTTTTATCCTTTAACAATAGTAATAAAGCAATTCCAAACTACATACATAGCTTGGTAATCTAAGCGCAAATGGTTTGCTTTATGTACCTGCCGAAAGACAAAGTACTTCATTTGTGAATAGAACTTGAGGTTAACAAAGAACGGCTTATCGTTGAAGAAGATCAGCTAAGAATTTTGGTTGCTATTCTTACCGTTCATAGTTGCTTTAAACTTAAGAGAAGATTGACCCTATGACAATTCGAGTATATAGCATAGCATCAATAAACACGTGACATAACCAAAGTTTTGTAATCAGAACAGAGTCGAGGGAAACCAGACATTAGACGAGGCGCTTGATAAATTTGTGACATTCAATATGTCTCTCTCAAAGCGTTACCGACGAACTTGAAAGACTCTTACATAACCTATTTACAGAAAACCACGGGCTGGATAGAAATTACAGCAATTTAAAATCTGCCTTATGAAGCTTTGCAGAATTAGCAACTGGATTCGATGGCCTGTGGAATAACCAATTTTAAAAATTATTTTAGATTTGTTGTAGCACTTAACTTAAAATTTTAATTTGTCTTTCCAATAATTTTTTCAATATCTTCAATTGATGATTAATGTTTTTGCCTTGTCTTTTGTAGTTGTGAAGATCCAACTTTATGATGAACTATATGAGTTATGGTAAGTGTAATGAGTTTAATTTTTTTGCCGTCAGATCCACTTGTAGTTGTCTATGAAAAAATTATTTGGTGATAAATGGAGTCGATTAATCTAGTACTCTTAGAAATCGTAGAAAAGAAATAGAGTGATGTTTTACTCGAGCAAGCTGAGAACACATTAGAAAATGCGTAATTTTGGAACTGAAATAGGCAGCCATTTCACTTGTAAAAAATGAGGCATAAACTTAGTGGAAAGTCGAAAATAGTGTATGGTACAACATCCCAGTCTGGTTTTGGCCCATTGTACACTTGAGCTATGTTTTTTTCAGCAAAGTGAGCTATGTTTTGAAATCACAGCTTCTCGGTTTACTTAGCAAAGCATAAATAAGTGAAACCGAATTCGTGAAGCTTAGCTTAAGCCACTCGTATACCCGGATTTATTTAATTTTTTTATTTAAACCTGTGGGATAGAAACATAGCTCACATTGCTCATTTTCTGGGCGATATGAACTAATTAATTAACTCCAAGGTAAAAATAAAACATTTAAATATATTGCTTTACAGATTGGGTTGACCCTGAGATTTATGTACAATGTTTCTCTTATTTGATTTTCCGAAACCAAACCGGGAAGCTGTAAAATGAAAACATAGCTTACATCAATCAGAAACATAGCTAAAGTGTACAATGGGCCTATGTTTACGGCAAAATATGTTTATTTCTTTTCTATTGCTGTCATAATCTAGTAAAATTATAATGTGAACATCCTATCTTTTCCTAATTTCCTTCAAAGATAGCTGCGTTTTTTGAAAAAAAATCGAGTAGAGTTCGCGATAGCTATTTTCAAATTTGTCCAATTTAAAATTAAATTTCTCTAGAATCCATTGTTTTAAAAAAATCTAAAGTATTGGCTTTGCTCATTTGGGGACCACTGAGTTATTTTTGAGGAATTGAATCTTACGAGTAAATTAATTTAAAACAATGGTAATGAACCCGGCGAAAACGTAATTGAGCGACGTTTGGTTCCATTGAAATTTCACTGAATATGATTTAAATATAAAATAAATAAATACAACTGCATTGTAAAATTTAATCATGACGATAAACGATAAAATGTACTACCTGTGGGTCTATTTTTTAATCCAACACGAGCAAAAAACACCGGTATCAAAAATACCTGAGTAATTCTTTGCACACTGCGTTTTTTTGTGAAACGTGCATTTACCGTGTATACTCAGTTCTTCAAATTGTACTTTGAGAAGAAAAGTGCGCAAAACGAAAAAAAATATTCTATGCACCGGACCGATTGGCCCAGTACACTCTTTGGTCGGTGTGCAATACCCGGGGTAAGCATGCTTGCTCGGGTTCAATTAGCAAACAGACCCTGTATATTAAAGGACAGCTAGACAACTACATTTAGTTAAAATTAAAATTGCCCAAATTATAAAAAAAAACAATTAAAAAATCACAAAAAATACAAATCTATTCGACTACAATATCATGTAATCAAACATAGAAAAATCTTGTACTAAGATTAAATAACATGAGTATTTCCTTATAATTAAATAATATCAAAATATTGTAATCGAATATATGTTTTGTACGTACTATGATCGTGTAACAAACCAATTTTATATTTTTTTACCTTGGAAATTCATTTTTGAAGCACTACACGTATCACTAACCAATTGCTGTTGATGATAATGTGCAGTGGTCGATGATGCTGATGATTCAACACTTTCATTTGTTTTTACCGAAAGCGAATCAATTTTATTGGATACTTGATTTTCTAAATCGGTTTCACTTAACTGAGATATTTGTGATACCTGGGATTGTATAAGTTGCGAACTGCTTGATTTTGTGAGTAAATTGACGGACTCGCGACCAACACTTATAGCTGATGGATCTATATTTCCTGCTAATATACGACCAACACGTCCAAGCGAGGTCATACTTTGTATACTTGCCGTATCATGTTCGATAATTCTGAATTTGTGTGTTGTCCGTTGTGGATAGACACCTTCTGAAGAACTATTCTAAAAAAAAATTAAAAAAACAGGCAATCACTAAATGATGTTAGTTTATTCAGAAAACATAGATGGGAGTTTGGCCCGTTGTAATTTATTTTAATATTTTAATTTAATATATCAACCAAAATACCTAATCCGAAATTCCAATACGCAAGATTAAAATTATGAATTTATTTACTGGTGTTTTATGAACAAGTATGCGTACTTATCAAATTTTATAAACCTGATACAGTTATTTACTGATAACAATTTGGAAATTACAATTTTTATGAAATCATATCTAAATTTTGATATTATATAGTTTAATATCTTATTTGCTTTTAATTAAAGGTACTGCAACAGCTTAATTACTACCTATTTGGCAAAAAATTCTTCTGATTTAGAAATGCAGACACGTTGAATTATTTTTATAATACAGTTTATGCCTAATAAATTTACCAAATAAATGATTATTTATTATGTCTCCTGTGATATGAATTTAATTTTATAATATTGACACGCCCTTTGAGTTAACAAGTGAAATTAAATCAAAATTTTTTTCTAGTGAATTGTTGATATAATTAGTGTGACTAGAATACTCGATTACCTAACTATAAATTATAAGTCCGTCCTCGAAAATTCCAAGCCTGCAAGACAAATCCCATTATGATTGAAAATTAAAATGAATTATGTATATAGTTGAAACGTAATAGTTCTTAATAATTCGCCATAAATCGTTGTTCTGTGCTTGACCTCAAAATTCCATAAAAATTAAATTTAAATTAATTTTAGATTTCTGTTATAAAATACCTAACTCATAATAGTAATTCGTTCTTAGTCAATTATAATATTTATATAACTGCAAAGTATTAAATATTTTAATATCTTACACATGCAAATCATTATTTTATTTTTTAATTAATTTACACTTACTTGCGATTCGGGGGTTAAAGTATTTCCGATATTTTCATCATCCTCATGTTGCATTGTTTGTCGTATGTCGCGAAATCTTTGCCGCCCCGTCTAAAATAAAAATGTTTATAAAATTAAGCGAATTAATTTGCAAGTTGAGTAGAAGTTGTCCTACCGGTTTTGGTTCAACAAATTCCATAATATCGTCGGTTGATATTTTTGCTAAATTTGGTTGAGATTGATATACTTTTGATTGTTCTTGGACACCTGGTTTTTTAATGGCTTCCTTTGGAAATTTAAATCCATCATCTTTTGAAACTGCCGTTGATAAAATTTTCGGTGATTTTTTTCTACGAAAAAACATTATTGATCATTTATTTATTACTTTCACTTTTACCAAATAAGGTTGTTATTATTATGTTTCATTTAGAAATTATATATTGAGACTGTCTGATATCGTGACTTTTTAGGCAATTCAATTTTTAATTTTTATTATTGTTTTTGTTTTATTTTTGCCAAAATAATAGATAAAGATTTTAAAGATAAGAACAGTGCAGTACTGAAATTGCGTACGGTTTGCTTTTGATACGAATTATCAATTATTTAGTAGTATGACCGGTTATTACCAGTAAATACGCTTATTTAAATTCGTATAGGGTAGATTCAAAAATCGGGAAAGTCTCAGATCGAATTGATTAGTAATTTTTTGTTTTAACTGTTTGTTGATATTTTGTCTTCTTATTCAAAAAATTAGCATCTGAAACTATTTTAGGGAATCAATTAAAAAGCTTTTACTATTAGTATGTTGTTAATGTCAGTAGCCGGAACAGGATGCACCAATAAAAAATCATTGGTGCAATTCTAAGTCATGCAAGGATTACAAGTATAATATTTGGGTTAGCTTATCTTAAACAGAAGCAGCTTGTCTATATATCATTTAATTCCCACAAATATTGGTCTAACCACAAATAATCTAAACCTAATTTTATCGAAGTTCTCATGACATTGCATGAGGGAATACTTCAACTTGACTCATGAAATGTGAAAGCTAGAAATTCGTCTAATCAAATCGCCCACCTTATATGAACTTTAATATCGGGACAATTATTTAAATTCAACCAATTACATGTACCCATATTATCTAAATGCAAACATAAAAACAAATCGACCTTGAACATTTTTCATTTTCTTAAATTCAATCAAAATTCGTCGTGAAATAAAAAACAAAATGAGTAATTTTAATTGGATAATTTAATTCAATTGGTAACTGATAAGAAATCATTTTAGTTCAAGAATCTCTTGTACACATGGGACATGACATTGTATTTATTGTCTAAAAATTTAAATATGTGTTTAGTAAACTTAGTATATATAATGAATTGGTAATTATAATCAAATTTCCTTGTGACATAAATTGTTCAATATTATTCCATACTTACTTCCCATTTGCTTTTGGTGTTTGATCTTCTGCATCATAAAATTCTTCAGAACTATCCGATTCTTGTGTCATAGACATTTTGTCTTATTTCACTTTTTCGTAGCGAATACTTTTTTTTTGTTATTAACTTTTAGCAACTACTTTGAATCTTTTTTCTATACATACAATTATAAAACTTTATATAAATGATACATTTTATTCTAATGTTGAGAATAGTAATAAATAATACAAAAATAATAATTTAAAATATATTATAATCAAAAGAAAAAGAATTCCAATATTTTTTCATAATGTTGAAAACGTCAAATGGAAATGTCATTTTGACAATGACAGTTTTGTTTTTCTTCGAAAAAATAATTTCTTTTCAGATACGCGAGCGACATCTTTGATACGATATTAAAAATATTATAATTAGTGTTTACCATCAAAAACGAGTTGAATTTTAGTGTGTAAATAAAAATCAAAAACGGTCAATTGCACTTTTTTTAAAATTTCAGTTAATATGGGTTTGCTCACGATGTAAAGACAACAAGGTGCAATATTGCGCATGTTAATGTGACGTCAGCGTAGACAACAAACATGTGATTTCGTTTTTTTTTTATTATTTTTGTAAATAAATAGATAATAAATGTATTTTTTTTAATAAAAAGCTGATTCAAGTTTGATATACTTATGAAGAAATTTTTTAATTATTTTCCGATTTTCAGTTAAAATCAAACATTTCTTTTACTTAAATAAATCATTTAACAATCTCGAAATCCACATCAACTAAGAAATTGGGATCTTCAATTTATAGCCAAACCATTTGTAGCCAACTACATATATCTGATAAGAATAGATATTTAACACTTCTTTTTTTAACTAGCGGAAATCATAAAATAACAAATGAAATAAAATCGAGATTTAATTCTGATTTGTCAAACGATCAATTTCAACTTCAATTCAATGTTGAATATGAAGTTAAAAGTGGTAGATGACCCGATGAATAAACTCCTAGAAAAGCACAGTAGCGATGTTGTGTTTGTGTTTTATACCGGAAAAGTCGATTCATTTATTTGTTTTCCGCATTGTTAATAAAATAGTAAGGTCGTTCAATTTTAACAAAATAAACACATTTGCGTACAAGAAATGAAAATGCAATCTTGCAACCTCGGAAAATATACATTTGTTTTTCGTAGTGCTTGTGCATTTTCATTTCCTCAAAATTTTAGTATATAAGACATTTTAGTTTTAAGATATAGATATAGTTATAAATTATATAGTTATAAAGTATTAGTCAGAGCAGTAATCAACAAAAATTGTTTTAAGTGTAACTATAATGTGAAGTTAATATTAATAAATAAAATGTAGTCGCAACAGTGAAGAAGATGATGTTTTTCAAAACACCCTATCCACAACCCGCTCTGCACAATATTGGCGCTGCGCAGGCTCCTGCGGGCGAAAACATATCTTCGCAATCGTTCTTTCACAATCCAGCCACGCTGTAGAAAAACTAAGATGTCAACAATGCACAATATTAAAATTGCACAATAAGAAATGCACAATAAGAAAAATATTAAAATTTTCAAATGTATATCATTTTAAAATCTAATCAACGTCATATCAACTTGAACCAAACATAATAAAATGAAAACAGAACCATCGCTAGCATAACGCGCATTCTTATCAAAACCGAACTTCGACACGCCGCAAAATGCTACAAAATGGACCAGCTACAAATATTAAAATGTATCGCTCTTATTCCAGAATTCAGCCGAGCTGACACAAAAGACAGACCAATTGAACTCAACCGTTTTGTGGCCATAGCAGACAGTATTTATAAAACACTTAGCAATATAGAAAAGCAATTATTCGACAAATTAATAAAACTCCGATTAACAGAAGAAGCATTCACGCGAATTTATCACAGAGAGATACACGACTATCCAACATTGCGAAAAACACTTATTGAAATTTATGCGTTAAACTATTGTATGACGGAACTGGAACGAAAATTTTTGACAACGAAACAAAATTATGGAGAAACAATCAGAAATTATGGGTATAGACTTTATGATACACTCGATCAATACAAGGCCAGTTTTAAAAACAAATACGGATATATTGACCAGATTTACAGAAAACATCTAGAATTACAAGCAGTGGAAACAATCAAACGAGGACTATACAATACCATAATCAAAAATAAAATAATAACTAGCAAAGCCGAAAGTATCACCGAAATTATAACCGAAACAGAAGAAACTGAGCACATGTTTAACTCGGTAATAGGCATACCAACAACACAGCTAAATGAATCATCAGCACTCGCCCTACTAGCGATCGAAAGTCAACAACCATATCGAAGATCATATCAAATCAGATGTAACTACTGTCGAAAATTTAATCATACTTGGGACATTTGCCGTACAAGAATAAAACAGAGAGAAAAAAACAAATATATCAACAACGTCCATATACCTGGAGCCATTTTAGCAATCCTGCTATATCAGAGCAACGAAGATGTTACAATGAAACGCCAAATTTTAACCAACATCAACACTCAAACTTAAAATTAAATAAATTTCAAACAATAGCCAACAGTAACTTTACAACACAACCGCGAAACTACAAGTACGAGCCAGAAAGTTACACATACAAGTCCAAAGAAACCCAAATTGTTATTCCAGAAAGAAGTAATAGTTTTCCAATCAGCAAAAAAACCAATATTGACACACAAATCAGCAAAAACAACCAACCATCAATCCTGTTAATTAAGAAACTGAGCGAAAATACTCACCAAATAAACGGAAACACCCAGTTCAAACATTTATACAACATAAACACAAATCAAGCTATTCCTGACATTCACCACACTGTTGTATCTCAAATCCAGTCATCACAACATTACAGTGACAACGAGGATCAAAGTTTACTGACGAGAACTAAACCATTGAAAACTAACAATTTAAAACAAACACAAATCCAAACCAACGACATAAATCGATCAAATTCAGAAGATCATTCATCAGATATAATTAAGAAGCCAACGAATCCATTTATTCATCAATCAACCAAACGAAGCCAAATCGTTCAAGACGTTAAATCGACATACTTAGTTCATAAGCACACGAGCCAAGACGCTCAAAATCTAATCTATAACACGCAATTCAATCAACCAAATTTAGATATCCCTTCAACATATTTAGATCATAAGCAAAAGAGCCCAGACGCTCATAATATAACCAATCAATTATCAAATCTACCGCAAAACAATCATTCAAACTCAGAACCCCTTTTAGTAAATAAGCCAATGAGCCCAGACTCTCAAATTACAATTAAGTTACATAACAATTATCCAAACTTAGAAACCGTTTCAACATATTTAGATATTAAGCCAACGAGTCCAAATGCTCAAATTACAATCAATCAATCATCAAATAAGTTACATAACAGTTATTCAAACCCAGAAAACCTTTTAGTTAATAAGCAAACGAGCCCAGATGCCCAAAAACCATTTTATATTAAACAAATCAATGAATTTTCAAATCAAACATACAATCTTACGAACCCAGACACCACCTGAACCAATTTAGTTAATAAACAAAGAAGTCCAAATAGTCGTAATCTAATTTATAATACAAAAATCAAACATTTATCAAATCAATCATCAAAAAATCTCATGAGCCCAAACTTTTCTAACCCATTAAATAACACACAAATTAATCAGCTATCAAATCCAACGAACAATCATACGAGAAAGGATGCTCCATCACAAGATTCAGTTAACAGTCCAATAGAAATAAGCACATACACTCATCGAATGATAAACGTTAAGAAAATTAGCAATTTCAACTGCAATAGCATAAAGAACTCTTATATCCAAAGGAGAGTGACAAGAAGAGGAATAGGATAGATAAAAAATATTACATAATTCACTACAATTTGCCATAAAACAAAATTATATTTATGCAATTTACCAAAATCAGATATTAGATTATTCAATAACACCCTTCTGCTTTCAAATGACGTTATCAAAACCTAACTAATTTATTTAATTATTTTCTAGTCAAACAAAAATAATAATTAGGCATATTAAATTAAATTTAAGATCATTTTGTTTAAAGACGATAAATCATATAGATATAATTTTTTAAAAGTTTAAATTTAACATTACATAGACCATAGTTAAAATTTTAATCACAAAACAATTTCATTCATAAGCAACTTTTGTGAAGTAACGTAATTTTACTTAATATTTAAAACTACTAAATTTCTGCATATGATACAAAATATATTTTCAATAGAATCCAAATCAAAATATAATATTGAAAACCTTAACCTTTAACAATTATGAAGTGTAACATTTTAGTAACAATGTCAATGTACATAAACAAAAACAACAATATTTGAAAAAAAAATTATATGTACATTATAAGTAATCTAGGTTAAAATTGAACTATAATATTAAACGACACCCAAACAATCCATAAAAACATTTAAATGAATCGTATTCCGATATACTATTAACCATATTCCATAAAGAAAAACCTTCTTCCAGAAGATTTTTCTTTTCTCAAACAGGCAGGAATGTTGTGTTTGTGTTTTATACCGGAAAACTCGATTCATTTATTTGTTTTCCGCATTGTTAATAAAATAGTAAGGTCGTTCAATTTTAACCAAATAAACACATTTGCGTACAAGAAATGAAAATGCAATCTTGCAACCTCGGAAAATATACATTTGTTTTTCGTAGTGCTTGTGCACATTGTTCTGAAAATATAAAGGGGGTGCCTTTTCTAGTTAATTTGGTAAGAGGTTCTGCAATTTCGGAAAATTTGGGTATGAACCTTCTATAGTAATTCGCAAGGCCTAAGAATGATTGGGTTTCTCTGATATTTTTCGGTGTAGGGAAATCTTGAACTGCCTTGATTGTTAATGGATTTGGTTTAATGCCTCCTGGGGTTATTAAGTGACCTAAAAATGTAATTTCTTTTCGTAAGAATTGGCATTTGGTGCTTTGAAGTTTGAGGTTGTTTTGTCTGCAAATATCGAATACTTCTTGAAGTTTGGTATTATGGTCTTTTAAATTTTTACCATGAATTATGATGTCGTCCAAGTATATGAATCCTTTGATGCCTTGGAAACATCGTAAAATGTGGTTTATGGTTCGTTGAAAGGTTGCTTGTGAGTTTTTGAGATCGAATGGCATTCTCGTGAACTCAAAGTGACCGTAATCGGTACTGAAAGCGGTTTTATGTGAATCGTGTGGATTCATTTCAATCTGATGATATCCACTAGCCATATCTAAGGTCGAAAAGTATTGAGCGTGTCCAAGTTGGTCTAATACCGGGTTTCCATCGTCATAGTATACAAGTATAATAGTATTATAATATTAAAGTATTACGATGGAAAACCAAAGTTGATAGTATAATAGTTTATTAAAATATTTCAGTATACTAGCTATCAAATTATAATACGTAGCAAATATTATTTTTAACGTTATAAATTTAACAGTGTAAAAATAAATTTAATTTTCCTAGCTTATCCATTACCATTTTTAATATTTTATTGCCGCAATGAGAAACAATTTGTTGGCTGATTATCGTTATATCTTATTATTATATGATATGTGTCAAATAAACTAATAATATCCTTTTTATCAAACGCTCATTTCGAACAGGCTTATTTCAAACCGTGCTATGGAAAACCAGCAGTGCTTGATAGTAAATAGTATTATACTATTATTCTATTATGCTATCGACGATGGAAACCTGGTATAAGATATCGTTGATATTTGGTAATGGGAATGAGTCGCCTATCGTGATATCGTTAAGTTTTCTGAAATCTACAACTACGCGCCATTTAGGTTTACCGTCTGGTCCTGGTTTTTTAGGTACGGCTAGAAGTGGGCTGTTAAATGGGCTTGTGCTTGGTTGTATTTTTCCGTCAGCAAGCATTTCTTTAACTTGTTTGTTTATTTCATCCTTATGTGTTTGAGGGAGTCTATATCTTTGAATATGAATAGGTTTAGAATCGGTGTAAAGGTTGATGTTGTGTTGAACGCCTTTTATGCTGGTTAATCTATCACCTTCTATAAAGAAGATGTCTTCATATTGTAGGCATAAAGTAAGTATCGACATGTTTTCTTCAACGTTATTGGATGGGTCTAAACTTTCAGAGATTGTTTGGTCGATTTGGTTTTGTCTATCTGAGTTATATGTTTGTTCGGGATAGCATTCGAAATTGCTTGGTACTGGCTCTAATGTTGGTTCGAAGTGGGTTAATGTTGCATCTTCCGTTAAGGTATTTGCAATCATTATTTTGGCTTTCATGTTATGGGGCTGTAGTAATATGTGAGGTGTGAAAATTCCGGTTTTAATTTCAGTTGCGAGGCATATATAAGGTTCGTTTGAGGGGGTTTGGATTTCGACAATGGTTTCACTACGCGCTGGAAGGGTAATATGTTTTGGCGTTTGATTTGAAAATGGAATAAGTGCGTCTAAGATTCTTATTTTATTAATGCTGTAAAGTATGTCTATTTTGAATTTAGTGAAGAAATCTCTTCTAATTATTCCGTCTTCAGTTATGGGAAAATCGTTTGGTACGGTGTAAAATTTATGTTTGATGATTAATTTATCATGTAGTTCGAATTCTAAGTTTAAAGATCCGTTTGTTTGTATGGAGCCTTTACCTATACCCATGAGTTTGATTTTGTCTTGGGTGTTAATGTCGAGATTTTCTACGTATTTTGATTTTATGAGTGAGATGTCGGCTCCTGAGTTTAATAGTAGGCATATGGTTGTGCTTTATTTATTATTGGTGATAGGGTATCTCTACTGGTTTTGTATTTGGATAATAAATTTATTGTCATAGTTGTTTCGGGATATAATAGGTTGGTTAAAGTATTTTCTTCTATCTCGTCAAATTCATAGTCTAGGAGATCTATGGGTTTGTTAATTGAATTTATGGGTTTTTGGTTACTGGTTAAATTTGCTATGTGATTAATTTGGGTGTTAGGGTTTGTTATCTTATTATCTAAGTTTGTTGGAAAGGTTTCTATCCACAACCCGCTCTGCACAACAGCGACACAAGCCTGAAAGAGAGCACTAAACGCAATGTTCATATGACACAAACTGGCATCATATGACACAAAGTTTTTTCGTTTTACAGTAATATAGCGATCTATATTACTGTAAAACGAAAAAACTACTGAATAGCAAGAAATCGAACGTTGAAAAATTCAAAATACCGCAAACAACCGGTTTGAAACGTTCACCGAAAAGGATGCGGAAGAGAGCCAAACTGTAAATGCAAATACTCAAAAACAGGAAAAATTTCACGTAACAAATTTACTTCGAGGCAAAATACACGAAGTAAAAATTCAAACACAAGAGGTCAATACACATGAGGTCAACGACTATAGAGAAATCCAGGCTGCGCTTGTCGAAGATGGATTTAAGATACAGATTGTATATAGGATCATGAACCGCTTGAAGCAACAACAACCAATGGTCAAAATTGAACTGGATCCATCCGAAAGCATTTTGAAAAAGAGAGAAGTTCATCCAATATATAACCTTAAGTACCTCATACTCAAACGCATTACTATTGAAGAACCAAAGAAAAGGACCGGACCAATACAGTGTTTAAACTGCCAAGAATATAGGCACTCAAGGGTATATTGCAAGCTGATATCAGTATGCGTCGTATGCGGGGAACTACACCAAACCAAAAGTTGCCAAGCCAAAGAACTCCTCAACTGAAAAGAAATGCAACAATTGCGATGGAAACCACACTGCAAACTACTGAGGATGCCCAGTTTTCAGAAATACTAGTTAACTGTCACGTCCCAGGTGGCAGTATAAAACTACACCAGATGCGCAGAATAATATACCTTCGCATAGCCAAATGACTCTCGTTCGCCCAGAACAACAACTAGCAAACCATCATACGCAAGCGTTCTTCAAGGTGAATCCTCAAATGTCGAACCTATCCTGAATAACTGCATGCAACTGATGACAACAATGTAAAATATACTACAAGCAATGCTACAAAATCAAACCATTATCATCTTGAAACTAGAATGTCTCCGATAAATTATCTGAAGGTATGTCACTAGAACGCAAACGGTATAAGCCAACTTCGAATTAGAAGTAGATAAGAAGTAGATTCTGCTCCCGCAGATTTACAAAATAACCTTTAGTTATTAAGATTTGAAAACTTATTGTTATTTTCAATGTTTGACAGATTCAATAAATAAATAACATGGTTATAAAAACCCATTACATTAATTTTTAACAAGATGTTTATTACATCTTCCTATAATAATATTTTTTTTTTATATTTGATTTCGGAAATCTTTGCTTCCTTTCCTTTCTGAGGAAGGCAAAAATTCCAAAATCGATATTTAAAACTCAACTATAAAAAAATATCACTATAAAGAAGATTTAATAAATATTGTTAAAAATTCAAAAAAATAAAATTAGTTTTTTATTTATAACTAATAATTTTGTTGTTGCCAAAATGGCATTTAATTTCCTACATTATGTCTTAAATTTGTATTTTTATGTTTGTTTTAAACCAAAAAATATGGTTCTTTAATAACTAGACACACCAAGCACGACGCGTCAAATTCCAAATGATCCATACAACTCGACGCGGATATTTGTTCACAACAAGAACGTCGCGGCGATTTTCTTGTTTTGGATAATTTTGAGAATTTTGGGCTTTTGTTTTATTAACTTTTAATATTGGTAAATAATATGAGTGCGTACTCGAATGACGAATGAGAAATGTATGAACCACAATTGAAGATCATTATCAGGTTATGTTTGGCGGCGATGGCCGAATTTTTTTGGCCGCTTACAACTTCATTCGATACAATTACTGAAAATTACTATAAAAAAAAAACCATAGTTTGTAATGTTTTTATAAATAATTCGTATATAATGGTTATACTATCGTTTCTATACAATACATAAATAAATTTATGCATATTCGCCGCACGCCGTTAACGCTTGGTGGTTTAGTCCTTTAAAGGACTAGACACACCAAGCGTCAACGGCGAGCGGCGAATTTAAATATGCCTTAATTTATGTATGTATTGTATAGGCCGTGTCCCAAACACCGACTTATTTGCTTATACCGACTTATTCAAATAAGTCTGCTATCGAGGTGACTTATTTTGAAAGCAAAAAACTTATTTGATCATGTAAACAAGCAATATACATTTGATCATGTAAACATGAAAAATTCAACAAATTATCAAATATTATCAATAATTTTCAAACATTAATGATATTCCACTTAATTAATAACTATTAATACAATATTGTCTTAATAAATTAATATAATTAATAGATTTAAGAGATATAATTTTTTTTAGAGATATAAGAAGAGGATTAATAGAGGTGTAGCTTGTATAACAAAAATTGTAGCTTGCGCATTTCGCGCATCTCCAGCTACAATAATAAATTTTCATCGTGTTTTAATAACTCAAGACACATTTTTATGTATTTATTTATTAAAATAATTCATTAAAATAAATTATTTTTTGTGTATTTTTATTTTTTTATTTAATTATTAAATAAAAAATTCCTAAAACATTTGTTGTTTGCTACATCTGTCAAAATAAGTCAGTAAAATCGTTTAGGACGACTTGATCGACTTATTCAAGATGGCGTCAAATAAGTCAATAAGTTTGAAATAAGTCGGTGTTTGGGACACGGCCTAACGATATGTATAAACAATTATATACCAATTATTTATAAAAAACATTACAAATTTTGGATTTTTAATATTAAAATTGTAATTTTAAGAAATTATATCGAATGAAGTTGCATCCGCCGTCGCGAAATTATGTCCCACACCAAGCGGCCAAAAAAATTCGTCCATCGCCGCCGAAAGTAACCTAAAAATAATGTTACTTCAATTGTGGTCCATACATTTCGAATTCGTGATTCACGTATGCTCTCATATTATTTACCAATAATAAAGATTTATAAAACAAAAATCGAAAATTCTCAAAATTATTGAAAACAACAAAGGCACCGCGCCGCTCTTGGTGTGAACGGATATGCGCGTCGAGTTGTATGGAACATTTGGAATTTGACGCGCCGCGCTTGGTGTATCTAGTCCTTAAGCCTTTATTCCACAATGAAACATATTTTTCAGTAAAAAAAGAGTGAGGTAAAAATATAATTTCGCCACATACCAAAATGAAACAAAAAAAAATTTAGTAAAATTTTACTGACAAAATCGTTTTATACATATGCAGTAGTGTGTTGCCATAATAAAGTGGAAAAAAAACTACCCAAAGTATTTTTTATAGCAACATTCTAATACATTTACATGAAAAAGTATATGACGAGAAATATTTCTCGCACACTAAGATCGTTTTATAGTTGAGAAAATATTATGGTGAACCAACATTTTTATTATTTTTATAATATGTGATTTCTTCACGAGTAGAAATTTATAAAATATTTTTTATTTGATATTGATGAATTGTAATACCAATCAAACTTAAATTCCTATAAACACAATGAAATTGCCGAAGTAAATTTATTTTATGAAGCTCTATTGGTTATGTTACCTTCAAGATGTCAAAATTTAACTATTAAATGTTCCCATAAATTTTGTTTTTGTTTCTGTCACTTTTATTGATTAGCTTTCTCTTTTTGTTTCTGCAGTATATTTTACTGAATAAATAATTTTACATTGTGGAATAAAGGCTTTATTGCAATTTATATATTTTTACTTTTGATATTTTATTTCATTATATATTTAGTTATATAAATTAATGTAACGATTTCAAGGTAACGATTTCAAAAAACTTTTCTCAACACAAATAGAAATGAAATAAAAAAAAAATAAGGCCATTTTTGAGATGTAGATTTCAGTTTAAATTTTATTTTCGAGAGAGCATAATAAAACAATACAAAAAATTTTGTTATAATATAAAAAAAAGGTTTTAAATTAGCAATAAAAAATCGATTACGACTTATTTTGAAGCGTGAAGTAGTGCTTCATTTGAGTCCCGTGTGGAACGGCTCATAGTGTGGAACGGGCCATTCTATATAATCTATTTCTAACTTTTCGTTTCTTTCCCCATCTATAAAATTTATTTATTTTATAGGTAAAAGAAAGAAACGAAGAAGTTACCGGATTCAAGTTACCGTAGTATGGATATTCGCACATTAGCAAAAAATGAATGTTGTCACTGGCCGACCCAGTAGTCTGTAGTATAGATCACTTTATTGAAATATTCCAATTTGGATTTACATATATGGGATTGTGGTTGTAAATATCTCAAAGACCGCGAATGAAACTTACAGCGATTCCACACTTTGATTATTTATTCATGATTCTTTCATTTGCTTCCCCTTTCCCAAAAAATGTTGTTTTTAGTTTGTGGGTAAAGGGGAAAGAATTTATAGTGTGGAACGGCGGATTAGCTAATTAATCTTTAATTAAAATTGCGTTAATAAGTTTATTTATATATAAAATCATAATAATATTTTGCTTATCTAGCAAATTTTAACTACATAATTGCAATGAGCTTACAGGATACAACTTATCGAGAACTCTTAGATTTGGATTTTTCTTTATCTCGTCTAATTAAATTTTCCACATTCTTTCTTGTTTGATCCAGTTGATTGGATTTCCTCTTGTTGTCTTGTTGATTGGATTTCCTCTTGTTGTGACTAACTACGTTATTTAGTGTATTTCTTAAAAATCTTTTATTTGTTCGACCCGGGATTGGTTTTGTCCATCCAGAAGGGCCAATTTCATTAACTATTTTAGACTTTTTAGCAATTTCTTTATTAATTTCTTCAATTGCCATTCTACGAGAAAGTATCATTTTTAATTCAGTTAGCTTTACATTGAATGTATAACATACCTTGTGAGAACATCGTCATATTTATCTAACAATTCTGATTTCTTAGCATCTTTCGGTGTTTTTTTATTGGTTTCCATGAATAAAAATATTTACAAAAAGTTCGAATACAAATTATAGAAATTTAAATTTTGACGTATAAATAAACAAACCCAATAAACAATTTTGTTTTATGAAACATTCAACCCATTACCCATTGCAACGATTTTACGATATGATATCGTGATTTAAATCACTACGTTCGATGGAATTCCATCGATCGTAGATTAACGATTATAAAAGTACGTTAACGGCCTTTCGCGGAGATTAAACAAGTAGTTAGTAAACCGTCAAAAAAATTCAAACGATTTTTACAAGAATGCTTTTCATAAAAATCGTAGACAATTGACCAACATCGATTTAAAATTTAAATTTTGTGTATTACCGTTGTTTAAAATATTCTCGCCGTGGAGTCCGTGTCGCTTCAAATGATGACGAAACGCTAAGGCGACGGTTCAACATATACTATCCAGGTGACAGATAAATTTTAAAAAAGAAAATTACATAATTAAATATAGTATTTTTTCGGGCTTTAGTAATTATTAAATAAACTTCTTTTCTGGTATATAGCCCCTTTTTATTTATTTATATTAGTTATTACACTTATTAGTTAGTTATTACACTTTGCGTTGAATGAATCAATATTATAGTCAACGAACAAATTATAATTATACCTAATTATTTCGAATAATGTCTTATATATAAAAGTAAAATATTAATTGTAACTGAAATAATATGCCTTTCAATTTAAACAAAACAATTTTATGAGTAATATATGAATATGACAGCAACAATTCGAAGTTCACTATTTGGTGAAGCACAATTGAACAGTTTTTCTGTATCATTTTTGAAGATGTTCGAAGATGTTTTGGGGTCGTATTATATAGAAAAATGCCATGAAATTTTGTCCCAAGAATATGCAACGAAATAAAAAAAACAAAAAAAATAAAGTAAATACGAGAGAACCAAAACACGCTGGTGCACCAATTTTATTTTGTACTCTGTCTTTGCACCTATTTCTCATCTACGATATCAATGCTCCATTCCATATATGGTTTTTGGTATTTGGTAGTTTTTATGAAGGCCAACTAGTCGTAATAGATAATGTATATATGTACATATGTAAGTTTTATTTTGTTTTGTTCTGCTCTCTCTCTTAAATAAAATTTAAACCAAAATGATTGACTCATGTCCTTGAAATATTTTTTATTTAATTTATGTTTGAGTTAGTGTGGTTGCACAGAAAATTTGTTTAAGTCGCAATTCAAACCTGTATCATAGGTAAACAGGGAAAGAAACGATGAAAAATACGGTATTTTTTTCTCGTGTGCTATCGCACAACTATACGTAGTATGCAAATAAAAATAAAAAACAAAAATATATAGTAAATACGAGAGAATCAAAACACGCTGAAGTGCCAAAATTTGATTTGTGCTCTTTCTATGCACTTATTTCTCACCCACGATATTAACTAGTGAGTGTAATATTTTAAAATTTTTATTTAAGCATTAACAAAATTTCATAGCCGAAAATCAATTTTTTTATTTTAGCATTAAGAAAATTTCATAGCCGAAAATCAATTTTTGGGCTCAAACTTTTTTATTTCTACATAAATACAAGTACTATAGCCCAAAACAAATCAGTAGGCTTAAGCTTTTTTATTTAGGCATTAAACAAAATTTCAAGCCCCATTTTCGATGTTAACATTTTTAGCCTTAGGCTCAAACTTACGATATGTTGTTGCTATAAATGAAAAACCTATTGGCAAGATCAGATTAATTTACTATGTATAATCCTTAAATAGTTTTGAATAACAAAACGACATAAATTTGAATTTATCCTTTCCTGACGATGTAACATCTAATGGGTAACAAGGACAACAATATAGTGTATTGTGTTGAGAAATAAATCTTTTTGGTTGAGCTTTATTCAAGAAAATACGCCAATGATAAAATGATTTATATTTTTGTGCTGCAAAAATTTCATTGAATAATTCTTTCTTATTTCTTATTCCATAGAACCCCATAGAACATTTATGGAGTTTATTAAAACCCAGAGTCAAGCGCTACACAATAAATAAAAAAGCGCTACACAATAAATAAGACCTAAAACGCTGTCTGCACCAAGAATACGCGCCATATGTCCTGCAGAATGTAAAAAAATTGTAAGTTCTCTACCCAAAAAAATTTGTGCTGTAATTAAGGCAAACGGTGGACCCACAAAATATTAATTTTATATAAATAAATAGTAATATGAACCTATAAAAATTGTTTCAATTTATTTCAAATTGATACTCCCAAAAAAATCTGTTGTAAGATATCATGGGTGCTCAATACTTTTAGCCAAGACTGTATATATGGTCATATCACAATATATATGTGTATGGACTTTTTATGTATGCAGGCACGAAGAAAACTTTCATACAAATGATATGGAAATTCTTTTTTGTTTGGTTTTTTTATTACTTCATTTATTTATATCTCGTAAGTGTAGCAAAAATATAAATTTTTATTCTTCTGCAAATCGAAGTTATTTATCTTTAATTTTTAAGTTAGTTTTCATTTGGAACTTTACAATTTTCCGCTATGATGTTATTTATTTGATGATCATCGTATAAAATATATAGAGCAGAGTTTGTGTATATCCCTTCAGTACTTCTATATATCCCTTTTCCTGCCTGTCATCACAATTGTGTGGATAACGAAAAAGAATCATGTCAAACATTTATTTTTGTATGTATTTTGGACCAATATACACATTTGCGCATTCCACTTAAATCGTTTTCGTCCGAAAAATAATACTATAACTATAATGATATTAAAATAATTAATATGTTATCAAAAACAGATAATTAATATGCTATATAATATATATGTTATCAAATTATAATATTTTTTTCAAAAATAAATTCGATTGAACTAAGATCCGTTAAAATCCGGAAGATGTTATAACCTATCATTTTTTATACAAACATATGTGTCGGATGGACTTAAATTATAGCAAAAAAAATTATATGTCACGACAGATGAAAAGGGATATGCATGAAAAACAGTTATTTTTTCGTTTTCCCCATTGCTGTGTTTATTTTACAGATTTGGCAATGGTACAAATATCATTTTCAAATAACTATGAAATTTTAGCTTGCTGAGCTATGAAAATATCGTGTTTATATCGGTGCTACACTTGTCATTTTGCATATATCATTGGATATTTAGCTGTGGAATAAACGCCGCAATAGTCATCTACTCTTCATGTATATACGTATATACATATGTATATACGTATAAGATACATAAACTATACGACGATCATCATTAAAGACAGCATAGTTTAAAATGTTAAAATTCTGAATGAGATCTATATGAGAAATGAGAATCAATTGCTCACAATAAAAGATAAATAAACAAAGTTCACGTTCAGCAAATTGAAAATTTACTTTCCGTCACATTTCCATAGCATTTGCATGAAAGTTATTCCGTGTTTTTCCGTTTTTGCACCTTACACCACTACAAACCGTATTTTTTTATATACCTTTCATTTGGCCGTGTACATATACGCAGTGTACCGACTTAAACCTCAACCAGTCAAAACTTAAAAGCTTAAGTTATTCTCCGTTTGGACCACTTAGAGGAGCGATACGACCACCAAAATTTTAGAGGTTAGTTGTTTATTTGTGTCGAGAAGCCTATACAGTTTTGGTGATTGTAGCACTAACTGAAGTGGTGCAACTGGCGTGTAACTTAAGCTCTTAAGTCGTGACTGGTTGAGGCATTATACCGAGTCTGTGCCGACATGTTCTAACTATCACTTTTTTCGCTTCGATGCATTTTCAATGGAATAACGGTATTTTAGAAATAATATTTTTACAAAAAAAATATTTTTACTTCTAAAATACCGTTATTCCATCGAAAATGCATCGAAGCGTAAAAAGTGATAGTTAGAATATGTCGGCACTGATCGAGGTGACTTATTTTCTATCTCTTTCGTCCAAACAGAAAATATTTTATTTTATTTATGTCGCTTTAGGAAATGTTTGCTTTTAAATTGATTTTGTTTCGTGGTTGTCAAACTAAGTTCAAAGTTGTTAAACGCAATTGGAACAGGCGTCATAATTTTGAAATAGTCGGTGTTTGAAAATACCCTTGGTATTCAATTCCCCACGAACCATTGCATTATTTTGATCTTGCAGTAGACCTAACCAAAGATGTCGCTATTGTCATGAATATATCGATTAATCTCGAATTGTTGAATATGCATTGTAAACGCATAATTATTTATCGGTCGATTTTGATTAGCGAATGAAAAGGAAAAAGATACTACTACTACTACTACCGAAGAGTTTTTAGAAGAGCATATAGAAAAAATTAATAAACACAAAAATATAAATTTTTATATTATAAAATATAAATTGTAAAAGAAGTCTGTGATAAATCGTAATTTTAATTGTATATTAATTTAAAGTAAACAATAATTATAAATATAAACGTTTTTTTAACTACTATTATGGCTAGCAAATTTGAGATGTAAGAAAATTTTGTATTTTCCTTTTTTTTTTTTTGATGAAATGTCAACGTGCTAATTTTCTATTTTTATATAAAATCTCAGTTTTATCACATAAAATTAAGTAGAATTATGCAAATTTAGTGATTATTTGTTGGTATTTTTCATGATATTGTTTTAAATTGTTAGGAAAGCTTGTGAACATTGGATATTCACGTTATAAACATTAAGCTTTACATAACCTTACTTTATTCTGAATGGTCTCCAAAATGATTGTTTATGCAGGAACACTGCTAGTTAGAATTAGTCTGAAGCTTTCCTTTTTTCTTTTAGAACAAAAACATATATTAGTGATAGTGATGAAAGCGACACGGAAGAAATTGATGTTGATAAATTGCCGCCACTTGAGGTTGGACCGGGTGAACATAAGTTACAGTACAGTTATTGTTTGTGGTATTCTAAGAAAGGACCCCATCGACCATCAGGGACACAGATTAAAGCGACAGAAGTACGTAATATTTATGTATTTCTTTTTTTTTTGCTAATTGGTTCAATATTTTGTTATAGGAATACAGTAAATCGTTGCATTTTGTGGGCCGCTGCGGCAGTGTTGAGCAGTGGTGGTCTCTTTATACTCATCTTGTTAGGCCTACCGCATTAAAGCCTTATAGAGAACTACATCTATTCAAGGTAAATAATTGTGAATAAAATATTTAAAATTACTTATCGTATTTTTTCTATTTTAGAGTGGTATCAAACCGATGTGGGAAGATCCAGGTAATGCTAAAGGTGGAAAATGGGTTATCCGATTACGTAAAGCGAAAATTGATCGTGCATGGGAGAATGTCTGCATGGCAATGTTAGGAGAGCAATTTCTAGTTGGACCAGAGATTTGTGGTGTTGTATTGTCTACAAAATTTCCGGTAAGTTTCTAAAAAGGAGTGAACCTTCTGTAAACGGAACAAACATTTAAGTTTACATTTTTCTTAATATCATTGAGTTCCAGGAAGATTTGCTGTCTATTTGGAATAGGACGGCAACGGATCAAGCGAGCACGTCACGAATTCGAGACACGCTGCGCAGAATTTTAAATTTACCTCCAACGACGTTAATGGAATACAAAACGCACTGTGATAGTTTAAAGTATGTCAACCTCTAATTTATTCCTTTTATCCAAAACTAATTACATTTTAAATTCTAGAGCATCTAAAACTATGTTAAAAAGTTGAAAAATCGGATTTATTCGTGTTCATCTAATAAAACACTAAAACCATAATACAAAAGCCAATAGAAAATTTATATACAGAAAATCCGATGACCTGATACATTTTACAAACCAAGAACAGATTCAATCACTAGTAACCACACATTTCAAGAAGTATATTTTCCCGTTTTTGCAATCCTCGTTTGTATTTTTCGTCATTAAAATTTTGAAACAAAAATTTCATTTTATCCAGATTACATCTCGGAAGTGTTTAAAAAAAGCAAAAAATAATTTGTAAAATAAAACAAAAATATTTTTAAAAAAATAGAATTTTATTTTTGGATTTTTATAGTTTATTTATTTTAGGTGGTACAAATTACTTAGAACTGAGAATGTTCAGTTTTCACATCTGTTCTAAACGATTGTAAAGTGATTTGTTGTACCCAAATACGCTAACGATAAATCTCATTTATTAGATGAGACCCTCAATAAGTCAATATCCTCAGAACCAAATGGTTTTTAAAAATCTGTTGAACAAGCGGAAAATGTCGAAATTTTATTGCACCTGAACAAAACGGAAGAGTAGGATTCAAATTTGGTATAAAAAATTACAAAACTGTTATAAACTATTTATAATCTGGTAACACATTTCAGTTTTCCACACATCACATTTTGACAGTGGTGTTAGTAATCTCGCTAAAAAAGTGACAAGACAAATTATTTTTTATTTGATTTTAAATAAAATCGAGAAGAAAAAGTTTTAAATTTTTCCCCATCATCTTTAATGTGCCATTAAAATTATAAATAAGCAAAAAATATATTTTTACAGTTGATATTAACAAATTTAGTATATAATTATTTATTAAATTATTTTTTCATTGATAAAAGTGAGTTAATTGTAGCAAATGTTTTGTTTTGGATTTGATGCAGGCGTTGTCATTCTGATTTTCTTTCGTTTTCGGTTTTCTTCTTTTGTAATGATCCAGTGAATTAATTATAGTAAAAATAAGTTTTTTTTATTGTTGTACCATCATCCGAAATATTAACTAAATTATTAGTGTAATTCATTGCGATATTGTTTTAATGTAGCTCTCTATATTTTAGTAATGTCTTCAGGAAGACCAATTAAATGTGTTGTTGTTGGAGATGGCACTGTTGGTAAAACATGTATGTTAATATCGTACACAACAGATAGTTTTCCCGGTGAATATGTACCTACTGTGTATGTTGAATAATAATATTATTTTCAATTTTAACTATCTAACGAAACTACTTTTGCAGATTTGATAATTATTCGGCACCAATGGTAGTCGACGGTATACAAGTTTCTCTAGGCCTTTGGGATACAGCAGGCCAAGAAGACTATGATAGACTTAGACCATTATCATATCCTCAAACAGACGTATTCCTGATATGTTTTAGTGTAGCAAGGTAAGAATTATGATTACATAAAGATTTTAATAGACGAAAACTTCATTTCGCAATAGAAATAGCTTTGTTACATTTTAGATTTCCATTTAAATATCTTTAAATTGATTATGTTGCTTATCACATTTCTTTATTGACCAATACAAATGTAGTAGGTATACAAAACTATTAAGATTAGCATACAGCAAGTGAGTCATACTCGAAACTTGACTTAATATTGTCGCCCTTCCTGCAATATCTTCATTGTGTGAAATGTGAATTTAATTTGAGGACTTAATTTTTACCGAATAATGAGGTCGATGAAGTATTAAAAATTGTTTTCTAAGTAAATCACTGGTCAAAAGTGAAAAAGACTCTCGTGAGTGCGGTATAAGCCGTCTAGGTAAAAACACCAATTTGAATATTTAATTCTTAATTATTTCACTAAAATAGATCCAAGCTTCGTTTCAGCCTTGAACAATACCTGAAACAATTAAGTTTTATGTAGCAAAAATAAAATTGTTAAAAGACCGAACTTTTTTAAAAGTTTGGGAAATTTGATTCTCAATAATTGTTTATGTGCGGATTTGATACGACTTACGGAAAGGGATTTGCAAATAACCGCTCGATGTAGTCGAAAAACCCATAAAATTTCAACCAATTCTTTTTATAAAAACAGGTTGGCAAGAAGTAATTTCTGTTTTGTAGTGTGAAATGACACATATTCTTGTAGAAAGAATAAAGTTTAATCAACAATGTATTTTCCAGTTTGTTTGATGATCTTTAGCCAATTTTCTGTCCGCACTCATAACACTTCCAGGCCTTATCAGCAAAAAACTTACACAAGTATGGACGTGAGCCTTTGCTTTATCATGGTGAAGCATAATTCCTTTCCGATATGCCGATTCTGGCCGGATTTCCATCCGGTCCTCAAATACACAACAACTTTGTAGTCCCAACAATCTGATAGCATGCTTTCTTTTTAAGCAAATCAGCTTTCGATGTGGTTCGTGTTGGTTGACCAAGCTTGTATCATGATTATTTCGAACGATGTTGCTGTACGACCCATTTCTCACCATCAGTTGGATTCGTTTCAACAAGGAGGCAGGCGCTTGTGTTGCGTATAAATAATGATTCATTGGATTAAATGTATTTCTTTCATATCATGTGGAACTTAAATATGTATCGAGTTTCTTTGCGAGTCCAAAACATTTTAAATGATTTTCAACTATTGCGTGAGTTTAGTTTTCCAACTTTGGTTGGAGTTATAAAAAACATATTTTTATTTATATTTCTTTTACTCTTTTATTTTTACACTAATTACTTATTACACAAACATTTTAAACTAGCTAATTAATCTCTAGGTTAATTATTAATGAAATTTTCCAAACCTAGAGATTTCGAAACTCCAGAGATAAATGGAATAAATTATAATGCTTACAAGCGTACTCGTCAACGTCAACATTACAATTATTTTTTATCAAAGCTGCTTAATTTTAAAATTAAGAATTATTTTTATGGTTTATGTTAATTTGGGATTAATGCATTTTTACTTAAACAGTCTATGAAATTATATATTTCCGTTCTAAGTTAATGGTTGAAATTTTATAAAGGTTTCCTTTAAATATGTTAAAAATGGGCATTATTGTTTTTACTTGGTGGTCTTCAACATCATTGGATGTTCATCTTTCACGGAATAATCTCCAGAATGGAGTTTTTTAATCCAGTTCCGTCAGGTGTTTTCTGTTATGAAATTAGCACCATAAACTTCACATATCTCTTTGTGAGCCTTAGCAGTTTTTAAGCACTCCATTTTATAACTGATATAAAACGAACAATTACAAAACAATACACACAACTTGCTGTATCGTAATTTAAATGTGACTACCTAGGTAAATAGTAAGTACCAAAATTTTCGTGGATAGAAAAATCTATGGAGTTTTCACGAAACAATTTACTAAATTTTTATTTTACGTATATGCCATTGGCGGTGTAATGTTTTAATGGGGGGATTTAAAAGTTTTTTTAGTTTTATTTTATTATAGAATTTCTTATCTCTTTTTTTTGAGGATCCCATTCACGTGGGAAGAAATAACCAGTGGTATAAAATGCTTTAGACGAAACAAGTCACCAGGAGCTAGATTCGGATCAAGTGACAAATGACAATTTTTTGTGACATTGTACTAAAAATTCTGCTGCAATTTTGTGACAATACTTGTGAGAACGAAACCGCGATTCGTATAGTGTGAATTTTCCGAAAAGTCACAAAAAATAAGCTGACAATTTTAAAAATATTGTCATTGTCTTTTATTATCGTGACTTATTATAAGTTTTCATATAAAATATGTGTGAGTATTTATAATTTTAAAAACCTTATAATATATCTGATATAACTTAAAAATGCAGCTACTGTAAACTGGTGTAAATGTCATAAATCGTTTTATCCGAATCGCAGGACTGAGAACTTGAATGCTGAAATAATTCAACTCGCATGGCCTATCATAGGACCCAGCATAATAGAATAATTAAACAGCTGCTTCAAATTTGGCTGCTTTCTTAAGCTGACGAGATCAGTTGTAATGATTCTAAGAATTCTAACAATCTACTTTCTTCGAAATCTTCGATGTCTACTGAGAAGTGTCCGCCTAATTAATACTGTCAAAATCCAAATTTCTAAATATATTATTGGTATATTCCTGGACATCGCCAAAGCATTTGATAACCGTACGTAGCCTAGCGTTATCGCGAATTTATCGCTTTCCAATCTCCCAAAAAATATGTATGTTTTTAGGAGCTACTTCAGTAATCGATACTCAGTAATTAGAGACATGTATGATTCTTGGAAAAATTTGTTTAACACAGGCATGATTAATGGCATTGTTGAATTTGCATTCGCGGATGACAAAGTCATTCTTGTGCAAGGCAACACGAAACTCGTCAGAGTGAAATCTCAATAAATAGAATGCACGAATGTTGCATAGCAAATTATGTGCCATTATCTGCTAAAAAAACAATAATGCTGTAACTAAAAGGCAAATTTTACTTTTGTCGACCTCCAACAATTTTTTTTAAATGTCGAAACTTGAAAATGACCAAAACTTTGATTTATCTATGAGTTGACTTATATGTTTCAAAGCTAGGTATGTACATATTTTTAAATTCTCTTTGGGAATTAAAATATTATTAAAAAAAATACACATGCCTTACCATTTGAAACGAAATTTATGATTTAATAGTATTATTATTATTATGGTATTGTCAATGTGAATTCGATATAAGTGTTGAAGTTGGTATTTACGTGTCGTGTAATTTAGATATTTACGATGATATGTTTCATTACAGGCGGTGGACTTCGTATATGAGTTCTAATGACCGTGAATTTTCGTGAGTATGCTCAGTAGTAGAATAAGTAGTTTCGCTAATCATACGCCCGATAGAAATGGTTTATCGGTATTCTGTGCGGTTTGTGTTCTTAACACAGCACCGCTGTCGGCTACTTGTTATTGTTCTTACTAAATAAATACATACTACAGAGTCGAGTATGTTCTTAAATAACTTAAGATACATAATATAATATTCCAATGTCTGAAATCAAAAATGTGTTTGTCATCAACATTCTCTGGGCATTCTAAATAGAAGTTTATTCAACAATCAACAATATGTGTCAACAATCATTAATTTTTTCCGATATACAATACTTCTCGAGAATCCACATGTATGCTCATCATCTTCAATTATTAGCTCATGATACACGTTGATCCAGTTCAGTTTAAATTTTATACGGAAAACTTGATCCAAGTTTTAGACCATAAATTTTGATTTGAAATCTAGTAAGCCGAAACAAGAAATACATTATTAGGTATATACCTAATTATTATTATGTTTTTATTTGTATATTGCAAATTTGTATCACTGCGGTACTTCTTTTTTTGGTTAAATTATTTTCAACTTTGTGTGGTTGTCGTTTGTTTTGAATAAATATTTTCGAATATCTAGCTAAACTCGACTTCAACTGGTTAAAACACAAGGTATAACATTAAAAAGTTAAAAATTGAGGTCGGAGATGAATCGAATGTGACATTTCTACTATGAATTGTATGTGATATATCTGAGATGAATCTGGGCTGGGATGTTCTAACATCACTATGTTTCGATAATTTATCGAAGTTTATTTCTCGTTTCTGTAGAATAAAATTTGTCTCTGTTTCAATTTTTATATCATTTACCAGCCTGCTAGATTGCAACATTGTGATGTTTTTACTGTGTTCTATCACCAAATAATTATTTTTCGATTGTAGAACGAAAATAAGTGAAATAGATATTGTTCAAATATATTCTAGTAGACTGTGATAGCAGTATAGAAGAAAAAATTGATACACGAAACAGAAGTCAAATTAATTCTAGCTGAAAGAGACGTAGACTACGATAAAATATCGAAAATGGTGATGTTAGAACATCCCAGCCCTGATGTGGTATATCTAAGACAATTACTCGCATCTCGTATTTTATTAAGTAGGTATTGGTTCGCCATATACATATGTCACTTTGTTGAAAAAAATGGCTGGGCTTTGCCCGGTTCGATCCTGTCCCATCGAAAAAGTTAAATAAAACAACTCAAATCATAAAGACAAAAAAAAATTTTATTATATTATTCATTATCAATTTTTAAATTTAATTCATCAATTCAAATCTTTATTTATGCGCGAGACGACTTTTTGTGATATTTCATTTCATATAATTAATCAATAGATTTTTAACAAGTCGATTATAGAACTCGCGGGAGCGAATCGATTGCTGATTGAACACTGCATATAAACAAAACATATAACAAAATTTTAAATCATAGTTTCATAGAAATTCCTATGGATTTTCGAACAATTAAATTAAAGTAAAATTTGTTTTAGATTCGCAAATTTTTTATTGCGTTTGTACGGGGAATCATAAAAAACGATTTGTATGGAAATCAATAAAAATTTTCTTGGCTACTTTGATTGAGAGCAATTGTTTTCCGTTTTATTTATATGCATTTTCCCATCCGCAATCGATTCGCTCCCACGAGTTCTATAATCGACGTGTAAATGAACACAATTTCAAAAACTTTTGTATCACTAATTTTGCCAAGCGTAAAACCCCATATACAGAAATCCAAAGGGTTCGGGTCTAGAGATATAACAGGCCATTCTTCCGATGGTATAAAATCAAGGAGTGCTATCTTGCTGGAAGCAATAATATCTATTTGCGTACATCGCCTGGGCATGTGGACAACATTTGGGGAACCAAAAATTTTTTAAGAACTTTTCAATACAGTATCATCGATAAAAAGCAGCGGTAATTTCCCCTTTTTTCTGAAATTACTCCACTAAACAACCATTTTATTTATTTATTAAGATTAATTAAACTATAAAGTTTTTGTACAACACAAAGAAAAAGAAAAAACAAAGAAAAGAAATAACAATACAACGTAACAACAATTAATCATAACATTTTTTTTTATTAATAATTTATATTACAACTGATTTACAAATCATTTATTAACTTATTTTTCTTAAATAAATATTCACATTTGACGGGCAGTAACCCAATGGTTATTCCCGTTTGAATATACATAATTTATTACATTTCTCTGTCCTAATTAAATACAACTGCCCAGTTCTAAAGGTTTCTGCCTTTGAAGTCTTCTTACTGCATTAGTGGTGTCCAACAAACTTCGTATTTTACGTTTTATTTTGTTTTATTGTAATGGTTTTGTTGTGATTGTTCCGTACATTGGTCTATTTCAGTATATCTCGAATTAAATACACAATCGTAGGAAATTCTTCCATTTGGCGTCAAATCTGTATGACAACGATGAAGTATAGATGGAGAATATGAAAGAATCGAATTTCGTACGCTATGCAGTAATTCGCTAGTAGTACAACTACATGGTATTGTTCTATATATAGACAATATTCCTATGTAAAAATATCAACGTCAGTTGCCGCGGCCTGATGAGATGACTGATTTTTTCAAATCAATACTATCATTAAGTTCGAAACTGATTGTTGCGATTCTTGCAAATCTTCCATCTATAATTCAAATTAAATTCTAATTTATCCGCGATCCAGCGTTAAAGGAAAGAAAAAGTATGGGGTGGTTGGGAAGTTGATTGTGTCTAAGTAAGTATGAATTATCATAGTCGTTGTAATACATATTTGACGCCAAATGGAAGAATTTCCTACGATTGTGTATTTAATTCGAGATATACTGAAATAGACCAATGTACGGAACAATCACAACAAAACCATTACAATAAAACAACAACAACGTAAAATATAAAGTAATTCGTACACAACGAAAAGTTAATTGGTAAAAATGAAGTATAGATGGAGAATATGAAAGAATCGAATTTCGTACGCTATGCAGTAATTCGCTAGTATTACAACTACATGGTATTGTTCTATATATAGACAATATTCCTATGTAAAAATATCAACGTCAGTCGCCGCGGCCTGATGAGATGACTGATTTTTTCAAATCAATAATCTCATTAAGTTCGAAACTGATTGTTGCGATTCTTGCAAATCTTCCATCTATAATTCAAATTAAATTCTAAACTTCGTATGTCTGCATTTAGGTGCCAAGATATCCGCTGAATGTGTTTCTTTGCATGATTTTTTATTTCTTCACTGACATATTCTATGTTTAAGTCCCTATGTAGGTTATCATTTCTGATGTACCATGGTGCGTTGACAATGCCCCGCAGCACTTTGTTTTGAAAACATTGTATCATTTGTGTATTTTTTTTCTTGGTACAACCGCAAAGTTGAATAGCATAGGTGCATACTGGTTTAAATATTTGCCAATTTAATAGCAATTTATTGTGTATTGTAAGCCCAGAATTTCTACCTATTAGCTAATACATTTTCCTATATTTGATGTTCAATTCTTCTTTTTTCTTTTTAACGTGCTCTTTCCATCTAAGCTTGCTTTATTTGCATTTGGAACCTGCCTTGAATTGAATTCCACTGGAATCCAACTCTGGTTTATGAAGTTTACGTGAACCGATTTTGCTTCGTTTAGGCTAATGCGCCATTTCTTTGTCCAGCTACTCGTTTTGTCGTTGCTTCTGATATACACTTTCCAGTTGTTAGAATAGCTGTATCGTCTGCAAATGTTGCTATGGTAGCAACTGTATTTAGCATATCTCTGGTGTACAAGATATACAGTATAGGACGCAGTACGCTATCTTGTGGTATGCCTGCTGCTATTCTCTTTAGTTCAGAGTTCTCTCCGTTATATTTTACACGGAAATGCCGATATACGGAAATGCCGATCTGCGATGTACAATTTAAGAATTTGATAGAACTGTTTAGGTAGATCTCGATGCAATTTAAATTCAAGTCCTCGGTGCCAAACTTTGTCGAGAGCTTGTGCTACATCTAAGAAGATACTGGAACATATTTTCTTTTTCTCAAGTTCGTCTTTTATTATGTCCGTTATTCTGTGAACTTGTTCTATCTCTAGTGTTTTTTCCTAAATCCAAATTGGTGGGGTGGAATTAAATTTCGTTCTTCTATTATTCGCTTGAGCCTCTTAAGCAATAATTTTTCAAATAATTTTGAAATGACAGGAAGTAGTGAAATCGGCCTGTACGACTTTTTGTCGTTTGCTGGTTTGCTTGGTTTAGGAATCATAATTACTTCAGCAACCTTCCGTTGCTGTGGGTCATATTTTAGTCTGAAGGGAGCATTGATTATTTGAACCAATTTTCGTAATTCCTTCTCGTTAATGGCCTTTACGACTTGGCCAGTAATTAGATCATAATCTGCAGCTTTTTTCTTATTTAAATTGTACTTGATCTCATCTTTTAATTCGTGTAATGTTACAGATCGTATATTATGGTCATCAATTTTGCTAATTGTTGTTATGTTTTCGTCTGCAGTTTGCCTGATTAACGGTTGAAAGGTTTCTTCCAAGTAAGCCGCAAATGTAGCAGCTTTTTGCTTGTCACTTTTGGCCCAGGTTCCTTCCAAAGAGAGTAATCAGTGTCTTTATGTTCGTTGAGACCACTTAAGTACTTGTTAATAGTTTCGATCTTAGTTTATTTTATAATTCCCTGACTTGAAGAGGGTAATTTTGATTCGTACGGGATCTGGTATGATTAGTAGGAGAACTTCACTCATAACATAATATAAATTACAAGCATAATATATACTTAATATATACATACAATTATATATACATATATACAGTATTTACAAAATCATTATTTATAAAATCATTATTTACCATCATAGCTGAAACATTTTGAAACCTTTGCACGGCTAATTTATTTGGTGTAATGCTTCTCAATAACACATAACACATTCTGTTTTAATAAGAGTCTGTAATAAGAACATCTTTTTATCTGGAAACAAACCATCACCATCGTGTACTGAGCCTCAGTTAATCCACAATTTTTTTTTGTTTTTTGTAGGCTTTTAAGTACAGATCCTGGGTGAGTATGTGATGCATTCTTTTTCGTACAGTTTTCACTAATTTTTGTGTGCGCACATTTCTTGAACCAAGGGGCTGCAGCGGTTTATGCCAAGGATCTGCACTTCTGCAGCCTTTTAAAAATGCCACTTTTTATGAAACCTTGTAGAGGCAAGTTTAAAACAAATTCACGTTTCGCTTCCACTTTAGTTATAAAAAATCACACGTAATTCATCATGGTAATATTTTTTAGTAGCTTACTAAATTGAATAATTTTTGAAAAATCAGAATTAAATCAAATAATGATTTAAAATTAAGATTCCCGATAATTCCGTTCCGAATGCTCCTTGTTAAGTTGTAAGCGTTTAACAAAGGCCTTCCACCAAAGAACACCATATTGAAGAAATCTCTATAACTCGTAAACCATTGATCTGAATTTTATAATATTAATTTCATTTGAAAGATTAATTCAAAGCGGGCACTTACACTTTTACAAGTTTTAGATAATGTTAAAATCGCAACCATGGCAAATTATAGCTTTTCTAAAAAATATTAGATAGGTCTTTAATAATATTTTTTAAATATCTATAGCCATTGAGAAGTTTTAACGTTCGTATACCGAATTGGTCTTAAAAATAAAAATAACCGAACTTTGCGTCGTATAATAATAGACCCTTGTGCCGAATATTGCGTCGTATACTGAGCAAAAGCTCCCAAAAAGGGGACCGAAAGCCAAAAAGGTTGTACACCGAGTTGGTCGTGTACTAGGGTGGTCGTATGACGGGGCACCACTGTACATTATTTTTTGAGTGACACATTTTGATATAATATTATTAGTTTGAGCGATATATTTACTATTTCTTCGCGACATCTATTTAAACGCATTTAACTTAAAAGGGAGCACCCCTTGAGAGAGACTTGTCCAATATCTTTCATACATTTGTAACTTCAAATAAAACAAATATTTGTATAATGGTTTGACTCGTTTGTATATTGACACATTTCCCGTTGGGATTTTTATTCTCAAGTTTCAAGAGCTGGGAAAATTTGTATATTTTAAATATTTGGCTGACAACATTTCTCTGTTTCTCTCTTGTTCGATCTGTTTCAAGATCAAAAGTTAAACCAAATTTAACCACTACGGATAAATTTTTAACTTTGAAGCAGTCAGTCAGTTTGACATTTTTATTCATCTCAATTATTAACTTTGTATTTTTTGTGTTTTTTAACCAATTAAAATAATTTGTGTGTGAAAATTGAATGTAAACTTAAAAATTTCAACAGCTATAAAATTAAAACTAAATATCTCGTTTTAAACGGTTTGGCTGTGCGACTTAGATGTGGTTAAAATGATGAAGTAGTTGTGAACAAATATTTAAAATTTCATAAGTACAATCCACTAGTAACTCTTGGTCTATTGACTGATCGAAAACACAACGCGAACATGTTAGCTACATCTTTGGTGCTGAAGGAGCTGGTATTGATGTAGGAATATCCTTCAATTTCGCGTTTATTCCTAAAATATTTCCAAAATTGTTTTCTTTGATTTTTCTTGCATTTGATCGAGATACGACCTGTATTTTGATTTGAAATAAATTTAAAATTCGGTACTATATGGTATTTTTTCCGCTTCTAAACCGCTTTTTAACATTTTGGCTTTCGACTTCCGATTTTTTTAGTTAACTAGTTCATCATCGAACCACTGACGAGAGCACTTTCTAGTTTACAGCACATAGGTATATAAAGTTCGAAGCCTTGCAACACGATATCATTAAATTTATCAATATTTTTATTTATATCATTATAATTGAGAGATATTTCCCAGTTGATTGATTCTAGGTAACTTTGTAGCCCCGCACGGTATATTTTTTTGAAGTTGCATTTGATTGGTTGTAGGTGTTCCGAACTCGCCATTAAATTATTTAAGCCAAATACAATATCTAAAGATTTGTGATTGATATCATTTAGATAAAAGGTAACACTGAATCCATGAATTTTTAAAGTGTCAATGTCGTTGCTGAATACAAGATCTAAGATCTACTATTATTAGCAATGGTGTTTATTTGGTTCAGACAATCGTTTTGTAGTTTAATTTGATGTTATTAAAGTCAATGTTTCGCAACGAGCTGAGACTTTTAATATTTTTTACACTATTTGCCGTAGGCACTTGGCGAAACACACTTACACTTAATAAACACGGGAATAAAAATTAATCTAGTCGCCTACCTGGTATCATCCTTCCCCTTTTTTATTAATTTTTCCGGATGACTAACAGTTGGTTGGACGATCAATAGATTAATTTTTATTGCCTATTTTTTGTCCCTCCATCTTTTATTTATTTTTTGCTTTTTTCTACTATATATAAAAAAAAATTACTTTTACAAATCAGTAGATACTCCTGATGATGACCTAACAAGTCGAAATCGATCGAGTGGTTTTTTAAACTTTTTGAACAAGTGTTTTAATTAAAATATTCAAAAATCTAATTTTGCGAAATAAAAAACAAGTGTTTAATAAAATGTGTTTATTAATGTGAAATTCTATTTACTTTTCCAAATCAATGTGAAATTAATGGTTCAAATAGCACAAAAAATCAAAATTGATGTGGTTTTGTGTATGTATTGGAGATATTAAATAGAATTTTGAAGTTTAGAAATGGCACGTCAAAACGACACCAATTGTGCACTCCACTATACGAAATTATATGTATATACATATTTTCGAACGAATAATCGTCAGATATTTATTAATTAACGATTAAAATATATTTCAATTAAATTTAAAACTCATGCTTTAATTTATTAGTAATTTAACACACCAATTGACGTTCATACAAAAATTGACGATTCATTTTGTGTTGGTATTTCTCCATCAAAAAAAAAATTACGAAAAAGTTTACATTTTTTAAAATTGATGTACATCAAAAAAAATTGATTTTTTTCTGTCAAATAGAACAAAATTTTTGATGTATGTACATCAATTTTTTTTTTTGCCGGATTTTGGTAAATCGAATTTCACATAAGTGATACTTTTAATTCAATATCCGTAAGTCCTTCTTTTTTGGCACATAGGACAAGATAGAGAATCTATGCAATATGTTCTGGAGTCGAAGCACTTCCAACTCTTTCGCGGTTCGCTTTTCACTCCTACCTTACGCATTGCTTACCAAACAAATCGAGGACGTACGGCTATAGGTCCGAATTACGTTGAACCATCTGCGCTGCATAGTTGTGTTCATTTTCATAACCGATCGTAATCAGATGATGAAAACAACTCCTTTTGCATCCTGTCACTATCGGGATTTCCCGATCCAAACACCAAAACTTTAACCACTGTGCCGTTCACTCAAGATCCAGTTTAATCGGATTATAATCAAATATTAAGTTTATTATAACATAAAACTAGTTTTGAGAATTTGACCACCATTGGCTCTAGTTTCAAGATGTTCCTTAAGATGTTACACACTGGGTAAAAAGCGATTAATGTTTCAATTTCTAAACTATGGCTAGTTACTTTTAAAAAGTAAATAAGAAAAAATAAAAAATGTATTTATAAAAAAAAAAAAAAAAAATCAAAATAAAAACAATTATTTTGGCTGAAGTTGATTACGGTGACTACCATGGTTTGATGAAATTTTGGTTCTGGTCAAATTTTATGTAAAATATAAATCAAATGTATTTATTATATATTTTAAAAATTATCCAATATAAAAAACAAACAATTTAATAATTTTAAGCGATTATTTTTCCAGTCCATCATCGTTTGAAAATGTTACATCGAAATGGTATCCAGAAATTAAACATCATTGTCCAGATGCACCAATAATATTAGTAGGTACAAAAATTGATTTACGAGAAGATCGGGAAACTTTAAGCGCATTAGCCGAACAAGGATTATCACCATTGAAACGTGAACAGGGCCAAAAATTGGCAAATAAAATTAGAGCTGTTAAATATATGGAATGTTCCGCACTAACACAACGCGGACTAAAGCAGGTATTTGACGAGGCAGTACGAGCAGTACTACGACCTGAGCCACAAAAGCGCCGTCAACGAAAATGTGTTGTAATGTAAAATTTATAATTTTCAGTTATTATTATTATTTTATTATTATTATTTTAATGTTACACTTTTTATATTTAGTTATTTTAACTGACAATTTTTTTCTGATATTTTAGATTATTTTATATAGATTTTTTTACAAAGAAAATAAGAAGAAAAGTAATTCATAATGATATTATTAACCTCAAATTGCGGTGCCATTTTATTAAATGTTTTATCTAATTTTTAGGCCTAAATAACAAATAAAAAGAAACAAATTGACTGAATCAAAAAATAAATCTAGTTAAATGTTCCATTTTGACCCATATTATTGGGATGATAATTTTTCAAAAGTTTATTTAAAAAATTATCTCCTTTATTCGATAACTGTAACTTTGAAGTTAACATAACGTCTCACAAATAATAAAATAAAAACTCTAGAAATCACAACACTGGGCATTTATTATATTGTTTTTTTACTTAAATTAATTTTTTATATATATTTTATCTCATTACATGTAACAATAATATAATTTTTTTTGATTTACTAAAATTACAGTAGTTTTATATTGTTTATTTAATAATGTACTTTGGGTTTGTTTTGTTTTATTTTTTCTATTTAAATTTTAAATTTTTTACTAACAAAACAATCGACCATTCAAACCACAAGAAATACAATTCATTATAAATCTTCATTTAAGTTGAAACAGAAAAAAATGTTATAAGATAAATATAAATTCTATTGCAGCTTTTGATATTTTAGGTATTTTTTAAAATATGCATTTATACTTTCATACATGGATAAAAGTACGAGTACAGCACAATCAAAATTCCTTAGTTTTATTAGTAAACACAACTATCAATAAATAATTGAATTGTTGTTGCAGTTTGTTCAAAAATACAAGAATCTCTACCTGGCAGTTTATAGATACGTTTATAAATTTAATTTCACAACTTCCGATGTCAGAAATAAAATTTATGATTTCGACAAATTTCGTTAATCAAATTACCTCCACCGAAGGTAGAAATAATTTTGGCTTTACTTTGGAAACATAATTTCCTTCACGATTTCTTTTGTTGTTAGAGTTGTTTTTCTTGGACTAGGCGATACTTATCATAGTGTTCTAAAACGAAATTTTGTGTTGAACAACTATCGTTGAATAAACCAAATAATTTTTAAATTTTTTAGTTAAAATTTAAATTTTTAACTAATTCACATAAGTTTTATAATACGCGAATTTAAAATGTGCTAGATTTAATAAACTGTTCTTGTAATTACCATTCTTACCATTTATGAGGATGAGAACATTGCTTAATTCTTGGTTTTAAAATTGCTATGTATGTATAACGAAAACATCTTGTGCATCTAATCGTCACCTCAAAAATTTGTTGTAACTCATTTCATACAGAAGATACCATTGTATCAGGCGTGTCGAATTGGTAAAATCACCTTGGGTTGGCACTATTTGGTACTAAATTTTTGTAAAATTCAAAAATCTAAGCATTACAGACAAAAAATAAAAGACAGAAAGCTTTATACACAATTTATCTGTGGCAATTTAACATAATCACTTAAGTCGAGATAAGTGGTTATGTTTAACTATATTCTAATCGATAGCACTACCCGTTTTTATCTTTCCCTTCAATTTTTCATCAAAATCCGACTATTTTTGACCGAGGTATAAGCAAAAAACAAAACCACTTATGTTTTTTTGTAAGTGTTTGGTATTTATTGAAAACCACTTAATTGATCATTTTTGACATTGTAGCATGAAATAAGTGATATTTAAAACAATATTTTTATTTGTAACATCAAATATAAATTTAGAATAAACACTTATCTTGAAATAAGTATTTATTTTGGATTTAATTTTGCGTTTGGTATTTACTTAAATCGATGAGTTTTTTTTCTAAATTCTAATTAAAACAAAAAATCTAAAATTGTGAACCCAGAGCATGTAACAAATGCTTGAGAGTGTCAAAAACGTAGTTTCAAAAATCCTGATACCATGGATTCAAAAATAGTTTAGTTATGTCCCATAATTTTTTCACAAATTAATTTAAAATTTAAATTTGGTCCCCTGAAAAGTAGCTAAAAAATTGATAAGTTGAATCGCTCACCTCGCGCTGTCATTTTTGGTACAACATCAACACTCACAACAATACTATTGTATTTTCCTTTTAAAAATAAAGCCAATAATAGTTTAACTTTAGTACTTGGAGTTTAAGTGCTACGATTCACATATGTACTTCAATTGGAACTTATTTCTCAAATAAGTAGCCAATTAGAGACAATTTCGCGAAAGAAATTTTTCTTACAAGATCGTTTAACAATGCTAGTAAAAATTCGTGTGACATCTAACAATACCTGGGTGAATTAACGATCAATTTAGTTAGTCGGCGATTAACGATCAATTTAGATAAAAAAATCGGCGTCAGGCACACAGCATAAAATGTAGTTTGAAAAGTCTTCTGAGGCACACAACATTAGCAACGGACTCAAACAAATTTTCCTAATGTCAAGTTACAACGTGGCTGAAGTCGGATAAAGTGTTATTTTTAAAAAATTTTCTGGTGGGAAGAGGGGAAGTGGTTTAAAAGGTACATGGCAAGAATTTTGGAAGTACCGCCACTTTTTCTATCATGATTCATATTTATATTCAATATTTATTGACGAGAAATTTGAATGTAATGTGTTGGAAGTTATTTTTTTAGTTTGTGAAATTACAAAATAAATAGAGTAGTGGCAGTTTGTGTGCAACCCCCATACGCAATGGTAACAACATCGTAGTAAAATAGTTTAAGAAACATTTGTATTTCGGAAACGCAAAAAAATTCAATTTTGGACAGATGAAATTACCGGGGTGGATTAATGACCAGGAGTAATGACCGACGTGGTAGCGATCGGGAGAGGGGAGGGTAATGAACCGAGGGAAGAATATTGACTGGAGGGAGGGGTATTGACCGGAGGGAAGCGATTGACCGGGGGGAAGGGTATTGACTGGAGGGTAATTGGCCGGGGGTAATGATTAAATTTCCTGTAAGATTGGTTATGATTATTTATTTTTTTTGCAGAATTTTAATTGAATTTTTGCTTCAGAATATTCACGCTTTAAGCAACCGCTAAATCAGCACCTTTACAACAGATGAAAGTTATTCCTAGTTATCACGTGAATTAATATTAGGCCATAATTACTGGGTAAATCAATTTCAAAAACAATTGTTTCAAATAATTGAATTACTAACATTCATATTTCGTTAAACTACTCCTTTATTAAAGCGGATGAACATTATCCCCCCGATTCTAACGTACAGTCACAGACGTATTTTCAGTCTTAGCGAATAGTTTTGTCTTAACGAAGACTAGATACTTTAAATTCGTATTCTGCACTTAGTCTTATCTGTAAGTAGTCTTAAAAAATTGTCTTCGTTAATATCAGCGAAATAGGTGGTCTTAAGACGACTGTTCGAGTGCGAATTTTTGTGCGGATATTTAGAATCGCACTTTTCCACTAATCAAATTACGCCCATAAAAGATAAAACATTTTTAACTTTAAGAAAAATATTCACAGACGATCAACCTAATCATAAAAAAATATAAAATTGTGAGCTACATCGTGCTCAATAAATCGCTATAAAAGTGCGATTCTAAATATTCGCACAAAAGTTCGCACTCGAACAGTCGCCTTTAGGAATCATAATTTTGACATTTAAACAAAAACAATAATTATATGTATTTGACTATAAAAACCGGAAAAATTGTTTAAAATACAATATTATGTACTCTCTCAGCATATATTTAACATAAATATGAGTTTTTTTTAATAATTTCGAATTGAACTGTCGCTTTTCGTTCATAAATTTGAAACAATATGTTAAAATTTTGGTTTCGACAGCTCTACAAAAGTCTTTGGAGAGTTTCTAATATATGATTTAAGACTACTGTCTTCAGAATTTCAATGAAGACTTTAGTCTAAAAAATTAAAGTCTTAACAAGAAAGTTTTAGCTAAGATAGTCTTAGTAGTCTTATCGTCAGAATCGGGGGATATGTTTCCGTTCCTGCTCTACATTTAAAACTTTTATTCATGTATGAATAGTATTGTAACGTCTAAATCTAACATAAGGCAGCTAATACAAATACAAAACAGTAAGCACATCACACATTTTAATTGAATCTTTTTATTTTTAATAATGAATCTCGTTTATATTCCTTTTTTATCCATGCCATTCTGATATTATACAATATTTTGATTGTGTTCAAAAGTAAGCAAATATCTAATTTATTTTCTTCGTAAAATTTTAATTTGTTTTTAATTTTAATTATCTACGCTATAATTAATGATACGCTTTATTCTCAATTACGACATCATCAAATTAAGTCATATTACAAATTTGTTAACGTAGTTTAAGTAATTGCTTCTGATATTCTCTATTTTTTTATAAAAAAAATAATTTTTGTCAATTACCTAATCCATTATATAAGTTTCTACTTTTGGTTTTAGGAAGTTTCATAATTAGTTTTTATCTTATGATGAGTTCTAACTATGTTTAGAATTATTTTATTACAGTATCACAATTATTGAAAATACATTAAAACGAAAAAACAATGAAATATTTTATTTGATAAAAAAAAAACAAATAGTGTAAAATAATTTAAGCTAACTAATAAAAAAATAATAAAAATTCAGCAGCAAAGTTTTAGATACAAAGTAATTATATTTTTTTATGAGATAAACATGCTTAATACCAAAGTTATTTAATTTCTGTATTCTTTAATTTTAAGAACAAGGTACGAAAATTAGAGATCTATCACAATGAAATGAATTATGAAGCAAATAAGAAATTAAGAATTCTAGTCACCGTTATCAGGCTCGGCTTACGAGTTACAAAAATAAATAATAAATTACCTTATGAACCCGGAAACAATTTTTTGTTCAGCCATTCGTCACACGAGCTTTAAAAAAAATTGTTTTTCTTAAAATTTAATCGGATTTATATAATATGAGGTGAAAATTTTTAATTAAATTTCTATGTTAGAGAAACATTTTTCAAACTTTATTTTTCGATCAATAATAAATATTATATATACTTATTAATTATTTGTAAATTCCGAAATTTGTATGTAATTTAGTATAGTCATTCAATCACAATCTCATTAAAACAGAATTGAACATAATAAAAATACTCTTAGATTAATTATATAAATAGAAAGAAGTATATTTTATTTTATAAAACAAAATCACAACAAAAATCTAATTTGCATCTTTTTTAAAAGAAATATAAAAATTAATTAATAACTACTTCAGCATACATGGATTTAAATAATTATATTATCTTAATTTTTTATATAATTCAATTGTAAAAAAAATCATAGTTAAAATAATGTAAGTGAACTAGTAATCTTGTTAATTTATATAATATTGTATTTGTATCATTGTTTTTTTTACAACATATTTACTTATAATTTTTTATATTTGAAACAAATAATTAATTTTCACTTTTTTCGTCTCTAAATTAAAATTATGATTTCTCGAAAAAATGTATTTTTTTATTTTATTAAAAATGGTAAAAATTATAAATCTATATACTAAAAACAAAAATTGCTAAAACAAAGAAAAAGTGGTTTATAGTTTATAATAAAATATTTGAAAAAATATTTTTATTATTTTGAGAGAGATGCTCAACATCTATTGAAGAAACATTTTCATTGTACGAGTGCATACGTGATGGTCAGAGGTTTAACATTATCCAAGGACATCCACGGTATTGTCATTACATACTACAATTCCTACCTACTATTCCAAAGAAGTCAACGATTGTTATTTTCGGAATTCAATAAAAGAGACTACAATTTGTGAAATTTTCCAGGTTATTTACGATAGATCATCTTTCGAGGCCTTACACATCGAGAAGTATTAGTTCAATTTGGCCCAGATAACCACTGATTCTTCAAATGCCTGATGTTCGGTATTAGTGTTACTTCAGCCAGCGAGTGTAGCGGACGATCATCGTCAAACAATACATATTACTTTCGGATGGTGGTAAATGCGATTGATATCGATGTGAAGCTCATCGAAACGTTCGCTTCGTATGTGCCGGTTTTTCTTTTAACGTGCTTTGTACGTTGCACCTTTGACATGTTAAGCAGTTTTTGGCCCAAGAACGTATTTGCTGGCAAAAAAAAAAAAAAATTTGCCAACTTGTGTTGCTCTAATACCGGGATGAGATACGTTATGATATGATTTGTAGGGGTCCCATTTGAAACGCGATACTTCAAAACGCGATATGAATGAGGTCTGTTATGAAATTTTTTTCGATTTCGTACAATACGAAATCGTAAATTCGATCCTCCGCGAATATTCCTATTATGAAACTTTTTTGTCGTAAATATTTAAGACTATCAACTATGATATCTAAGACCATGAACTATGCTATTTTGTGTTGGTTTTAGTTAAATAATAAAAGTTTCAAATTAATTGTAATAAATTAAACTAGTCAATTATTATAATATACATAATTGAGAAACTTAGAAAAAAAAATAATAAGTAAACATTATTGTTTTCGAAAATACGATATTCGTCACCTATAGAGCAGTCGAATATTGACATTTGATTTTCGTAAATTTCGTAAAATATAGGGCGGATATACGATTTTCGAATTTTACGAAAGCAAATTTCATTTCATACATAATACGAATTTTCGCGGCGGATCGGATTTTACGAAATCGAAAATGTTTCATAATAGGCCCCCTGTACAAAATGCGATAGGTACAAAACGCGATATTTGTTTATAGGAATTAAGAAATCGATAGGAGCGGGATTTTAGGATCGGGTTATGTCAGGCGGGCGGGTGAAGGGGAAATTTAATTTCAGTTTATAGGAATTAAAAAATCGACAGGAGCGAGAGTATAGGACCGGGTTATACCAGGCGGGTCGCTGCTTTCCCGTTGCTTTGCAATGCACATTTCGAAATATCGCGTTTCGAGCGGATCCCAGGATGACTGTTTTGAAATATACCGATATCGGATTTTTTCCGATATCGAAAAATCCGGTCCGCTGCGAACTTTTCTATTATGAAATTGCTTGGTCGAATTTGCTAAATATAAGCATGAAGTTAGCAATAATGCGTTTTGTAATTGACTTGAAGTTGCTAAAGTTTATTTTGTTGTTGTTTTTGTTTTAATTGGAATGACTTGTCAGATGAAATTTATTTCATTTTCTATAAAATTCTGCGTCTGAAATATATGTTGGTTTATAAATAAAAAGGTTATAAATAAATAATTTTTACTTTTTACGCTATTTGCCGTAGGCACTTGGCGAAACACACTAATACTTAATAAACACATTTTATTAATCACTTGTTTTCAATTCTGCGAAATATAAAACAAGTGATTAATAAAATGTGTTTATTAAGTAAATAATTTTTTGCGATTCCCTCATTTCGTTCTATAAAACCAACAAGTAACTCAAATTGTCCTCCAGTTATTGTTGTCGTCCTAATAAATTCAAAATAAATGAATATGTTTTAATTAAATATATTATACATACTTACATTATAAATATGGTTTTATTAAATTTTTTAATTTTTAAATTTCGTAAAAAGGCTGCGTACCAATTGTCGGGTAAAAGTCAATTTTAAGTACATTTTTCGGTGAATTCATTTATTTCTGAAAAACTCTATGGCAAACTGGCAAAATTGCCCACTGTTAGTACACATCCATTGATTGAAAGTCGAAGAAACACACATAGTCGATAGCAATAAATGAATTTCGTCAACTAAATATCAGTCGGATTTTGACATTCGATTTTCGGAAAATCCGATTTCGTTTTCTCGGTTTAGTTTCATAATAGCGGATTTTTCGATACCGGTTTTTTAATGAATGGGCGCTGAATACCAGTTGAAACATCACACAAAATATTATTGTCAGTTTCAAAGATTAGAAATTTTTGAAAGATCAAAGTTGAATTTGATTCAGCAATCTATCTTGGTAAAGTCTTGTCCGAACAGTATTTGTTCGAATCAAGATGAAGGAGCAATGAGCACTATAACAACAACCTCGTTTCGTGGATTTGATCATCTACTCCCGCGAGGCGATACAATCCCAAATAAATCAAGCAAATAACCACCGCTGACAATAAATAGAAATTCAAATTCCATGCAAAATAAAATCATTTTTAAATTATCAAAAGGTTATAGTAGATACTAAAGACTACGCATTAAAAACATGTCCATCGGTGTTAAAATCAACATAGTTAATATCGCAATTGATAAAAGAATAAGCACACTTCTTTAAGTACGAAAGTTGTTAAAAGAAGTTATTTTGTTTTTAAAACTCACAATAATTGATGATGTACCGCCAATTTTGGTAGATGTATAATAAGTAGGGTTGCCTAAGGTTATAAGTGATGCTCGAGTACGTGAAATCGCCACATTGATTCGCTTTATATCATCGACTCATCCAATAGCACTTTGCCGGTTTTTAAACGCCAATTGTTTCGTTGAGCGTACGGTAGAAATGAGTATAATCTGCCTTTCTTGTCCGTGGAATTCTTCGACTGACCCAACTTTTAGGGTTTTTATGTCAGACTCCTCGAATAGTCTTCGGATAGCTTGATGATGAATTCAAATAAATGTGTTGCCTCGGCTGAATTTAGAATTTAACAAGGATGGAGTGTCGGTGAGTTGTACATTTTGACAAAGTAATCCGTGCAAAAAAACGAAAATATTTTTTGCTCGATCGTGTCACTGTGCATATTCGATCAAAATTATTAGATACCCTTGCTAAATTTTTAACGAATCATTTTAATTAATAAAATAATAATAATCACTGTTTGACTTCAAGGCACAAACAATTTAACAGGTAGTCGAAAAGAGAAAATTTATTTTCCCATTTCTATAAAAATTTAATTTTTTTGATTCAGAGCCATCTATTGGCGTAAGTAGAAACTACTTTAAGAGTATTGTGAAAAAAACTATGAGTTCTAAGGTCGTGTCCCAAACACCGACTTATTTCAAACTTATTGACTTATTTGACGCCATCTTGAATAAGTCGATCAAGTCGTCCCAAACGATTTTACTGACTTATTTTGACAGATATAGCAAACAACAAATGTTTTAGGAATTTGTTATTTAATAATTAAATAAAAAAATTAAAATACACAAAAAATAATTTATTTTAATGAATTATTTAATAAATAAAAACATAAAAATGTGTCTACGCCTACGTCTAAAACACGATGAAAATTTATTATTGCAGCTGGAGATGCGCGAAATGCGCAAGCTACAATTTTTGTTACGCAAGCTACACCTCTATTAATCATCTTTTTATATCTCTAAAATCTATTAATTATATTAATTTATTAAGATAATATTGTACTAATAGTTATTAATTAAGTGAAATATCACTAATGTTTGAAAATTATTAATAATATTTGATAATTTGTTGAATTTTTCATGTAATTATTGACATCTAGGTTTAAGTATTAGAAGTGGTTTTGTAACAGTTTAGATTTACTACGTATATATTAGGGATTCAATCCGGATCGAATCAACTTAGAGTTAACTTTGGATTGAAACTGAATTATCTTTTCTAACGTATATATTGGCGGATTATGTTGGGATCGAATCGAAACCGAGTTGAGGTAAACGTCAAAAAAAAAATTCTAAATACATATTTCTATATTTATTTAAATTAAAACAAAAATAAAAATATTTAAAAAATTTTATATATATATACGCAAATAATCGTAAACGAAATAAAAATGGCGTTGTTTTATTATTAATATTTTTATAATCATTTGTTGTTGTTGTTTTTCGACTCGATTCCGTATATATTGGCGTTTATAAGGATTGAGCTAACTCGATTCTACAAATTTGGTGGATCGAATCGAGTTAACGCGAAGATAACTCGATCCCGTATATATTGAAATTTCGATCCGGGTTCAATCCGGATTGAATTCTTAATATATACGTAGTAATTTATAAGAGATTCCTTTTATAACAGTGTTGTCTAGAACAGAATATGCCTAATGATAGAGATTGTTTCATCTGTGTTTATGTAAATAGTGCAACGATGAACACCATGGTGAAGGTGGATTTACATATCCGACGATTTTTCGGCGAAGCTGCTTGCCGCAGAAAATTCGGTGAACGCTATATTATCAATTATTTACATATTCGACGAATTTTTTTCACACATACATACACAAACAATATTTTGCATACAATGTGAAGTCGTAGAAAAAATAAAAAAAACATAAGAATTTTTTTTTATCTATGTGTGCTGTGACTTCGCGCCGAAAAGATAAATTTTGTTCATGTCTTCGTCGTGCCGAAAATTCGGCGAAGAAGTTCTTTCTGATTGGTTGAATGTGTCACGTGATGTTCGGCGCAGAAAAATTGCCGGATATGTAAATCCACCTTGAGTCTTAATTGAGATGCTGCACTCGAAAAGCAAAGTGAATAGCGAAAATATTGTTATGGTGTTTGCAGTGAAAAGAAATTGTATATGGTGGAATGTAGATTAATAAATAATTGTTGAATTAATTGCTGTTGGTTTAGCGTTGAGTGGATATTTGGAAAGTTATTTTAAGAATATTTCGGTAATTCATAGGGCAAACTAATTGTTGTTGTAAACCGTTTATAGCGGTACTCACATTCCTGTGATATGAACAGGATTTGACAGGGCAAATTAGTAACAATTCAACCGGGATTTTGAATGATTTGGTGAACGTCGGGGGAGTCGGTGTTTGTGGTGAATGAGTATGACGGTTATGGTTTCAATAATTTTGGTGCAGGGATTATTTATGTAATGGAGAATGATAGTAAGTGTCTGTGCGAATTGGATAAAAAGTTAAAAATTTTAAGTGTGGTTAAAGTAAAAATAAATTTTTAACTTTTTAACTGTTTGCAACTAGTTAAAATTTTGACGTTTATGACTTGACACGATTGTGAAAAAATAAAATTTAAAGTTAAATATAGAAAAGTGAATATAATATTAAAAAAAAATCATAACATTTATTATTAAATAAATTCTATAAAGTGTAAAAAGGATGAATATTTCTTAATATATTGCTTGCCAATTTAAACTCGATTATTTGTCTTATACCAAAAACATCTGAACCTGATTGCACAATACATATTATGATTCAAAACAAAAAACGAAGGTATTTGGAAGTCATTATGTTTATTTATGAATCATTAAATCATTAAACAAATTTCAGCGTACAAAATATTTACAAATATCGGTAGTGTCAGCTACAAGTGAGTCTATTTTAAATGGTTGCGAAACAGAAACAAAGAGATCGTTACGGATTAACCATAAAACCTGTAAATTGATTTTGGCCATTATGCCAGACAAGCATCACGATTGGTCCATAGAATACGAATTGTTAATATTTCTGTACTGGATGGCTTTAGGTTGCAGCTACAGAGTTGTCGGAAACTTTTCAGGGTTGAGTCGCTATACTATTAGGGATATAATTTACAAAATGTTACATTTTTTTGTGAATAAATGAGACACGTTGTAAATCTACCAAAAATATGATGAATTTAAAGTAATTGGCACGAAATTCTGTTCTCGGGCAAGGTGTTCAATATTTAAAAATGCAGTTGGCGCAATTGATGGCTGCCACATTAAAATAAAGTGTCCCATACAAAAGCACGATGAATATATAAATTATAAAGGTTTTTATTCTATTGTGCTTCAAGCCTGTCGTTGATAGTAACGGAATGTCCCGCAATTATTTTATTTGCTAACCTGGATCAGTGCATGATACTCGCATTTTGCACAATAGTCTTATATATCGACGACACACATTTCCTCCCAAAAACTATTATTTTTTAGGGGATGGAGGATACGCCTGTAAATTGGACCCTTGTGCCATAATCACACCTTATAAAAATCCAACTGAAATCCAAAAGAAGTTCAATACAGTTCACAGTAAAGCCAGAAATATAGTGGAATGTGCTTTTGGAATAATGAAGAGTCGTTGGTGTAATATATTCTATAAAGTCTTGGAACAAAATATTAAAAACTGCGTCAAGGTCATTACGATAGCTTGTATATTACATAACATATGCATTCTCGGGGATGACGTTAATATAAATTTATTAGAAACGCAACAAGATTCGGAAAATATCGAACCAATAAACGAAACAGTAAATGACAGTAGCAAAGGAATTAGATTTAGGGACTTATTATTGTAATTGCTTTTAAATGGAGAATGAATAAAGTCATTTAAAGAAAATATCTTATAAAAATTGTTTTATTTATTATATTTTATTCACGAGGAGTCTTCAGACTAAGAGATGAGTAGATTTGTAACATCAATATCGGGAAATTGTTTTTAAACCATTTGGCCAAATATGGTAAGCGCCGAACTAATTTTATTATCGATTTTCCGACTTCCTTTCTATAGAAGCTTACTATTGTTTTCACATTTACACATTACCTTATTTTTTAGAGAATCAGTGTACGTACGATAAAAAAATTTAAGTGATCACCAGTTAAAAATTGTGTTGTGAATAAAACGTCAAAATTTTAACTTTTTAATTTTTTATGCGCTTTTTATTTTCGTTTCGCACACACACTAATACAATTTTATTCCGAAAACGTGATAATAATACTGAGGCGGTATGTTGTACCATCACTACGAATGGAAATTCGAAAAAAGTCGAATGGCGGTATGTTGTATCATTTTCGAAAAGCAAAAATGATACAACTTTCACTTTTTGATTCGACTTTTTTCGAGTTTCGACTTTTTTCGATTCGAAGTGATGGTACAACATACCGCACCTGATGCTGGAGGTGGTGAGTTGACAGAGAAAATCGAACACGTAGTGAAGCGCATGGATTATGTCGGTAAGTATGCCTTAAAGCAAAATTAGAAACTAACTGCATGTGCAGCGATGCTCTCAGATGTTGCCGAGTAGCAATTGTGGCAGCTACGTGTATCGGGATAGTGAGTTGTAACATGAACCAATCCCGCCCAGAACAAATTGAGACTGGTTAAGTGGTCCACTGAGCATTGGATGGCGTCCGTTGGCTAGGACCTTAAAAAGTATCTAGGGAGATACAAACCTGCGACTACGGTTGGTATGTCAGTTATGATTGCTAGAGTAACTGGAAGCGGTGATTGGCAATTCATAGGAAGGTTATCCAGTGTATTTGCAACGGTTCATGGACGTAAGGAGGATATATAGAACATATCTTCTAAGGTGGTTGATAGAACTGGTGGAAAGCAATGGTGAGCAAGAGCCATATGATGGACTATCGATATGGAGGATGGCTTATGGAAAAGATGCACATACGACGGCGGAAAAGATTACCAATAAAATGCTGGTCAAAGAGGGCGTTGGAAATGGGGGCATTGGCTGTTTTCGAGTATGCCGTATGTATGGAGGAGGCGTGTCGGATGCCAATGATATTCCGTGGTTCCACACTTTGATTCTTTGGTCGTAATTCTTTCCTCGTTCCCTTCCCAGCAAAATTTTTTTTTGATTCAACTGATTCTCGCACAACAACAAAAATAAATTTTTCAAGGACACCTTGTTTATTTGTCGTTTTTGGGTTAATTTTAGTTTAATTTGCACTTCGAGTGCTATAACCAAGGAAGCAGTTTTCGCAGCAAATAATAAACATTTTTTACTATACGAATAAATCAAAAACCATAATTTTACGCACATACATAAATAAAGAAACGCGCAAAGAAATCAAATGTAGACGGCGATTGATTTTTTGAAATCATTGAATCACGACCAAAGAATTAAAGTGTGGCGAGGCTCACATCAATGTCAGAAACCATATAAAACAACAGCTAAAAATGGGAGCACTTTTTTGTATAGTCATATCGCTCGTTTATACACACCTCTTGCTTTAAAAAAATATTTCCGAAAGATAGGACCGTACCGAAGATAGATTTAATTTCGAAATTTTCTGAAATTGGTTTTTTATTATTATAGTCATGTACAAATAATAAAATTCAAATGGTTTAAATTATAAATCACATTTTATTCGTTTAATTCATGTGATACCGCTTTTGTATGCAAATTTCTTCTTGCGATTTCTCTTAATATTTCAAATGCTCTCCTGCAAATATTTCGAATAAAAAAAAGAGTTCTTGTCGTCAAAACGTCAAACGTCAAAAACTCATAGGAACCAGTTTTCTGTTTACATTAATTTGATTTTCGAAAATTCGGAATTGAAGAAAAGACAGAAAATTTTTCTGTCTTTGTCACAAACGTAGAACTATTTTTGCTCTACCATATAGTTTTTGACATGTCGTATCCATGTAATATAGATCAGTGGGTTGAACGAATAGGCTTAGGAGGTGGGGAGTAGTGATACATTCTAGCCTATTGATTTAACGGCCATCAAACCCTTTTCGATTGGTGCCTTGAGTGAGACATTAATTCTGCATAGATTGGTCAATTAAAGATTATTAAATTAATGACATTTTTAAAATTAGTGACATCTAGATTTGAGCATGAGGAGTAGCTTTATAACGGTTTAATTCTACAGCAAATTATAGCAGTTTAGCCTGGAGCAGAACCGATTTTCGCGGATAATCTGGAATATTCAACGAGGTATACAAATACGAGCGCGAAACAAAATGAGTTCGTCTTATTCAGCTATGCTACACTATAATTTGGTTTTCTGGATTCAAACTAAGTCGCAATAGATTTTAATTTTTAATTTAAACCCTTATTTTAAATTAAATCATTAAATTTTCTTGTCTTGTTTTATTCTGTTCTCTCGAAAATAAAATTTAAACAAAATTCTACATCTCAAAAATGTCCGTAAATTTTTTTATTTTCATTTCAAATTTTTTCATTTCGGATTCACGGTCAAAATTTTTACGTCGCAGGGCAGCTGCGTAATAAAATGTTTGTCCATGAATCCGAAATGAAAAAAATTAAAAATAATAAAAAACGAACAAAAACAATTTAAGGACATTTTTGAGATGTAGATTTTTGTTTACATTTTATTTTCGAGAGAACAGAATAAAACAAGACAAAAAAATTTAATGATTTAATTTAAAATAAGGGTGTAAATTAAAAATTAAAATCTATTGCGCAGTATGTACATAGTTTGAATCCAGAAACCAAAATTGTGTGTAGCATGGCTGATTCTTCCCATTACTTCGTCCGTTTTCGTTTCGTTTCTTCTATATAATTATTTTAGTATGTTCTCATGTATTCAATTCGTTCGTTTCGGTCCGTTTCGTTTTCGTCTATATAACTAGCCCATTAGTCTTAGATAACGCGTTACACGATAGTTTAAATAACGGCAGTAGGTAGTGAGAAAATTATAAGTGGTGTTAAAGTGAAATTAGTGGTGTGATTAAAAATAATTGTAAATGGTGAATTAATAAATAATTATGGAAATTATTTGTTGTGTTGGTGATTAATAGCGGGTAAATTATTCGGGCGGGAATTCGTAACAATACTATAAAATTTGAAACCTTTGAATAGGTGTAAAAGTGACGTCACGCTTACGTTCAGTTGCATATATCAATATCTTATATAACGCAAACATTCAACTTTTGGAAGAACCTATCCATGGATTATAGGGAATTAGAGTCAAAATACAGATTCAAATTACCTTTTTAAACATCTTACCTGTTTCAACTAAAATGTGTACGTGTACTCACATTCAAAATAAATAACTCGGCTAGATTTAATAACAATTTTTTAATAAAAATTAAATATGAAATTCATTAACATGCAGTACACTAAGATCTTCAATGGTTAATTTTTTCGAACAATTTTCATTGCTGTACTCTAGACCTATTAGTTCCACTGCGAACGTTTGAATATAACCATTCCTAGAAAATATATGTTTAACAGTTGGTGGCACTTTTAATTGCAAGTACACAAATAAGGCAGGGGCAGCGACTTGACTTTCAATCACAACATGTGATACATTCAAGCTACACTGTTCGGATGTGATTTTTAACTGTAATTATTTAAAATAAATATTATATATATAGGTATTTATTTATTTATTTATTATTTTATAATGGTTTAGATGTCAAAAACAAACCGTTAGTTTAGGATCTGTAATTCCAATCGCATCCTTTAAATAATCTAATAATACGAAGTTACGAGAAACTGTTGTATTTGCTTCGTTTTGTAATCGAAGCTCTAGAAAACCAGTTTGACGTGTAATAACACCTTCAAGTAAGCCGCCTAAGTCTATTGGCTTTGGTTGAAACACTGAATTTGGTAGCTGAAAATAAAAATTTAAATTTAAATTCAAGATCGCGATTATTCAACGAGTATCTTGTTAGCTTACTACTGTGGCTTTTATATGTACTTGTCCAAGTTCATTAAGTTTATCAAATTTATACACTATTATTTTTATGGTAAATATGTTTTGCGATTTATCATCATCATCGCGAATAATATTAAGGCATAATTGGTTTTGGGAATTTATATGGCCGAATACATAAATCGGAGCTAAAAATTCTCTTGCCCAATTATGAAGTATCTGCAAAAATAAATTGTGATTAAATTAATTGTAAATACGCCAAATTTTATAAATTTACTTTAAAAAGGCCAAAATGGTCAATACTTGACCAGGATGGAGCCACCCACACATCATTAAGTTGCCAATATAAAGCACCCATGGTATTCATAATACCGCCACGCGATCCCCTGCAATCCAATATAATATAAAATAAATTAGCCTTGTAATATTTTTATTCTGATAAGCAAATTTACCGATAGACTTCCGTTTCCGTTTTTACAACCATGGCTTGGCTTACTTGACTAAAATATATAAAGATTGCCAAGTAGTTGGGATGATTTACATTTGGTAATTTTAAATGTCTCCGAATCAGAGTGACAATGGGATGGTCTACATAGGGAAAATGTTGCCGGTGCAACATTAAATCACCTAAATCATCATTTTTTCCAATTGTTGCGTTCCAGCTAAGTAATGCTGGATAGCTTTGGAATCCGTATTCAGAACAAAATCTTGGTTTTCGATAAATATTTGGATTCCATCCGTCTAAGTCATAATTATAGTAGTGTACTAAAACAAGATTTATTTAATATTTTGTTGTCTTATGTTTAACTTAATAAGCCTACGTACTGTCGCCAAAATGATCGTCTTGCGGATTACGCGATATGTAATTATCGAGGATATTCTGCTTTCCATTTGACGGCGACGAGGTTAAAAATTCTCGGGATTTGTCATTCAATTTAACCACTTGTTTCACTACATTTACATAAAGTTGCCGGTACTCGTCTGAAAATCGATCAAATTCATAACTTGTGCCGTACCAATTTTGTACTAGTGCCGCTTCGTTTTCGTTATTACCCGCCCAAACCGCAATACTGGCATGTGATTGTAGTCGCCTGACGTTTTGTTCGATTTCTTCACGAACTGAACTATTCAAAAATCAGTCATTTAGTTTTTAGATTTAATATTTTAATTTTTTTTAATAGTTTACTTACTTTAAAAAAGGTCGGGTGGCCGGGTACATAGCACACGCGAACATCATATCTTGCCAAATTAGTATGCCATAAGTGTCAGCTAAGTCATAAAAATGGTCGTGTTCGTATAATCCACCGCCCCAAACTCGCATCATATTTATATGAATATATTTAGCAGATTTCATCAAATGTTGAACATATCTATGATCGTTCGATTTTTCTGGTAGAATGCTCGATGGAATCCAATTTGACCCTTTCATAAATATGTCTTTACCATTCACCCGGAAAAAGAATGAAAGTCCATTGTCCATCGGCTGTTGTATTAATTCAACAGTACGGAATCCTATTCGAATAATTTTTTGTGCTCTCATATAACGTATACGTTGGTGATACTCATTTTCACTTTCGAACATAACATGTAAATAATAAAGAGGTTGTGAGCCATGACCGTTTGGCCACCAAAGATCTACATCATATTTATTAATATTGATCTGCATTTCATATACGAGTAATCCATTTAGAGATTGTTCTTGAATTTTCGTCTCAAATATTTTATCGATGTCACTGAAAGATGTAGACAATCGGAATAAGTGGTTAAAACTGTTATACAAGTTCAGTACTTACGGTAAATCTACGATTAAATCCCCCCGCACATGGATACTATCAAATCCTGTTTCAATATAAATTTTTAGTTGTACAACGAAATTATCATTCTGATCGATTATTTGATAGTTTACATCACGAATAAATATTGCATCGTAGTACTCGAGCACAACTGGTTTCCAGATGCCAACTGAAGGCGCCGCCAAACCCCAGTCCCAAGCAAAACTTGCTTGCATTTTACGTAACATATTCATGTGACAGAAACCATTGTAACGTTTAACCGGACACTCCGGTGGTATTGTTACATTAATCGAAGAAGCCATTCGTTGCGCCTCTAGTATTGGTGATTTAAAAGACACTGTTAAATAATTCTCATCTTTTAGGATGCCCCGAACATCAAAACGATAACGCAAAAACATATTATTGGTTTTTCCCAGGTTTACATTGTTTAGGTTAATGTTTGAGATCGTGTCAACTCCTTGAAATGTTAGTACGATATGTCGCCTATTTAGTACCTTATCTAATTAAGGGGATTAAGGAAAAAGAAAATTGGTTAGTTATTGTAGAACATTTCAAGATTTCATTTTATTCGAATACTATTTACTTACGATCAACACTAAAATTTAATGAATATGTCCACGAGTCAAGCCCGACCCACTTTAAATTAACATCGTTATATGAATGTAAAATCGAATCTGTTATTTTATTTTTTTCCAATGCTGTGAAGATCCCGGATGGGATTGATTCATTTTTGATTAAAATAGCTGAAAATATAGATAAAAAAATAGATCGTTCAATTAATTGAAACAACATTTGAATTATATCTATTTTCTACGATATATAGCCTTCAAGCCACTAGAAATACTAGGGCGTTCTATTTTAATCTGCAAATATTCTGCAGCTCTAGCAAATAGCAAGAAGTTGGACCAAGGCGAATGTCCTACATTAAAGGTATTACATAGCTTGTTACGATCTCGCCTGGTGTCTTGGTGGTAATTAATTTTGCTCGGATTGATCATTTGGGCGGGACATTAATTCAGTGTAGATTGGTCAATCAAGGGTTAGGAATTTATTCACACCTAGATTTATACATTGAAGTGGTTTTATAACAGTGTAGTTGTAATACGGTTCTGATTCAGTATATATTGCCACTTACGAGAGTGGAATAATAAGTCTTGAGAATGAAACAAGAAACATAATTTTTTTTGAGTAAAATTTGCAATACTTTATTTTTCAATATAGTATCTTTTTAGCTCGATACACTTATTCTAATTTCCCAATTTCATTACCTTTTATAAAATATGATTTATCAAACACCTCAAAATAAGCGTCCAGGCATCGATCCATTTCTTCATGTTTAGAAATAGAAAAAAGTCAGAAGCGGCTAGATCAGAATATCGTGGATAAGGGGAAGCAATTCGCAGTTCAATCCATCCAAATTGGTTATTCTCAAAATAATCGGTGAATAGTTTGCCTTATGCATTCCAGAAGACAGTGGCCATAACCTTACCAGCTCATGCAACAACTTTTGCTTTCTTTCGAGCACTTGAACCAGCTTCTACCCATTGTTTTAACTACTGTTTTGATTATGGCGTGTAGTGATCGTCCATCAACTGTTATGAATCAACTCAATTGGATTACGCTGGAACATCTCCAAACATTGCATAGAAATGGTCGTTCGATTATTTTTTTGAAATTTTTTAACAAACATGGCACCATATTGCTGACAGCTTTTTCATATTCAATTCATCAGAATGGGCACAAAGGGCCGAATGTCGAAGGGTCGAATGTCGAAGGGCCGAATGCGTCGAAGGGCCGAATGTGTCGAAGGGCCAAATGGGTTGAAGGGCCGATTTTTTTTCTTGTTTTTAGAAATATAATTTTTTAAATTTGTTTTTATTGAATATTTTGTAAATTTTTCTTTTATTAAATAAAAATGAATTTCTTATGAATTTTATTACTATTTTTCATCAGCGATACATTTTGGTGAAGGAAAATTTTGTAATGCGCCACCAAATAGGAATATGTACAAAAAATAAAAAAATAATTAAATTAAATAAAAAAATGAAAAATATATATTTCTAAAAACAAAAAAAAAACATAAAAAGAAATTCGGTCCTTCGACCCATTCGGCCCTTCGACACATTCGGCCTTTCGACATTCGGCCCTTCGACATATTCGGCCCTTTGAAATTCGGCCCTTCGACATTAGGCCCTTTGATATCATACCAATTCATCGTGTATGATAATATGAGATGTTTATAATAGCTGTGTTTCTTGACGCTTGATCTGATTCAGTTCAGTTCATGTTTCATGAAACAATACAAAGGCGCTTGCTAGATTTGAAATCAAAATTTGTGATCTAAAATAAAATTTGGATCACGCTTTCCATATAAGCTTTGTTATTGTTTTCGGCATCCGGCAAGAAACTATTAAATAAAATGTCATACAAATTTAATACCTTTCGTTTAAAAAACATACTTTGCGACAAACAAAAAAGTTGTTACTAGTGACGCATAGATGGCGTCATTCTAAACCTTTATTAATCCACCCTCGTAGTGATTTGAACTTCCTGAGTTGAGGGAAATTGCAATTACATATCTCGATAGAGAAGCGGTTTGTATACAGGATGGCCACGGTTGTGAGGTTTGCCTGGATGTGTGTAATATTCTATAGCCTAGTTAACCTATCGTTAATTTGTTTGAGCATGTTTTCGAGATGGATATTGCTTGTTCATGGCGTCTGTTTGCTTGTCATGATTAATCGAACTCAAGCTCTGAGTCCAAGCGCTCAACCATATTGTACAGTTTGTCGGCAATGTGCGCGAGATCCTCGTCAGGTTTGTCCTGTTGTAGGATTAACGCTTTTTATATCTAACGAGGGAGCTGCTAGATCCATAGTTTTGAAATGACATAGGTTTAACTCGGTGTAATTAGTTCTATGGTTTTTGATAACCTAATTCAATTGTTCCGAGAGTTATTTTTCAATTTCAGCTACTTGGAAATGGAGTAGCGATCAATTAGTATGTTTCTTGTAGTTGAAGAAACAAGCCGCTACAACCTATGCATAAGGATGTCGAAACTGGAAGCCGAGGATGATGTATCGAGATGGAGGCCCACTATGCAAGCGGCAAACTCTGTTCATTGAATGTGAAAGCTAGAGCAAAACTACCGTGAAATCATTATCATTTAAATATTTTTTGTATGTGTTACATGGCAAAGCCTTGACATATGGGCCAAAAGAAATCTACCGCCTATGATAAGCTTCCGGGTTTTTGCAGTGCTTATAAAATGTATTTCCTGATTTTAATTCTTAAAATACGTTCTTGCGCATACAAATGATGTATTTGTATCCGATTTAATATTTGTTATGCGTGTGCCAAATTCTCGTATATTACTCATATTTAGTGTGATCTTTCCAAAAATGTTAGTGGGTAAATTAAATATTTAAAAAACAATTTTAAGATTGAACATATCAATCATTTGCATACAGAAAAGTTGTTGTGGCTTTGAGATGTTTCTGGCACATCAAATTGAAACTTGGAAGTTGTTGAAATTAGCTCGAAAATAATGGGTGTATTACTTGGATAAAGTGTAGTACATATATTATGACGGAACAAGCACAACGAGCATTCCAAAACAAAAAGCGACACGACGAAACAAGAATGAAGACGCCTTTATGGTTGCGTTCGTTCATTCAAACAATTTTTCGACCAATCATCTCTTGCGAAAAAATGCAGAAGAAAAACTCGTCATTTTGGAGCAATATGATTGGGCGAAAAAAATTATTTGAATGAACGAACGAACGCAACCATAAAGGCACCTTGAACGAACAATATTTAATAAAAATAAATTTCTTTTTTATTAGTTCGTTCCAACCAGTTGTTGCGCAAACAAAACGCCGCCATTCAGCACTCGCCACCACCAGCACCAATGTTGCACGCACAGCTACATATCCCTTTTCCGGCCAGACAATTTTTTTCTTATTTTAAGCCCACCGTACACAAATGTGTACGTAAAAATGATGTTATAATGTCTTTCGGATTTTAACGGATCTTAGTTAAATCGGAATTCTTTTTGAAAAAGCATTATAATTTGATAACATATAAATTATATAAAATATTAATTATTTGTTTTTCATAACATATTAATTATTTTTTTTATTTAGTGTTATTTTTCGGACGAAAACGATTTAAGAGGAATGCACAAATGTGTATGTTAGTCCAAAATACATACAAAAATTAATTTTTGACATGATTCTCTTTCATAAATCGTCCATCGAAACAGTTACTTCTATTAATTATGGATTGCTTTCGCACCACGTTTACTCTAAATGGTAATACGCGTCCCAAAAGACCCGTAATGTCATAAAATTATCTTTCAAATAAAGTTACTTTCGTGAACATTGAAATTATTTTTCTGTTTTATTTAAATTCTAAGTTGTATACATCGAAATGAAACACCCTTTATTGCAATAAAAATATTATACGTGATATCTGTATGCTAATTTTGTTCGAAAACCGCGACTTGAGAGATGGGAGTTTTTTGTTGTTTCATCGGCACACTAGACGGAAATATAAAATTTAAGTATTATTTACATCAATCAATAATAATATTAATTTTGTGCATCCAGTAGGTTAGTGAAACAGCAGCAAAACTCCCAACTCTCAAGTATCAGTTTTGTACTCTGGTGTCTCCGACGTCCGTTTTTACGAGACAAAATATAATAAAATAAAGTTAATTTTGTATGATTGTATGGTATAGAAAAAATTTAAGTGCGACGGTGGTGTATTCTAAGTTTCTAAGTTATTCGAATCAAACGATTCCCAATAAATCATATTTTTATTATTTTGCATCAAAACATACTCTCTTGCAGCAAATGAGCGATTACGGTTAAATTCCGAAATCTGTAAATGTCCGAAATTTTAATTTTTTAGTTTCGCTTACACGATTAAAAATCAGAGGGCTAAGCGTCATGAAGGTCACAATTAGCTCCCGCGATCTTGTTAGAGTTAGTAAAGCCGTTAGTCTCTACTATTCCAAATTCCAATTTGCACTAATACAATAAAAAATACTTCGTGGGATGAGGGGAAACATTTCTCAATTGATGAAAAGCATTTGCAGTAGTGTCGCATATTTTTCTGATAGTGGGTTAATTTTCTGTAGTACATTATTTTCCCGCTGGCGTCACTTAACCATCGACAAAAAATTTTGAGAAACAAAATCACTTTACACAACCTTTATTTTTATTTGTCAGAAGACAGCTTATAAAAATTATTTTATTGGAAACGCACATTCTTCTAGATCGTATTGAAAAGGAAAGTTAAACAAAATAACTCTTGGCTTTATTTAAATTAATTTTTGGTGGGTTCGATTTCGCTTAAAAAACACTAAAAGTGGAATAACTTTTGCACCATCAACAATTCGAAAAAACTTTACTTGGCTGTGCTTGTTGGAAATGGCCGGCCCTATTACTCTGCTTCGTTTGATTGTCCACTTCTGGGCCAGCCCATATAACTTCGTTTCGTATAAAAGGCTTTTTTTTCAATATTTTTACCGCTCGAGTTTGTTCGCTTTTCGGTCACATAAATAAAACCTTTCTCTATTATATACTATATAGGTCCAAGCTCATCACAAATCACCATACTAAATTTTTTATAGGCGATCCCCACGCGCTCGATTTTATTTTTTTTATACATGAATTCTTACAAATATTCAGTATGGACACTCAGATTTTATATACATATTTTTTTATTGGTGTAATTTTGAATTTTATGTAATTTAATTTGTTTTTTTTTTTTTGAAATCATAATCTAAAAACACGCTAGCACGCATACTACATGCACATCGATCATGCAACTTCCATCTTTCTTTTTTCCACCATATTTACTTTCGTTTTCTTATTGTATCCTGAAGCTCTCATGATCCACGATTCAGCGATGCGAGTAGTACAACCATGTGAATAGTCACCTTCGTCTTGCATCTTGATGTTTTAGTTACAAAAAATTCAACCACTTTCACCATGATCAGCACCTCTATTTCAAAAGCAACATATGGAATCTCAGAATCACCTGGTTCCATGAGCCTCACTAGTTTTAACTCGAGACTGGGCTTTTTAATTAAACTAATCTTTCCCCATACCAGTTTCTTAACTCGCACAATCTTGCGGTCATGCTCGATCGACTGGCTAAATAAACATTCAACAAATACCGAGAGCTAAGATGTCGCAATTGACGAATATCCTTCGGTATCTCAACAACTAGCCACGATTAAAACTCGTATTTACACTCCGAAAAATATATTTTTATATTTGGAGTATCGGCCAACTTAACGACCGGTCAGGCACACTGTTGGAGTTATTTACTTAGTTATGCAACTTTTAGGCTCGCAAAACAATCACTATGAGAAAGATTAAAGAACGGATATCTTTCAGTATCTCCAATTAATCAATCAAACGATCGCGCTATGAGATTCATCACTATGTCGACCCATCTGGGGGGAGGTGATGTAGCGGTTAGAATATTGCAATCAAACTATTCTAATCACACATATCGCAAAATACATCAGCAGGTTCACAAACTCATCGCTTACTCATCACTCTGTACTGTCAAGCAAGAGGCCTATGATTTTTTCGGTAGTGGTTTTTATTCGATATTATCGAAAATGAGCGGTTATGAAATTTTTTGATAGCGTTTTTTCGCGATAATATCGTTAGTATACGACTGCAGTCAACGTGAGTGTGACGAAGATCGTGTTTCATATGATAGAATCAAATAAAAAATTTTTAAATATAAGTTTAGGAAATGTGAGTTACAATTAAATTGTAATTTGAACAATATTATTATTAAATTCGTGTTATTAAATTAAATATGTATTTGATTATTTTTTAATTTTCTTAATAGGACGACAACAAATGTTGATCAATTCGGAATATTAGTCTCTTGAAAGAAATGGAGTGAGGTATCAGTGTGCTTAAATTCTGAGGTCCTCCAGAGAAAACCGTGGAATTCGTAATTTAAATATATTAACTATACAACTATCACATATCCGTTTTCTGTAGTGTAAGCTGCGGCGTCATTTCTTCTTCTGAGACATCATCATTTCTATTTATAAAAATCCAGATGCTTGGTTCCATTATTATAACAAAAGCTGTGTTGCTTTCGCAAAGGTACAACAACAATTGCATTGTATAAAGCCGAATTAAAGCTTTAATGTAAGCCAAAAAATTTTTAGGTTTAGGGGAAATAAAACCATTTTATTGTTATGGTGTTTAAAACAAGGCGGTTTCATTATTACTATTTTTTTGTTATTTTGCTGTAAAAAAAGACAATTTGAGTTTGTTTTGTCAGAAAAATACCGAATTTAATTTGTTCTATTTCGTAAAATAAAAAAAATAAAATAAATATTATTAAATTGAACCAAACCGAAGAATCTAAAATACATTAAAAAAAATAAAGCCAAAAGTTGTTGCTTTCAGATTCAAAAGCTATAAGCTAATCGGGATTTGCGAAAGCAACACAGCTAAAATTATAAATAAATTTCGTTTAATAACTTCAAACAAAAAAAATTGTCGGTTTTTTTTTGACAGCTAAACAAAACTACATCATGAATAATATGATATGACTCGATATTATCGAGAGAAAAACACTATCGAAAAAATAAAAGACATTAGGCGAAAAAAACACGATGAGCTTTTCAAAACGAAAACAAAAAGCGACATTGCGATTGGCGAATACAAAGCAAAGAAGAATGAAGATGAACAAACAAATTTATTTAATAAATTTCTTTTGTAATTAGTTTGTCTCACACTCACGCCACAGCCCCGTGCAAGCAACAATCAATACATAATGACAGTACCACCGTATACACCAGGATAATAAAGTAAAATTATAATTTAATTAATTAATAATAAATAATTAAAATTGAAATAATATAAATAATCTGAACGATTATAAAACCCTAAAATTTAACTATTAAGCTCTATGAAACTTACAAATTTCAAAAATACGACTTTAAAATAGGAGCAACAATTCCCAGGTGAAAGAAGTTTCAATCATCCGGTTTAGATAAGTTTTACTGAACTAAAGCGGTTTATTATTAACTACTTAACAATCCTACCCGCTCCGCAGCGTGTTTTACAGTAATATTAAAGGTGAGTGTGAATATCGACGACCAATCGATAAAATATTAAAGGTTGTTTAATAACTTTACAAGTTAAATTAAAAAGATAAACTTAACTATTCCAATAAACTTAAAAACTTTAGCTCTTTAATACAAAACAATCAAATTGAAAGATAATCCACCTATTCAATGTTTAACAATGGAAATTCCATTTTTCTTTTAAAATAGCAAAAATGGTTTACATACTTTACTCGTAATGTAACTGTTGGCTTGGTGCCAGAAAAATGGAATGGAGAAATTTAGAATATACCGCAATTGGGTTAATAAAATAATTTTTTTTACAAAGTAATATTGCTCGCTTTTCCATATAATGTTTAATATCAATCATTCACCGAAAATGTTGAGGTTAACAGAATTTTGGTAACCCGATTATTATGCTGTAAAATGAAAATCATGTAACATAGTCATACGTAGTATTGATTTCGTTGTATCATTGGTAAATTTTCGATTTCAAATTGTATCAAATTTCCGAATGATCCGATTAGCCATTTAAACCTTGGTTAGCTCTTTAACGAAATTAACAAGTCCTTTAATTGCACAAACCACGTATGTATCAGGACAAGGTATAGGTAACCGTACCCCATAGGATGGTTCGTTTCAGCCAATTTAGAAGAATTTTTAAGAAAACAAAAAAGTTATGCAAATCAACAGGTAAAATGTTGAATACGATTTTTGAAATAACACTGAAAATGATCTTCGAAATATCTTAATTGAAACGATATATACTATATACGAAGTGAGCTTTATAGTGCAATTTGTATATGAAATGGCTAAGTTTCATTAAAATTGATCATATTCCAGAACCACAATCGGAACTCATAATGGTAATCAAGTTTACCCAAACTTATCCAAAAAATACACACATTGAAAGTGTAAACGGAACACACGGCTTTTAGGTTGCCATTGTCTTGAATTTGATTCGATTTTTGTTTTGGCGCTAGGTGTACCATAATGTTGGTATGTGTGCAAGAACGTTCCCTATTTAATGACGTTGGCAATATGAATGGTCCAATTACACCAGCCCATACGTTTATACTGAAGCGGTGCTAAAATCATGTTTGTTTTTTCGAATGCGGATTTTCAGCAGCCCACGTACGTGTGTAGATTGGGAAAATATGTTATGCCATCTCTTGTGAATTAAGATTCATCCGTCCATAGAATACGTTTCACAAAACTATCATTGCCAAAATTATTTTTAGTCAACCAATTACAAAGCTCCAATCATTTATGGTAGCCTATCCTTGTGTAATACTTGATGAACTTGGTAACGAGAGACGTTTAATTGTAAAGCGAGCCTCCTTATACTAATAGATAGAATTGCTGTTACATTATACTAATTATTTCTTCTTCAATATCCAAATATATATATATACATATTTGATGTTGTTACGAAATCTCGCAGTCTTCTATAAATGTTTGTAAATAATCTTGCTTGAGGAATGCGATGCCCATTTCAATGTACGCCTCGACTGAGAACTGCGCGATCATAATATTAATTTACTTATATTATTTAGAATTTTTGATTCACAATACAGACACAATACTAGACAAATTCTCAAAACTACTGAAAATATTTAATTTTTGTTTTTTCAACATTTAAACAAAGGATTTGATGATAATCATCGTCTACTGTTTTACTGATAAATAAATAAAAAAAATAGAATAAACGGTTCAACGTTGGGTACAAATAATGTATTGGGGATTGTAGGAAAGCTCATGGCGAATTAAAGTAAAAAAAAAGTTATATGTCGTTTTTGAGAATTTTAGCTGATTTAATATTCGCTTCTGTTACATTAAGTATCGGAATTATCCTCATTTGTCCCCAAAAAAATCTCCTATCACAGTATTAAATCAGCTGGGGAGGCCCCTTATCCCCACTGTAACGTAATGAGCATTTGTGTGCTTAATGCTGATGGTCCGTGCATTAATTAGGCATATACCGTTATATCTGTCAAACTCTGTGAACGGAGAAATTTTTGATGACATATGAGCATAATTTCGATACCTAATCTAACAGAAGCGCATATTAAACCTGCTGGGGAGGCCCCTTATCCCCATTGTAAGGTAATGACTGTTTTTGTGCTTAATGTTGATGGCCAGTACATTAATTCAGCATATACAGTTATATCTCTATTTGCCGGACAAGTGGTGCAGTGGTTAAAGTTTCGGCACTTGGACCGGGAGGTACTGGGTTCGTCCCACACCAGAGGCTGGTGGGAACAGAATACGGTGCCGACCCACCGTCCATGTCAATGTACAAGTTGACTTGGAGCTTGCACTGTGCAGGACGTATACTGTAATTGTGTGAATGGATCGTGTGTGCGTGAATGAAAAGAGGGGTATTAATTGACCTTCAAGAGACAACATTAAATCCACTGGATAATTAATACTTTCATTTTACAAAAAAAAAAAAAAAAAATATCTGCCAACCTCAGTGAACTTGAATGTTAAGGTGGTAATAATTTTTCAATCAATTTTATTTGAGGGAATTGTTTTTAAAATTCTTAATTTATGGTGTGGTAAATCTCTTCTTGTAATAAATTTTAAACGTAAAATTTATTTTGTGTATGTGAGATTGTTTTTATTTTCTCGAGATTTTCTCAATATTTTTTATTTTTCGGGCTGAAGGGGCTTTTAATAGATTTAGCGGGGAAACACAACTATATTTAAAAGGCGTTTTTCGGGATGGTTTTCAAGCCAACTTCACATAGGTTAAGTTGGTTGCTCTCCGATAAATATTTTCGATTTTACCGTTTAATATTTGTGAACTTTTTTTCTGAATCGAATTTTTAAGCACACGGTATCTCAGAAGATAACAAAAAATGACCTCTCCGCGACCCATACGATTTTTTTCACAGAAACAACCAAGGAATCACCCCTTAACGGATTAGCATCTCAAACCCGGACACCCTGTATGCTGTATAAAAATTTTACATTCTCAAACGTGGAAATATCTCTTTTAAGTTCTCTCTGCTAGGAATGATATAAAAACATTTTTTGAATGTGTCGAAGGGCCGTTTTCGAATGTGTCGAAGGGCCGAATGGGTCGAAGGGCCGAATGTCGAAGGGCCAAATGTGTCGAAGGGCCGAATGGGTCGAATGGCCGATTTTTTTTTTGATTTTAGTAATGTAATTTTTTAAATTTGTTGTTTTATTGAATATTTTGTAAATTTTTTTTATTAAACATAAATTAATTTTTTATGAATTTATGTAATTTACTATTTTTCATCACGTATCCAGTCAGCGGTACATTTTGGTGAAGGAAAATTTTGTCATGCGCCACCAATAGGTACATCCCTTTTCCTGCCCGTTAACACAATTGTGTGGGTACTGTAAAAGTACCATGTCAAAAATTTATTTTTGTATGTGTTTTGACCCAACTAACCCATTTGTGCATTCCTTTTAAAATTATTTTCGACCGAAAAAAAACAATATAACTATATACAGAATTGTGTTGGTTGTACTTCCACACAAGCGAAATTTTTAGCGTAATTTTTTAAAAAAAATTTCATCTCACCCAAATTTTTTATCAAAAACGCCATTACATACTATGATTTTTTACCCATACATTTGTTTGGTTTGAACTTAAATAGTGTCAATTTTTTTTGTTTGTAAAAGGGATATGTAAAAAAAAATAAAAAAAATATATTTCTAAAACAAAAAAAAATCAAAAAAAAATCGGCTCTTCGACCCATTCGGCCCTTTGCCACATTCGGCCCTTCGACATTCGGCCCTGTGGAAATAAATAATATATTTATTCATCATTCAAATATTTAAAACACACTCATTATACATATTTTGGCTGAAAATGTTTTCTCATCTTTTCTCTCTCATTCTAAAACGTGTTGTTTGTACTACTAACATCCTAAGACGTAATGTTGTACTATAAATAAAAATATAAAAACAAAAAGTTTATCTTAAATCATCGCGTTTAACTTATTATTATTATACTGTATTTTCTACTGAATTCTACAGGCCCTTCGACATTCGGCCCTTCGACATTCGGCCCTTCAACACATTCGGCCCTTTGAAATTCGGCCGTTCGACATTCGTCCCTTTGATATCATACCCATTTTTCAATAACAACTCGACTTTGCCTCATAAATAACAATTTTTTGAAAAAAACTATAACAAACTTTTTGGCATTAAAAACCTTGCAAATTGGTAAGTTATTAAAATGGTGAAATTCACTGTGAACTATTTTGTGGTGTTCACTTTTGATCTGTCTTGTTCCGAACCATGTATTTTTGTGTTCTATGTATTGCTTTGTGATATTCTGTTTTAGCACATGCTGTTGTGAAATTTGCCGTTTCGGATGGGGCCCGTTTTTAATGATTGGTGATGCAAAAAGTAGCTCTATATACAGAGTGTTTGGCAGGTGGATCGACAATTTTTTTTGGCTCATTGGGGGGGGGGGGGGGGGGGCATTTGGAAGTTTTCACCCCATGCAACTGATGTCCAAGTATCACGGTAACTGAGATATGATATTTTTAAGTTTTTTTTAAATTACCCAAAATCTCACCTTTAAATGGTCATAACTTTTCTGTTTGTAGTCGTAAAGACACGAAATAACATGCAATATATTTATTATAACATAGCAATAGCATTCTGCAATTTAATTTTTTTCTAAATAAATCATGACCAACGGATGATTCATTCCCAAACTCATGGATTGGTAGAGGTGGCTCTATTCCTTGGCCCGTATGGTCCTCAGAAATCACATCCTTGAATTACTACGTCTGGGGACCTGCTAAGGAATTGGTATGCGAAACAAAGGCATAAGAGAATTTTAATTAAAATGATAAGCGCCACGTTTGAAAAAATTAAAAATGAAATGCAACTTCGCACAACAACCGTGGACATAAGATAAAGATACCTAGCATGCATACGGAGTGAAGCAGGTCATTTTGAACAAAATCTAGTAAATGAAGTTGATTAAAAATTTATCAATAACTTAAAATTTATATTCTTAAACCTGACCCGGGCAAAATAGTACCTCTTATTTTGACCACAAAATGAATGATTTCTATGACATGTAGCATACCGTTAGAAAGGGCATAAACTAGAGAAGTTTTTAAAACAAAAGTTATTTCAAAACAACATCTAGTTTTTTATGCGTTTAGAAGGTAGACATTTTTTATACTTTTAAACAATTTTTAGGATTTGGAAGTCCGTAACTCATTTTTCTTAACCCCATTGTATTACATAATAATTTATTTAGAATAAAATCACATTGCAGAATGCAATAAATGTTATTTCGAGTCTTCTTTACGTCTAGAAACAAAAAAGTTATGAACATTTAACTGTGAGATTTTGGGTAATTTAAAAAAAACTTAAAAATATCATATCTCAATTATCGGGACACTTAGAACATCATTTGCACGGGATGAAAGCTTCCAAATGACCCCCCAACTCTGCCAAAAAATTTTGTCGGTCCACCTGCAAAACACCCTGTATATAGTTTTTTATTATTAAATTTGAATTCAGTATACTGTTATAGGTGTTGCACTTCAAATTCACATTTTTGCAAATAATATTCAATTTTTTTTAGTTCATTCACAACTTTTTACAAGCCATTCACAATTTTTTATACTTCGCTGTCAATTTTTTCTAAATTAACCTCAATTTTTTGCCGTGTTTTTTTTTCAAAGTAATCAATTAAATGTAGAATAAATTCAAATATTTTACAACAAATTCAAGTTTAAATATTTCAAGTTCGTAAGTTTTTACAATTGAAATCAATTTTTTGCAAAACAATTTCAGTGCTCCCAATTCTTATCCGATTCTTATGGGATTGGGTATGTTAGATGGAAATGGGGTTCTTAAATGATTTTTGGAAGAAGTTCTGGAATATGGCCACCTGAGATGGAACTCGGTAAATTCTTAACCAATTAATTATGAGAGGATTTGATGTGTTGAATAGAAATGGAATTCTTAAAAGGTTTTTGAAAGAAGTTCCGGAATATGGACACCTGGAACGGAACTCGACCATTTCTTAACTAATATTGATAAGATTTTGTATGTTGGATGAAAATGGGATTCTTAAATGATTTATGAAAAAGTTCTGAAATATGGCCACCTGTGGCACTATTCTGGTTTTCCCTGGGAATAGGGAATTGGGAAAAATATTTTCATAGTATTTTTGTCTAAATTGTATTTTTCTGGCCTACTGAGGAAATAAGTTTGGTGTAAATATTTTCGAAACAAAGTTAAATGGGAAAATATTTTTCCCTATAAAAATTTTGTGGAACAAAAGTTTCCCAATACACTTTGTTTTGAAATTTTTTGCACCAAACTTATTTTCTCAGTAGGTCAGAAAAACACAATTTAGACAAAAATACTATGAAAATATTTTTCCCAATTCCCTATTCCCAGGGAAAACCAGAATAGTGCCACTGGGACGGAATTCGATAATTTCTTAACCGATTATGCTGAGATTGGATATAGTGGATGGAAATAAGATTCTTAAATAAATTTGGGAGAAGTTCTGAAATACAGCTGCCTGGGACGGAACGGGGTATTTTAAACAAGGACGAAAGTCGTTAAAAAGCTGGTGTCCTTCTTGAAGCAAGTGGCTCGTGATATTAACATGTTTCTGGTCAGGCTGAATGCCTTAACATCTATCACCAGTACGTGACCCACTTGTGTACATAATTATTGGGTTGAGCGGCAGACCAACTACCTACTCTCACAAAACATCACGTTATGAATCCTACACAAAGGGCTCAGATAAATTTATAGTAATCCTATTAACAGCGGCCTCGAAAACTGTTCACGGGAACCTGGAATATGATGTCTTCTAAGACCTTGAGTTCTCCAGAACCTTTCGAACCAAGCGGAAATTCACACTTTTCAATAATTATACTCTCCACAACAGCAATAAAATCATAAAAGAGGAAAATTAGGATTCGGTTTCTCATCCTCTGTCGAGTACATCAGTTTATCATTTTATAATCCCATATGTATCTAACGTGCCGAATTCCATCATTATCGGTTAAGTAGTAGCCGTGTCCCGTTCTAGGCCATTAAATATTTCTTTTAGAAATCCCATCGTAATCGGTTAGAAACTGCCTGAATTCCATCCAAGGTGGCCATATTCCAAAACTTCTTCCATAAATCTTTTAAGAATTCATATCTAATCCCACCATAATCGCCCCAGATGGCCATATTACAGAAAATCTTCCAAAAATTATTTAATAATCTCATTTCATCCACACTGCCCAATTTTATCATAATCGGTTATAAAATGACCTAGTTCTGTCCTAGGTGGCCTTATTCCAGAACTTCTTCAACATATCCAATCTCCTCACATAATCGGTTAAGAAATTACAAGTTCCGTCTCAGGTGGCCATATTCTAGAACTTCTTTGACAAATTATTTGAGAATCCCATTTCCATCCAACGTACAAATCCCATCAATGTTGGTTAAGAAATGCTCGAGTTCCCTCCCAGTGGCACTATTCTGGTTTTCCCTGGGAATAGGGAATTGGGAAAAATATTTTCATAGTATTTTTGTCTAAATTGTATTTTTCTGGCCTACTGAGGAAACAAGTTTGGTGTAAATATTTTCGAAACAAAGTTAAATGGGAAAATATTTTTCCCTATAAAAATTTTGTGGAACAAAAGTTTCCCAATACACTTTGTTTTGAATTTTTTTGCACCAAACTTATTTTCTCGGTAGGCCAGAAAAACACAATTTAGACAAAAATACTATGAAAATATTTTTCCCAATTCCCTATTCCCAGGGAAAACCAGAATAGTGCCACCAGATGGCCATATTCCAGAACTTCTTTCAAAAATCATTTAAGAATCCTATTTCCATCCAACATACCCAACCCCATCATAATCGGTTAAGAATTGGAGCACTGAATTTGTTTTGCAAAAAGTTTATTTTGAATTGTAAAAATTTACGAACTTGAATTTGTTTTAAACTATTTGAATTTATTCTACATTTAATTGTAAGTTACTTTCAAAAAACACGAATTTGTTTTGCAAAAAATTCTGGTTGGCTTGTAAAAAGTTGTGAATGAACTAAAAAAATTTGAATATCATTTGCAATTGTGAATTTGAAGTGCAAAACCTATAACAATACTGAATTCAAATTTAATAATTGACGATGGACTAACAGCGCACCCCCAATAGAATTCCTTATGACTTTCCTTACAGAAAAGTATGAAAAAGACATTTGAGAAAAGAAAAAAAATCTTTCATACTTTTCTGTAAGGAAAAAGTCATCAGGAATTATATTGGGGATGCGTTGTAAGAATGGTTTGGTCATCATATCGTCGGCTTGGTGCAACAGTAACACATCTAAAATATTTTAATTTTTCAGTAGAGCGATTTGAAAAAATCACTCAAAATTGTTTGTAAAAACGGCGTTTTTCAAAAGCAAATAAAAGAACATTCTGATTAGTAAAATAATTTTTTTTGGTTCCTACATCCACTATCGGATCTTAATTTTTATAATTCTTTAATATTTTGCAAATTTTCTTAGGATTCCAATATTGAAAAATCTTTCGCGAATTGAGTGATTTTTTATATGGGATTTTACCTAATTTGCTAGAATTAACTACATAAGTGAGTAGGCTTTGATACAAAATAATAAAAATATGAAGAATTGGGAATCATTTGATTCGAATATCTTAGAAATGAGTGAAATTTGAGTTGTGTCACTATTGCACCAAACCAACGATATGTATAAACATGGGTGTAGTGCAGCAGCTTATTCTTAGAGATCGGAAAAGCTAAAACATAGACATATTTTTCAGTATAGTATATCATTTTTAGTTAGGGTGTAGTGTAACTGCCGGAATTACCATTGTACACGAAAAGAAGATAAAAGAATTCAGCACGATTCAACACAACATGAAAAAAGCTGCATAAACCTTTGTTGCGTGGCGCCCTAGTCGTTTCTGTAATTAAATAATCCTCCCTTATATTACCTTTAATGTGAGGATGCAGGCGGGACCTGGGCCTCCATAATTCTAGAGTATGATTCGTTTTTCAAATATGCTTTTGATATTGGTTTAGGCTTACTCCTCTTATCATATCATAACAAAATGTCAGATGTTAATTTGCCTCCATGTCATTGTTTTTCTAGTTTTACCAACACGTCCACACTTTTTTGTGTATGCGTTTAGGATTAATTTAGTTCAAACTTCAAACGCGTTAGTTAGTTCTTCCCTATAGTTAAGTCTAACTTCACATACATTAATTTTACGATAATTAGTTGCACTCTATGTTGGGGCGCACAGCATCCGTCCAGGGACTGATCCCCTCGTTCAATATAATAACTTAAAAAATATTTCGACATTTGTCCATTTTTACAGCTTCACCATCATTATCATCAAATTCTCTGAACTGATGACCTTATTTTGTGTTTCGATTATTTTATTCATAAAATCTTCGTACTCTACACATCATATCTTATGGTTTCGAGTTTGTTATATATGGTATTGGCGACAAATATTATTGATTAGCAACATCATTGTCTGGAGAAGAATACCGAAACCAAAAGAAATATAAGAATAAATAAATAAATTGTTGACTACATAAAAATACATTTTATGATCTTTGGGATATTGTTCACAATAAATTGTTACTTATTTATGATTAAGTTTTGGGTGACAATGATATGATGCAGACGACGAAAATCCAATAGTAATATGGTAAAGTGATTTAAATGGAATAAACAATCGCGTAAAAACTAAATTACCCAAAAACAAAATATGTATTTGAAAATTTTCTCCATGGACCAATAAAATTTAACCAAACTAAATGACAATTTACTTTCATTACGCCTCCTAACTTATATAGTAGAGTGTTTCAAGTTCTTCTTGAATTTGGCGGGAAACCTTAGCACATTTTTGGGCCACACCATAAACAGTGCTATCGAATTTAATTTTAGAATAGTGAGTTTAACTATGTATAAATTACTGTTAAATTTATTGCAATACGAGCATATAGGTTAATGGTGCATGTTCGTAATCGTCTAGTCTAGAATTTTAAACAGAATCACAATGTGACTCGACTATGCAATAAATTTTAATAACTATTTGAACAAAAAATGGTATTCATAGGGGTAGTCGTCTGCCAACAACGTCAACTGAATATTTATTTGTATTATTGTGTGGACCGAACTACATAATGTAAATTAATGACGTGATGATGTTTTGAAAGGTACTACGTGATGTCGTATTATGTTCGTGACATTTTATTAAATGTTTTTATTATTTATTATAGTTCTGAATTTTATCTATAGAATCACGAACAAAATCCATTCAACAGGTTAATTGGGTAAACACAGTATGTATATTAAACATAAATTGTTTCAATTGGACTAAATTACAAAATAAAGAAGGTATATTAGCTTAAATTCTAAATTATTAGACGTTTCGATTACTATACGCGTAATGTCCATGACCAACATAAACTTAAAGGCTTAAATATCATAATAAAAATAATAAATCAGCTGTTGCCCGCGACTTCGTTCGCGTGGGCTTCAATTTAATGCGATTTAATTCACTTGTAGCGATTGTCGCTGTGCTTTGTTGAGAACTGCTCAATCATTTGAATTCGAATGGCATATCTGTCGGATCCATTGGGATGTGTGGCAAGAGTACATCTCCTTTAAATTTTCCACTTAAAATTTTAGCATCGATGATATTGTTCATCATCACCTAAAGCCTGGTATCGCTGAATAGTTGTGATGGATTGATGTTTCGAGGAAGATTGATTTCGTTTTGAATGATGAAATTGAGGCATTTCGTTTTGAATGGCATTGACAACGTTGTTTATGGCTGCTTATATGGATGCTTGCATTTGTGTGCGATATTTGGGGAAAATTTTGTGAATCAATTCGTCTGTGGTTGCTATAATTTTACAGAAGTTTGTTGACAATGTGATGCATAGGGCGCTTTCAGGGCACCCATTAGTTGGGAACATGATGAGTAAAATCGCAGCCAACTTTATGAAAATGTTTAGCACTTTTAAATTTTCAAATCAAATTTGCGATAATTTCACTAGTCATATAATGGAGGACCTGAAAGCGCCCATTATGAGGATTCAGTGCGAGTTCATACAGTTTGCCGCTACAAAATTTTCAGCGGAATGCTATTGATTTATTATTCACTGTAACGAAGTGATTTGGCCCTGAAATTTTTATCATCAGATGGACACGCTGAAGGCCACTTCGTTGTCAGAAAATATTCTAATGTTGAATCATAGTTTTTGGGCAGCCGTTCTGAGTGCAGCGAAGGTCAGCAGGGCCGCTGGCTGAGTGTTATTTATAAAATATGAAAAATAATTATGAAATGTGATTTAACATAACCTTTCATAAATAAATTGGTTGGATATTTAGGTGAGTTGCTGCACATTTTCCCGCGGTAAAAAATCTATAAATTCGCACGCACACATTGATTGTCATTTTCCCATTCCAAATGCGAAACGTTTAGCGGATGCATCATGTTGTTGTTGTACACGCATGTTAGTCTTTAAAGTTAATTTCTGTATGTCGCCATAAAATTGATGATACGAGGGACATGCATTAGGCTCATCACCGTGTCTTCATATATTTTCATTCATATATTTTTTGTAATACTATTTTTTATATATTTCCTAAAATATTGAATGAAACTACAATAGTTTTGAGTATAAACGTATTATATATCAACAAATATGTTTTTAAAATTATTTATATCCGGTTTAAATCACCGCAATTCGATAAATTATTTTTTTAGATGTAGGTTTAGAAAAATACAATTCTACAGTGTATTGAAAAATATTTTTGATTATAGTTTTGTGATTTTTAAAGATCATAAATGAATTAAATTTATCTTAAATAGATGCGTAAACGAAATACTATTAAAGTTAGCCGAAAGTTGCCAGCCGAAAATGAAAAAAATCGATAATGCAGATAGTGTCTCGACTAAGTCAGCCGAAAGTTAAATAAATTATGTATAAAATTGAAATCCCAGCCGAAAGTTACTAACTTACAAAATCAGCCGAAAATTTGTATATATTCGTAACAAGCAACAAATAAAACTAAAATACCGATATTAATTTATGTTTCTTATGCCATATAATATGAATAAAATGTATAATATGGGGAAATTTCAAAAATTCGTAAAAACTTAACGTTTAAAGTGTTATGTCTGGAAAAGATCTTATTTGAATCGGTTTGTCGATGGTTATAGATGGAAAATTTTCCAGATCAAGTTTCATGTTGGGAGTCCGGGAAAATGGGGGTGAGTGAAATACACGTGCAAATTTCAAAAATTCGTAAAAACTTAACGTTTAAAGTGTTATGTCTGGAAAAGATCTTATTTGAATCGGTTTGTCGATGGTTATAGATGGAAAATTTTCCAGATCAAGTTTCATGTTGGGAGTCCGGGAAAATGGGGGTGAGTGAAATACACGTGCAAATTTCAAAAATTCGTAAAAACATACTGTTAAAGTTAGCCGAAAGTTGCCAGTCGAAAATGAAAAAAAATCGATAATGCAGATAGTGTCTGGACTATGTCAGCCGAAAGTTAAATAAATTATGTATAAAATATACTGTTAAAGTTAGCCGAAAGTTTCCAGCCGAAAGATAATGCAGATAGTGTCTTGATTACAGCAAAAATCAGTCATGAGCTCGAATTTAGGAGAATTTAGGATCGAATTACATCATGCGGGTGAAGGAGAAATTATTTCAGTTTATAGGTATTTAAAAATCGATAGGAGCAAGAGTATAAAGAGAGTTTAAAAATAGTCAAGACACTATCTGCATTATCTTTCTGCTGGAATCTTTCGGCTAACTTTAACAAGGTTATTTGACGTTCATCTAGTTTAGCTTTGCGACCACGTCCTGAAGTCTTCTGTAAAGATTTTGGTTTTTGGAAGTTCTGAATTACGTATTGTATCGATGATCGCGGTCTATCAAACATTTTTGAAATTTCAGATAAACTTTTACCCACATTTTTCAATTTAATGATTAATTGTTGTATTTCAAATCCACTTTTGAATGAGAAGCATCCATTTTGTTAAATGTACCGAACTTTATTTCACCGTGCCAAAAGCTTAACTAATAGATATTAAAATATGTACGTACATAATATGATGTAACAAATTTGTTTCAAATTTTTTCGTAGTTTAAGGTTGCATGATTTGTTTTCAAAAATCAGCGTTTAGTTTAAAAACAGAGCTTGGACTCTAATTTTGGGCTATGTTCATCACAAAACCGTGCTTAACAAAAAACGAAATGAATTTTTATCATGTTTTAAATATTATTTTTTGTTAAGTATTTAAACATTATTTGAAATAATTTAACATAAAGATTGAATGATTTACTACCTTTAATTGTGTTTTCATTGATATTCCCTTATTCGAGTACTGTATATGGACAATTTTTTGATACACTGCACGTCATTCTGTGTTCAAATGAAAAAAAAAATGCTGCTCAGGCTATGAAATTGATTAATTCGACTTTGATTTAACATTCTGTGAGAAAGTGGTTGGCAAGATTTCGTGATGACAATTTTAATATTCAGGACGATCCACGTCCAGGTGCAGTAAAACAGTTTGATGACGAAGAACTTAAAATTTTACTGGTTGAAAATCCGTGTCAGACTCGAAAAGACCTTGCAGAACGGTTAGGAATTACTTACCTACAATATCATTTCAATTGCATGCAATGGAGACAGTACAAAAGGAAAGAAAATGGGTTCCTCATAAGCTGACCGAAGAAAACAAAAACCGAAGAGCTGACATCTGCATGAATCTACTTTCTCGGTACAAAAGAGAGAATTGTTTGCACAAAATCATTCCGGATGTATTTTGTACGATAATTCTACGGAGTCATTTACCACGAGCTTCTGGAACCTGGTCAAACTGTTACAACTGCACGTTACTAGGCCCAATTGATCAAATTAAGTGATGCTGTCACTTTGATGCTCTCAGTTATGAGGAAAAAAGACCATGCCAAGGCTAGCGGGAGGTGATGTTGCTGCATGAAAAAAAAACTATGGCTTGAGATTTTCTTTTGAGAAAATGGACATGTAGCACATAACACTTAAAAAAATCAGTGTAGCTTGTTGTCCATTTGCTACTGCCGAGACCCTCGTTTAAGAGCATGAACTTTTGGAGTGAATAAAGGAGAGATTAAATTTAAGATTGTGGTATCTTATGAAATCTTATGAGACGAGTTACTTTTTATAAATACCAGTTTAGTACACATATCGGAAATTTTACAGTTACAGAGCTTAGATACAGTTTGTGAATTAGACCATTATTGGGTAATAGTACTATTATGTTTGGTTTATTTTTATTTGGAAATTTGTTCACACATTTCGAAAACTGCGAGATTTCAGTAAATCGATGTAATAAATTAAGGATTTCACTCATATTTCTCGTTATATTATATTTCGAGTATTGTAGGGGTAGGTGCTCAATTTGTTTTTATAATCGTGACGTACTAACTTGGATAATCCCAATTATTCACTATTCAGATATATTAGCGCGTTTGTTTTGAAAACTTTAAAATCTTTGTAAATTGATATGATAAATTGGAAATTTCGCTTATATTTTTGTTATTTCACTCAACATGGCGGTATTTGATATTACATATTAATAACAATTACAATTATGTGACTCAGTGGATATTGTTATTTTGGCAGTAAATTCACACCAATAAAGGTGTTACAAAATAAAATTACATACAAAACAGGAAAATTTTCGACCGAATAGAACCCACTAGAGCCAGACGAATTTAGCTTCGAGGTTTATCTAGATACAAAAATTTTATATGTCACTGTGGGAGGAGTCATCTTAGCTAGCCGTTGTGAACCGATTAATGTCAATTTTTACTCTTTCCACTGAATTTACGAGAGCATAATTAACATATTAAACTTTAGTAACATTAGATCAATTAAGCCTTGTAGGAGTGCATCTTTGACCGTCGATGACAACAGTCTATACAAAATGCAGCAAGATGGCAGACAGGATACGGATTTCACGTCGAAAAAAATGCTCGTGTTTTGATTCGATCAAAGAATCGACTCAATTTATGGCTTCTTCGTAAGCAGTGAAGTACTTCTCGGCCAGGTCATGAGTCATCGATAGGAACAAGTGGCGGCGGGTGGGGTAGGATATCCCATTGAAGCGCCCCCAAAGTTTCCTGAACGACTCTTGCAAAATGTGGCGGATCGTTGCCGTGCTGAAAGATCACTTTGCCATGCCTCCAAGCTGTTTGTTTGAGCTTCAATGCTCGGCTTAATTCCATAAATTGTTGTTGATAACGTTATTCAGTGATGGTTTCGTTAGGCTGGAGTTGCTATATAGTAGATCTCATCGAACTGATCCCACCAAATGCACAGAATTAGCTTATTGCCATGAATATTCGTTTTGACGGTTGAAGTAGATGTATGACCAGCCTCACCCCACGAAACCCTTCCGATTTAGTCTTTCGACAGTTGTTCGGACGTGAAAAAATGGCAACGTCTCTTGGCTTGGGTTCATACGGAACCCAATTTTATAGTTTTGCACCAAATCTATGGTCTTGGGACGGTTTCGAATCGCTTGTTGAGTCAATCCCAAAGTTGCAGCGAGCTTCTCTAGAGTTTAACATGAATCTTGGTCCAATAAAGCCTCCAACTCAGCCTCTTCAAATTTTACTGGTCTCCTTTTGCGTTCTTTGTCACTTGTGTCAAAGGATCCAGTGGGGATCCACTTTTAAAACGGCGAAAACAGAACTCACATGTTTTTATTGATGGAGCATGGTCCTCATATGCATCAGAAACCAATCGATGTCAATCAGCTGCAATTTTCTATAGAAATTAATTAATACAAAAAAGCAGCGCTTCCCGCAAATAGTGTTTTGTTGTCACAAAGATTGGCATAGTTAGAGCAAACACCATAAGTTGTTCACACTTCTGACTTCAGCAAAACGACACATACTGAATTTTAGTGGGAGATTATGACGCTTTAGCATGAATATAGTTATAAGATGGCCCGATGTGATTTAATACTAGTTACGCCATCTTTTGTTAATTCCTGAAAACTTTGTTTTGTATCTCCAATAGTATTAACCCTGCGTTACTAACCATACGTACACTTACGTAATTACTGACCATGGGTCGAATCAACCCACATTTAAAATCTACATATCTCTAAAACGCTAATAAATTTTCAAAAGTCAAAAATTTTAAAATTAAAATTAAAGTTACTTTAATAATAAACCACTATTAACAATTAATTTTTTAATTAAATTTTGGAGAGAAAAAATATATTGTACATGTTCAAAAATCTGCATAAAGAAAAAAGTACTAACATTTCTCTGGAAAAATACAATTATTATGAAAAAAATTGAAAAAATCGGTGCAACACTTTTGAAAACAAAGAACTACGTCTCCCCAGGATAAAAAACCGAACTAAACGCTATTTTAACAACTTTCGAACATATTAAAGATAAAATACAAGAAATTTAAACATCGTACCAGCTAATTTTCCACGAGTTTTCTTCATTTAAAAATTAGTTGGGTCGATTACACCCAGAGGTCAGTAATGCAGGGTTTTAATTTAAGATATTTTGAGGTGGTGTTGTTGTAGTGATAATAAATAAATAAGCGAATTGAAAATTTTAATTGTAAAAATCTATTAATTGTTGTTTAGAAGGATATATCCCTGGGGTGGGATGTTGTAACATCACTTTTTTCGATATTTATCGAATATTATATCTCTTTTTCCTAAAATAAAATTGTTTGTCGTTTCACTTTTCAATTTTGCTTTCTATATTGCGATCGCACACTACTAGAATAAATTGTTTATTTATCTCTTTTTTGTTTTTCGATAAAGTATCATTCTTAAATAAGTAGGTGATACAATAAGAGTAGAACGACATAATGTTTTTTTCGAATAGGTAGAGATCTATTTGTGAAGCAACGTAATTAAAAATGGAAAAAAGATAAATTTAATTTGTGATGAAAGAGATGTAAATTTCGATAGTATCGAAAAATGTGATGTTAAAACATCCCACCCCTGGTAACAAAAGTTCACCAGTTCACAAATACTATTTTATAAAAAATCTATCAAACGCATACAATTATCCAAGATTGCTAAAGTATTGCTAATTCTTTGATTGTGTTTTTATAAATATGTAATAAAAAATTAACCATTTTGATGATACTTCTGATGATTCTTTTGATGAGTTTCATGAAATTAATTATAAAATAAAAATTTTATATAGCGCAAAATATAAAGGAAACATATGATGAGCCTTTCGGTGATGATTTTAATGATGATAATCAGAAAACACGCTTATCTTAATTTTGTTTTTACTGTTATCAAATCACAAAATAAAATTTAATTTTGCGACTAATCATAATAATTCGCTAAGGCATTGTGATTATACTTTGTATGAAAGTTCAAAGTATTTTCAATATTTTTGTAGTTGGATCACTGGCACTGCAGTCTGATCAGTCTGCAGTCTGTAGAAAAACGAATTTTTTAATTCAAAAAATTCAATACTTAATAAACACATTTTATTAAACACTTGTTTTTTATTTCGCAAAATTATATTTTTGAATATTTAAAATTTAAATTAAAAAATTTGTTCAAAAACTTTAAAAAATCACTCGATCGATTTCGACTTGTTAGGTCATCATCAGGCAGGCCGCAGGAGTATCTGGCTGGAGCATCTTCAAGACATTCATTTATATATTCGCTAATTAGTTCATTGGATTGGTAATAGAGCAATTCTTTATGAAAATCTCGATGAAATCATTTATGAATTTACTGGTTTCATAGTGCATGAAATTCATTTGAATATTCCCTAATGAGTTCATCGGTTGTGTAATAAAGAAATTCCTAATGAAATTCTCACAGTGTGTTCATTATAAGATAGAATTATATAAAAAGTAAAAAAAGTGAATTTACATCACAAGCCCATATATCGTTCATTGAATGGGTAAGCAACAATTTCTTGATGAGTTAATCTGTGAATTCATCAATCCTCTGTTACTAGGGATATTCGTAAGATAAATCTTTTTGTTTTTATTTTGTTATAACATTTTCCTAATATAACAAAAATGGAATGAAAAATGGCGCCATGTGCATACGTATGAAATTAAAAAAATAATCCCTCGCTCAACCTCACTCTTACAAGCACACTTTCTTTATAGATAGAATAAATAAAAAAAACTGAAGTTTATGTAAACGAAGTAGTTTTTGACATTAAATTTATTTTTGGTACATTTTGTTTTTTTAAATTTCATAAAGTGTGCATGGCGGAACTAGTCACAAATGTAATTTGTTGTCTAAGCATCACGTTTATTTCCACTTGTCACATGTTGCACGTTGCATATGTAAATCAACCTTATGTTATATATAACTTAATTTGCTTTTAATTCTTGGCTGATAAATGTAAGTTAATAGGTGTATAACGCATTAATGTTGATCAGTTTGATAAAAAAACCTATTATCACAATCACCTTTGCATGTTTGTCGTGTCACGGATGCACGATAGAAAGAGTTAATACATTCATTATAATGCCACTTGTAGTCGATGAGGGTATAGTACACGACTTAGTATAAACCAGGATAGGAACCAAGCACACAATTTATCGATAAAAAAATATCAACATAAATAGATAATTTTTTAGGGGAAACTGGATTACTCCAGTTAAAAAGGCTGCTAGACTTATTTTGTTTTTAAACTGACCAATTTTCATCAAGAAAAATTATTTATATAGTTTTGTTATCTGTTTACCCAGTAAAATCAGAGGCCTACTACAATCTTATTTGGAATTTTATGGATATTTATTTGATTTTTTTAATCTATAAAATTTGTGCTTGGTTCTATTAAAGGTTCTATTAATTGATTGATTGATTGGAATGTGCGACCAAACCTAAGTAAGATTCCCGGTTGACGCCGGGCCCATCCGCACACTCTTTTACATATAACAAGATGGAGGGATAGGAAAGGTTTGTTAATTATTATGGAAATTGATCCGGTTTCAGACACCTAAGTAGTCAATAGTTAGTAAATTGTTAGTTGAAATGTAATATAACACGGTTAGCACAAGACAATACAAATATTTTTGATTTTTCTTTTTATATTAAGCAAACAGCATCCTAAAAAAATTTATAATTATAGTTAAAATTTATAATTAATTAAGTTGCAGTAAATTTCCTACAATAAAAAGTCATTATTAAGAGTTAAATTATACTTGAATAAAATAAATGTAATGTTATGATGTTGTAGTATTAACTAAATTAATTTGGTTCTCAAATTAAATTAAAATAAAATAAATCGAATCGAGAAATTACCAAATATTGTAGTACTCGTATCAAAGCAGGAGAGAGAGGCACGACCTTTTTATCTTCAACGAATAGAATCTTTGTGAATCTGTTAATTTAATGGATTTATTTATAAAAATAGCTAAATAAAAAAATTATATAATGTGAAGGTCACTTGTCCTTGCCATCCCTAATCTAATACAAATAAGTTTATTTATAAAAATAAAAAATGACCGACTGAAATCTGGTTTCAAAAACAGCTAATCTGAAATATGTAAGGTAATACATCAATAATGCCAATCAGGAATCTGTAAGATAGCAGAATTAATAATAATTAGCTAGCACAACTGTAGGATCCTTGATAACTAAATAACCCAATCGTATTAAATAAATCATAAAAAGAACAACCAGCGATAATTATTTATCCAACCTAGAACAAGCTAATTAAAACCTTCACAAATTTACAGTCTCCCAAAACAACTTCTCCATGACAGTCTTCCGAAACAACCTAGAAAATAATTTAATTAAAGAAATGCCATGAACCCTGAAAAACTATCTAGTACAGCAATATTTAACCGTATTTCAAATTTAATCTGTAGCTTCCAAGATATTTGCAATTTCAAAAAGTAAATATCCGCTGAAAATTTAATTTATTAGAAACCCGATAGCCATTATGATTCCTACCTTGTCTGCTCTTCTTACTTTTTAATTAAAATTTTATTTTTAATTAGAAAGTATTACGACTTCAAAGATCTTCTGTAATCAAAAATCTTCATTTGTATGAAATAAATAAATTAGCTTAATTAGGATAGTAATCTCTGAAATCACATTGTGAAAGAATTAGTTTTATAAATAGTCATAGTAAAGTGTACCAAAAAAGTATGTAATGTTTATCCAGGAGTACACGATACCCCCCCCCCCCCCCCCCCCTAGAACAAAAAGCCAAATACACTGCAACACAGAAAATTATTTCCGAAACAATCCCAATAGACGTTTCAAAACCCTTCTCCGTGAAACCTCTACCAATCACCAAGCGGTCTCCCACAAACATCACTAATCAACAACACTCATCCTTCACAAAGCCCACGCAAATCCAAACCTCTGACAAAGGTTCCATATAAAACTGCAAATTTGCCTTCTTATACCAACATTTGATAACCAAATCGACTCCCAAACAAAACAATTTAAAATAGCCTAAAAAAGCTTATAAAGACAGGTAAGGACAGAGCATATTATATGAATAAAACCCTCCGTAAGTTGGAAAACACAATGCTCAATGAACAACCATCACAAACCGCAGACACCGACCAACCACTCATCATGGGCGAAACCCATTCAATCAAAGCACTCTACCACAAATATCAAAGAAAATTTATTGCAATATCCTCGCCGCCTCTGTGTAAATTGATCACACGAATGAAAAGGCGAAAAAAACAAGGAAAACAACAACTAAAATCTATGGTTTGATCGTTTGTTTTTGTGTCTTTTCATATCGAAAAACATTTACACACACAAGCACAAAAAGTAAATAGATATGCATATAACAAATAATAAATAATAAACATAAATAAAATAAAATGAAAACAAAAACTCCCATGATCTTGTAAATTGTTTCTTCGTAACCAATACATACATACCCAACGGTCAACATAGATAAAGTTAAAAGCATATAACAGCTATATAAATCGCAAAACCACATTTTCGATGGCTATTGAAATGCATATCCCGCTATACACCTCCAATACTAATCTCCATGCAAAATATATAATGTACGAGTAAATATATAAACCAAACAAAAGGGAAAAATTACCAGCAAAAACAAACGAAAAGTAGTCGTCGCAAAACAACAACAAAAACTGCTAATCGAGTGTCATAAAAACAGAACAACTGTATTATAAAACCCTTTCTCGCGCAAACAATACTCGAATAACCCACAAGATGAGAATAATATGTAATAGTACTCTACACCTTTATGAGTTATAAAATACAGATAAAATGTTTATATGTATACTTAAAATTTATTTAGAAAAAGTGAAAAATATGTGTTAAAATAATGAATAAATGAACAACACTTATCTTATGCGTCCCTTGGAATCAAAAGTCATACATATTGAAAGTTTACATAACAACGCGTGTGGTGATGCATTCAAGCAACGGTATCAAAATATGTACATAGAAGTGAAAATTGTTACGTACATATTCTACACCAATGCAAGTACACCATACACAAACAAATTTATATAAATATACAATATGAAAACTTTTCACTTTACTTATTAATTTACACAAATTATTATTATATTATTATTATTTATTTAACACATATATAATTATTAGTTATTTATTAGTTAACTACAACACATTTAAATTAAATTATTTATTTATTTCGAGGAGAGACAAAAACACGTCTTTCCTCGACGACGATCAATCGTCGACCAACCATTAAAGGTTCTATTAAGCTATTAAATTAAAATAAATTTGATTTTTTTTTCAGGATGCAGTTTGCTGGAAATTTATTCGATAAAAACAAAAATAATTCTGCTGCCTTGTGTTAACCATTTTACATTACATTTTATTAAACTAACGACTTACTAACTATTGCCTGATTAAGTCTCTGAAGCCTGGTCAATTCCACCATAACTAATCAACCTAGTCCTCCATCTTGTGTGCAGGAAAACGTGTCATGTCACCAAGTTGTATTATCAAAAACTCTGGAGGTCGAATCAAAATCCGAGACACGAGACATGACGTTTTCGTATACGTATAAGGAAGGAGTATAGTAAACAATTTTATATTAGTGTGTGTAATTTTTTTTGCGGTTATATTTGTTTGCTTTCTGCGAATGTAAGCATAAAAAATTATAAATCGGTACAAATTTGTTCAGTTTTTAGTGGCTTATGTCGTTTTGTTCTCTCGCTTTTTTACATCTCCCTTGTTTTTTAAAAGGCAGGTTAACACGTTCGCGCAAATGACAAATTTTCATCTTTTAAGGAATAACTCGGAATAATAATACATTACAAATATGTGTTCCTGAGTAGCACACACATTTAGAAGGTGTGCGACAAAGTGTTAAGATTTTTTTTTTAACTTCACGTAGTACAACGATTTTAATTTATGAGAAGTAAAAAACATAACATAATAATAACAATAAACGTTGTCTTTTTTTTTCAGTGCGATGTTGATTAAATGTTTTTTCCGCAGAAACACAGAATTATATAATTAAATAAAATTAATTTTATTTAAAACATATTTGCATTTACAAATTATAAAATATAAATGAAAATGTTATCTAGAAATGTCATATCCAAAAAATTCAATTATATTAATTTAATAACAATTATAACAACAAATAAATAAAAATCACAACTCACAATGAAAATGGCCCACCGAAGGTTAGATTCCAAAAAGTATTACAAACAATATTTCAAAACTAACTTGTGTTGCGATGTTTATCAATATTCCCATCAATAAAGTGCAGTTTACCAACTCCACCTGCTGAACAAGTACTCCAAACCACCCATGGTGGTGTTGTCTTTCCTTTGTTCATGAATGTTTTAAATGTGTCATCGTCCAAAACAACAACATTTCAACATTTCCCTTAAGGCTGTATGGTACTCAAATTGTCAAAAACGATGTTTAGTAAAAATCAGGATTTGTCCATAAAATATTACCAATTGAGCTAATTCCTTCTTTAGCATGAACTTAGATGTATAATGTAGAGATTAAATACATGATTATCCAAAGAAAATGTTTCGTTTGTCGATGGTTAGGTTTCAAAGTTTTTTTGTAACGAACAATCAATTTGCTCAGTATTTTACCTGTTGTATCAATGTGTTAAGAAACATAAAATCGAGGTATTAATACGATTATTAAGATTAGTCGTTTTTTTTAAATTTCGATTTTTATCGATCGAGAAATTACTTCAAAAGATAAGTTTGTTTTTGACACAATGAGGATTATTTTTGTAAATTTACTGTTCCGAATGGCAAATCACGAAATAAAAAGTGTGTCCAAGATAAATGGTTATTAATTTAGTATAATATGCAAGGTTTAGATAAGCATTAATGAAAAATAATAAATTTATTACTTAATTTTACACATATAAACAATATAAGTAAAGATAATGAACTATACTAAATTATACAAAATGTTGGTACTCAAATTCATTAAAGAAACAAATCTCTTGCATATGTTGTAGGGGCATTTATATATCGACAATAAAAACGAAATTTGTTTTTTCAGTACCATATACATCCATAAGGCTATGCCCAGCTTGTGAAAAACGATGTGTAATAGAAATCAGTTTTCGCCTTCAAAAAAATTACCAATTGACCTAATTATTTCTTTTAAACCGCGATTTTTTTTTACATAATAAGGGAATATAATTCCTTAAGGGAACATAAAATTTATGTCTTATGCTGTGTGCCTGACGCCGAGTTTTTTCAGGTATTGTTAGATGTCTCTAATATTTATAAACCAAAATCTACCCGTTATTTAGTTCTAAACTGCAAACTTAATTCCGATTTATCAATTACTGATTAGAGATGGTTTGTAGAATGTTAAATTTAAGTTTATATAGCAGATTTTAATTAAATATCAGATGCGGTTTGTTTTGTGCCATTTTTTAACGATTAGTATGAACTAAGCATCAATTTAGTTAGTTGGAAATTTAGACAAAAAAATCGACATGAGGCACCACACAGCATTAATACACGATTATTAAGTTTGGAATTGAAATGATGTAGAAATTGGATAATCTGACTTAAAAAATATTTACAATTTTGATTCTGATCGATCGAGAAATTACGTCAAACAATATTGTGTTTACACCACAATGGCGTTTACTCGTACATCGTAGATGGCAAATTTGCTGTGTTCCATATATAACGTGGCAAACACTTGAGAATAGATAATAAATGAAACTGGTTTGAAACCCTATTATGAAAAGCAATCTACTTTTGTAAAAAGCATGAGTACCTACGAGTAGGTCGAAGTACTTGTGACTAGTTTGCTACGATAAATGTCACACACCAATTAATAAATAATGAATGTGTCCCAGATAAGTGATATTCCCAAAATGCACCCAATATGCAATGTTGACGGAATTCCATTTACATTCGCGTTCTAAAACCACACTGCTTCTATGGAAAGAACCATGTGTATCACGCGGATATTCGTACTCCCAGCCAAAGAAGTGTCACAAAAATTCCGGTGTCGGTGCGAATCCCAACTAAAAAGAGAAAAAAATCACAGAAACAAAAGGCACGTGTTTTGTATATATTTTCCAATTGGAATAATTCTTATCCGAAATAAAACAAAAATTTTCCATTTATAATAAAATAAATATTAATATTTTATTCACATTATTTTTTATTTGTGTACACATATTTAAATTTCATAAATTGAGTTTTGTATTGCATCCGCCACTTTGTATTGCATCCGCCAGCATATTGAGATCTTGAAAAAAAAATCATTGAAAATTTACTACGTAAATGTATTTTGCGACGACGCCATTGTGAGACAGATCTCTATTACCTTTTCAGTCCAAATTTGCACATCGCGATCAATCACTAAATAAGTTAATAATTATTATTATATATTTAAATTTAAAATTATTTACTTTAACAAATCGAAAAACATTATAATGAAACACAACACTTTAAAGTAAAAAAAACTAATTATGTAGTGCAACCGTGCACGTCGACTTGTCAGAAGAAACTCAAAATAAAAGATACAATCGAAACTTATAAAACGAAAATAATATTACCGCGAATAAGAAAGAGAAAAACAATTATTTTTCTGAAAAATCAATATTTTTGTGTCTTTGATATTTTGTAGTACGGAGTTTTGTACGACATTTGAGCAGTTTTTTCCACACAGTGGAATAATTGCATACTGGGTAGCCTTAAAACAACAATTTTATGTTTTGAGGAAAGTGTTGTTGTTTTGGATGACGAAAGTGTTTTGATGTTGATTTGTTTCTTTTATTTTGAATATATGGCGATAGATGGTGAATGTAAGGCGATCATAGTATTTTTGGGTTAAATAGTAGTGAAGTTGGATTTTTGGTCTACTCACTGAAGTCGAAATAAACCTTTAATTATAGAATAAAATTTTGGCATTCAGAGCGTCCATTTAGTGTGTTTTTAGGATTGTTTTTTTAGAAGGAGTGTAGTGCTGTCGTTGTAGGTTGTAGGAGATGTCAACGTTGCGGATTCGAGGTGGTAAATATGTGACTTGATCTATGAAAAGGGGGCTTAGGTGTCAACAAATCATTTTCTACTTTTTTGTCGATTCGGATAGAGTATGAGACGCTCTTTCACATGATGAAAACCAAAAATCCATAATTTCTGGAAAAGTTTATTAAAAATGAAGAGGAAGCAGAGTACAAATACGAGAGAAAACTGATTTTAAAAATTAAAGATAAAAAAACATTTTAAAGATACAAAACGCAATATTATATGCGAGAAAACATCTATAGGTTGTGTGCCAAACTTAAGGTAAAATTAAATTTTAAGTAAATTCTTCGGTAAATTCAAGTATTTTTCAAAAACTCTGAAGTAAACTGATCGAAAAATCTGTGCTAAAATCGGTTTTTACCGTAGTAAACGATTTACCTTAAGTTAGGCACACAGCCTGAGTAGTTAACGTTACTAACGATAGTTAACATTACTAACGAAACTTTGTTCCATTTCATCTTCTGCCTAAGATAAATGTAGTTCAATATCGTAGCCATTCGAACTAACATCATCATCAGACCCGTCATTGTCTTCATCTTTTTCGGGAAATATTGACCGTAGACGGCCCTAAGCTCCTCATCAACACTCATTTTTCTACAAAAGACCAACAGAAACGATTACATTAACGTGATAACGAAAAAGACGGCCGGCGCGATAACAATGATAACATTTGCAAACTCAACTTAACGCGATTAACTACGATAATATTTCGAGCAGAAGCAACTCTAAACGTCCTTGAATATAGTTATACACCAGGCAACGCAGATAAAAGAGGACAACTACCGCGAAACTGACGAAACGAGTTTTTTTACCTTTAACAGCTGTTTGTTGGATAACGTGTTTTCGCACGTAAGTCCCCTTTTCATAGACCAGCAGCTCGTATCTGGTTTTCCTATAGGAATAGGAATTAGGAAAAATATTTTCATATCGTTTTTGTTAAAAATATCATTTTCTGGCCTACTGAGAAATCATGTTTGATCTAAAATTTTATAATTTCGGAAATATTTCTTTCGTATCGAAATTAGAAAAGAAAAATATTTCCAATTTAATTTGGTTTTTGAAAAAATTTACACTAACTGTTTACCATAGTATGCCAGAAAAAACATTTTTGTGGAAAAAATACTATAAAAATATTTTTCCTAATTCCTTTTCCTATAGGAAAAAACAGAATCGAGCTGCAGGGGGAAATTGGACGAAAAATACGACATCATCGTAAAATACGTTGTCGTAAAATCCGATCCGCGGCGGATATTCCTATTATAAAACTAAGTATTTCAACTGTCAAATTTGAATGAATCAAAATAAGCCTTCGTTCGTTCCTTTCCACAAAAGAAATAACTATTTCGAATTGTTGTCTATTTGCTGAAGACTTATAAAATCAAAATTTTCAGTATATTGGCCTTTTAATCACCGCCTAGTTAGCGCCACTTCCTATACGAGCGAAAGGTGATATTTGTTTATATGAGAAAAAACCTCATTCCATTTTATTATTACTATTTCATCATTTCTTACATTAATTGTAAACTAATTGAACATTTTACATAATATCCAGTCAAATTATAGTCATCTATGAAGTTTATATTTGCCGTGTTTCTTGACGCTCATTGATCCGGATCAGTTCAAATTTTATATGGAAAACATGATCCAAATTTTGTTTTAGATCACAAACTATGATTTTAAATCTAACAAGCGCCTTTGTGTTGTTTCATGAAACATGAACTGAACTGGATCGTCAAGAAACACAGCTATTATCTTAAAACTAGTATTTTGAGAAGTCAATCACCTTCTGCTCTTGTTTCAAAATATTACGACAGATGTCAGCGTTTAAGTATCACATTATTTAAATTTGCTAAAAATAATTTAATAAAGATATGTATGTACTAACATTTTAAAATTTATTAAATTATACATATTTTACTAATTTATTTTTCGCACGTATGTTACGATATCCGTCACCTAACTAGCTGTCTGATTTTTCAATCGTATTTTGTTATAAAATCCGCTAACTCGGATTTTTTTTTCATAATAGTATAAGGGCGGTGATACATGTACAGATTTTGCCTTTAAGGCAAAAAAATTTGCCTTATACAAAATCGAGAAATGTTCATTTTAAAATTTTTGACTATAAGGTGATTCAAGATGGTCGACTTTTAACCAATCAGCGCGCATAATTTTTATACCTTAAAGGCAAAATCTGTACATGTATCACCGCCTTAATCCGCGCGGATCGGATTTTCTAGTTTCATAATATGAATAATCGACGCAAGACGAATTTTACGATGTCGAAAAAATTTCATAATAGGTCTCCGCAGGTCACATATATGTTTAGTAATAAGAATTGATAATTTCAGAATAAAAGGTGTTTAATATGGATTTTGAGGTGTGCCATTATGATTACTTATCTGTGTTTCTATAATCACAGCTAGTAATAAATATCACAGCTAAAAATTTTCAAAATGTTGATGAAAACTGATTACGATAAAAAAAAACAATTTTTTTACTTGGAAAGAACGTGTTACGGACTTTTGATCAAAATTTTTTGACTCATTTCAATTTTTTTTGATGTTAAATCAATTTTTTCTTTTTTTGGAAAGGAATTGCTATAAGTTTGTCGTTAGTTTAATATTCTGATGTGTTGGGGATCCGTTTAGATTGCTATATTAATATTCCAGTTGAGGGCAGTAAATTGCAGGTTAATTATGTTTTATTTATTATTATTTCGCAAACTGACTTAAAGTTGAACATTACAAACAATTAATTAAATGGTTAATTTGGTGATTTTTGGAAATCTATAGCTCCAGCCGAGGAAACTACTAAAAAAATTAAATCTTGGAAATTTATTGCTTTACTTAGTTAATGTTTGTATTCAAGATACATGGCATTTCTTTAATTTAATCTGAATTCCAGTTTTGAGAGAATACAAATTAATTTATGTGTATTACTATTAGGTCGAAAATTATAATTGTTTTTATTTTTCAGGTAGGTTGCTGAGATAAATAAGCAATTAATAAAAAAATGAGCCTTAAGAAATTACCCTTAGCCTCGTTCTCATTAGTCAAGTTACTTGATTTGCACTACTTGACTAAATTAACTTGAATATATAAGAACGCAAACTTGAATTCAGGTTACTTGAATTCAAGTACTTGAAATCAAGTAACTTGACTAATGAAAACGGGGCTTTATATATTCAAGTTAATTTAGTCAAGTAGTTGCTTAAAATGTCATCGAATGAGTTGGTGCGTGCTGAAATTTAAATAATAAAAACTGAAATTCTGAATGAATTATTCAAAATTGCAAATGCGTTATTAATTAAACATAAACGTAAACGGAGAATCCAGAGATAGTCAACGTGGTTTAGATTTTAGAGTATTTGAAAGACCAATTTCACTATTATCAGAGACAGTAGATTTAGTGATACTGGCTAGCTGTTTCTTGCATAATTGACTTAGAAGCATAACTGAAACTGCGCATATATAACAATAGGATCCCTAGATGAAGAAGACCATAACAGATAGGCCTAATAAGTCCCGGAGCATGGCGAGAAACTACTGGGAAAGCTGAACAATCAATGTCAGATATTACATCCGGGGTGGGTTCGCATAATTATTCTCAGGATGCCGGAACGAGCCTTTTTTCGTTCATTTTAGTTAATAAATATTTTTAAAATTTTCAACTCCGGCATTTCGGTCGTGATATAAAGTTAAATCGATGTTTCACAAAACTTCAAAGGATTGGTAGATTTCAAAAAAATTTATAATTTCTGCACAGCTCCACTTCATTTTATGTAAATACCTCACTTTTTTGATAAAGTACTTTCCTCACTACTAAATTGTATAATGAAGCCCATTTCAGACGGCTCAACTTGAATCCAAAAGTTGAAAGGGTCTCTACTGTACTTGATACTTGACTAATGAGAACGAGGCTTTAGATTAGAACTGTATTGTCTTGTGCCGTACTAGGTACGTGTCTGAAACCGGGTCGTTCGATATGTAAGAAGGCTGTAGGAATAGGAATAGGCGTTATCCGAGACACTAGTCCAGTACTTGGTGCTACAGTCAAATCAATCATTAGATCAATTATAAGCCCTTACGAGAAGAAGGCATAGTCACTTTCTAGCTTCTGAGCATTTATAAACTCTTAAAATAACTTCGATCAAGCCTTCAACTTCATTTATGAGATTTATCCAAAAGAACAGGACGCGGGCATAGAGAAAAGTAATTTAAACAGAAGTAAAGATGTACACAAAATTTTGAAACCCCATTTTTATGATAACATCAAAATATATTTTTGAGTTTTCGTTTTTATTTTTTTCGTTTAGATTTTGGCTGCATGTGCAATTGGACATTTGGTTAATATAAAACCGGATCGTGACCCCGACTCTTTAAACATAATATGTAACCATATTATATCTGTCCGTATTTAATACAACATAAATAATTTATTTATTAATGATAAGAAAACTTTATGGAAAAATCAGAGGTTTCTATTGACATTCGTCTGTATACAATTTATAATTCTTGTTATTTTCATAAACTCGGCTGATATGAAAATTTCAATATCAAACCACATCCTCATGTATACGAGTATGAATATATCGACATAGTCATACAACTTTCATATTTAATTTCAGCTCATTCTCCACAAATATACAACATTTGCCATTTAATCCATATCTATATACAAACATTGTTCATTATGTACATAAGCATTATACGTTTGAATTCTAGCCGCCAATGAGTCTATCGAATACAGAATGGAGTCATAATATTATAGAAGTGTTTAATAGTCGCATCTTATAATAATAAGAAATGTGTTTTAATATGCGAAGCGCCGATCTGCTTAAAACAAAAAATGGAAAATATTACGGTCACACATTAAAATATTTTTCAAAGCTATTATCTATCAAACACGACGACGATATAAAACGTCTTTAAAGTAGATAGAGGCTTAGTCTAGTTGTTCTACTTTAAGTAAGGCACGTGAGGTTCTCCACTAGTTAAATTCAAAAACGAATGTTTAATTTGTGTTGCTCTATATTATTATGTATATGACAATAAAATTAGAAATTGTTACTTTGTTTGTCGTTAAATTCTGTAAACGTTTTAAAAACTATTATGTGTAATTTAAATTGTATTATTATGTTCATCCAACCAAAGTATGTTTTTACATCAATTACATTAGAGGCAAAATAAATCATTCGGCAACCCACGAATTGGATTATAAAGATGTAGCTACATAATTCAAAATATATAATTTCATTTTGCTAATTTATTGTTAATCTAAGCCAAATCTGCCGTTGGAATTTGCAATGAACATACAAATCTTTTTGAGCAGGAGCTTCGATTTTAGGTTCAAAAAATACTTACTTCCATTTGAATTTTGTATATTCCAATTATTATGCAATGCAATTGTCTCGCACCATGAAACATTAATTAAATGTAATGAAAAATAAATTTTTAACAACCACCTTTTAACACAATTCATGTTGCGTTTAAATATAACAACACTTCCACTTGGCACGACACAAAGTCACAGGTGTGCAAACATGTGACGATATTCCGTAAACAAATCACTAAATTAACCTTCCACTAATCGATTACTGCAACTTTAATTTAATTTATAAGGTTTTATAATTGAATTAAAAATTTACTAAACCGGCAATCAATAAAAACACGTATTATAGTTTTATTTTGCAACTCTCGATTTTGGGTGTGGGATTAAAAATTAAACACAAAAAAAAATTCTATTCTACGATAAAGCTGCTTCCCAACCGAATGAAAGAAAATAAAACATTAAATAACAAAAAAATATTAATTCACTACCAAATTTAAAATGTATACGTTTAGAAAAGAAAATCACGTACTTCTTCGAGGTGCGCATCGAAAGAACTAAACGAAAATAACAAAAATTTTACTCAACGATAAAAACAAAAAAAAAAAATTTGAAAACAGAACGACTATTTTGATCAGAATTTTGAAACGAGGTATGATATCAAAGAGCCGAATGTCGAAGGGCCGAATGTCGAAGGGCTGAATTTCAAAAGGCCGAATGTGTCGAAGGGCCGAATGTCGATGGGCCGAATGTTGAAGGGTCGAATGTGTCGAAGGGCCGAATGGTTGTAAGCGCCGATATTTTTTTTTATTTTTATAAATATATTTTTTTAATTTTTTTATTTAATTTAATAATTTTTTTATTTTTTTCACATATCCCTTTTTCAAACAAACAAAAAAAATGGCACTATTTAAGTCCAAGCCACACAAATGTGTGAGTAAAAAATCATAGTATGTAATGGCGTTTTTGATAAACAATTTGGGTAAGATGAAATTTTTTTAAAAAATTTTCTTTGTACAATTGTGCATCTATCGTTTTTAGGTAGTGCAAGCCAAAAATTTCGAGAAAATTATCACATTTTCCGGGAAAATTTTGACCTTCTCATTTTTTTTGGTGACAAATTGCGTATTATTTTATTCAAAATAGTACAAATGTGTATTTTTTTTTAAATGTTGATATTAACATTGTATTTTAATAGTTTTTCGACAGTACAAGTAATTTTTCCGGGAAAATTTTGCAATTTTTCTATGAAAATTTTATTATTTTTTTTTTACTTAGTTTAAAATTATAAATAAAATTTGCCACTTGAAGAATTGTATAAATTCTGGAAAAGCGGGGGTTTGGGGGCGGCAGCCTCCATCCTCTAAGGTGTACAACGAATTAAAATTTCATTAAAAGAAAGTTTTATATTTACAAAAGTTGATTTTTTTAACATTTGTGGAACTATCAGAAGAAGCGAAGCGATAAGAGCGATAAAAACTCTTTGATCTGTGTCTGCAAGGTTGACGAAGCAATTATTATTAATAAAAATAAATAAAACTAAAAGAAATATTGAAAAAATAAAAAAAGTTTTTTAAAATAACGCAAAAATGTAATTTGTTACCCGTTTCATGACAGTGTAATTCGAATTCTTATCATTAAAATTAAGATTTGATAAATAAAAACGGCAGATTTTTAATTTTTGGATGAAAAAAATCAAAAAAATATTTTTGGAAAAACTGAAAATTTTCCAGGAAAATGTGGTGAATTTTCCGAAATTTTTGGCTTCCACCTCCTAAAAATGATAGGTATAATCCCCCTATAAGCCCTATAAAGAAATTTTTTTAAAACATTTTCATCTTACCCGATTTCGGCGATGTATACGTCATCTACACTTACGCCAAAAATTTCGCTTGTTTTGAACTACAACCACAATTGTGTGCCCGTTAACACAATTGTGTATATAGTTATACTGTTTTTTTCGGACGAAAATAATTTTAAAAGGAATGCACAAATGCGTAAATTGGTTCAAAACACTTACAAAAATAAAGTTTTGACATGGTACTTTTACAGTACCCACACAATTGTGTTAACGGGCAGGAAAAGGGATATACCTATTGGTGGCGCATGACAAAATTTTCCTTCACCAAAATGTACCGCTGACTGGATACGTGATGAAAAATAGTAAAATACATAAATTCATGAGAATTTTTAAACTTGAATACTTTTAAATTAACAAATTCAAACTTCTCATCAGACTATAGTGATTAAACTACAAAAATAAAGTTGAATTTTTCATGTACTTATACGAAGTAAGCACCACATTATTTAGCGAATTATATTTTAAAGCTTTGTTTTTGGTTATTCTGAGTGATAGACAGATATTCTTTTTATATACAAAAAAAAGATAAATTAGCAAATAAAAGATAAATTAGCGAATTGTTGAATTCACAAAAATGTTGAATATTTTTGGTATGTTTTGGTTAAAAATAAGTAAATTTTACTGATCGTTACCGTTAGTCTATCTATTTAAAATGTAACCTTTCAGCAAATTGTTTTTACATTTCAAAAATTGTTATTACAATAACTACGTTGTACGTAAGGTTAACTTATAAATCTTTTACTTAGCATGGTGAATATTACGAAAAATTACGTTAGTTTAACTTAGCAGGTTAAGTAAAAATCGTATCGTTTATTTTTTTTTTGAGCCAGCTCAAGCTTCAAGAGAATATTAAAGAAGTGAAGGTCCACTTTGAAACAATCTATAACTTGCACATTGATAAGGAAGGTTAATAGACCACAAGAATTGCCGTTTCCGGAAGGGCACAAGGAGAATTTTAAAGCTTCTGACATTCGCTGGTGAGACTTCATTTGAGATTGGATTTTTCCTCTCCGAGGATAAGCTTCAATACATCACTAACAGTAATGCTCCTGCATATGATGGTAAATTGGCCAACAGTGGACGCGTTTACCAGTGCCGTCAAAACAGACTGTCTGAAACTTCATTTGAGAAGCAATACTAGAGGTTGAAACCATGAATGAAGTATTGGCGTTGGGTTTAGAATATGAGGTAGCCGGATCAAGTTTAGCAACTGTTGCAGTAAAGTTGCGTAAGCTGGATTCAGAAGGTATAACGCAAATAAAGACACTATTAAAAGAGGAGATAAGGAAACCATGGCAAGCTTCTCGAGCTAACAGAAGAAAACGATCGCGTACCCCGTCTCTATTTTTCCGATGCCAACAACTCAGGAATTACAAGAGGAATTTAAGCAGCCAAGTACCTATACAGTGCTCGATAAAAACTGGCGTACGTATGTATAAGGCAGTGGCATTGCGCGTGTCAGATTGAATAAAACAAAATCCTACACTACAACGACAGAAAAGTAAACCAATTGCCTGTGGTATACTAAATGTTCCATTACAAGTTACAACATGTTAACTCCGTAAAATACCTATATCTAAATGCTAAACTGAGATGAAAGGTTTCATTTGAAAACAAATTTGACAAAAACTCAAACACAAAAAAATGTACTAGCTTTTGGGAAGGAACTACTATTTGTTAACACGTAGGGAGTTCAGTTTTGAGGTTATACTAAACTGAGTATCCTGAAACCTGAACATCATCATCCAAAGGACGATGATATAGTTAGAGACTACAAGCCTTTTAGCATATTCTTCCAACTTTCCAAATTCCATAAACACACTAGATTTTTTTACACGGTGTGTTGACATCGAAAGTAAAAATTTGTCTCATTTTGCATTTTTAATCATTCCAAACATAAAAAAATTAATTTTTAAACATTTCTGTCATACGAAGCAATTTATAGATTACTCAACAAATTATAAAAATCTGCATAAATTGAAATATTATATTTTTGTTTATAAATAATAATCACCCATTTAATATTGTAACATATAGCCAAAATACTCAAGCATACATTCTCGTATGCTTTAAAAAATTTAATTTTTTATCGAAAGAAGGAAATTGATAAGGTCAAGTACGTTTGGACGTCTTTTTCTCATGATATATTGTTCAATGAATTTGTTGATTGAAAAATTTGAATGTTACGCGAACCAGGTACCAATGAGTCTAGGTAGGATTACAAAATATACGTATATATATATATATATATATATATATATATATATATATATATATATATATATATATATATATATATATATATATATATATATATATATATATATATATATATATATATATATATATATATATATATATATATATATATATATATATATATATATATATATATATATATATATATATATATATATATATATATATATATATATATATATATATATATAACTTTTAATGTTTACTTTGAAAAATCGCAATATTTAGCATTCAAGTTGTATTATTTTTTTAAATATTTGGTATAGGTTCCAAATTTAGTATTAAATCTTACGTTTACTATTGTATGGTTCTATCAAATTCAAAATTCGTCCCAAATAACATCTACTTTCCTTTTTATGTACTTTTAAAATGTTTGAAAATGGTAAAAGAAAACTTAAAACTCAACTTTACATTGTAATAAAGAAAAACCTAAAAGTGATCGTGATCTTTAAACTCTTTTATTAAATTTTCTAGTCTATCTCCTTTCCAACGATGTGCAATATGCCATAAAAACTTTTTTAAACACTTTACTATATCACAAAATTTGTGTATTGGGACACATCAGCCTGATATTGGATATTCGCGATAAAAACTTGTTTTTACTTAAAAAACATACACTAAGCAGGCTACAACAACCAACAACTAATACCTCACTCTTCTAGGCTGCTGTTCTAATATTGTTATTTTGTTTTCATTCAATTTTTAATAGCGAATTCTTTTACGTTTTTGATGTAAATGAAATTTCCGATAGTTAAAAAGAACACAAAAAAAATTTGATGTGTTTTTAACGTAGTGTGCCTAAACCCGAAAGGGATGCCGAAAACAATAACAAACCAATTTCAAATGATGCGTTTGACACATTTGACAATATTTACGATTGACGTATTATATGTACATAAATATGTGTATGTGGTAGTTAAAATGGAAGTAAAAATCTACATTTCCATTTTTTGATGTATATCAAATTTTTTTGCTATTTTTTCCGCTAAAAGAACGCGAAAATGTGATTTACATCAAAAAATTTTGATGTACATCAAAATTTTTTGCCAGTTTTTTATAAAAAGAAAACGCCATAAGTGTTGTGGTTAAGTTTTGTTATTATTGCTACAATGGCTACACTCTCTAATGAAGAATACGTTGACATTTTGATGGCATATGGAAGCGCCAATTGCGTCGCTCGTGCCACACAAAGGATAGGAACGCTGTCAGACGATTACCCAGCCGCCACACCTTCCAAATTACTTAGCGACGCTTACGCGAGACCAGTAATTTAAATTTTAATGAACCAAGAGGGGTTATAACGCGACATAATGTTGCTGTAGATGAACAGGTTCGAGCACTGTTTGAAGAGGAACTGACTAGAAGCATAATAAATCTAGCTGCATCACTCGGAATTTCCATCTGAAAAGTGTGGAACAAACTTCGTCAAAACAACAAACATCCTTTCCACATCCTTTCCACACTCCAGTGCAAGGCCTGGACAATCATGACTTTGACAAACGTGTCCAGTTTTGTCGTCTTGTATTGCACACAGATGTTGATGATCCCTACTTTTTGAAAAGTATTATGTGAACAGATGAGTCCAAATTTACTAAAGAAGGAATTCTTAATTTACACAACCTTCATCACTGGTCACTGGATCAGAACCCACGTGTCAAAAGACAGAGGTCATTGCAAAGAAGATTTAGTGTCAATGTTTGGGCGGGAGTGATTGGAAATCATGTGATTGTCCACACTTCTTACCTGAGCATCTTAACGGAGATAACTACCTTGAGTTTTTTACAAAATACTTGCCCGAATTGGTAGCACACTTGCCAATTTTCAATTATAACCGACCTATTGTTTTTCAAAATGACGGATGTCCTGCACACTGAAGATTAATTGTCAGAGAGCACCTAAATGACGTATTTCCAAATTCATGGATTGGGAGAGATGGCCCTATTCCATGGCCTCCACGTTCCTCAGACGTAACTCGTTAGATTTTTACGTCTGGGACGAGTCAAAACTCTGTATACGTCACGGAAGTTCCATCTAGGGATGATTTAGCCCAACGATTGAAGCGGCTTTCGTCATAATTAAAGACGAAATGCGTTTATGCACCACTTAATTGGAAATAAGGCGAAGATGTCGTGCGTGCATACGCAACGGAGGTCAACAATTTGAGCAAGATTTATAATAAAGTTTTATTTTTATTAAAAAACGATTTTTAATTATAAGTCCAAAAGTTAGTACCTACATATAAATGTAAGATAAAGATAAGTGACAGATTTTACTGCGGACGAGTGAGGTGTTAGTTGTTAGTTGTTGTAGCCTACTTACTCTTTGTTATTTAAGTAAAAACAAGTTTTTATCGCGAATATCCAATATCAGGCTGATGTGTCCCAATACACAAATTTTGTGATATAGTAAAGTGTTTAAAAAAGTTTTTATGGCATATTGCACATCGTTGGAAAGGAGATAGACTAGAAAATTTAATAAAAGAGTTTAAAGATCACGATCACTTTTAATTTTTTTTTATTGCAATGTAAAGTTGAGTTTTAAGTTTTCTTTTACCATTTTCAAACATTTTAAGAGTAAATAAAAAGGAAAGTAGATGTTATTTGGGACGAATTTTGAAATTGATAGAACCATACAACAGTAAACATAAGAGTTATTACTAAATTCGGAACCTATACCAATTATTTAAAAAAATAATACAACTTAAATGCTAAATATTGCGATTTTTCAAAGTAAACATTAAAAACTTGAAATAAAAAAATCCGTAGGGCCAGAAATGAGTTATTGGGGTTTAAAAGATAACAAATGACCATCTTTTCAGCCAATTCAATTTGGCAAACGATGCACCAAACACCCTGGGTAACAACTATACCTTTTATTTTGGAAAATTCTTCCACTTTCCGTTACTTGGTTGACATCCTCGTCGATTTTTAAAACACAATTATTCCCATAACAAAATGTCACGACACCTTAACCGAGTGCGATTTTAGACATTTAAAAATGTTTTCTCCAAGGAAATTTCTTTTTGTACCATAATATATATTGGGCTGATATTTCAGTACCACAAATTTTGCAATTCATCTTTACATGTCGTTGTCCTCTGCAGATGATAAACAAAAAACATTTGCGTCGTCGTTGTCTGTATTGTATTGGACAATTAACATTTTCATTTTCTTGTTTTGGTCACTTTGCCTGTTGCTTCGAACCGATTTCCAAAAAACTTATTCGTTTTCTTTTTGGGTCATTAAACCGAAATACATACAACTGTTCGTAATGAAAACCACGTGTTAAGAACAAGGAAATTGCCTAGTTTTGCTACCATATTCTGCCGTTCTTTCCTCGTTTTCTTCCCATTCACCTACAAACTGTTGTTAGTTTGTGCCTACGTGAAGGGGAAGGAAACCAGGAAAGAATCATGACGAAAAAATCAAAGTGTGGAATGACGGATTTTCTCGAATTCCGTCATATGTGGTTAAATTAATTCACCGTTTCACACATGATGTCAAAGAAGCACTGCTTCATGCTACAAAATAGGTCGCAATAGATTTTTTTATTGCTAATTTAAACCCTTATTTTATACATATTTAAACACAAATTTTTTTGTATTGTGTTTGTGCTCTCTCGAAAATAAAATTTAAACTAAAATCTACATCTGAAAATAGTCATATTTTTTTTTGTTTCATTTCTATTTGTATTAGAAACTTTTTTGTTGAGAAATGATTCTCAAGTTTTTTTTCATACTTTTCTGTAAGGAAAAAATCATAAGGATTTCTATTGGGGATGATTTGTTATTTTCCGTCGATTTATTTTCAAGGTTGTTGGGCGTCAACTTGTATTATTTTTAGCTAAATGAATTAAAATAATTTACAGTGGTAGAATTGAACGTATTGTATTTATTTCATTTATTACTATTATAAAATTTTTAATTTTTGTAATCTTTTACAGTTTGCTACTTTTTTTTGGTGTACAGACTGATATACGGGTTTTACAGTAAATTAGTATTGTCACCTCCAGCGTGGCATACGAGTTCTAGAGTAAATTTAAATTGTCACTTGCAGAGTGACATACGCGTGCAAAGGTTTTTTATTTAATGTTTAAGAAAGAAAGTATTAATTGTCCAGTGGATTTAATGTCTTTTGAAGGTCAATTAATGACCCCTTTCATTCGCGCACAGACCACCTATTCACGCAACTACAGTATACCACCTTCACATTGCAAGCTCCATGTCAACCTGTACACTGACATGGATGGTGGGTCGGTGCTGAATTCTGTACACCAACAGAGGTTATTAGCTGTGTTTATTAACATAACCGATCGTAATCTATGACGAAAATTCGGTTTGCATTCAGCTCTGGTGGGATCGAACCCAGTACCTCCCGGTCCAAGTGCCGAAACTCTAACCACTGCACCACTTGCCCGGTGAGGGGGGTTACAACTGGTTTTATAGGTAAACGGGGAAAGAGATGAAAAAGAAGCTACTTCTTTTGCATCCCATGTGGAACGGTTGATTAATGGTCTGGGTACTTCAATAGAATTAACTATTTACATGATTTTTGTTTAACTAAAGACAATTTTAAAAGTAGGTTAAGGCAATTTTATGCCTCTCAGTGATTTTTTACTTGTCACTTTACAAGTTACTTTACATTATTTTATTTTGTATTCTTAATTTAACATTTTTAAAGTCAAATTTGTAGACTTATTTCAATATAAATAAATAAGTACGTCATCAACTATATCTACCAAATCAAACTGTCATATATATATTGTACCTTCTATTCCTTCGGCCCCACATGATGCAAAAGCAATGCACTTTTATCAATTTGTTTACCATTTTCATTAATAATATTCTGAGCCTCATATGCTTTGATGAACAATTCTGAATTCAAATGAACATTACTAACCTCTAAAATCCTGGAAAATTCAGCGAAACTAAAAGGCTCAATACCAATTCCAAGCATCAATTTTGTTCCTAGATTAAAGTAAATTTTTATTATAATAATATTTTTATAGTTTTATAAATATTATTAGAATATTATTTATTAGTATTGTCAGTTGTACGATACTAGAATAAAATACTAATAATTTTTACTTTGGATAGAAAATGTTATGTTCCCAACATCTGTGTATTCTTATTTGTGACTATACTCCTTCTAGTGTTTTTTTTTAATCCATGCCATCTGTTTTACGGCCGGAGCACTACCTGCTCTTTCGCGGTTTATTTTTCCGCCTTACTTTACGCATCATCTGCCAAATCGAAGAGGTACGGCTATAGGGCCGATTTATGTTACCATCTGCGCATTGCATAGCTCCATGCCAGCCTACACTGGGAGTCAATTCGCGTTCCTTGAAATAATGAAAATGAAAAGTTTTTTTTCATTAACAATATAGTAGGTTTGCATTACCCATAAGAAATTGTGGTTTCTCACAGTGAAATTTAAAATTACGAGCGAAAAATTCAAACTACTAGATTGCCAATGAAATAAAACTTTGCATCTTCATTATTTCACACACGCGAATTGACTCACTGGACATGGAAGATGGGTCGGCCCATGAGTTTTGCACGCCGATAGGAGATCGTAGTTGTGTTCCTTTTAATCACAGATCTGTTGATGAAAATTTCCTTTTGCATCCCAAACCCCTATCGGGTTTCGAACCCGGTACCTCCCGATCCAAACGCAAAAGCTTTAGGCCCGTTGCACATTTCAGCTAAGCTAAGCTAAGCGATGTGAGCTAAGTTCGTCGCTCTTTGTTTACAACAAAAAAGATAAAGATTTATAATCGAACGCGATGCACACACACTTGAGCTAAACTGCGAGCTATGTTTTTTTGTTTTGAGTGATGCAAACTAACTTAGCTCGGGTTGTCTTTGGATTGCAAAAGCCAGCTATATCGCTCACACATACGTTACTATTATTGTGCACATATTTAACATATAGTGAAATTGAGTACATATTGTTGTTCCCGCCTATGTGATTCTAATAATATTTTGACAGACACACTATTTTACTTGAAATGTATGTGTGAGCGATGTAATTAGCTCAAATATGCAGCGGAATGAGCTGTGCGAGTTAACCTATGCTTATAGAAGCAACGTTTGTCGCTTAGCTTAGGTGAAATATGCAACGGGCCTTAAGCACTGTGCCATTTGGTCGGTCTGCTAGTGTTTTCGTTTTAAGCCGCTCACTGTATAATTTTATAGTACCCAAATTTATAAGGTTCGAGTCACGGCTTACCATAAAATTGTCTACGATTTCTATGTTGCGTACATCGGGCACCCCATTTTTTATGTTTTTCTTTGTAAACAGCTGATGTAATTTGACATTTTAGTTGTCATTATTTTTTTATTTTTAACATCCAACAATCTAAACAATGAAATTAAAAGCAAAGCTATAAATAATTCGCATTAAATAAAAGTGTTTTCAATTAATTGTTAAGATTTTTTCTTTAAAGTGGATATAATCAGTAGTTTGGGAATTGTTTCCCTAACTCTATGCTTTCTATTGTGCATACGCTTTGTGTCTAAACAAGCTAATCGTACAAGAATATATTACTCATTTGTTCTGTATTTCAATGTTTTTATCGAGAAAATGGATTCAATGTTTGATACATATTTAGGAAGTACAGAGGGTACATTAGAACCAGACGATATACCAAAAACTAATGAACCAGTATGGATACTGGGCAAAAAATATAATGCGATCCAAGGTGATTAGAGAATGTTCAAAGTTTATTGAACTAAAATATACAGTCTATTGTGTGATGTGTCCGATATAATTATTATGATGACCCAAATTTTAGAAATTTATTATTTAATTAATTTTTAAAGTGTAAACAAAACGTCCGTAAAAATTAGTTCATTAATTTATTATTTATTCCATAGAATTAGAGTTGATAAGACGCGATGTGCAGTCGCGATTATGGTGTACCTACCGCCGAGGATTTGTTCCCCTAGGTGAATCACAATTGACGAGCGATCGTGGTTGGGGATGCACACTGCGATGTGGACAAATGGTGTTAGCACAAGCCTTAGTAGATTTACATTTAGGTCGAGATTGGTTTTGGACGCATGAAACTCGGGATCCGACATATTTAAAAATTGTTAATCGCTTCGAGGATACAAGACAATCCTCATTCTCTATACATCAAATAGCATTAATGGGCAATTCCGAAGATAAAAAGGTTGGCCAGTGGTTTGGGCCGAATACCGCCGCCCAGGTTTTAAAAAAATTGATAAGATATGATGAATGGTGTGCACTTACCATACATGTGGCCCTCGACAATACGGTGGCGACGGATGAAATTTATGAACTATGCACTGAGGAAGATTCATCCTGGAAACCATTATTACTCATTGTACCATTACGTTTAGGCTTAAGTGAAATAAACTCAATATATTTCAGCGCGTTAAAAAAATGTTTTGAAGTACCAGGAACAGTGGGTATGATCGGAGGTCGACCAAATCAAGCATTATATTTTATTGGATACGTCGGAAATGAAGCTCTATACCTAGACCCACATACAACCCAAAAAGCTGGGACCGTTGGTAGTAAATCAAATGAATTTGAAATTGATATGGACGAAACGTTTCATAATAAGTACGCTTCGCGCATAAATTTTAGTGCAATGGATCCATCGTCGGCTGTGGTAAGTTTATCTTACTTTGTGGAAATTGATTTATTTTCAAGTTTACGATAAGTCTTCTCTAGAATAGATTTATAGTAGTCCATTCGAGAGCAGGCTTACTATAAGTCAGTCTGCACAAAAAAATTCATGAGCTGGACCACGATTTCAGAACTAAACAAATACATATAATAAATATAATAATTTTATACTTCTGTTGCAGTGTTTTTTGTGTCGCACTAAAGACGAATTCGAAACGTTATGTAAATACTTCAAAGGAATCGAATTAGAAAATCAACCATTATTTGAAATTGTAACAACACGGCATACTCCATACGTGTCACAATCGTCAACCGATCCAGATTCATTGTTGCAACCGGATGAATTTGAACAGCTGGAAAATGTTAAACCGTTAGATGAATCCGATGAAGATTTTGAGTTTATTGCTTAACATTAACACGCGACAAGATTATAAATATTTTATTATTCTAGATTTAGGAACATTATTGTTTGTATTATTAAGTTTTTACTACAAAGGCAACAATATTTCTTTCTGATACTTTACGCTAAATTTAATTATTTTAATATATAATTAATTTACTTTACCTAGAGCGGTATATATAGAAAATCCGTAGTTTTTAGTATATGTGAACCGCTAAGCCGCAATATTGGAGCGCTCCTGATTTTTAAGACGATGGTCGATGGGCTGTTTATCGTCAAACAATTCGATTTCAATTTAATCATCGCTAATGAGACGAGCAGCTATTCGGTGAAAATGTAAGTCTAGGGTCAGCAGGGAAACAAGCAAAACACATCTACGTCTAAGAAAAAATAATAATAAGCAGATCTCTTCCCAGACTGTCCAGCCTGTTGAGTCGGATGGTTCGTTTTCATGGTAAGTTTATATTAAAAATCTCTATTCTACAACTATAGAAAAGTTCAAATGTAATGCAAATAACCGCTATGTTCGTTGGAAGCGAATTTGGAAATAGGTAGATAAAACATAAGGGGCGATGCAACAATAATTTCAAATTCAAATGTAGTTGATAAGACTCTTGAGAAGGTAGGTTTTCGGCTAGGGAATTCCCCCCTATCTGTGGAGGGATTCTGACCCCAACAAGCTTCACTTAAAACGACTATGTGTTATGTAATTATTTAATGCATACCGCCTAAAAGATGCTTGAGTTGATTATTAATGAAAGCAAAGGATACAAATCTAATGTTACAAATCTAATGTCATCAATCTTTTTATCATAAAGGTTAGGAGGTTTCAGTGGATGACACTTACTTAGGCCATTTTTGGCCCATTGTGATACCACGCATTCATGCCACGTCATTAACCCATTCACCTATTCATCTACTCACACAAATACAGTATACCACCTGCACATTGCAAGCTCCATGTCAACCTGTACATTGACATGGACGGTGGGTCGGCGTTGAATTCTTCACTCTATCAGGGTCTTTTAGTTGTGTTGAATTCTTCACTCCATCAGGGTCTTTAAGTTGTGTTTATTAACATCACCGATTGTAATCAATGATGAAAATTCGATTTGCATCTAAGCCTCCGATGGGATTCGAACCCAGTACCTCCCGGTCCAAGTGCCGAAGCTTTAACCACTGCACCACTTGTCCGTTTTTTTTGATAAAACGCACAATTTAATTAAACAGTTTTACCGAATTTACGATAAATACCTGTACAACACGTCAGGATCCCGTCACTGATCGGACATTTATCCCAAAATGAAAATAAATGTGAATGATGTGATAATTTCCATGCACCGAGTAGACCTGCCGAAAATGTACAAAAGATTATTTAATTTGTATTTGACCAAACGTTTACTATTCCATATACATGACGATCCACTCGGTTCTATTCGCCTTCTCCTTACGAGTGGGGAGTTCACTAATTTAATATTGTGGGTCCTGAATAAACAACTAGCTTTGTTTTTGATTGTGAGGCAATTTCACATTAATAATAGGGGAACAGTTTTACTTTAAAGTTTGTTGGAGCTCGATTTTGCTAATTTTCGTTCGGTTAAACAGCCGTTAGCGACGAGATACGGATACATAGGTAGGCAATCTCCTACAGACTATAAGTATCGATATAAGCAGGGATGTATTGATGGACCTGTCGCCAGAGCACAACTACTATTTTGGTGCAAGGTAGTAACTAAAAACCATCTGCCGCTCAGAGACGGAAAAGACGCACATTAAAACGAGCCCAATCCACCTCTGTCGCTATAGTAGGTGCTCTAAACAGAATAGGTCAAATGCGATTACGTCCTCTCCTGGAAACGCTGAACACTTCCGGAGCCACATTTATACCAGAAAAGGGGCTTAGGTACTGGGCCTAGCTTGCATCCACTGAGGACGCTGAACTGGAATGTATCCAATCCAGTGACCTACCCAGGCATATTAGTATTACAGTTTTTATTCCGGGCTACCTCTAGAACCTTCAGAAATTCTGAAGGTGCGGGAAAATTAAAACCCGGGTCTAAAAACTGACAGATGTACCCTCTTTGGCCAAAAGAAAAATGTATTTCTGAATATAGGCCTAGATGGGCCAATTGTCGCAAAGGTAGAAACCCCACGGTTTAATCCTTTTTTCTCTATTAGAAGGGTTATATAAACGTGTCCCAAAAAAGAGTTCAGGGGAAATTGCACTCCACCACAACATCTTATCTTCACCTCGCCAGAAATATGAATTTCAGGCCCCTTCAACAATTTGTTGCCGTTATATACGACGTTATAGCAGCCTGAGTATAGCTTCATAAAGGCATGACCATTTGCAAAACGGAGTTCTGGAATTAATATAGATTCTTTCAAAGAGAGAAAAGTGAGGAACTAGAAACCCTTTCGACCACTGCTAAACCCAAAAAAAGGTCTCTGTGTTGGTCGTAAAATCACTTTCGGAACTCAAGAAAAGATAGATGGGACTTTTACGATTACCAATCAGATCATTTAAGATTATCCCAGTACCCAATTCCTCGGTAGTAGAAAATCTACTAATCGACCAGAAATCAATTCCCAGAGACTGGCTGTTAAGATGGTGGTGGAGGGCAGATTGCGACTATGAGCGTCTATTCTTTCTCCAATTTTAATACATCAGTTTTATTGATAGTATTTCCCCTAAGATGGTCTTTAACCCTGAGGATGGAAAGCTATGACAAGATCTTGCCATACGTTTCTGACCTGTAAGTCTGTCTTCGTTCTTACTTAAACGCTTCGAAGGCCTAGTGGATAAGTACTTCTGTTTTGTCCTTTCCAATTCGTCCTTTCCACAACCTGCCAATCAAAATGGTAAATCTGTTAATTTCAAAGGGTTTGCCCTTGGAGCATTTCTAGATTTTGAGGGAGTAATTAATAATACATCCTACAATGCTTGATCGCAGCACGGCTTCATATTCAAGACACACGGCATGAAATCCACCAATGCAAGGTGGTGTGATGGTATGCTCAGGCCCAGGAAAATAACCGGTAACTTGTGTAGTTGCATTATGACTACTGTAACTGTCCACAGGTTGGAGTTTTGTCTCCTTTTGTAGTGCTTTGTCATCAACCCATTGAGGTAGTTTAGATAGTGAAAAAATTTAGTGAAATGGGCTAAATAGTAACCATTTTATCCACTTAGCAACCGTTTACAACTCAAAAATTATAGGTCACATTTGGGTCACATAACAAGATGTATGTGCACCATCTATTGAATTATACTAAAAGTATTGCTTACGTTCTCATATCGCTGTTCATATTTTCCTCATAAATAATTCCAGTAACATTTTTGCAATTAAATTCTTTCGTTGTAATTTTTTAAATTTAATAACTGTGAAACTAAATTTTATGCCAATATGTTTAGTTAACATCAATGCCACTACCGACATCTATTTCATGATGCAAAAACCTTTTCGGTAGGTGTCGTTTACATCACATTTTTCATCGCCAGGGAAATCATTTTCATCAGGGAAATTAGCTAATTTGTGTAACTATAGTGTTTACATCATGTTCCTATCCAGTTTAGGTCACATATAGTGTATAATCCGTGGGCTAAATATGACGATGTACCGATTATTGCGACGATTATTAGTCCTGAAACAACTACCGAGTTTATTGTCAATTCGTCCACCGAACGTATATCTTTATACTGTTATACATATAACTGGTTTAACAACCAACTTCATTATATAACAGTTAGAAAACCGAGATCGTCCTTTTCTCGACATGAAGAATTTTTGGGAATTCCAAGCTCCTAAAAACAGGGGATCATACCATCCCACTCTCCCTGAGACTCTCGCTGGTCCGGTTGGCTTCAAAGCTTTTCTCATAAAACCACATAGAACAGAAATGCAAGATGGCAAATATTTGTGGGAAATGTAGAAATACATTTTGTAAGCCACGGAGCTTGAAACGAAATTACGTATAGTTGTTGCACGTTGTGATACTTAGACCCATTGTCTTCTTTGCTGTCTTGGTAAGCTGGCAGTGAAGGAAAACTGAACTTACCGAGAATGGTTTGCTTGAGAATTGTGGGGACAATGCAAGCAAAGTAAACAAACTTTCAATGGCTTGTATGTCCTCTGATTCGATGGCCACAAGGCCCTCTCTCGTGTTGATGATGACGTGCTATAGGGTTTTCCAATAAGAGTGGTATGATTTCTTTAAAAAAAATACACACTAATTGTCTAGGAAATTGAAATGTTTTTTATTTAATGTGAAGTACAATCGATACAATTAAATTCTGAATAAAACGTCATTCAAATGGCCTCCACGACTTCTTCTGCGGGAACGAACTCGATGAACCCAATTTTCGAGCACTTTTTCCACTAAATCAAGTCGTATGTCATGAATAGCACGTTCATATTGACTTGTAAAGCTTGAAGAGAGTTTGGTTTATTGCTGAAGACCAATGACTTCAAATAACCCCACAAGAAATAGTCTAATGGTGTTAAATCACAACTTCTTGGAGGCCAATTAATATCACAATTTCTTGAAATAATCGAATCTCCAAACTTTCCTCGCAATAATTCAATTGTTGCACTTGCTGTGTGGCACGTAGCCCCGTCTTGTTGGAACAAATTGTTGTCAAGATCAACTTCTTCCAATTTCGGCCATAAAAAGTTGGTTATCATCGATTTATACCGATCTTCATTGACAGTAACGGTGGTTTGGAACTTGTACATTGGGTCTATTTTTTAATTAAACCCGAGCAAGCAGGCTTACCCCTGGTATTGTACACCGAGCACAGGTTGTGCAGTGCCAAATGAACCAGTGTGCATAGAGTAACAACTTGTTTTTTACTTTGCATGCTCTTCGTACACTGGCATTCATTTCAGAGTAAAATTTAAGGAACCGAGTATGCTCGGTGTAAGCACAGTTCACAAATAAAAACAAAGTGTACAGAGTAAAATTACTCAGGTTGAATAAAAAACCACAGAGTATTTTTTGACAGCGCACTGCTTGCTCGGGTATAATTAAAAAATAGGCCCATTATGTAAAGAAAATGTACGCTCAAAATTTTCAACAATTCGACGAATAGTGAGCACACTTGGACGATTATTACGACTGTAAAATGGCAAAAGCGCACGAAAAGTTGCAATTGGAGAACGATTATTTTGATAATAAAGCTGAATAATTTGTAAACGTTGTTCTTGCGTATATCTCACCATGAATAATTGTAAACATGGCTGAATACAATGAGACAAAAAATGACAGATCATGACATATTATAAATGGCCGAAATGTCACTTAAAAATCATATCATTCCTATTGGAAAACCCTTTATAAAAGAGACATCATCAAGTACATCAACGGTCCATATTAACCTAGGTAGAACAACATTCCAACCTGTCGCTTATCGAAGATTTTTCTTGGATTCAACCGGACACTGTAATCTAAACATCTTACGTTATTGTATTTCTTACTTCATAGATCACATCTTTTCTTTGGCTAACGTTTTCTCTTTGAGGACCAGTTAACTACGCTAGAGATGCCGGACATTTTCGAGTTCACTTGAAGAACAGCCCGTTTGCGGGATTAATTGCCTCATGGGGGTTAACTACAATGGTTCATTTTTACGGCTGAGTGCCAGAGCAATCCCCGTTGCATAGCCTGAAAAAAGTTTGGGTAACTTTATCACTTGGGTTAAACGTTAATTCAGCGTAAATTGGTCATTTGTGGGTTTAGAAATTAATGACGTTTTAAAATTAGCGACATCTAGGTTTAAATAGTATTAGTAATTTATGATTTTAGCATGTTCACCGCGGTATAGGCTTTCATAGTGAAGACGCGGCACGCGATAGATATAATAAACACAAATGTTATTAGTGTCAAAATTATTGTGCAGAGTTGGGCAATAAACTTGATGAAAATGATAATGCTGATACTGGAGGTGGAGAGGTGACGGAGAAAATGGCAGCTACATTTGAACGGAACAGAGAGACACAACTTGAACGAATGCTGGATTATGGGAGCGGTCATCTTAGTGGCATGCCAGAAGTGATGGAGTGGATTGTCGTCAAGGATGGGGTTGAGATTATACACTGGACCTTGGAGAGTAGCAGCAATGTTGGTGGGTTGCGGAGGGGTGGGGGGGGGGGGCGAGGACGAAGGTGTAGTAGAATTGGTTTACGTTACACGATCTAACCTACAGAGGTGGAAGCTTGGAACCTATATTCAGGCTTAGGTGGGGGTAATGTTATGATATCGCCTGTATGCTTTGATGGGAAATTAATTCAGCATTGTCGAGACATTTATTCAACAAAAATTGCTCATTAAGGTTTAGAACTTTAATTTTACTTTTTGTGAGATTGGTGACATCTGGGGTTTAGCAGTGGCACAAAAGGAGTTTTATGACAATTTGGTGTATAGCGGATTATAGACAGTAGCCTAGAACATAAACTCTAGAATACATCTAGACGAATCTAGAATATTCGATCGGTGTATAAATATGAGTGCTCATGCGTTTTTTTTGGTGTGACATTTTCGACTTGGTATGCGAAACATTAAAAGTGAAAGTGAAAAATTGTAAATGGTTTATTAAGGAAATTAATTAATAATTGTGGAAATTATTTGATGTTGTGATTTAGTATCGGTAAAATAAGAATGGGAAAATTATTATAGGAATATTTCGGGAATATTCCATTAGTGGCGTAATTATTTAGTAACCATTTGGAAATTATTTAGAAAGACTATATTTCTGGTGTTTTTCGCGAATATTCCGGAAGTGTGTAAATTACAAGAATTGGTGTTGTAATCGTTAAATTCTATAACAATTTTCACAATCCAGTGATACGGACCGGATTTGGCAGAGCAAATTCGTAACAATATTTAAAAAATAATAATCTAGTGTGACAAGTTAAAAAAGTTGGGATATTTCTCGTCATCCCATTCATAATAAATAGCGCCAACTTCGTTGTTATTATTATTTGAAAATAAGAATAAGTTTTATCCCTCATTTATAATACTTTTTAGAGCTAAATTGATCTAAATTCAAACAGAGCTAAATTGATCTGTTTGTATTTTAGCTGGAAAGTTGCAGTGTTTTGTTATATTTTAAAAATCTCTTACCATTTTTATTTAATAACATTTTATTACATAGAATAATTAAATCTTACATTTTATTCATCCCAGTTAATATATCTATCAAACCAATCGATATAATCGGGTACGTATGCAAAAACTTGTGGCCGATCTGGAAAACCACATGGAACAAATCCCCAGGACACTACACCGATTAATACAAAGTTTCCATCAGCATCACGTATTACGAGTGGACCACCTGAATCTCCCGAACAAATACTGAGTCCACCGCTTAATGGTCCTGTGCATAGATTTGTTGGGCCTAAAGCTGCAACACCAACACTAAGTAGTACATCGTTACATCGATCCCAGTCAAGGATTGGCAATTCATCAGCCACTTGTAATAGAGTGGGACCAATATGAGTCTCGGTATATGAGATTGATCCCCAACCAGTTGCCGTTGCTATACCTGTTGCTCTAAAATCTTTTGATGGTAGTGCAATTGGCTGCACATATTCATTGAAAACGAATGGCGTTGTGACGCGGAACTAAAATTAAATATTTTGGTTACACCATTTACCAAAAGTATCGCACCTTTTACGGCATATACGTACCACACAAATATCATGTGGCTCCACACCACCAGTATAATTTGGATACAACCACTGTTGTGCAATTAATGTTTTCTGTTGTACAGAAAGTTCATGAGAATCAGGTTGTACGATATTATTACGGGCAGCATAAATTTCCATACGGCCGAATGGTGGCGCAACAGTAATACAATGTGCTGCTGATATTATATAATATCGGGTTACAATGGCACCGCCGCACATATGTTGGGGTGTTCCCCAAGGGAAAGTCCAAAAGAAATTCCATTGTAATGTCACCTGATACGGAAATTCACCCAACCGCGCATCACGACCACCAACAATACGCCCACTTACAGAATCCGCCTGATCTGATACTGAACTAGATGGTACTGCACAAAATCCATTATCAACGAGTAATCCACAAATTAGCACAAGGCCCAACCAGCCTATTATTTTACTCAGCATTTTAAATAAAACTAAAATAAAATTGTAAAATCATGATCTTTTTATACAACAATAATCATTTTCACGCCGTTATCGGTCGGAGTAACCAAATATACAAGTGGGTACACGGTGATTAGATAAAACCTGGGCATAAATAATCTTAAATACTTGGTTAATTTATATTTTTGGCTTTATTGGCCATAAATTATAAATTTGCCAGTTCCAGCCTCATTCGCTTAACGAGCGAATTTCCGATTTTATAGAAAATACGTCACAATTTTACGATAACTTCTTCATTTATATTTTCATTGATGAAATTCGATTTAATCGGCCGGAAATAAAATCCATATACGAAAATTTTACAGGTGTTTATAAGATAACACCAGTAGTTATTATCCAAAACAAAAATAATTTTAATCAAATTTTATTGTGTTATTTGTGTATATATTGCTAAAAATAATAAAACCATCAATGGATACTGACCAGTAAATTTCCCAATGATTGTTATACAATTTTGAAGTGGTTCGTCTAAAATTGATAGTAATAATCTTATCATTTTATGCTTGTACCCGAAATGTATTCGACCAGTGTCGCATCTCTCTAGAGATCTAGAGGTGCGTATAGTAAACTCTTCATAAGCTTTAAGTTCAAACTGTTTGTGTTCAGAGCCATAAACACTTATTGGGCAATCGTTCGATAATGATTCGATTGTTCTCGCTTTAATTTTAATTATATACAATTTATATTAGTTCTAATATATATACATGGAATTGAAGAGTTTATGGCACTTCTTCATAATATACAGTAACAGCTTGAAGGAAGAAAGCTCTATTCTCGCACGTATTTTAAGAAAGGTTAACCAGATTTTAACGCTTTCTAGAACGGATTTTTTATTTATGTTGATCGTCATCACCATTCCTGCGATACTATTTAATTTATTTTGGCACGCCGCTTCATTTTTTGGTGCCGAAATCCGGGAATCAGCCTAGGATCAAAAAATGAAGCGGCGTACCAAAATAAATTAAATATTATCGCAGGAATGGTGAACATCAACCAACTCGTTGACTGGAAAATTTCTTATTGCGTAGAATTAAAAGACACACACAGATGGTTGACTGTTTTCCATTCCTGCGATAATATTTAATTTATTTTGGTACGCCGCTTCATTTTTTGGTGCCGAAACCCGGGAATCAGCCTAGGATTCCATAATTCACACGTGAGTAAAAACGTAATACATAAATTCTTGAGCATTCGTCTTTTTTGTTCAACTAAAGAATTTCTACCATGTGTTACGAACATTATTTTGGAAGGTGTACATGTGTGAAAAACATTCTAATTAAATTTCTACTGAGTTAAAAAGTTATCTAATGAATAGTGCCGAAATATTTATAATCGCGGAGCTACATTGAGACCAAAATTTGTGTTAATTGCTATAGTGAAAATTTGTGCATATTGTTAAACGCACGCGTAACAGTAAATAGTAGCATCGACTTGTAGACCAATTTTTATCGTTGATTGAACATTAAATAGGATATGATCAATTCGCCAATTTGATCAATCCACGAATATTGTGTAGTTTATAACATTAAAATTTCAATTGCTATATTGAATCATTCCGTGAATACAGTAAATTGTGTTAAACGTAACTGTGTATGTGACTGTTGCAATGACATTACAATCGATTAAAATTATTGTATACTGTTTAACTCATACCGTTTAAATAAACAGTGAACCTTATTGGTAACGAACAGCTGATCGGTCTCGCGCTAGTATAACGGTTACTCACCACATCCAACAACTGATCATCGGCCACGTGTTCATTTTGTGATTGGTAATTTCAATTGATCGGGAATTTTTACTGTGATTTAAGCGCCGAAAACGAGCGTTGTACCAAATATGGCAGACATTGCGAAATTAAAGCAAACTCGTGGAACAATAAAAGCAACGTTGACAAATATTAGAAAATTTGTCGATGACAGAACCAACGAACCAGCTGATAATCAGGCATTAAATAAAGAACAAATCGAAACTTGAGAGGGCTTGGAATGAGTTTCATGAAATAAATGATAAAATCGCCATATTGTCGACTGTTAGCCAACAAGTAGAGAGTGATGCGTTTGAAGATTCATTTTTTGAGACACAAGCAATGCAGAAAAAATTGTTGAAGGATCGTACACCGAGCATTGTTCCAGTTTTTGAAAATAATTCCACGGGGTCCGGTTATAATCGGACATTTTTTGTTCCTGATCGATCGGTTATTCATGGTGATATACGTTTACCACGACTCAAAATTCAATCATTTGATGGCAATTATTCGGAATGGCCATCGTTTTATGACCAATACGTAAAAACGGTACATAATAACGAATCAATGACGAATGTGAATAAATTCCACTACTTAAAGACGTTGTTAGAAGGAGATGCTGCAAAATTATTACGTCATTTGCCAATGACGGATGAAAGTTACACTGAGGCATGGGATAAATTGATGAATCGATTCGATCGGAAGAAAAATATTATCAAGGATTATATAGAGTTAATCATGAATCTGCCAAATGCACAGCAATCATGCACATCTTTAAGAACATTATGTGATGTAAGCGATCAAGCATTAAGAGGCATTCGCTCTTTAGGGAAGGAATGGGAAGGCCGTGACCCTTGGTTATTGTATATAACGATAAAAAAATTGGATCCTGAAACCCAGCAGTAATGGGCAATTCATTCGAGCGATAAGACGAATCCAACTATTAATGATTTGCTTCAATTTTTGAGCCGAAGATGTGATGCTTTGGAATGTACGTCAACACAGCAGCACCCTACAATTAAGCCTCGACAACCAACCTTCAAAAGCCATGCCGCTACGAACGAGACAACTAAGTTCAACTCCTGTCCTATGTGTAATAAGAACCACCCGTTATATAGATGTTTTAAGTTTAAAGGTCTAAAACCTCTGGCACGCAGAAAATTTGTATTAACCAATCAACTATGTGGGAATTGCTTTCGTGTAGGTCATTTTTCTAAGAATTGTGAATCTGAACGAAAATGTTTAATATGTGCAGAAAAACACAGTACTCTCCTTCATATTAATGATGATTCTACTACCAACCATACTATGATTTCTGCTCAATCAATTAATTCTTCTAACAGTGGAACTACTAATAATCAACAGCCATCAATTAAAGACTCAACTTACGTTTTTGGGACAGGTGACCCAACTAATAAAGTAAACGTCGTGTCATCAAGCAAAGCTACATCCGTTAATGAAAGTACACATCGTATATTTGTGAAGAATTTGCAGCTCAAGCGCTATTATCAACAGTGCAAGTTAATATTATTGATGGAAGCAATACAATGCAAACAGCCAGAGCTTTATTGGATAGTGGATCCCAATCAACATTAATCACCGAGTCTTTAGCACAGCGTCTTTTTAATTTAAGACGTTTTCCAGCCTCTTGTGTAATAAGCGGACTATCAGCGAAACCAGCAGCTTCAGCACGAGGATGTATGAAATTTCAAATAGCATCAATATATTCCAATGAAAATCTAATAAATGTAGAAGCGTTAATATTGCCGAAACTTACTTCACAGATTCCTGCTTGCCAAATTAATAAATCCAGATGGAATATTATCAACAATCTTAAACTTGCCGATCCGAGTTTTGCAAATCCAGGTGTGATTGACCTGATCCTCGGCAATGATATGTTTTTTGATGTTTTGCTACCAGAAAAAATTGTTATTGAATCAAATATAGTAGCGCAACATACATTGTTTGGATGGGTTATTGGTGGAAAACTTATTTCTTCGGATCAAACTGGAAATGTTCAGTCGTTTCACATATCAACAACGACAAATCACGATGAGTTGAAAGTAATTTTATGGAGGAATATGTTTCTCTCGGGCATATGGAGCGTATACCAGAAGATAAACTACAATTTAACAAGCCACATTTTTACTTACCTCATCATGCTGTACGTAAGGCTTCTAGCACCACTACGAAATTGCGGGTGGTTTTTGATGGGTCATGTAAGTCATCATCAAGTGCGTCAATCAATGAAATTTTGTTACCTGGTCCTACTCTACAAGATGACCTTACAAGTATCCTGTTGCGCTTTCGTATTCATTCTATCGCTATATCGGCAGATATAGAGAAAATGTATCGCCAGGTGAAGGTACAAGATGCTGATTGTGACTTTCAAAGAATCTCGTAGCGTGATGATCCCAGTAAGCGATTCGAACACTACCGACTGAAAACGGTAACATACGGTATCAGCAGTGCACCGTTTTTAGCTATTCGTACCATGCTTGAGCTAGCAAACATTTATGAAGCAATATATCCCAAGGCATCCTCAATACTTCGAAGGGATTTTTATGTTGACGATATGTTAACTGGCTGTGAAGATTATGAGACAGCAACAATAATTTATCGCCAAATTTCAGATTTATTAGCCGAAGGAGGTTTCAAAATTAGAAAATGGATATCTAATGATCAAAATTTATTGCAAACAATACCAGTCGTTGATCGAGGTACTGATGAGTCGTTCTCGCTCGATGTTGATTCGACATACTACAAGACATTGGGATTACATTGGAATCCGTTACGAGATTGCTTCAGTTTCAAGGTTAGTTTACATGAACATATTAAATTATCTAAACGAAGTTTATTATCCGAGGCATCTAGGGTATTTGACCCGCTGGGACTGTTAGCTCCTATTACCGTCAAATTCAAGATGTTATTTCAAGAAGTGTGGAAACGTAAGATTGATTGGGATCAAGAACTTCCTTGTGATATTGCTGAACGTTGGACAGAAATTAAGTCGTCATTAAAATTATTAGAAACACTACAAATTAGTCGATGTCTGAAAATAGTCCAGCCTGTTTCAATGGAACTGCATATATTTTGTGATGCTTCACAAAAGGCTTACGGTTCAACAGCTTACTTAAGATCAACTGATTCATCGGGAATTAGCGAGGTACGCTTAATTGCTGCAAAAAGTCGAGTAGCACCCTTAGAAACAACTTCCCTACCACGTCTTGAATTGTGCGCAGCTGTTTTGGGAACCAAATTATACAAGTATTTACAACCAGCACTTAACCTGTCCTATAATAATGTGTATGCCTGGACTGACTCGCAGATTGTTATGGCTTGGTTGGCAGATCATCCTAGCAGATGGAAGAACTTCGTTGCTAATCGTACAGCTTATATCAGAAAACTATTACCAGAAGTTCATTGGAATCACATAGAATCTAAGCTAAATCCTGCAGATCACACGTCACGAGGTTTGACTCTACGTCAATTATTAAGCAACACATTATGGTCGTCTGGTCCAGAATATTTGCAGTTAGAAAAATCGTGTTGGCCAATGAGTTCAATGGATTTACACAGTGATACTCCGGAACAACGAAAGATGAAATTAATGTCAAACCATGCATCATTATAGTTTGTGCATCAAGCGCTGTAAAAGTAACTTCCAATATGTGTGAGCAACTATTCAATTATTATTCATCAGTACAAAAGATTTACCGAATTATAAGTTTTGTATGCCGTTTTTATATTAACAAACTTTTATTCAGAAGAAACCATCGAAACGATCAAATCTTAAAGTCTAACGCCGTTGATGTCTCTTCAATACTACCACCAAACGTGCTTGAAATTGCAATTGCTGAAAACATATGTGTTAGATGGGTGCAGTACGATGCATTCAAAGCCGAAGTCATATCATTACGGGAGAAAAATAGCGTATCCAAGGTCAGCAAACTAATTATGCTCCACCCATTCATCGACAAAAATCAAATCATGAGAGTTGGTGGAAGGTTATCAATGTCAGATAGTGAGTTTGATGCAAAACATCGAATAATTTTGCCAAAGGATCACATTTATACAAAATATTTGATTAAATATTTGCACGAATTTCATTTACATGTCGGTGCCACCTCTCTAACTACAATTATTCGGCAAAAGTATTGGATTGTGGGCTGTAGAAATATGGTGCGACGTCATATATTAAGATGTGTCAAATGTTTCAAGCTTCGAAAACATCAAAACGCTCAAATAATGGGCAATTTGCCGGAATATAGGGTTACTTGTGGTAGAGTTTTCATGCCCACAGGGGTGGATTATGCAGGTCCATACTGGATTCGTGATCGGTCTGGGCGTGGACCGTATAAACCAGTGAAAGGATATATAGCACTGTTCGTGTGTACTAGAGTCAAAGCCATTCATATTGAGGTCGTGTCAAGCCTAACCACCGAAGCATTTGTTATGGCTTTACAAAGTTTTATCGCAAGAAGGGGTAAACCAGTTGAAATTTTATCAGACAATGGCAGCAACTTTGTAGGAGCACGGAAGGAGCTAGACAAATTATTTGATCTTTTCAAACCGGAAGAACATTTCTCGCTTGTAAGTAACTTCTTACCGCCCCTTAATATTAATTTCAGATTTATACCGGCCAGATCACCTCACTTCGGAGGTTTGTGGGAGGCGAACATCAAATCTTACAAATATCTACTGCAAAGATCAACTGGTACAGCGCCATTAACATTCGAGCAACTATATACCGTCAGCTCCCAGATAGAAGCCATATTAAATTCGAGGCCTATTTGTGCAATGTCTGAGTCGCCTGATAACTACGGTGCCTTAACGCCTGGGCATTTTTTGATCCGGTCACCACTGGTCTCATTACTAGAGCCGTTTGTTGAAGGAATTCAAATAAGTCGGTTATCCATGTACCAAAACATTCAACAATGAGTCGAGATATTTTGGAAGAGGTGGTCAAAGGACTATCTGTCGTCACTTCAGCAAAGATCAAAATGGAAAGTGGCCCAACCGAACCTAAAACCAAATCAATTGGTTTTGATAAAGGAAGACAATTTACCGAAAGGAACTTGGTTAATTGGTAAAATTGTCAATGTGTATCCAGGAAATGATGGGAAGGTACGGGTTGCAACCGTAAAAACCCCGAAAGAAGAAATCACTCGAAGCATTGTTAAACTTGTGAGTTGTGCCGCTTCCAATTGATGAACACCAAATAGCTACTTATAAGGCAACTGTTATTAGCATATAATTGTTATTGTTATTTATTTTGTATTTTGTATTTATTTAATATGAATTAGTGCAGATTAGATCGAGTTCACTGGCATTTATGGGTTAAGAAACCATTTCTTATCGGGCGGGAGTAATATGCTAACGCTTAATACTTACTTTCTTTTCTCGTTAAATTTAATTTACACAAAACCAATTATTTTAATTTATATTATACATTTAATTTATTTAATGCCATAATTAATTCATTGATGTCATAAATTCCGGTGAATCTGAAAAGAAATCATTCATTAATTAAATTGTATTCCTGTGATAAGATCGCTTACCTAATGTGATATCACTAAATTTTATTAAGTAACTTATGTAAGTTAATCCATAACGTAAAACCAAAACTTTGTTTTCCAATTGATCTGCACGTAGGGTTAATTTTAAGTTATCTCTTTCATCTTGCCATTTGTAAGTGTTAGTTTTGAAAGACAGAAAAATATTGTAATTAAAAATAATAAAAACACTACATTTTGTATTCTCGAACAAAACAGTCAAACATCTGTGTTGTGTCTTTTAATTCTACGCAATAAGAAATTTTCCAGTCAACGAGTTGGTTGATGTTCACCATTCCTGCGATACTATTTAATTTATTTTGGCACGCCGCTTCTATGGCAGTATCAACTTTGTGGATCTTCTTGTTGCATTAAATTCAATTCAAGTGTAGTGTAACCTCTAGTTTCTAGAGATTGCAACCAATTATCTTTATTAAAGATTACGATCGACAACTCTATTTCAGCCTAGAAAACATTTAACTTATATGACAAAAGCACACAAACAGCAAAATTAGAACAACACGTTGTGCAGCTTTTGATAAAATTGCCATTCAGCAAAATATATTAGATGAATGATCAAATTTGTACAATTTTTTCTTCAAGTATAAAATTATATTTAAAATAGAAATATTTTCACGGAATTTTATGGTTTTTGCAGGATCAGCAAGTCTACGTGAGTCACACAACCCCTCAGAAGAGCAGAGTTTACGATTGCAACTGATAAACAGCATATTCGGCACTGCATTCTATAGGAATTCCAACAAAGAAAATATGTTTTTATAGTACGGGAATTCTAGTGTTCTTGGTGCCGACGTTGTGACTTACGAAACGTGTTATTATTGGTACAAACGTTTTGGAAGTAGTGATTTCGATTTTAATGACCACTCGCGCCCTGGACATCCTCGAAAGTGTGAAGATACGGTATTGCAAGCTCTACTGGATGGAGACTCAACGCAAACGCAACAAATGCTTTCAGCTCAGCTATAGGAAGTCACCCGTGGTGACTCCACACATGTGGAGCCCACATGTGTTGATCGAACACAACCTAGGTCGACGTATGAAAACATGCCTTTCACTGCTTGTCCAGCAAGAACGCTAAATGTAAAAAGTCGTGGATATATCCCGGATAACCCACTACAAATGTGCTTTATTAAGAACTTCTGGAAACTGGTCAGACGGTGACTACAGAACGCTACAGCCGACAATACAGAGCGAAGAACTTGATCAGAAAAGGCCTTTTACTGGTCAAGGAAGCAACCAAGTCATACTGCTGCATGACAACGCTCGACCTCGCCGATGCAGCACGTCTTAGACATTCCTTTAAAAAATAAAACATCAAAACATCGAAATACGAGACCAACATTTGGATGAGATAAGTAAGGCTAAAAATTCCGATTGATCATGAACAACTTTGTACCATTATTTGACCCAATTGATGAAGCACAAACTATTGACGCCAGCGTGCGTGTGGAGATCAAAACAACAACAAATGAACGCATTTGTACAAAACGTACCCGTATCGCACCAATATGAGAAAAGAAGTGGAGACGGAAGTAAATAAACTTCTGAACGATGGCATTATAATTCCATCTTAAAGTCCTTACAATTCTCCAATTTGGGTTGTAGAGGAAAACATGAGCACTTCAGGTATAAAGAATTATCGCATGGCGATTAATTTTAAAATTTGAATACAATCACAACATCAGATACGTATTCAGTTTCGGAACTTACAAACACAATCACAAGCTTTAGCAATTCAAAATACATACTTCAATACTATGACACTGAAAAAAATTATTTTGAACTTAAACTAGTTCAACTTGTTTTAGTTATTATAACCCAGACATTGCTTACTTTAGGTAAAAATGACCATGGTTTATTTTACTTATGCATGTTTCATAATACGAAAATGGCTAAGTTAATTTCAATTTATATCAATATTGCTTTATTTTCTCTCACACTGAACTTGTTTGTATGTCAATTCAAACTAAGCAGTTAGTTGATAACTTCGGAATAGTTAAACTAAACCATGTAAAAGTAAAATCAACTGAGTTTGGTAGTCAATTCAATTTATTTGCTTGGTTTAATCTGAACATAGGCAAATTCATCTCATAACAGTTCAGTCTCATAACATCTTGCAAATATGTCATCTAACCTAAGCTGCTAAGCATTTGTTTAAAAACTAATAATTTAACAATGTAGTAGTTAAATTAAACCATATTTGTTTCATATGAAATAACATAGCAATAGTTTAAACTATGGACATTTAAACGGTGATAATGGATAAAATTCGCTAAATCGATATGTTCTTGTGCTATACTATAGGTATGAAGCAGATTTGAATTTTTGCAGTTTGGTCGGTGTAACCTGACAACTGACGAGTAGACCAACTTTTAGATGCAACATGCAACCAAACTGCCAAGAAAGAACTTGAGGAGGTCCTCATTATTTTTTAAGGGTTCGAAATACCTGAAGGTTAATTTAACTAAGTAGCTAAAGTAAAATAATTAACCTGTTCAAAATATGTTGATATACGCTGAAAGTTAATATAACCTAGTGAAAGTTTAAAGCTTCGGTTTAAATTAACCTACGTGCTTAGTTATATTAATTGTATTTTTGTTGTTTAAACTAAACTGTGTGTTGGCTCAAATTTTTGTTAAAATTAACCTACATGGTTGGTTATACGTAAAGTTGTAATTATTGGTCAAATTAAACTTTAATAATAGTTGTGTCAACATATGCTGTAGGTCAACATAACCTAGCGAATGGTTTAAATTGTAGTTTAAGTTAACCGGCGAGTTAAGTTAATTAACGTTTTGCTTAGTTATATTGACTAAAGCAAATAGGTTTTATTGGCATTGGTTATTATTTGAAAATGAACTATTCATTTTAGTATTATGAAACAAGCGCTTAGTTGGCTGAAAAACAATCCACATGTTCGTTTAAAATAACCAATGTTTTTGTTTATATTTACCTAGAAATTTTGATGTGTAAACATCTTTACGCGCGCCTACCAAAATTTTTTGTATTAGAGTAAACTTGTAAATGAAACGAACGGAAATGACGTATACCTACTTCGTTTGAAAAAAAAGCAAGAAACTCAACAAAAACAATTTTTACTATACATGGCATGCTTTTATGTATATGTATAATAGTAGGGAAAATGAAAAAATTAATTTAATGAATGAAATAGAAACCATCGACATTTCCATCGATCAGAAAAATCAAAAAAAAAATTACGATACGAAATACGAATTACGATTACGAAATTGCATACTCATACGATTAAAAACACAGTCAACAACTGCTGTATATCATGAGTGACGAGTCTCTAGGCGCTGTTCATCACGTCGGCTATCAATGATCATGTCTTCTACTGAATGAACTTGTTAATACGAACTTGTTAATATTCCTACGTTTGAATGCTGTTTTCAGTTCAAGAGAGATGGCCAGTGGGCTGCCGGAGTAGCAATTCCGTCAAAAGATCCATAAAATGAGCATAGTGGACACAAATAATTTGCCGTACTTTTTCAAAACCAATATTGACGTAACAAATGGACTGGCGAACGGAACTATTGGCTGTCTAAAGTATATCGAATGCATAGGCATCCTAACCAGGACAACGAGAACGATGAAAACGTCGACAGTAAAAAATGTCAAACGACTCTGGATGAATTTCGGTTCAAATTCACAAGTTGGCATGAAGGTCAGGTGGCTTGAAGCTGGATGGGCGCAGAAAACGAATATCGACCGATGTTTGGTGCCCATTTCTAGAAAAAGCTCAACTATTATTCGAAACAACAATTAATGTAAAGCGTCATACCTTCATGTGCCACCACAATTTATGCATCACACGGTGGTACCTACAACGAGATAGTCAGTATATACTCTTACGATAAAAGACACAGTCAACAAATTGTGTATATTGCTTTAGCACGAGTAACGAGTCTCGAAGGACTGTTCATCACGTCGGCTATCGATGATTATGTCGTCTATCATGGACGTAAAAATAGAACCTCAATGGGTCTTCTTCAAAATTAGCTATCGTGCATTCGTGCCTCACCACAAATCCGCTTTATCCGTTGTAATGGCGAATTTTGTACGAGATAATAATGACGTCTGGTTTTTAACATTGAACTGTCAGAGTCTTAGGTCATACACATCACCTCGACCTAACTGACACAGTCACGCAAGGATGCTCAATTTTCTTGCTTTTCCAGATCTGCGTTCAGTTCAAGAGAGACGGTGAGTGAGCTGAAGGAGTAACAATATGTAAAAATTCAAATAGAATACTTATACCATACAGTCACCTCGCATAAAGAAATCATCGTTGGACAAACAACTGGTATGAGCGTAACAACACAACTCATTGATGATATATATACGGCTGAACTTCAGTTTCTCAATGGGAATAAGATGCTTTCTGTAGTTGTATTAACCTCGCCGAATAAATCTTTCGAAGACATAATGAAGTTCATACATTTCGTCCGTGTCCCATATCCTAAAGAATTTCAAAAATTCTCCAAGGAGACTATCATCTTTTGCCGGTGATTATGAGCGGAGATTTCAATATTAATGTTGCTGTTCCTCAAGCTGAACCACTTATAAACTTCCTGCGAGACGAATTCGATTTGCACATGAACTCAGATCGAAATATATTTACTACTAGATATGGGACGACCATATTGTGCAGTTTTTCAATGAAAATTTTTAAAGTTAGAGTCGACAGTATATAATATGTATATCTTATTTTAGCTACCAAAATCCAATTGCTTCGATTATACCGAAAGAGTAATAGACCAATTTAACGATAATAAACAAATGAAAAACTCTGGTTAGTAAAATTGCATTCCTTCTTCCTTCAAAGTAAACTGTACCCACGTACTATACACACGCCATGTTTACACATCTCTTTGAGAGTACTAATGGACTCACTCATTTTTTTTTCAGTGGAGATTTGTGGAACCACATCAAAATCAAGGAAAGCCATTTGGCTTGAAGAATGTTCGAAAATTTTCAAAGAATGATTGACGACTTTCTAAAATTATACATTGGGAATAAGCTACGTGTCTATCGACGATATCATCGTTTTTGGCAAGTATTACGAAAGACGGGCATGTTTGAAATATCAAGAGAATATTCAATAAGTTGGCCAAAACAAATGTACATGTCAACCTTAACAAAACTAAATTTTTGAAAGTAGTAACAGGGTTTCTTGGATACATAATAACAAGTGCTGGAATGGAAGCAGATCCTAAAAAATTAACGGCAATACGATTGCAAAACCAATTACAATTAAATTGAATGAAACGGAGCTAGCCTACCAACATCTAAAAGACTTATTATCTTCGGTGGGGCTACTTATATTTCCTGACTTTAAAAATCCTCATATATTGACAACGGATGCATTAAATCACAGCATTGGCGCAGTACTCTCATCGGGGTAAGAAAGATTGCCCTTTGACGTACATTTTGCAATTTTTAAACAAAGCCGAAAACCCACTAACGTCTGTACATACAAACCTGGAATTACTAACAAGATATTCTAAAACAAAAGATTAATAATCTTTCATCGATGAATGCATGCGGCGAATGGAATGGGTCCTATTGGTTTGTGATCAAGGTATCTAGAATTCTATATACCTTGGTTTGGGATGTCCATATGAATGGCTGAATAGGCGGGTGAAGCCAATGCCATTGTTGTATTTAGCCTTACCTGCATATACGGATCTCTGCGCAAGTTGGTCTGTATTTCCCCGACACTCGTGGGAAAAACATGTATGATCTACAAAAAAAAAAATAAAGGGGCCGGGTACCCTCCAAAACCCGGAAATTATAAAAGAAGAGTGTAACTCCAACCATAAAGGTGGGGCTCTTTCATCAGTGGCAAGGGTAAGCGACACTTTGGTATCAAATCCAGGAGGAAGCGGAACCGCCAAACGAAATAGTGGGGGATTGAGAGAGATCCCTCTGACGAAGCTTCGGTTCAGGGAGAGACGGTCGGTGTTCAGAATTTTAGAGAAACTGGCTGCGACCCCTGAGGTGTGAAAGAATCTGTGGCATGGACTAAGAAAACTGTCTGCTGCGATAGCTCGGAAAGGGTCCTTGTGTCTAAAAGACGGATGTCGCAGGTTGAGCTTGAAGCGGGCGACAGCAGGCGAGCCAAGTAAGCAGACATGATGTCGGGTGCTCCTAAGGATCATAAACTGAAGCTATTCAGTGAGATCTTAAAGGAGCACGTGTAGGTGCTAGCTGCCATTGACCGAAGTCAGGAAGATGGGAGCATCACGTCGGAGAAGTGGAGGGTTTTGTGTAATGCACTAAACTCTTTATTCTTGAGGGTCCTGAGAGTAAATCCGGGATCCCCCCGTCCTGTAGAGATGCGGGATGGTACCAGGGGCGCATTAAGTTAACTGCGTGGTCGGACCAGAGATCGGTCGATCTTTATAAAAGGGCAGTGGCCGATGTACGCGAGGTGTGGCAAGGAGCGTGGCTTGAGGCAGTTTGCAGAGGGGAAATCCCGAAAAGACCAAGGGCACGCGTCTGGATACTAACCGAGCCAGATAAGACATAGGAGATCCTTGAGATCATTCGGGCCAGTAATTTTAACGGAAGATTGGAGGATTGTAAAGCAGGAGGCGGCTAAGATGCGGATTTAAGTTGGCAATTATGCTGACCAATAAAGAAACCCGGGCTTCCCTTGCAAAATCAAAGGGAGTAATAAACTTCGGGTTCGGGTCGATCACTCTTAAAGTATATAAGAAATACGAGGTCGATACGCAGCCTGGGGGCGACGGTGAATCGACCCAGCAGGAGACGGTCAAGTGGGCGGGGGTCAACCAGGGGAGTGATGTTTCGAACGTGGAGAGTATGATGAGGAGAGGTAGCCTCTTTTCTCTTGAGTCTGGTGAGGACATAGTGTCGAATTCTCGTCGAGTGGTGGATCCCGATGCAAGAAGTGAGTAAGGTAGATGTCAATGATTAAGATTGTACAGATAAACCTGCTTCACACGAAGGCTGCTTCGGCGACTCTCGTTCTCAGATTAACTAAGCCAGATGAGGACTTGGTGTTAATCCAAGAACCTTGGATTAACAATAACAGGATCGGTGGCCTCAGAACGAAAGGGTATCAATTATTCATTGAATCAATAGAGAAAAAAATTGAATAGTTTCAATTTAGTAGTGAGGATGTCACAGCGGCGAGCGTTAAGGTTAGCCGTGGAAAATTTTGGCTAGCCTCAGCCTTTATGGATCGCGAGAAGGAGGTTCCACCGAATAACCTTTGGGAACTGATTCGGGAAGCAGATCAAAGAAGGGTATAGGTGCCATACTTGGATGTGATACAAACACGCTTCACACAATCTTGGGAAGCACAGACATTAACGAGAGGGGTGAGTTAGTTTTTGATTACTTATTAACCTTTTATAGTTTGCAATATTGGGCGAGAACCAGCGTTTATTGTTAAAAATCGACAGGAGGTTTAAGAAGTGACCTTTGCGTCAGAAACAATGGTTCATATGATCAGGGGGTGGAGAGTGGCGAAGGAGCACTCATTCTCTGATCACCAATATGTAACAAATAACCTCAACAATAAACCTGTTACTCGGAAAGCCTTCAGGAGTTCCAGAAGTACAAAGTGGAACAAATATGGGGAGGGGTTGGAGGAATTATTGCCACTGGAGGTCCCTGGACTTCCGGCGACAGAATATAGAATTAGAATGCATGGTTGATGTTGTCACAAAGGCATGCAATCTTTCATTTAATGTTGCGTGCCCCCTGATAAAACCTAGGGGAGGGTACCGACATGGTGGACCGCGGAGTTGGGGACCTATCGAAGTGCGTGTAGGGCAGCCTTTAATAAAACTAAGAACACAAGGGAGGTTCGGGTTTGGGACTCCTATAACCTAAGAAAGTACAAAAAAGGGTTGAGGAAGTCTTGGCGATTTCTGTTGTTGAACAGAGGAGGTCTCTGAGACTTCTCGCCTTAGGAAAATTCTATCTACTAACCCAACCTGTCGTAGTTATTTAATTACACCGGACGGGTCATGGACAGCTTCGAGGGTGAAATCATTGGAGTTTCTCATTGAGACCAATTTTCTGGAAGTTTTGATGACTCGATGCAGCTTGGAGCTCATCGAGAAACACCTTCAATAGATGAAGGCATCATGGACAGGGTTTTTTAAGCCTTATAAATCAGCGGGCCCGGATCGGATTATACCAGCAGAGATCCAAAGGAACTCGGCAGTTATCCACCCCTGGCTGGAGGCTATTTATATTCCTAGGAAATGGGCAGAGGTCAGAGAGGCCTTCAACTCTATCATCCTCTCTGTTGAGAACTTTGGAAAGGTTGGTAGATGTAGTTATTCGAACAAAAATTGAGCTCAGGAATTGGACAATGTCGCAGCATGCATACTGTAAGAGAAATTCGGTGGACACAGCTCTGCACGATCTAGTACGCATGATTGAGAAGTCACTTTCCTCGCAAGAGTTTTGTATGGTGGCATTTTTTGGCATTGAGGGTGCGTTTAATAATGTAAACACTGAGGCGATGATGGAAAGATTATCATTTTTGAAAGTAGACTATGTCTCCCTTTCGTTGGAGTGTAGTGATGAATGGATTGCTGTTGGAACTGGGGAGAGGGAGAGAGGACAGGGGTTGTAGCGTATGCAGATGATGCAGCGTAAGCTGCCTCAAGCAAATATCTGAACACGATTAGGGATGTTATACAGAATGCACTCCTGATCGTTACGAAATGGGCTAGCAAATGTGGATTAGGGATCAACCCTTCCAAGACAGAGCTAGTACTATTTACTAAGAAATATAAAATACCGGTGGTTAGCTCCCCTACCGTGAACGGTATTAGACTGGCTTTTGCTGACAGATCTAGGTTTTTGGGCATAATCTTGGATAGTAAGCTCATCTGGAAGCCAAACATTGTAGAAAGGGTGAATAAGGCTAATATAGCCATTTACTCGTGTAGGAACACCATAGGTAAGAGATGGTTTCTGAAACCAAAGCTGGTATACTGGCTCTATATCGCAGTGGTAAGGCCTGTGCTGATGTGCGGGGTGGGCGTGTGGTGGCCAGCTCTGGATGATGGTGAAGGTGCTTGTAACGATATTGTTTTTCCCTAAATTTTCTGCAGTCTCAACATGACCTTAGAAAAACAACTAAAAATCGAAAATAACTTATACTGCCGCAGAAAATCAAAAAATTCTAGTGAAAATTCTAGTCCATAAATTTTTACCGAATTGCCCCTGTATGCAACGCAAATTTTACAAAATTTAATTAAGAAATATCCGAGTTCCCTCCAGTTTAAAATTCATTTATATCGTGTAAAATATACAGATATCTTTTTTCACAAAGGCTGATTATGAAATGGGCAGTTTAGTCCAGCACGAACAGATCCTAGAACTTTGTCCAAAACTTACTTTTAAATCCCTAATCAATACTACTAACCAAATTTCATCGTAATCCGTTAAGAAATGGCGGGAAGACAGAATATTGTTAAATTTCAAGATTTCATTTGCCGAGTTCCTTTATTTCGGAGATCAATCAATTTGCCATTTTAAGGATCACTTTTAATATTTTATTCCGCTGAGATGTTTTGTTTAATGAAAAAAGTGATACATAATGAATCAAAAATTTCCACTGGTAATTACATAACAAATTTTTTTCTCTTTAGTGATAGTGCTGCCACTTGTGGCGAGTAGCGTAATCTCTTATTTTCTGCTATCTACTTTAGTCCTGAGGGAGTTAAATACATCATTGTTCACTTAGGGCACTGTGCTATATTGATGCATCATTTGTCTTTTGAGTTTTATATAAATAAAGGACTGCTTTTGTTCGAAAGAGTAGAATCAATTCTTTCAGACGTATAACTACAATTTATTGTCAAACAAAGATTACCCTCGACATAGTACGTCTAACGCACCAGTAACTAAGCATTTCGCATTAGAAGGCGTTACATGGCACTACCGACTCCTAAATTAGTAAGCAATTAAATACTCGAATAATTTGCTATTAGAAATACACTGCCAACAAAACTTCGGTAAGTATTAAACATTTCTCATATCTACTTGTGTAATATGTATGCAGCATGGCGGTTTTTGCGTTTTTTTTTTCATGCGAATTTATGACGTATATCATGTGTACATTTAAAAATAAACTTGTAATTATTAGTTGCGCGAAAAATGAATAACACGAAACTGTATAAAAATCCCAACTGAGTTACGATATGATGACCATGACGTTAACCAACTTATCATGTATGCAATTATTTTCTGTCGCGAAAATTTTACTTTCGTAAATAAAAAAAAAAATCAGTCTCGAGTGCATTATCTTGTAGTGCAAGTGTAGTACGCTGACAAAGAATTTGTACAAAACAAAATATTAAAATGACAGACAAATCGAATCATTTAGTGGAAATTCCTGCTAACGATTGGCCTAAATTACGCGATTTGTATAAGTGCGAGTGGCCAAAACATATACTAGGCTACTATACGGTGGATAATTACATTCGATGGATTCATAAACTACCGAAAATTAAAAATTTAATTTTCTTTAGTTTGAACGGTGATTGGAGTAACGATGGAACGTTCGTTGTTGTTGTAAGTAAGGTGACCGAAAATGTATAATTTTGGTAACTTAAAAACGTTAAAATTTTATAGGATCGCTATCAAGTGTTAGTAAATAGCCTGGAAGATACTGGATCACGTATCTCATTGGCACTCACTCTGCTAGATTGGTCTAAAGGTTTTAAAGTCTCGTCATACATGGCTAGACACCATAATGCGGTACTAAATGTGATTAATTCGAAAAAATTAGAAATCGAATATGATTCACCTGTTGACCTGTACTACTTTCCAAAAGAGCGGGCTAACGACTTGAATCTCAGTCCTCCTGAAGGGATTACTCTCCAACCACTTAGCATTAATAATGCGGATCACGTTAATAATTTATGGCCGAATAAACACATCGGATCTTATTTTTTCATCAAACGTATAATACATTTAAATCCAAATATTGGTGCGTACACGGAGAACGGGGAGTTAGTATCAATGTGCTTAAGATTGCAATGTGGAGCTTTGGGAGCATTACAAACAACAAAATCGCACCAGCGACGTGGGTTGGGAACACAAGTAATAATTGCAATGGTTAAAATTTTAGCCGATTTAGATATGGATACATTTGCATTGGTTGGACCAATGAATTTTAATTCGAAACGTACTTTTGAAAAAATTGGATTTAAGGTAATCGATAAAACATTTTTTACACGTACTCATCCAGTTCAACGGCCGTTTGCATGGCAAGACTTGTCAGATGAGGAGTAAATCAAACAAATAAATAAATACGTTTATTTTATCTAATAATGCATTTCATAATAAATATTTATATAAAAGTTAAGTTTGTGGCCTATTTCAAGTGTAGATAGCATTAATTTGTTTTACGCTCTGGATTTCTCTGTCAACAAATGTCATCTCTATTTACGAGTTAGCTATTCTGGACCAGAGCAGGTATCCTGCTACTTAGCCATAACTACCGCGGATAAAAATATCAGCGGAAGACTACCCAGTGACGGGTTGAATGGTTAAATGGTTGGCTCGCACCATAAGAAGGTCATGCCATGAAACCTCGAGGAAGAGGGTTGAGAACAAACGTTGAGAATCATACTAACAAAACCTATTTAATTGGTTTGACGCTATTGGTAAATTAAAACCATGGGAGGGCATCAGGCTTCGGCGTTCCATGAAGAATTATTTAACTTTGAGACGCAGGAAACTATATGCAGTCTAATTCCGGTAGAAAAAATTTCAATTTATTTCCACAAATTACGCAAGAGGTACGTACTCCTTTCCTGATTTTTCACCGGAAAATTACAAAACAAAATTATTGCTCCAATTCTTCTAAGTTGGGTTAAAATATCATTCGGATTTCTTGTAATGAACGATTGAAGGTTTAATGTTCTCGTCTGATGAAATCTCCTACTCTCCCATACACAATTTGTATAATCTTCAATTATTTCGAAAATGATCAAAATTTTTGAAGATCTTAGACACAAAACTTTGCGTACTAAAATTCTGTAAGGCTAACCATCAGGAAAATTGAATCGATTTTGATGTTCGACCATTTAGACTCGGGATCTCCAATTATTTCGAAAATGATTAATGTTGCACACCGTACCCATGGTACAAATTTGATTTAAGGATATCAAAAAACTGAACTTGTCTTAAATATTATAGCTTTTTACACAAATATGTCGAAATTTGTTTAAAGTGCCTTTTTCATTTTTGGTGTAGATACCAAATTGATACCTTTATCAAAATTAACTTAATCAGCGATAAATCATTTTGTATTTAAACAGGCGTCCAATCAAAAATTTATTTCAGTTTGTTTCTAGTCCCCGTAAATCAAAAATGTTGCGAGTACAAAAATCAACAATCATTTTTAGTGTAGCACTGCTAGCTGCATTCTCAATAATTGCAATTCAAGCCGGAAACGATTTTATACTTGGCTCCTTATTAGGCGGTGATCGTGCCCTTCACATGTAAGTAATTAATATTTCTCGTATCTATAAGAAAAATATTACTTTATTGGGAATAAATTATTTTTTTATTCGCAGTGCCTCGTACAATATAAGCGGAAATCCCGGTGGTTTTGTGACACGTGATGTCGTTTTTACGGGATCGGCAAATATAACTCGTATTCGTGCGATTGATCAGGCATTAAATGGTACTGGTGGCTTTGCATCGTTGATTAGTGGTGGAATTGGACAACGTAACGCTACACTACGACTGATAGCATCGGCCGCTGGACGTGGATTTAATTTTTTCATTGATATTTATGGACGATAAATTTTTATTATTTAAGTAATTCGCGTAATCGCAAACGAGGTGTTTTTTATTATATTCAATCAGTGTAATTGAGTTCTGTATTTTTGATAAGACAATGAGTATTGCGAGACACTATCTTTTCATCATTTAAAAAGAAATTACTTATATTTACATTTTTATATACATTACTTATATAAATTTAAATTTTTTCAATCACTTCTGAAGGTTGAAACACAAAATTTTATTAATGGTTTGAGCACAAACAAAATACCAATCAGACCTGCAAACCAATAGTAACTTTATGTGTAAATCAAATTCTCGATGTCGTTACAAATGGAAAAATATTTCGAGCGGCTGTTAGTAGAAATGCTTAGCTAAAACTCAAACCGTATGTGCTCAATATACATCTCGCTCAATATATTTATTCAACGCGCGCGACAAAATAATTTTTTTTTATTTGTGTGTACAGTATAAAAGAAACAAACGGAAAAATACAAATTCAACGTGTTTTTTATTTTCGTTTGAAAATATCCTTTCTCTTATTGTATGTTTTAAATTTAATAAAACAGAATGTTTTGAAAACTAAAACGCACGTATTATGTATATACTATCCCTTTCTGGTTCAGAAATATTTTTATTTGCACCATAATTTTAGTCTATCCCACACAAATGTGTGAATAATACGTATATTACGAAAACTAATTTTCATCAAAAAATTTCATCAGAACAAAAGCCCATCTTATACAATTGCGCCAATTGGCCTTTAATTAACATTTTGAGTATTATATTTTAAGAGAAATACAAAATTGTGTAAGTTGGTCCTAAACTTATCTATAAAATATTTTTTAATGTTACTCACTGGAGTAATAACAATTTACCCACACAATTGTGTAGGCAGGTAAGGAAAGGGCTATACATATACTAGATGTATATACATATGTACTATTTAAAATAAAATGTGTGCACGATCGATAATTTCTTGTCGTTTAGGTATATAAAATTTAAAAAACATGTGATCATGAAAAGAAAGAGGATCTATTTTCGATGTATGTATGTATGTATATATGTACGTATATATATACGTATATACATTGATTATGGTTTGGTGTGCTGCATGAAATATAGTTTATAAAAAAGAAACAAATATTTGGAGGAAAGGATACGAAACATCAGAAATTTATGAACGAAAGGGAAAATATTATAATTAAATTGTTTTTTACTGATCGCAGTAAACATTTAGATATACATATTACATATTTGTGTTTAGTTACATTATGTATATTTTATATGCCTATCTATACTGATTGGTCGAAATTAAATACATACATTCATTACTTAATTTTTCCTAAGTGTACTATAAGGATGATTGATATATGTTCTAAATTCAATAATATTAAAATTCCTAACAATTTTATAAATGATTTTAATTTTGAGAAAAATAATAAAATCAGCTTAGAGCGGAAAGATGCCTTAGGGAAGATGTACTATGTATTTGGATTTGCATCTAAAAAATTGGTCAAGCATATATAGTACATTTTTGTTAACACTTTCCCCTTATTCCATAATCTGAAGCATAGTATAGTATTTGAATTGTTTCAAATAAAAGCTAGTTATTGATTTTAACCAAATTTGCAAAAACATTAATATTTCGAACTCGGTTGTGATATATAGAATTATGAGTATACACAATATCCTTGGAATTCCATTTTTAAACTTCTAACCCCAAGTAAAAACCATCCTAAGGTTTAAAAATGAAAATAAATAAATTTCGTTTTTTGTTGTTTTCAACCAACCACCACTTATCATGAAAACTACCCCAAATTTCTCTAGAATAAATGGCCACTTTTTTGACAATTTCAAAAATAGACATTTCAATATCGGATATTGGGTATCGCTTTATAATCCTCATCAGAAGTGCAATTCGATTTTTAAGTTGTAACTTGGAACTTTAAATCATGGAAACAAATTTATTTAGCCACCCACTTTATTTATTAGGTATATAACTTAATTTCTACAGATTTTTTTTCACGGTATTCTGTGGTTTTTGTAGGATCGGACGCAAGGTTTCAGAACAACGAACGACAAGTTTACGTGAGTTACATAACCTCTCAGAATAGCAGAGTTTACGATTACAACTGATAAACAGCACATTCGGCACTGCATTTTTTACGAATTCCAATAAGGAAAAAATGCTCCTAAGGCACGGGAATCAATTTGTAGTGTTCTTGGTGCCGACCTTGTGTCTTATGAAACGTGTAATTATTGGTATAAACGTTTTAGAATTAGTGATTTCGATCTTAGTGACAGCCTCGAAAGTTTGAAGATGTGCGCCCTAACCTGGAATCTACAACAGCAACAGGCATAACTCAGAAAAAACTAATACCTAAATAACATACTGCCTAATAATTGGTTTCATCTAAGATTTCAATTCCTAAAAATCATAAATAACTATCAAATGTTTAAATTCTCCTAAACTTCTGAAAATTTAAATAAATTTTAAGAAATATGTACTACGGACTTGGAGCAAAATATTTTCTGAACAGTGATTTTTCAGTAATTATCTTCTCCTGTAATAAATATTAATTTATTACATTAATATGCCCAGCACCAAGTGAATTTTCTGAAACTGGTGGTTATGTAAATGTATTTAATTAATGTGTAGTAATCCATCACCATACCATACATGACATACTTTAGTCATATATAGTCTACTGAGATTGTTACAGATTTTAGTGAGGCCTAATTAAACCTTTTATGAAACATGTCTTTGTTTTTGGTAAGACTTCAGTAGGCTGAACTTGCTTGACATGTTTAAAGAGTTCGTAGTATAAATATTTTTTGTATAAGGCCTCCTGCCTGATGACATAAATCAAAGATAAGATCACGAACGCCGCACGGAAGTCCAGAAAATACTCGATCTCAATTCAAATAAAATTAATTAATTTAAAACGAGTTCATAATTTTGAATTACAATAGAACAAAGAAAAATATTTTGAATATCAGTGAAACTAGCTTTATTGGATTGATAATTTTATGCCATTAATGCTTGAATATGATTGTGGCCATGTGGCCGCTGTGGCTGGTGCGTAGATGGCGCAATCTGCATGTCCAATTTTCACACACTTTTTGCAGCAAGCGTATACAAGTTATATTTATTTGTATTTATGATTTTTAGGAATTGAAATCTTAGATGAAACCAATTATTAGGCAGTATGTTATTTAGGTATTAGTTTTTTCTGAGTTATGCCTGTTGCTGTTGTAGATTCCAGGTTAGGTCGCACATCTTCAAACTTTCGAGGCTGTCACTTAGATCGAAATCACTAATTCTAAAACGTTTATACCAATAATTACACGTTTCATAAGACACAAGGTCGGCACCAAGAACACTACAAATTGATTCCCGTGCCTTAGAAGCATTTTTTCCTTGTTGGAATTCGTATAGAATGCAGTGCCGAATGTGCTGTTTATCAGTTGTAATCGTAAACTCTGCTATTCTGAGAGGTTATGTAACTCACGTAAACTTGTCGTTCGTTGTTCTGAAACCTTGCGTCCGATCCTATAAAAACCACAAAATACCGTGAAAAAAATCTGTAGAAATTAAGTTATACACCTAATAAATAAAGTGGGTGGCTAAATAAATTTGTTTCCATGATTTAAAGTTCCAAGTTACAACTTAAAAATCGAATTGCACTTCTGATGAGGATTATAAAGCGATACCCAATATCCGATATTGAAATGTCTATTTTTGAAATTGTCAAAAAAGTGGCCATTTATTCTAGAGAAATTTGGGGTAGTTTTCATGATAAGTGGTGGTTGGTATCTGAAAAATTGCAGTGTACTTATAATGTAAGCTTGTAACTCGGTTGAAAACAACAAAAAACGAAATTTATTTATTTTCATTTTTAAACCTTAGGATGGTTTTTACTTGGGGTTAGAAGTTTAAAAATGGAATTCCAAGGATATTGTGTATACTCATAATTCTATATATCACAACCGAGTTCGAAATATTAATGTTTTTGCAAATTTGGTTAAAATCAATAACTAGCTTTTATTTGAAACAATTCAAATACTATACTATGCTTCAGATAATATGGAATAAGGGGAAAGTGTTAACAAAAATGTACTATATATGCTTGACCAATTGTTTAGATGCAAATCCAAATACATAGTACATCCTCCCTAAGGCATCTTTCCGCTCTAAGCTGATTTTATTATTTTTCTCAAAATTAAAATCATTTATAAAATTGTTAGGAATTTTAATATTATTGAATTTAGAACATATATCAATCATCCTTATAGTACACTTAGGAAAAATTAAGTAATGAATGTATGTATTTAATTTCGACCAATCAGTATAGATAGGCATATAAAATATACATAATGTAACTAAACACAAATATGTAATATGTATATCTAAATGTTTACTGCGATCAGTAAAAAACAATTTAATTATAATATTTTCCCTTTCGTTCATAAATTTCTGATGTTTCGTATCCTTTCCTCCAAATATTTGTTTCTTTTTTATAAACTATATTTCATGCAGCACACCAAACCATAATCAATGTATATACGTATATATATACGTACATATATACATACATACATACATCGAAAATAGATCCTCTTTCTTTTCATGATCACATGTTTTTTAAATTTTATATACCTAAACGACAAGAAATTATCGATCGTGCACACATTTTATTTTAAATAGTACATATGTATATACATCTAGTATATGTATAGTATATACATAATACGTGCGTTTTAGTTTTCAAAACATTCTGTTTTATTAAATTTAAAACATACAATAAGAGAAAGGATATTTTCAAACGAAAATAAAAAACACGTTGAATTTGTATTTTTCCGTTTGTTTCTTTTATACTGTACACACAAATAAAAAAAAATTATTTTGTCGCGCGCGTTGAATAAATATATTGAGCGAGATGTATATTGAGCACATAGGGTTTGAGTTTTAGCTAAGCATTTCTACTAACAGCCGCTCGAAATATTTTTCCATTTGTAACGACATCGAGAATTTGATTTACACATAAAGTTACTATTGGTTTGCAGGTCTGATTGGTATTTTGTTTGTGGTTTGAGTATTCGACAAGCTGTTCAATCTTAACACTTAAGCAACATTTAGGGTGATTAAATAGATTTTATTTATCTATAAAGTGTTGCTTTCACTAATCTAATCGGATTAGCTAAGAAATGTGAAAGCAACAACTTTTGGCTTTAATTTTTAATGCGTTTTAATTTTTCTGTGTTGGTTCATTTTATTAATACAGTGAAAACCTGTTAAGTTGGACTCCTTTTTGAGTTGGTCAACTGGCTAAATTGGACGATTTTGTCTTGCACCAACTGGCTAAGTTGGGCGATGGACACCTTTTTAAGTTGGTCAACTGGCTAAATTGGACGATTTTGTCTTGCACCAACTGGCTAAGTTGGGCGATTTTGTCTTGCATTTTTAATTATTTTTCAACAAAAAATTTATTGTGTGGACGCCCTAAAGCTGTTAATTTTGATTTTTGTTTAAAACGTTTTCAAGTTGGACACCTTTATAAGTTGGCCATTTTTTACGGTACCGTGAGTGTCCAACTTACACAGTTTCCACTGTATTTATATTTTAGTTTTTTTTATTTTATGAAATAGATCAAATTAAATTCGGTATTTTGCTATCAAATAACAAATGCCAAATTTTACTAAAAGATAAATTTTTCGAGAAAAATAGAAAAAATAACGCCTTGCGGTAAACACCATAACCATAAAATGATTTTATTTCCCCTAATCCTAAAATTTTTTTTCTTAACATTCTAAGAAAATCAGCTTTAATACAATGCAACTATTGTTGTAAAATTTTGAAAGCAACACAGCTTGTTTTGTAACTGGGCTCCGCCCTTGTGCGTGTTTAATCACAAAAATTGCAAATATGTTAAAAACAGTTTTTATTGAAAATACATCTATTATTCTTAGGTATCAATTACTGAGTTTGGCTATTTACAGTGCTATACTTTCAATTTACATTTTAGAATGGTTTTAATCTTGGTTGTTTTGCCCACATAACTTTAAAATAGGTCACAGCATTATTTCCGTTCCGATTTCGAATTTATTGTCGGTAAAGTGTGATAATTTACGTAAGTGTTATGTATGTAAATATGTTTATGAACGCAACCCTCTGGTTATTTTAGAATTATGCAAATGAATTGTAGATAACTTCAAGTGAATATTATTGGATTAGAACAGCGACAGACCTGATGTAAAAAACGAATAGTAGAAGAAATAATAAAAATTATATTGATAATCATCCAGTGTTTTATCAGATAATTTGGAGTTATCTATTCCCGAACATAACAAATTGGCAACGAGGATTTAAAGTTTATTAAGATTTTGTGAAAAGAAAGTTTTGTAAGGAAACCTAACCTCACAAAAAAATGATTCAATAAAACTTCGCTGCTCAAAGGATTGATTGGGGACTTTACCATGAAAGAGTCGAATCATTATTCAGTAGATTGCACTACAAAGATGATGCAACTAAAAAGGACGCCTTAATGGAATATCTGGACATGAGTGAATTTAGTTTACTATGAAATTTGTGTTCTCCAAAACGTATCGAGGAATGCAAATATGAAGATTTATGTAAAATGCTTTCTACTCATTTTACGAAGTCGGTAATCGTATTCAAGGAACGAAAGAAGTTTTTCACAACCCGAAAAGAAGGTGACGAAAATGTGAATAATTTTTATGCCAGATTAAAAGGATTGTCAATTAATTACAAAATCGGTACACATTTAGAAGGAAACTTGCTGAATCAATCCATAATGGGAATGAACGAGAAAACCTTCATGAAATTGGCAGAAGAGGATCAAACTTTAACAATTACCAAGGCATTCGAATTAAAAGAAACAAGCGGGGACAACGTCACGTCAAAGGAAATTATCCTACGTCAAAGGTCAAAAAGACAACTCGTACAAGAAGCGCGATCAGAAGCAGCAATAAATCTAAAAGATCAACACCAGGTTTTAACACATCTATGACACCCTGTCGGAGTGCAAAACTCATGTGCCGACCCATCTTCCATGCAAGTATAGGCTGGCATGGAGCTATGCAATGTGCAGATGGTTATAAAATCGGACCTATAGCCGTACGTCCTCGATTTGGCAAGCAATGCGTAAAGTAGGACGTGAAAAGCGAACCGTGAAAGAGTTGGGTGTGCTTCGGCTCCAGAACAGATTGCATAGATTAAAACATAAAAAAAACATCAGGTAACAACAAGAATGCTTGTTTTAGGTGTGGTAAATTTAATCATTTATAAGTTGAGGGATGTAGATTTGTTTCATTGTGCTGTTATGTCTGTAAGAAAATTGGTCATTGCGCCAAAGTTTGCCACAATTTTAACGGTGTAAATTACATGACAGGTAATTATGATAGCCAGGGTAAAACAAGTCAATATTCGCGAAACGTTTTCAAGGGAGCTCAAATAAAGTTTGTAATTAAAATGAGAATCTAGCAAAAGTGGAAACTTTGTATAATGTTACGAGTAACCACCAATAATGATTAACGCCAAAGTTAATACGGTAATGTTATCAATGGAAGTAGGCACGGGTTCATCAAGAACTGTGATTTCCATTTTCCATGGATACTTATAATGATTATTTTGCAAATAATCATAATTAAGTAATGAGTTGATATTTTTAAATGGTTATGATAAAATAGAGTTTAACATTGTTGGTTGTTTTGAGAATATGTACAATTTAATAATAAAGAAAATATATAAATTTTATAGTAATAAAAAAAGGAAGTCCACCACTCGCGGGTAGAGATTTTTCAATAAAAATAATAAAAATTATAAAAATTTGTGTAAAGAGGAATTAGGGAAATTCGGACCAAAACATGGATATCATGGCCGTGTGCCACACAAGAAGCCTTTAACATTCGGATGTTAATTTCAAATAAAGAATTGAGATTGCGGAAAAATTAAAAACAAAAGACTTCAACTCTGGAAGACGGTTGTTTTTACGGATACAAGTAGATTCAACATTTTCGAAGCCGATGGAAGAGGTAAAATTTGGAGAAAACCTGCTACAGCCCTGGAGCCAAAACACATCATCCCTACTATTAAACATGATGATGGTTCGGTTATGCTATGGGGTTCAATTTCGGCGAGTGGGTTTTTATAAATGGAAACCTGTTTTTATAAATGGAAATTTGGATCGCTGGAAATACCTAGGTATTCTAAAGGACAATATGAAACTTTTTAAAGTTATTGAATAAAAAGCTAAAACGAAAAACTCTAACGAGTATTTATCCACCGGATAGTCCGATTCGGGAAAATTGGCGTCGCTTAGAGTATATAGGAAAAACAAGCCAACGGATTTGCAACATCGTGTGCAATTACACCAATGTTAGTTTTGCTTTTTATAATAATAACAAAATAAAGAAAATGATTTTTAACAATAAACCTAGAGTTGATCGCCTTTCCAAGTCTGGTGTTTAGAGGATTAATTGCAATGATTGCAGTTACTCCTATATTGGCCAGACTGGGCGCAATTTTGAAGTTAGAGCTAAAGATCATTTATCTGGTTGCAATCAATCAACTTTCCATAACCATTTAACTTTAGAAAATCATACAGCTAGCTTGAACAATTTAGACATATTACATATACAACCCAAAGGCAGACGTTTAGATACCTTAGAGTCTTACGAAATTCGAAAATCAATATTTCTTAACCAAAATATCCTTAACAAACAGAGAGAAATTCATTTCTCACCAATTACAGACCCCGCCCTTTTCTATAATTTGACTAATACCTCGGTAATTAAATGTACTTCAATATACCTTGAATTTTGTTACTCAGCCGATGACTAATCGCACACCTGCGCAATCAACGTTAAATTTTATTGTTAATAAACACATTTTTATTAATCACTTGTTTTTTGTTTCGCAGAATATTTTGAATATTTTTCAAAAAGTTTAAAAAATCACTCGATCGATTTCGACTTGTTAGGTCATCATCAGGAGTATCTACCTGATGATGACCTAACAGCAAGTCGAAATCGTTCGAGTGATTTTTTAAACTTTTTGAATAAATTTTTTAATTAAAATATTCAAAAATATAATTTTGCGAAATAAAAAACAAGTGTTTAATAAAATATGTTTATTAAGTATGAGACAATTGTCTCAGGCAGTCCAAATCTTGCGAAAGTTTCCCTCAATTTTGCGATGGTGAAATCCGTCGTTATGGTTTTAGTTATAAAAACTTCTCTCCATTTAGAGAAAGAATCCGTAATGATTAAAAAATAATTTTTATCTTTAGGCCCCGCGAAATCAATATGTATTCTTGGCCGGACCGCTTTTGAATTTTCCCATGGAATAAGGTCTGATTTACGTGGGCTCGGGCGCAAAACCAAACATGCTTCACATGCGTTTACAAGAGTCTGTATATCCAAATCTATTCCGGGCCACCACATATAAGATCGCGCCATGTGAGTTAGATGTAAATTTTCTAACATGGTATTTCGAGGTGTTGCGGGTACCACATTTAACTCCGTCTGTCGTCTTAAATACGGTGTAAATTTCTCTTCCCTTAGATTCTGAAAATCATTTTTTAATATTAATGTTTTTAATTCTGAGAGAATCGGATCACTGATTGTTTCTTTTAAAACTAATTCATAATTGATGCTATTGCCAGCACCCGCAATAAAATTAACATAATTTTCTTCTGACATCTCTTCGTTAGACTCTTTTAAATTAGGAACCCGTGAAAAAAAATCTGCCTAATTATCTTTCCCTTTAACGTATTCCATTATGTATCTAAATGCTGAGAGTGCGTTTGTCCACCTTTGGACACGGCTTGCTGCCATCTGCGGAATACCACGTTTTTCTCTAAACCAACCAAGAATTGGTTTATGATCTGTTTTGATCGTGAACTCATATCCGATTAAATAGTGATACAATTTTTTTAACGAGAAAACTATAGCCAGAGCCTCTTTCTCTATCGTGCCATAATTTTTTTCAGACCGCGATAGCGTTCTACTGCAAAAATGCTACCGGTCTTTCTTTGCCGTTCGCCTTTATGTGGGAAATGACTCCCGATATTCCCAAATTTTAAGTATCCGTGGTTAGTATTATCGGCAGTCTTGGGTCGAAATGAGCCAACAATAGTTTATTGCAAATTTCTTGTTTAATGCTGCTAAAAGCGGACGTGCAATCATCATTACATGTCACCACCGCATCATTTTGTAATAACTGATAAATTGGGCTTAATTTAGTAGACATACTTGCCACAAATTTGCTATAATAATTTACCATCCCGCAAAATGCCCGAATTTCTGTTATATTGACTGGGATCGCACAATTTAGTACAGCATCTATTCGTTCCGAAGTTTTAGACAAGCCATCCTTATTGACAATATGACCCAAATAGGAAATACTATCTTGCAAAAATTTGCAATTGAATTGCTACCTGTAACAACTATGTATCCAGAAAGTTAACCACGCCCGGAATGCCCAAAAGCAACTTTTATAGCTCCTGCTGAAAAATCCCTGTGGCCGGACGAATACCAAAAGGTTACCTATTCACTAAATAAACCCCCTTATGAGTACTCTACGCTACTAATTTGCGCGATAGTTCATCCAATTTAAACTGGTGATAGGCGGCTTCCATGTCCAACTTTGTAAATTTTTTACCTCCTTGGAGAGCAACGCACACTTCCTCTATTTTAAGCAACGGATACTTATTATCCGTCAAATATCGGTTTATCGATACCTTGTAGTCTGCACATAATCTAATCTCGCCGTTGGACTTAAGCACTGGCACCAATGGGGTACCCCAGTCATTCGTTGGAACGCGAGTACTTGTCCATGTTTAAATTTACCTAATCCTCGGTTGAATAATTCACTGAATTTATTCGTTAATCTCCTAACCTCAATATCCTCATTAGTGTCCTCGGCAATTACCGGACATAATATCTTGTTGACTGAAAGCTTCACGTCGAATTTATTTATGAAATCCATACCAAGTATTGTCGTATAATTTTCGGAATGTATCACTACGAACTGGAATGGTAACTATTATTCACCCAAAACGGCATGCACCTTAAACTCCCCCAACACTGGAATTTGATGCCCCGAGTGTGCTGTCAGTTTAATATTTTTTCTAATAACTTAATTTCTGGAAAATAGTTAATAAAATAATTGTGCGAAATTAATGACACACTCGCACCACTATCCAATAAAAATTTTTGCGTTCTATTCGATATGCTAATATCCAAAAAAATTGAATTAATATTCTTACTATTAATTTCAAAAATGTTTCCCACCACCTCGCTTTGCTCTGTCTCGTGATCGCTGTCTTTCGAAACTTGATTAACCCTTCTTTTCGTAGGACAAATGCTTGCTAAATGCCTAATCACCTTACACTTGTGACATTTCGCATTTTTAAAACGACATTTTGATGAGTGATGATTCCTAAAACCACAATGACAGCATTTAATATGTGGTGCATTGTTGAATGTGATGTTTGAGCTACTCGGGTTTGTATCTCGGCTATTCTTTACCGCAAGATGACGTTTTTGAGATCTGTTAATAGCATTAACCTCCTCATGTGTATAATTTTCAATTTCCTCGCATCTAGAAGCTATGCTCAATGCTGTTTCTAACGTCATTTTACCATGTTCCTCACCGCATAACTTTTCCAATACTTTGCCCAAGAAAGACACAATAAACTTGTTTAATAAATGCTCACCCAATAGCGCTCCGAAATCACAATTTGACGCCAACCGTTTAAGATGCAACAAATATTCCCTGGCCGGCTCCTCCGAAAATTTCGTTGTTTCACAGAACCTTTTCCGCTCCTTGAACACGACCACCGGCTTTGTATAATACTGCGCTAAATGGTCACATAACACTTTGTAACTTTTCTTACTTGGCAAATCCGGTGTTGATAAATCTCGCAATAACTTGTACGCTGTAGGCCCAACAAATTTCAACAATTCTATTTATCATCATCCAAAATATCCTCAGCTGCAAAATAGCTTTCCAACCTTTCTAGGTATAATACGAATTCTTCCGTCTTTGGGTTAAATTCCCCGAATACTGGCGCCATTTTGTTAAATACAACCAAACACAATTTTTTTTCTTGCTAAAATGTATATTTTTAAGGGCGAACCATAGTTATTTTTCTTATTCTTTTTATTCTAAGTATGGTTCCCACTTTATATCGTTTTTCTTCTATTTATTTTTGTCCTCGTCGCCACTGTAACGTTTTTAACTGAGTTGAAATATATTATAATTGAAAGTAAAACACACGCGTTCTTGGTTTAACAATAGAAAAATGAATGAATGTATTTCATCAAAAAATGTTAGGGTTGAAATAAACTAATTCTCCCTGTGAACCGTGTATGTACCCACTACACATACACAACACTAAGTGTGATGATGTCGGTGTGTTTCGATAATTCAATAATGCCAAATATACACAGAAATTATCCTTCATACATTTTTTCATCATATTCTTAGCAATTTGAACATACCTTTCCAACAACTCATTTCCTTGTGGATGATTTGGACTGGATGTTGTATGTTTAATTCACCATCATGCAATTGACCATCACACATTTCTTTAATTCCGCCTTTAGTCTTTGATTTTTGCGTTGATTGATAAATTGCACATTTTTCTACATACCATGTTAAATCCGCAGTCATTCCATGCCAAAATAGAATTTCTCTCGCCCGACTTAAAAACTTTTGTATCCCAAAATGTCCTCTGTGTACATTATGTAACATTTTTTTGTTCCTTGGGTACCACCACTTTCATTCCTTTATATACTATTCCGTTGTAATATGAAACCTCTTCTCTAAAATTCCAGCACGGCCTCACTAATTCACTAACTTCTGATTTACTTTCCAGCCAACCTGTCATTACCACTTTGACTAATTCTTGTAATTCTTTGTCGTTTCTCGTAGGTTCGACCATTTTTGTAATTTGAAATCATCAGTGAAAAAAGACAAATATTTTGATCAGAAATATAAGCAGTAAGATCAAAAATATAATAGAGCGTCAGGGCAAGGCGTTATTTTATAAAAATAATAAAACATGAGCGAGGCGTCATCAAACAGCATACGGCCACCACGATGTTTGGAAATTAACGGCACGAGTCAAATGGTGATAAAGTGGAAAAATTAGAGCCAGCAATACAAATGGTTTGAGATAGCAAGATGGATAAAAAGTCCGAAGAAATACAAATGGCAACATTCATGTCATCACTAGGAGCTGATGCAATAGAGGTATACAATTCGTTCAATGTAGGGAATGAAAAGGATTTAAAGTTGGCAGCCATAAAAGAAAAATTTGAAGGGCGTTTCGCACCAAAAATTTCGACAACATTTGAAAGGTACGTGTTTAATAAACTAAATCAAATCGAAGGAGAAAGTATCGATCAATTTTTTACGAAAATTTAAAATCAAAGTAAAAAGTGTGAATTCGGTGATTTGACAGATAGTTTATTACGTGACAAAATAATAATCGGGATAAGTAGTGATTCGGTGCGTGAAAAATTATTTGCGGGATCCAAGTTAAGAAAAAACCATAAAAATATGTAAAACTTACGAGATGACTTCAATTCAATTAGCGGAAATACACAATAAACAAACTAAAATTGCGTTCAAAAAAACTACAAAAGCAAAATAGAGCGGAATAAATAATAAAAGTGCAGGTGCAAATAAAGACGAGAAATTTGATTGTAAAAGATGTGGGACAACTCACGAACGAAGCTGCCCAGAATACAAAGTCAAATGTAAAAGTTGTAGTTATCGAGGGCATTTTGCAAAAATGTGTACAACAAAAAAGCTACATGAATTGGATAATGATAGTGAGTTGGAAATCAACGTTAATACATTAGTTATATAAACAATATTAAAACTGTAAAAGACGATGCTGATAATTTGGTTTAGGAAATAAGGATCAACAAGTTTAAGCCAAATTGGACACGGGTGCACAGTGCAATATGTTACCAAAATACATAGTGGATAAACTGAAAATTAAAACTGTCTGTGAAATCAAAGACGACAAAATTAATCAAATTGGACTGTCAAATCAGTTTAATATTTAAAGTAGTAAATGCTAAGGTGACACCAATATTAGGTAAGCATACTTGCGAAAGTGAAAAGTTAGTTCTAAGAGTACAGGAGCTCAAAATGAATCCAAAAATATTCGACGGATTAGGATGTGTAAAAAATTACGAGTATGATTAAACTTCATTAAAAATCCTAAATTTGAAAAAAACACCGGTTCGTAGAATACCATTAGCAATTAAAGAAAACGTTAAGGTGGAAATCTATAATATGGTGAAAATGGGTGTTTTAACGAAAACTCATGAAGTAACGCCAGTCGTGTCACCCATGGTAGTAGTAAGAATGAAGGTAAATTGCGAGAAAGGAAGGTAAATTGCATTCGTCGACAATGACAGAGGCTAGTTGAGGATGAAGTAAGTAATGATTTATTTCATTTATTTATCTACTGTATTCATTACCCTATAAGCAATGTTCGGTGGGTATGATTATATGATTACACGTCATGTTTCAGGCGAAATTTGAAATTTTCTTTTCCCATTTTCTCGGGTCCTAGCACTAATTTTTATTTCAATTGGGCTTAATCGGTATGCAAAATTTCATTTTAAAATTCGAAAATTTCCCCGCTGCAATTACCCACACTTATTCTGCTACTATGCAATTGGATGTTTTCACATAGTCTAGGAGACATGAACATTCAAAATGAATAAATAAAAAAATTTAATATTTAATTTCAATCAATTTTATTCAAAAAAAAAGAAAAGTAAAACAACATGCATTTTCTATATATTTAAAAATGAATAATAATATTTAATTCTTAACATAATTTCTAATTTCATAAAATAATTAATTATATTCCTAATACAAATCATTTGTTTATACAAATTTTTCAAAACATTTTACAAATCTACATACAAAGCCGAATATGCATAATAATGATTAAAAAAAAAACTTAAATCTAGTAATTATTAAATTTTTACAATAAAAACACAATTTTAATTTTTAATAATAATTAAATTAGTATGAAACAAATAAAATACATAACGGAAAAAACTGTGCTATTTCTAACGGGTGGGGCAAAAAAAAAATTACATACAATATTAAATATGGTTTGTGTTTATGATAAGTTGCTCAATATAATATAAATCAACATTTAGGATGATTAAACATAAAATATATTTTAATTATTTTGTAATTTTGGTAATTTGTTTTTGTTTATGTGTATGATTTTATTTAATTAAAAATTACTTAATTAGCCTCTGTCAAAATGATATAAATAACGGTTCCTTTAAATTTCTAATTCAAATTTTCTTAAATGTTCCACGTCCTTCCCATTTAAGGGAGGGGGCGAACATACTAATTTATTTGGATTAGATTTTAAATATTCACCTTCATAACTATTTTCTAAATTACTATTATTATGATTATTATTATTATTAATATTATTTAATAATGTATTGTTATTATTACTATTATTACGATTTAAACGTAATTTCATTGTTAAACTTTTAGGTGATATTATTTTTGTGGTTGTGGTCGGTGCTGATGAAGTTGGTGGCGTAAAACCTTCATTATTCGTTAACGGTAATGTGTTTAATGATTCACAACTACCGATCGAAGTCAATAAACTTGATGGGTTATATACTGGTGTGTAGACGGTTGATAAGTTTATTTCTGGAAGCATAAAATAAATAAAAATGATTTATGTACGCGCAACACAATATATTAAACATAAAATTGTTTTATATTTTTGATATTGGTAATTTCTAAATGCGGATGATAAGCTACTACGTCTAAATAAGCGCACAATTTACTAAAGCTCAATAAATTCGCCTTGCACCCCGAGCAATCATTAAATTACCATTATCAAAATTATGCAATATGAACACATTGAGCCCATTACCTTCGACTGAATTCTTTTTCGGTTGAATATCGTGTTTCGTTCGTTCGACTGTATTATGGTGTTCTTTGGGAACAACCGAATTACTTTTACGCAGAAGGTTACGTTCGTCATGCTGTTAGTGAAGACAGAATCAAAAACACTCTGGTTAGAATCCGCAAAAAAAAAACAACAACAAATTTGTATTTGTAATCTGTCTGTAATTTTAGTTTTAATTGTAAACGACTTTGTAACGAAATATTTTTGGTTTGTAAAAAGCATTAATGCTACTCTAATCGGTAAAGCGGTTATGATATTATGTTTATATTGATTTACATAAATTAAGCAAAATTAAAACTAAAATTTTATGACAAAAACAACTACTGTGCAACATGATGTTAGATATATTTGGAACTTACCACATTAGCCTGGCTTGTACTCGTTTCTTTTGGCGGGGTAACACTATTCACGGAGCTTACATCAATATCGTCCGACATTAAATGAGCCCGTAATTGTTTGTTCCTGTTTCGATTAAGAAATGTTAGTATATTGCGCGCAAAATTTCGTACAAATATATTTTACCTCATTTCCAGTTGTTGTATTATGTGCTGTGACTGTTTCATTTGTTGTGTGGCCATTTTTAGCTTATCCTCGAGTGATGCCGCTTCCACACATTTTGATGAGTATTTCTCCGATAGTGATAAAATTTCCAATCGTACATCTTCTAATTCGTGTTCCTTTTCCTTGGGGTCAGATAACGTGTTGCCACCTAGTTGGAATTGTTTTATAAACTCTTGTTTGAACCGGGTTACTTCACGTTGAACTTCGTTTTGATGCGCTTTACGCATTGCATCCAATGCTGCAAGTGTTGCCTACAAATAAATAATTTATAACTGTTAAGAACGAGAGAAACAGAGTGTGATTATTAGAAAGGCATATCAATGTCAGAGGCTACATCGGTAAGGATGTGATTACAACTTTTTAAGTTACGAAGTGTTCTAACTTGTTTAGACGAAGTTTGTACTGTAAAAATGCTCAATGATTCTGAAATAGGATGTAACACCATCAGGGAGAATCAAGTTGGCACTTGTGTTAGCTTGGTATTTTGCAGCTTCCGCAAGTGTTCGTGTTACCTCCTAGCGGTGACCACCAAACAACTAGCTCACTACGGTATTTGTGGTGTATTAGGCTTAAACACGACGCGAACTAGGCCGGGTTAAGATGTTAATCGTACCGTGCTGATAACCGGTTAGGCTAGGGACCAAAGTACCAAGGTACTGCTGCATACTGCAGATCTCTGCACAGATGATTTGCTCACAACACGCGGGACAAAACTAGGATGAAACTAATAATACAAAAAACTAATGCTGGTGGGATTTTGACCTTTAGGCTTGGTCTTCAAAGCATAGGTAACCAACGTGTAAGTTTGTTTATTAACCAAATCCGCAATACGTACGAAGAAAACAGGAACTACTTAGGACTTTAGTAATTATGCCTAGCCCCCAAGTCGTACCAAAAAATGGGACACAAGCTCGAACAAGGTAGCTTTTCGAATGCAACCTCTATAGACATGAGCACAAGCAAGGATGGTGCTCTCGTATCAACGTACAAAACAAGAAAAACACCCTGGAAAGCTCAATAAAATTCTGTTGATGGAGAGAACGGACTGGGATATGGAAACGCTCTCATGAGCTAAAAAGATTACTGAAATCTAGAGAATAGTTCGTCTGAAGACTCCTACGCAAAAGGCCGAGATCGGAAGGGGAATCGCAGAAAAAAGCAAAGAGGACTAAAATGCATGAAACTGCATTTCAATGAGGTGCTTAAAGAGCACTTAATGGTAGTTACCATTGATAGAGCCCATGAAGACGGATATATACGTTCAGCAATTGGAGGTGGAGTCGGCCTTAGCCACCACTTTCTTAAAAATTACGAGGGAAAATCCTGGACCTGCTCGGGCTTGCCATGACGAAGAGTGACACTGAAATTGTGTCAAGCTTACATCTTGTGCCGACCACCGGTCATTGATCCTGTACAAAAAAAACTGTAGAGAGCGAAGTCTGGCCTGGTATTAAACTAGAAGAGTAGCTAGAGAGGATACCATACCCCTGGTTATAAGCAGGAGAAAACTCCTGTGGCTATATTTAGCTTTAAGCCTTATAAGTCGGCATGCCCGATGACATTATACCGGCGGATGTCCAACAATCCTCTGGTTTAACCTTATTCTGGCTGGAAGCTATCTTCAAGGCCAGCCTAGAACTCATTGCCACGTTCCTAGTAAATGGTCTCATTTCAGTCCCAAAGACCTTAGACCTATAAGTTTATAGTCTTTTCCCTACTAAAATTTTTGAAAAGACAGATAGAAGCCCACATTAGGTGTTCAATTGAGCTAAATAGGCTATCGAAATCCCAACATGTTGCAAGAGGAAATCTATGGAAACTGCTTTCTATTCCCTTATTGCTCATATCGAGGACTCCCTTGAACATAAGAAATACCCCATGATAACTTTTCTGGATATATAGGGGGCCATTAACAACGTCAGACCAGAGGCGATCACGCAGACACTCTCCTCTCTGTGCGTGAACGGGCCACTCAAAGGGTTAGATTAAATACTTAAATGCAGAGTCGTGGCGGCCAGCCTAGTTGGGCCCTCCAATAGCAGATTTGTGAGTAGAGGCACACCACAAGGTGGGGCCCCTTTTAAAGTAGTTGTGCGGTTTTAAGGTGGTTGCTTATGTCTCTTCTGTAGATATCGTTGCAAGTTAAGTGAACACATGTAAAGTACGCTTGGCACTGTGTTCCTTTTCTCCAAGAAATTAGAATTTCCTCAGCCCCAACAGGTTAAATGGTATTAGATTGACCTACATTGAAAAAGTGAAATATTTGAGTTTCATTCTGGACAGCAAACTAAGCTGGAAGCCTAACAATTTAGAAAGAGTAAATAACGCTTTGCTCCTGTAAAATGCCATTGAAAAAAGATGGGGTTTGGAGCCCCACATTTTACATTGGCTCTATATTTCTATTATTAGGCCCATTTTATTATATGGGATTACTGTTTGGTAAACATCTTTAAATATTCTGAATAACCTACAATCCTTGGTGAAAGTACAGCAAACAGGGGGGCTATTTGGGAATTCGATTCGATAACGAAAGTATAAGATTCTTATTTGATTTGAATGTGATTCGAACGATTCTTATTTAAAATAAAATATGAATCTTGTACTCTCGTTATCGAATCGAATTTCCAAATAGCCCCTCAGTTGTATTGTGTATTAGTGAGGCTTTCAGAACCACATCCACTCGAGCACTGGAAATTATCTTTCATCTCACACCGCTAGATATCCTAAATCAAAAAATGGCAGCTACAATGGTTCATCTTCAACTCCTTGTGGAACTGTAACAATACAGGATATTCATCTATTCTAAGCAATTTTTCAAGCATTTTTCAAAAGTACCCCAGAATTGTCTCTCATCTCTTAACGAGATGGCTGATCACTTCTACATCACCTGATGTGGGTGCCGGGGCATTTCAATATTACGAGGAGTGAAAAGTCGGATGAGCTCGATCGACAATGCACAACCAGACTCATTCATCCAGCAGGGCGGATAGTGATGTACCACTCGCTACATACAAATTACTGCTTCAAGAGGAAGGTAGAATAACAACAACGAAGGGCGGGTTGGGCAATGTACTATAGGCGTAATAACTAAGCGGACCTGGCCAAAACTTGACCTGTCAATATCAACACAGATGATATCGCTGCGGCAGTGGCATGTCAGTATGATGGTGGGTGCTTTTACGGGACACTGTCATGCGAGTAGAATATGTCTCACATGATTACTGTCATAGTTGCGCGGAAGAAGAGAATGAAGAAACTGCACATCATTTGCTTTGTAAATGTCCCCGTCTCAATGTTATGAGGGCAATTTGATCAGTCGGTGACTTTTGAATTTCCCACGCAGTAACTTTAAATGCAACACTGCTTCCGTCAACTGTCATCTATTACTCAAATTTTGAGCAAGCTGCGTTATTTTGTTTGTATTTGACAGCCAGTGAAAGCAAGCAACCTCGTGAATTTTAACGAAAATGGAAAAAAGTGAATTTCGTGTACTGATTAAGGATTATTCCAACAAGATCATGGCCAAATTTTTTTGGGATACACGAGGTGTCATTCACATCGATTACCTTGAAAAGGGTAAAACGATCACCGGCGAATATTATTCTGAGGTTTAGGACAGATTCGATCGATAGCAAGAACAACCGCATTTGGTGTAAAGAGAGAAGAAAAAAGTGCTGTCTTTACAAGGTTCTTTTTGTCGAAAAAATATTATTTATTCAAAAAGTCACTGGCTTATCAAATTGCCCTCGTATGTATGTTAAAACTCTGCATTCGATTTATAAGAAAGGACGGACACATTTCTCAATATAATTTATTCGATATATTCCAGAACTTACCGAAAAGGTTAAATTGCAACAAACCAAACAAAATAAGTGTGGATTTCACTACGTTCAAAGAATTATTGACTCTCGCTAATGTGGAAGGCACCTTCGCTAATGTGGAAGGCACCTTTTTCCTAGGAAGAGATTCATGGAAAAGGGTTTCTCGGGTTCAATTGTCCCGATTGGAAAAAAAGAATGTCGACATTGGCCCTGATTTGATAAACAATGTACATTCGTGTCATTTAATAAAAAAACCCGTAATCCATCCTATCGTTTTTGCCCCGACAATCGTAAATTAAATTCGTTGATTACAACCACTACCATATCCGTTAATTGTTCGATGGCCAAACGAACCCTATTTGATTTACGTAGGGATTATTGACCCGCGCCGATTCACCAAAAGAACCGTAATAAAAATGATTTTGTTGGTTCGTTTGGCTCTTTCGATTTAAAAGAATGAATTTTTGCAAAGAAAATTTCCGAAATTTTCCAAGCTACAAAATTTGCTTATCTTATAATGATCTAAATAGCATATCGCAGTCATTTTCTGACCATAATCGGGAATTAAATGTTGTCCTACATGCCCAAATAGGAACATTGGAAACTTCGAGCAAAATGTTCATTTTACTGTGATACACAGAATCTTCAAAATTTTAAAATATTTCTGAAAACTTTCCGATTGACTTGACTAGACATGTTTTTGAAATGTCAATTCAGTACAATTTTAACCATGAATCGCTCCACACCGAAACAACACGGCGAAATATTGACGCTGTACATTGAAAATGGTCGTTCAGTTGTGTTAACCCAACGTGCATATCGTCGAAAATATCGTGGCCAACAGACACCGTCTGACAACAGTATTCGTCGTTTGGTGTCGAATATTATTCAGCACGGGACAGTGAGATTGTGAACGTGCCGTTCCAATGAACTTGTTAAAGCGGTCAGAGGAGCGTTCCCCAGAATCCAAAAATGTCGCCGCACTCAGCATTTTGTCGTCAGTGGAACCACTTTGCGGCGCATATTAGAGGCTGATTTGCATTTGTTTCTGTATAATGTGCAATTAACATAAAAAATATTACCTACAGATCGTTGCTTGAAATACGGCCAAACAGTCGCTCGAATGGTCGATACAGAACCTGATGGAAGCAAATTTTGATGACCGACGAGGCCCATTTCACACTCTGACGGCGTTAATAAGCTTGCCGCATTTGGGGAACGGTGAATTCACACGAGATCCATGAAACGCCGTTGTATGGCCAAAAACTGACTGTTTGTGCCGGTGTTTGCGCCAAAACCATCATTGGACCACATTTTTTCAGAGAAAACGAGACAGTCAATGGAAATCGATAGCGGTGGATGTTGGCTCCTTATGTCGGCCAGCAAATGCGTGAAAAAAACCTTGGCTTCAATAAGACAATTTCTGGACGTCTGAGGTCAAAAAGAGGCGACATAAACGGGCCACCCAGATCTCCAGATTTGACCCCTCCGGAATTCTTTTTGTGGGGTTATTTGAAAAGCAAAGTGTACGCAAGCAAGCGTTGGACAGAAAAGAAATCATCGCTATACCGCCCGAGATGCGCGAAAAGATACCGGAAACCGCAAGAAAAGGACACATTTTGCTTTGACCAATAAAGGCGCCCACTTAATTAATATTGTATTCAAAACTAGTCCAAACAAATTGCAAAGGACCAAATAGAAATCGGTTGCTTTTTTCAGTTATTCAATGTTTACATACCGACATAAAAGATGGCGCACCCCTTACCAGAAATGAATTCCAGAAGTTACCATTGAAACTGATCGTTAACCGCTTAATGGTTGATTACTACTCGCTCACCATTGGCTAGACTCGCTTAGTGGGCCCTTCACAATCAAGGGTATGATTTATAAATTAAATACGTACATGGTAAATCCAATGTGGTTACCGACACCTTAGCCCACACACCTTGTACTCTTGTAGTGATGGTAGTGAGTTGATTATTTCCGTATGCCTCGACGTAATCAGTTTGAAAACGGAATTCAGTTCATCAGTGCGATAATGCAACAATGAAGTTTTGAGATTTGAAAACCTAATTACCCATTATGATGAAACACGAGCATACACGAAATGTGTATACTCGTTTTTCATCATAACTGTTATTCGATTTTGAAAGATCACTCTATTTGTGAACGCATATATGTTTCCTGCTGCTTATATTATTGAATTATCGAATGGTGGTTCAGAATTAAAATTCGATCACGAGGTCAACCTTGAACAGATACAATGAATAGAATTAAGAGCGGTCTAAGAGTTGTGTGGACGAACATAGTAGAAACTAATGTTACGATAAAGATGACGTAGTATTGGTAAAACTCATCCATGTGTTGTGTGAACTGTCAACGAGACGGTCTTCACAAAATTTAAAAAGGCGGTCCTCGACCGCATATATCTAGGTTTCTCTAACTGGCATTTATATAGAAATAAACAAGTTTCAATTCTACCGATGTACCACGGGTCCCTTAGTAATCCTGCTCGGCCTAATGGTTTGAAAAATTCCGAAAATATGTTAAATTACCGTATTTCAAAGTCATCGGCTCGGCTCGCGCGAAACACGCGCGTTGAGTTTCACATTTCGAAAATTAAAACAGGGGAACTTGCAAAGCGTTTTTTGATGATGTACTAAATAAAAAATATCTCGCGTGTGAACGAGAACTCACCAATTACATACTTTGTACTGTAATCTGAATGGATTTTATTTGTCTTTTATTTTTATTTTGCTGGCGCTTCCCATGTAGGGGGCTAACTTAGGGATTTGGCTGCCTCGTTGGCAAGGTTACATAATCTGAATGGATACCTATACAAATAAAGTAGCTAAGGGAGATGATAATTTTTTTAATTTACTAATTATGGAATTGTATTTAGCTAACTTACTTGAATTTTCTATGAACTAAAAGGATCATAATTTACTTAGTCATGTACATCTGATGAGACGTCTCTTTAGTACTAAAATTTTCCTTAGTACTAAACAACTAAGCATACACAAAGTGTTCATAGACTCTAATGGAGAGTGCTAGAGGTTGAAACCTCACCACAGAATATATACAGAGGCGACATAACTCCATTTTTATATGAATATCTTTCGACTCGAATATTTGACCTTTTACATTAAAAGAGGACTAGTAAAATTGTTTAAATGATGAATAATAGATAGCGCTAGTAGTTTTCAAAAAATTAAAATCGATTATAAAATCTTTGCTGTGTACATCTAAAATTTCCTCTCAATTGGCTCTCTCAATTTAATGTCACTTTGATTTTAGCTCCACCAACCGTATCGCTGTTATTCGTAAAATCTAAACCATATCTAAATTAACTAAACACCTAAAGTATTAAGCGTGTAAAGAATTAAACTAAAATGGTAAAATTCGATTTAACGGATAAAACTTCCTAATATCTGGATTGGCATTTAATTTTTCCGCTGTTGGAATTTTTGTGCTACAAGAATGGATGTATCTATGTAACATATTCATAACCTACAAATTATACATTGAATTACTTTTTTTTAGATAGCCGTCAAAAAAGAATTATACGAGAAAATTTTGGAAACCGTGAATGAAACGAGTATGGTGGATTATACGGCGGATATTCGCCAAAGGTTAAATATGAGTGAAGAGCTATACCGGAAGAGCTTTCAAATCGGTTGTATTAGCTACATTGAAAGAAAACTGAAGTAGCCTAGCCCCCCATTAATGCAAGCTATGCAACTCTTGGAGAATACTCTCTCTCTCTCTCTCTGGCACTATATCCCATCAAGGGATTTGACCGCCTCATATGAGGTTTCATAATCATGTTTTCATTTCGGATAATGTGTGATTAATTCATTGATCCTAAACCAGCCGTGAAATTTTTTCCTTGTCACCACCGGGAATCGAACCCGGGACCTCCGGTCGCTGGAGCAAGCATGCTGACCACTTTGCCACCGGGGCGTATTGGAGAATACGGTGAGTGTGAAAGATCCAAAAACGTTAATATCAGGAATTCGATTTCAAAATTGAAATCATCGATAGTGTTTACAAAGTGGTCAAATATTTTTATGAGAGGTCTCAGGATTCAATGTCGTATTTATATTTTTGCCTTTTAGTCATGCAACCATCCGACAAAAATTATTTATATGTATTATGAGGATATTTGGCATCAGACATCTTACTCCTTAAGTGGGGGGTCGGCATTGGAAAATTTAAATCGCCTACGGGAGGGTTAATATCTCGACAACAGCAATTTCAATGATATTTAAGCCCTTCAGCAACGGACCAATTATCGAAATGTTTTTGTATAAACCACTATTTGAATGCCATTCAGGCAATGTGTTCTCCCATTTTACGGTATTTGACCACATTGGTTATCATTAATCGAGGATGGCGTAATGCACTAAAAGATTTGATTAAAGTTATTCAACCACGGAATTCTTGGAGTATTTATCGGATGAAACTACGAATTCCAAACAGTAATCATCAACGATTTCTTTATAATCGGTTGTTCAGATGAATTTGTTGAAAACGCCCGTTTAATGATCTTAGAAACATTTTGCAGAATCCATCAACGCGTTACCATAAGTATGTTGGATAATAAGTCAAACATGTAATCAGATGAAGCTGAATGCTAGATTGCTCGTAATGCTGGACTCGATGGTAAAATTGACTAGAAATTGGGACATGTTGTAATGCAATATAAACATTATTTTTATAGTCACCCGATAAAATTGAGAATCCAGAAGAATCCAATGAAAATTAAATTTTTAATAAAAAGCCGGAGGTTTCCATTAATCAACAGTTGTTTTATGTAAAAAAAAAATTCAGGTAAACTACATTCGGTATAAGTGTTGTTATGAAAATAACTACCGCCAATTTTGGTCGATGCACAATAAGTAGGAATTACCGAAGATTACAAGTAATGCTCGAGTACGTGAAATCGCTACATTGATTCGCTTTACATTATCGACAAATCCAATAGCGTTTTGCCGGTCTTTAATCGCCATTGTTTCGTTAAGCGTACGGTTGAAATGAGTATAATGTGTCTTGTCCCTGGAATTCTTCGAGACGCTACTTTTGGGGCTCGAATGTTGGACTCCTCGAACGCGATACTACTGACTGCAAGGAGTAATTATGCCGATGTCGAATAAATTAAATTCATTATGATATAGTTGGATGACGAATTCAAATAAATGGGTTGCCTCGGCTGAATTGAACCACGATGGACTGTCGGTGTGGTAGGTTCTGATCACGTAATCCGTGGAAACAAAATTTTTTACTCGATCTGGGCATATTCGATCAAAAATATTTGGTACCGTGCCAAAGAATATGGTATATTCTGTGCTCGTGCTAAATTTTTTTTTAATAATCCTCATTGTTTGACAAATGATCGCGAACAATTTGACAGAAGTCGAAGAAAGAGAATTTATTTTTACACTACTAAAAACTTTTATATTTACATGATTTTTTGTTCAAATTTATAGCCATCTATTGGCGAACGTGGAAACTATTTTAGGAGTACTGTCATTTCTGATATATTCTGTGGTTTAAATCTTTAGTTAGTTTAGATATGGTTTAGATTTTACGAATAACAGCAATACGTCAGCAAACGCGAGCTATGTCGCTTCTGTATATATTCTCTGACCTTACTAACGATACGCCTCACGCACGATTACTTTGGAAAGAGGAAAATGTAACTGCTCCCAACACCACAACGGTAGTTTTAAGTACTAAGCTGGTACAACCAAATTTGGGACACATTGAATCATTACCTAATACATAACTGTGGATTTGTGAACTAAAGCACTGATTACAAATTGTTGCTTTGCTCAACAGCTTGATGGTTGATGGTTACATCATTCAGTCAGAATGAGGAAAATTGTAAGAGCTTCCAGCGCTAGAAAGGGAATTTTAAGTAGAAAAGGTGCTTCAGCAAAATTTACGACATTTACGGACCTTTCCAACAATATTACTTTAAGTATATCTTCTATCAACTATCAGCACCAAAACGGTGGAATTATGAACTAAAGTGATACCGTCAAAATTGTTATCTGATCCTTTCCAACGATAAATTAAACAACGATATAAAGAAATATAGTGTTATTGGGACCGACCCCCTCATTTTTAACTTACTTGTGTTTCTTCAGCCAATGCCTGTTCCTTGTCCGACAGTAAATCTTGAATCTCATTCCGATGCTTTTGCTCCAATTCGGCAATAATTCGCCGATGCGATGATTCCATGGCGGCCAATCCCTTTTCACATAATGCCCTCAATTGTTCAATTTCCTTTTGATACCGTTTCCGTAACGATTCCTCATTTCGCATATTATTATCACTCACTAAATTATGGTCACCATCGTCATCAACCTCATCATTATCACTGTGCTCCTGGTTATTATTACTATCATTGTTGATAATAAATTTACCGTTGAAATTCTCTTGAATTTGTTCGATGTGGATTTGATGTTCATTCTCCAGATATTCTAAATGTTTTTCCAATTTTTTTATTCGCTCCTTCTCCTTATCCAAATTATCTTGTATCGTTTTATTGTCCACCTTAAGCTTATCACATTCATCTTTACACGTGCCGAGTTTTGTAATTTCCGTTAGTTTATTATTGATATCAATTTGATATAAATTAATTTTTGAATTTAAATTTTTAATTTCCGCTTCAAATTTAACAATTTGCTGGGTTTTCTTGCTCAGCTCGCTTATGATCAACAGCTTTTCTTCGTTGAGCAGTTGCACCCTTTTATTGTTGTCGTTTAGGTTTTGCTTGAGTTGGGCTTGATTTGCTTCAAAATTACGATTTAGGTCTAGAATTTTTGTATCGTATAACGATTTTGTTTCGACTAGAGATTTTTCTAATTTTATACAGTTCGGACAAAGTTTATTTGTTAGATTTAATTTTTTAAATTCTTCGGCTATCGAATTGATACGCCCAACTAAATGATTATTTTTTATATAAATATTGTTAAACGTTAACGTTTCATTACTATTATTATTATTTATTTCACTATTATTACTATTATTATTATTGATTAGTTTGTCTAAATTAATTATCGAATTTTCTAATTTAATCACGGAATTAGAAATTTCACTCAAATCGATTTTATTAATTACATTATCGTAACAAAAATATTTATACAGAAAGTTGAAATCGGCTTCGGCTAGAATGTCATCCGGATTGGATATCTCTAAATTTTCGGCTAGTTCGGCAAATAAATTTTCGTACTTTTGAAGCTTACTTAAATTAACTATTAAATCTTTGGAAGGTAACTTATCTTTGGGTGTCGATGATGCTTCAACATCAGCCGACTGTAAATAAGGTGACGTATATTCACCTTTCAGAATATTTATTCGTGCATCAATTAGTGCCTTGTGTGCCACAATATCAGCAAATTCGCATAATAATTGCCGGCCCTCGCTAACATTATGATCATGGCTCAGATGAATGTTCCACTGTCCCTTTTTCATTTTATCTAAATACTCTTCGTACATTTTGCTTAGCTGCGTGATCACCAGATCCATTTCCTTGCGCAACGAATCCTGTACAGAATCAGCAAAATTTTCAAACGTAATTCGTTCATTATGGGTCAATGTATATCCGAACGATGGTGTTATCAAATTTTCATATCGTTCCGCGTGCCGCAACATAATATGCGATATTTCGGATTGTATTAATTCAGAATTTACAGTTTCCTGAGCTTGCCGCCACGCCTCTTGCACAGCACCATGAATTGCATCGTTGGACGAGATATAATTTAAAGTTTCGGCCGCCAATCCAGACGATAACGTTTCGATCGCATTGTTCTTATATCGCATCACGATCACATTTAGTTCGTTCTGTTGCCGCAATAATTCGTCCAATATGGACGAATTCACCGGGGTTATTTCGGGTATTCTCAATTTACCGATACGACGCGCCGATAATACTAATCGTCGTGCTAAAACCGATGCTAACACATCTATACTGCCATTTGGTTTGATCGTACATTTGCCGCCCAATTTCAATTTTAATAATGCCAGCAATTGAGACGTTTCACCAATTTCTGATCTCGTTTCTTTTTCCCCATACTCGGGACTCGTGTTATTATCACCGCGTACGATCGATTCACGCAATTTGGCGAACACAACACTTTCGAACGCAATTCGCTCGGCCAGTAATTCCAAATCCTTTGATTGGTATAATTCATTTCGTTCGCGCAGCACCCGTCGCTGTTTCAATAGATCGTTTAATTTCGTTCGCAACTGGGACTCCAATTGAACTAGTGCCAGCTTAATGGGGCTCGTTTCGGGCAGGAGTATAATGTTATCTTGTGCATTACTAATTACACAATTCTCACATGAATCTTTTAGCATTTTAGCCGCATCTGTTAAACATTTTTCAATAAATTTGAACGAATCCTTTTTATCGGTGATTGGTGATACCGATCGCCTTGTACGATGGCTCGAATGCGATTTTAAATTTTGTAATTGACTCAAGCTTTGCTCGATACGATCTCGAGTCGCGATCACAATACCCTCTAACGATTTTAGACGATCGATTAGATGGTCTGTCATTTTAGGGGCTTGACTAGATGTAGGCTGGCTATTACTGATACTGGCACTGCTGTTAATGCTTTCATTGCTGTGGTTATCTACTCGCTTTTCTAACGTATTCAGCCGTAATAATACTTGGATCGGTTCGGAACTTATGGAGGAATTATCTAGTGATTTACGGCGCAGCCGAGATGATTTTTTAACAATAACGCGATCTTCTGATTTGGTGCTGTTACCCTCAATGGCATCGATTTTATTTTCCAACTCAATAACTTTTTCTTCGAATTCCTTCGGTAACGATAACGATTCCCGCCCTTTTAAAGAAAGCGATCGTCGTTTTTCTGTCGATTTTGCGAGTTTCGATTTCAAGTTACGCACTTGACGTTCCGCAGAGTAATATTTAGATGTTAAATCTTGAATGCGGGCCGCCATCATACTATTCTGTGACTCATCTTCGATTTTACGACATTCCAGGTCTTGTTTCAGCGCCGCATGAATTATTTCTAGTGAATCATACTGATTTTGAGCTTCTTTTAATTCTTTTTTCATGAGTTTGATTTCATGCACGGCCTTTTCAAACCGATGTTTAAGTTCGTTATATTCGTCTGCAAGAAAATCACGATCGAGCGTAAATGGATCAAACTCACTTAAGCTGGTGAGATCACTGAGCGAGCTCATTCGCTTGTTAAATTTAAGCCGATTCAAGCTTGTTATGCTGCTCGATGCAGACGACGGATTATTGTTTTCTACATTATTTAGTTTTTTGTACAAAATTTCGTTCTCTTCAATGCCTCGCGCCAACTTATCTTCGAGGTCTCGGATAATTTTATGGTTTTCCTCTAGTTCTGAAGTCAACCGCTCGATATAATCTTGCGCCTGATTCTTATTTTCCGCGAGCTGCTTGCCTAGATTATCGCGTGCCTTTTCCGTCTCCTTAATACGTTTTGTTAAGTCAGTTTCGGTTTTTTCAAGCGTTGTGATCAAGGTCGTCATCCGATTTTCTTGTTGTTGTGCTTCATCCTTAAGAAGCGATAATTCTTTTTCGGCGGACACTAGCCTTAGTTCTATCTCTGGATCAACTAGTTGGCCTATTTCCTCCTCGACCGGATGAATAATGATCATATCATCCGATCCCACACTATCGATCGTTGATCGTCGTGAAGTCGGCGGTGATGATCGTGACCGTTTATTATTTTGTGTTACATTGTGACCGTACAGGCGTGAATTTGAATTTGATCGTGATCTTAATCTATCTTTGGTTCGTGTTGTTGTAATTGTGGTTAATGGAATTGGTGGTGATGTTGAAATTGGTGAGCCCCAATCGACACTATCGCGTCGTCCACCTTCGGACGCTGTACGATACTCTTCGTCGGATGAGAATAATATTGATTTTGGTGTTAGTGGTGTGACTGGTGATTTAACCGTATTAATATTATTATTACTATTTGTATTTACAGCTACCGTACTACTATTATTGACACTACTATTACTAATATTCTTTTCTATTTCACATATTTTGAGATCATCCGTTGAGTTATTTTGATCTGAACTGGTTTTATCTAGACCGCCGACGATGCCCGTTTCCTTCTTCGTTGCTAGTCCAGCTGCTGTTTTTAGTACGTTAATCCAATTATTTCGTATGTTAGAGGAAATAGTCGCCAATATAATTCGACGGTTATCCCACGTCATTAACTGAAACCCGTAATTCTGTGGTAATTGCATTTCCTGTATTCCAGTTAAACTATTCACGTCTAGTACGCCATCTAAAACTCCACGCTCTTCTGCCACCGGGTCACGATAGTAAAATAGCGCGGCACCATGAAGTGTAAACCAGTGACGTGTCCATTCACCGCCTCGGCTATCCTGTTTCATGAGCCAACCTTTTTTCGAATTTAGAATCACTTCGTCGGACGGGATATTTACACGTAGCTCTTGATTTTTATTTAATAAATAATTCACTGGCATATCGTCAATGTTACAACCGCCATCGGGATCACCACGCTCGTTATGTTGTTGCTTACTATTGCTACTATTACTATTACTACTACTACTATTATTTTGACTAGGAATTTCGATTAGGGTTCCTGAATTTTTCTTAACAATTGCCGACACAATTGATGGGGCTGATGATTTTACAGTTGTCTGTTGTGTATTTATTGATAAACTTTGGGGGCGATTTTGTTGCTGTTGAGGTTTAATAACGACGTCACGGGTTGGTTTTTCATCGGCAATTATAATGTCCGTGATTACTGGTGTTGTTGTTACAATGACTGGGCTCGTTGTGGAATTCCATCGATTTTGGTTGTATGTGGTAAGTGTGTTTCCAATATCCTTTAACTTATCATCGCAATGCACTTTCTCGATGAGCAGGCAGGGTCCTGGAAAGAAACAGAAAATAAAATATCGTTTAGAAAATGTTGACAATTAGAAGTTGATATAAACGCGATACTGCTGGCTTAGGTAATAAATTAGAAGTAATGATTTTGGAAATAAAATAAAATCGGGAGATTCGATAAGGCAAAATTATTCTCAATTTATAAAATAAAATTCGGGAAAGGATCGAATCATAAAAATTTCTGAAAAACTGTTTCAGCATGGCTTAAGTAAATGGCTTAAGTAAATGAGCAAAATTTATATGTCTCGGTTGTAGAGAATCTCATGTCTAGACATTATAGTTACGGGTAATCTTCAAGATGTCGTTCTCATTGCTTGTCTTCAGAAGCAAAACCCAACACTGAAAGAGTTCATTATTACCGTCAAAGTGTTCGAGTAGACACAAGGGTCAATGAGACCGACTCAGTGGTTGAGATTTCCTCCAAGAATATGAAAGCTCGGACAATATCTGTAGTGTAGTCTTCGCAAAACGAAGGCGGTCGAAGCGCATCCTATGCAGATAAGATGTTTCTAAAGCGTCCATGATCTATTAGATTCGCAACGAGGATTCTTAGTTGGACCTTCTTTAAGGAAATCACATATCTGAACATAGTTTTCCAGTGATAAAATTCTTACAGAAGCGACAAGTGGAGAGCCACTCTTGCCTCAATAAACCCGAACAGTAAGTTTTTATTGCTGCTTTACCACTATTAAAATATAATGGAGCAGCACGTTAGGGAGCGATTAGTTTTAGTTGAGAGGCAGTAATAAAGTGATATTAAAATCTGTCGCGTCACGTTTCAAAATATCAAGTGCACAAAGAGTTAAAGCCGTGATCTCAGCTTAGAACAATGTACAGAACAAGAATAAGCTCCCCTGATGATTTAAGCATGGAGCAGTTGATTCCAAAACCTGCAACACTGTCCGACCGCAAACAATCAGAATAGAAAACTAACGATTTGGGAAGGTCATTCTTGAAATCCTGAGGCATCCACAAGTGATAGCCGTCAGATAGTTAATTTCTTTACAAAACTTATTTCAAGCTATTCTTGTAAGCCTTATAGAAATTTGTTTCAGTCGGCTTGACGGTTCGTTCTCCTTGCAATGTTTTTTAATTTCTTAGCAGTTTTTTTAACCTTTTCAGAGCAGAACACCAAAAAGGTTTATTTCGAATATTTTATTGGTAATAAGAGGACAGGCATTTTAAAAGGAGGTCGAGGTTGAATTCGAAAGCGAAGATGCCAGAGAATCATGTATATCATCCGTTACTCTCCAATTGAGAATTAAATCGAAAATAGATATGGAACCCGAACTGGTATACCAAGCGGATTCACTTGGTTCACAGCCACGAGAAAGAGCTCCCCCAAATGGAGTGATGTGAATTAGCATTACGTCTAATCAGAAGAGGAATTTTTTTATTCATACTCCAATTTACAAGAGGTTAAAGTTCCTCCAAAGAATGAGGGTCATGCTGTAGAAATGCAGAAGAAACAATCATCTGGTGACACGATTTAAAGAGTCAAAAATGGCATTTACATCCATATAAGATTTGCATAGAACTACATTTCTGAATGGGAGTGGCTCAGAAATTATTAGAGATAAAATGCACGTTTTTTCATGGCAAGTTCAAGAATTTTACTAATGTTAGTATTTAATCCTGAAACAGCTCCGCTGTTCATAAAGCATAAAAGGATAGAAAGCAAATTGAAATGGAAAACCTTCGAGCCAGAAATAATATTCCCTGTTCTGAGAACCCTGTTCAATCCTTATTGTAAAGAATGTCTGGAACCAGTAATGGACTCACCGCAACCAATAATTAGTCTGAGAGGATACAATGAGATTGAGGAGCCAATCCGTACAAAGTGTTTAGAGCGTATGGTGATGCCGAAATTAAAAGAAATATCAAGTGTGAATGTCAGATTGGGACCAAAACAGCTAAACTTTAATTTATTGGTAACGAGAAGCGACAAAGATTTGGTCGGGAATGCCAGTAATGATGTGCAGAATTTGCAGAACTGAGAAAATACATACGGTTTGTGTAGTTCCAAATCCGATTAAGTTTAGTTAAGGAAAAAGTCAAATGGTTCAAATTTGGTTAGATAAGGATTCAAAACAGTACATGTTCATTGCTGAGCCGGCGGATCTATTTCAATTCCAACGACTACCGTTCGGTGTGGGAGCGCTCATGCAATTTTGCAACAAAACAAGACAGAATCGCGAAAACTCGTGTTTTATGTAAAACTAAATTTTTGGGTGTTGTAGAACATTCTGTGTTACTGTCAGTCGATATGGATTTTGATCTAGAGAGAAGTCGGGTAACTCTTAATCTTTATTTTATTTATATTGAAATAATTTTAATATGTATTTAGAACAAGTTTCTGAAATGTGTCAATAATGGGCGTTTCTCGTCCACTTCTATACAACTAAAAATAAAAAAAAATGTCCGGGGTTGTATTTGATTTTTGGATTAGAATCCTACGAATCTAATAAGAAAATTAAGGGAGATTATCGTTAAGGATTCTCTTAGTATTATTTTGATTTTTTGCGGCCAAATAATTAATTTAAGATTTTTTTTTCGCCTTTCGGACCAAATATTATTTTTAATGGCACCCACCCATACAATGTTTACGACTTTTCTAGTCGTAGAAAACAAAGAGGCCATTTACTCACAACATTTCTACAAAAAAGAAGAAAACGCACTCCCCCATTTTAACGGAAAGGTTCTGGTGAAAATAAACAAACTCTTACAAAAATGAGAACTTCCATAGGTCTTTTCTTGGCAACTTGGTTTCGTAAGGATAAAAAGTTGGTCTACTCATCAGGTTGTAACGACCAATCCAACTCTTGTTTTGTACCGATAGTACAACAGTTTTGTAAGGGTTTGTGTATTTTTACACCAGAAAGTCGTAAACATTGTATGAGTGCCATTAAAAATAATATTTTGTCCGAAAAGCCGAAAAAAACTTAAATAATTTAAAATCACGGACGATTATGAAAAACTTCCAAATAATTAAGTTTCTGATTATCACTAAAATCTTAAAAACTCCTACAACTAACCAACCAACACTTGTGGTTGTTTTTCTAATAGCTAAGATCATACTGAGCCTACCAATGAAGAAGGAAAAATCTAACCACTAAATTTTCCTCAAATTTCACAGGTATAGACTCAGTATGATCTTAACTATTAGATTGTTGTTCTAGTTTTGGGTACTTGTGGGAGTTATTGAGATATTAGCGATAATCTGAAACTTGATTATTTGGCCGCAAAAAACAAAATAATACTAAGAAAATTCTTAACGAAATTCGTAGGTTTCCAATCGAAAATTCAAATGCGACCCCGCACAAATATTTTTATCTTTACGAGAAAAAGCGGACGAGAAGTACCCATCATAGACTCATTTCAGACCCCTGTTCAAAATAGATATTACAACTAAATGTATTTTGAATAAGGGTCTGAAATGAGTCTATGATGGGCGCTTCTTGTCCAGTTCTTTCTCGTAAAGATAAAAATATTTGTGTGGGGTCGCATTTGATTTTTCGATTGGAAACCTACGAATATCGTTAAGAATTTTCTCAGTATTATTTTATTTTTTTTGCGTCAAATAATTAAGTTACAAACATACAAATTATGTAGTTAAATTCATATTATAATTAAAGTATCTCGTGTGGCGATGCCGAACTTTCATCGTGTTGCGTCCCCAGGTTGCGGATAGAGGAATGCTCTTTAACCGGCTTGCCGGATGGTAGGTGGGAAATAAAATACCATCTGCGGACCAAATCTGGCTAGGGAAGGAACCCCGAACAATAAACCAATCATTAAGGCAATGAGTGTATAACAAAGCGGAATGTATACCCCAGATGGTACGTCAACTGTACAGTTGGCCAATCCACCCTCACACGAGGTAGGCTCAACGGATTCTGGGGTGAGCAAACCATTGCGAAACCCATTTATACCAAGCACAAGTATCTCTAGATCACCAACTAGACAAATGCATCCCGCTTCTCAGCAGTAGAACGAAAATGCTGAACGAAGGGAGAACGTAAACCAAGAAAACCTCCACGATGTCGCTAGAGAAAACGCTGATTGAAAGAAATCGATAGAAAACTTAATGAAAATCAATGAACAGATTATTCAAAGAGGTTCAACAGCTTAAAGAAGAAATTGCTGTAATCGAAAATGATAACGAAGTAAAAGAAAATACTATAGCTATCTATGAAACAAATGAAAATGATATGGCATATGAAACGAGTTTTGTACGAAAGCAAATTAAAACTAAACGTCAAAACAAAAAAAGGAAAGCAGAATCTTCGCCTGCGGTGGAACAATCAATACAGCGCGTCAGAAAACCACAACCCCACCGACCGACTGTTCTGGTCCACGGACCTAGTGGAGTTAATACAACCAACCAGTTAATACATCCAACGTAATCAACCAAGGGACATTGCAGGAAAATCAACCAATACATAAAGAGAAAGCACCCCCACCCATACTTAACGTTAGTGAATACGAAACAATTAAAAAAGTAGTGAAGCTAGTTCCAAACGATAAATATAAAGTCACTGCACTGAGTAATAACGTTTGGAAAGTGAATGCACTTGACCCAGAAACCTACAGAATGTTAACAAATGCAGTCACCGCTCAAACCATCGAATGGTTCACCTATGAAAACAAAGCTGAGCAACCAATTGAAGTCATGGTCATCGTACATGCCCCAACAAAGAAATAATTGAGGAACTTAGCCAGAAAGGATTCAAAATTCTAAACGCTGTGAACATATTAAAGAGAAAGGTCACTATGAACGCAAACAGTGTACGAGAAACACCCAAAGTTGGCATCGCCCTTTTCATGCTAACATTGAGACATTAAAAAGGAACACTAGTAGAATGCCACAATGCTACAACTGCCAGATGCGTAAAGTGCGCTGGGAAACATCTATCAAAAGAATGCAACAAAAGTAAGAACAAACCAGTGAAATGCATCATACACTGTTCATATCTGGCTGGACAGGACCAACGACTAGAATCTATGGACGAGCTACTGAAAAAACAAGAACGGAGACTAGAAACACTGGAAAATACACCGATGAGCCAAGATAAAAGAATAACAGATGCGTCAATGCTACCTTAGGGGTATATCCTCTATATCCGGTCGCAAGTTAATTATTTGCGACCAGAAATATGGTTACTAGATTTATTTTGCCATGCCAATTCTTACATCTTTTTTAAATTTAAATTTGTTTTGCGATTGTTAAGTGAAATACATAAAAAGGCTGCGACCTCGGAAAATGCGTAGCAGGCTTTTCGTAGATTTCTACTTAACAATCGTAAAACAAATTTAAATTTAAAAAAGATGTAAGAATTGGCATGGCAAAATAAATCTAGTAACCATATTTCTGGTCGCAAATAATTAACTTGCGACCGGATAGAGGATATACTCGTTAATCTAGTATTTTCAAGCGCTTAATAGTTTTCGGCCGTTAAGTATTTGTCACGTGTCATTATTTTTATTCAGCACTTGGCTATTTGAGAGACCGAATAAAATTGAAATATTTATTCATTTATTAGGCTTAGCGGGAAAAATATAATCAAAGGCTACTACTGTGGTTATACAGTTATGGAACTAAGCAATTATGAAAAAACTGTTTCTCCTCACAATAATTGAATCCTGAAACGAGTTTTCTGAATCCTGAAACGAGTATGTTTTTTGGCATTAATTTCTTGAAATTGTCTTAATCAGCGTTACGACTTGAAAACATGAATGATGTACTAGATCTGGTACATTTTGGTTTCAAAATGTACCAGATAGGTAAATTTTTGTAAAAACATTTATCGGTCGTTAAATTTTCCAAATGCTTGATAAATAACAAAAGATAATTAGTGCGCATAAATGCGTTTTTATTTATCATGTTTCCATTCTCCAGTTTTAATGACAATAAGTGACACGCTAATAAGGAAAGCAAGCCCTCTTAGACTAACAAATAACAAAACCAACTGGGAATACTTTCAACAGCTAGTCAAAGAAAGCGTTAATCTACAGGTGTAGATCTCAGCAAAAAAAAGTATATACTATCCAGTTGAAGTGAGAGAGTTGATCAACGAAAAAAGAAGAGCTCGTAGGACTTGGCAGAGAACTAGAGCTTACTAACTAAACTACTTATAAAGGAGATTAAGAATGAGCCTGTTGCAAGCTTCCTAATTAATCTGACAGGTAAACCTGACACAGACTATTCCCTGTGGAAAGCCACCAAAGGTTTAAAAAGGAATAAAATGCAAGTGCCACCCATTATAATAGTTGATAGAATGGGCTCGCAGCGAAAAGCAAAAGGCTGATCTGTTTGCCGAACACCTAGAAATACCTTCAAACCACCAACTGGACAAGAGGATAATGATTATCTGACAGGAACGTTTGCTGATGACACAGCTGTTATGACCACCGATGCTAGTATTGTTGAGTCCACAAGGAAACTACAAAATGCTGTTAATATATAGTGAGTAACTGGACAAAAAAATGGAGAAAAACACTTAACTAATCGAAATCAACAAGTATCAACTTTACAAATAGGAAATTAGAATATATTCCGATAACGCTAAGTACCTCGGCATGACGCGAGACTCTAAACTCAGGTAGAAAGCGCATGTTAAAAAGGACACTCAGAGAAAAAACAACTTAAAAATAAAAAAAATCATTTCGTTTTAAAAAATTTCATTTACGTTTTCCAAGCAACAACGAAATATTTTGATTTGAAAATGATCATTTTAAAATCGTATTTGTTTTTTTTTAAATTGAAATATAGATTTAAAAACAAATCAACTTTAAATTAGAGATATTAATTTTTATTTTAAATCGGTTAACGTATAGAAATGTATTGCTGAGGTTTTTAATTTAAAAATTTAATTTTAATAGTGTTTTCTTTTCTTTTAAATTTAAAATGCAAATTAATGATATGAATACGTTGATCGCAAATGAATCTAAATGGAGAAAATTTCAATTCAAATATGTTCAATACAATAAACCACGTTTTCACATGCGGTTTGAAAGAAGTAGAAAATTATGTATTTCCGCTCCTATTCAAGTCATCAAAAAACAAAGGAGTCATGACTCATGTTATAATAAATATCTACCACAAAAAGTAGAAAATGAACTCCCCCCTCCATTTTGAACCCCAGGGTCATTACGTAAAATGTACACAGTGCTGCCAGATCGTAAGATTTATCTTTTTTTGGAAGATTTTCTCCCGTGAAAAAGATAAAAAGAATTCGTCAAAATAAAAAAATTTTCTTTAATATATCTTTAAAATGACTATTTACGTATCTAAAATCATACTTTTATAATAGCAAACCTTTTCTGCATATTTGACGAAATAACACATTTTCTAAATAAACTGTATATTCAAAAAACATCCATAAGACATGATGCTTTTGTCTTACCCACACAAGTGTGTGCGCAGACAGGAAAAGGATATAGGAAATCTAAACATACTTGCTTCAGGGACAATATTAAAACGAATTTGTTTTTAGGGAAAGTGTCAATATATTTTTATATATATTGTTCTCGTCCACCATTGTTAGCTTACGTTTGTATTTCGCATCGCAAATCTGCAATGGAAAACTATTTTAAAAAAGATGGTAAGTTAAACGTAATGTTTTGCAATATATTTAAATGTATTTTAAACATTCGCAACATTTATTTACAAATTTTAAGAATCTCGCCAAACATCAAAAAGAAATGCAGAAACAGCGGAAAATAGTGAGAATAGGTTATGTTTAACTCAACAAGACTCGGTAAGATTCATTTGTTTATTGCTTGTTTCATTAAAACGTACGTGTATAATGGTTAAAAATTAAATATTTTAGCCACCTAGAAAACTTAAAAAATCATTCAAATATTTGAAATGTTGGGAGGAAGATCCTATTCTTAAACCTTGGTTAAAATGCCACAATAGTTTGCCGTATTGCCAACCAGGAAATCGCCAAAGCTGAGCTAAAATTGAGTGCTTTTTGCGCAGAGCACAATATTTCGTTTGTCACAATGGATCATTTGATTCCCGTCTTAAAAAATGCAATCCCGGATTCCGAAATAGTAAAAAATTTATCGTGCGCTCGGACAAAATCTACCGCCTTGATAAAAAACGTTATAGGAGCCGCACATTTAGAGGATATTGCGCTCTATGCAATACCAATTATTTTTCTTTATGTATCGATGAATCAACAGACATTTCAACAACCAAATTACTCAGCCTGGTTGTGCGAGTTGAGTTTAATGGTAGAATTCACGATTTGTTCTTAAGCTTACTAAAAATTGAGGTATGTGACGCTTTTTCGATTTATTCAAAAGTTGTAACATTTTTCGAGGACAAAAATATAAACTACAAGAAACAATTAATTGGCTTCGCGGCTGACGGCGCGAATGTAATGACGGGTGCTAACCATTCTGTTGCAACGTTTTTGAAAAATGATTGTCCGAATATAATTATTTTCAAATGCACTTGTCATTCGTTCGCGTTATGCGCCAATCACGCCTGCAAACAATTGCCAAAATTTGTGGAAAGTTGCGTACGTGATGTTTATAACTTTGTACAAAACAGCCCAAAACGGATAGAACTATATTCCTCGCTACAAATTTTATTGGACTATAGGCCCAAAAAATTATTGCATCCATCACAAACTCGTTGGTTGTCGCTTGAAGCTACGGTTGTTCAAATTTTAAGTAGATTTGAAGTACTTAGACTATATTTTATTCACGAGGATATAGACAAATTTGACGCTGTGCAACGGATAAATAGTTGTTTCCAAAACAAACAATTCGAGTTATACTTGAAATTTTTGAAATTCATATTAAACGACATTAACAGGCTTAACCGTTTGTTTCAGAGCGAGTCACCGCAGCTACACCTGCTTTATCATGAAATTAGTCGTTTATATTTAAAAATATTTGAATATTTTGTTAAAGTGGAATTTATCAATCTCGAAAGTTTAAAAGAAATTAATTTAAATAACGAAATTTTAAAAGAATTGCCAGAAATTTATTTAGGAGCGGATGTGAATACGGCACTTACAACTACCCATTTATTGACATCAAACGATGAAGCAGATTTTCGGTTCCATTGCCAACAGTTTTACATAGAATTATGTAGCCACCTAATAAAAAAAATTGATTTTGGAGATAAATTGTTACAGGCTTTGGAAATTCTTGCGCCGATGAATATAATCAATAAAAAAACTTGAGTTGTACAAAATTGTTAGTCTTTTTCCCTCACATTATTAATCGGGATTACTTCCAAAATGTAGACGATGAATGGCGGGAAATTAGATTATTGAATTTTTCGGAATTGGGACTGGACGAGAATATAGAGGTCGATATATTTTGGTACCAATTACTTCATTTAAAACGGTCGGATGGCAGTTTATGTTTTCTTTATTTGAAGCGAGTAGTTATGGCAATTTTAACAATTCCTGTGGCAACGGCAAACGTAGAGCGCACTTTTTCGCAAATTAACCTCAATAAAACGAAAACAAGAAATTGTCTGGATCATTCCACTCTAACTGGAATTTTATTATCGACGGATTACATAAAGAAAAATTACAAAGACTGCACTAGTTTTGAGCCTAGCAAAGCAATGATAAATAAATTTAATGCTGGCATGTACAAAAGTGCATTTTAATGTGATATTATATTATTAGTTTTTAAGAAGATGAAATTATTAAAATAAATCGCATGTATGCTTTAAATACAGTAAAAAAAATAATCATATTAAAATGTTATGATCATCAAATTGATCAGACTATTATTGTTGTACTTGTAAGTAATATTCAATTGAATTTAATTAATTTTTTATTTCTGTGATGAATTTGTTCTATGTGATAATAAAAGACTGAAATATGTAAATTGATTGGTTTTATTTGTTAAACTAGTTAATAAGGTGATATAGGTACAAACTACAAAACCCATTGATTCTTAACAAAATTCAAAGAAAAGATTTTTTGTCTCAAAAAAAGATTTTTCGTCTTAAAAAAGGATGTTTTTTTTATATTTAAAAGATTTTATAAAAAATAATCTGGCAGCACTGAATGTACACAACCCTTACAAAATGAGAACCTTCACAAGTTCTTTCTTGGCAGTTTGGTTTCGTACTGATAAAAAGTTGGTCAACACTCTACTCGTTGAATTGCAACGACCAAACTGTAAAAACTCACATCTTGTGTATACCTAAAGTATAACACAAGAACATATCGATTTAGCGAATTATATCACCGGCTTAAGAAGTTTGAAATTTGTGTAATGTTGTTTTGCACATTTTCGAGGAAACAGCTGTTACTATCAATGTTGACAGATATTTTGAAAAAATTTACCACCAAAACGAATTGTATATAATTTAAAAATTCTAAGCTTTTGTTTGAATGCGATATAATTTGAAACTAAAACGTTTCTAATACATTTATTTTTTTGATATAATAGATTCATATTTAAAAGGCTTCGTTTCAATTTAAATAGAGGTGGTTTTAGTTATAAAATGTGTTGCCCGTTTTTACTGATGAAGCAGTGTTTTTGAATTAAAAATTTTATATTTAATTTTAAACTTCGTTTTTTCTCTGAGTGGAAAGGCAAGAACTGAATTTAAAATTCCGAAAAATGATTGACAACGCACAACAAACTGCGATTACATAAACAAATCCTAAAACGTATCTGGGCGTATGGTATTCAGCTTTGGGGCTGCGCAAGAAAAACTACAGTGGAAGATCTTTCAAACATTTCAAAACAAAGTACTACGTATCATTGTGAATGCTCCTTGGTACATTAGAAATGGCAATCTTCATCGAGACTTAAACATGGAATACGTCAGCAATGAAATACAAAAATGCTGCGGAACCTACTGGATCGCACAAATGGACCGAAGCGAAAAATTACTAGATAATCCATATGATTATAGTTGTAATATTATACAGAAACAGAGAATTCTTTAAAAAAAAAAATATTCAAGTATAGATCTGCGATGCAAATTTCACATTTATTGATTACAAATTAGCCGAGTTCTCTCCAGCACAAGGTCAAATTTATGTCTCAATCCAAAATCATTATAGAAACCAAATTTCTTAAGAATTGGTTATGAAATGGCCTAGTTTAGTCCAGAATGAACAAATCTAGGAATTTTGTCCAAAACTGACTTTAGAACCAATACTACTGACTAAATTTCATAATAATTCGTTAAGGAATGGCGGAGAACACTTTTAAGATTTTATTCCGCTGGAATTTTTGATTTTGTGAAAAATGAGGTTCAAAATGTATAAAAAAATTTAACTTTGATATAAAATAATAACAGATTTTCTCTTTTGTAATAGTGCAACTTGTGGCTAGTAGCGTAATCTCTTATTTTTCAATTTGTACTCTCTATTCACCAGACTTTCAAAAATATCTCAACCCAAGGTAAGAAATGATTAATTTTGATTAACAAGTCCTTGGGTGCGTGGTCGGGTCTGAGCAGAGGTATGATCGGATAATCGAGGATAAAAAGTCTATAAATAAGGATTTCTGGTATAGGCCGCCCTATCGGAAGTTACAATGTAGGTATATGGTATAACTAACTCAGCTTATCGGAATATTTCGATAAGACATAAAACTTATCTTACTCGAAATAATTACAAACTAAATTTCCACACGACTAACTTATAAACCAAAACCATTTGTAACGTATCTTCTATATTCGGTATAAAATGAAAATAATTGATTAGTTCAGCTAGGGACCTGGCTACAATAAAAAACAAAAAAAAACTGTTGGCACCATTTCAATTTCACTCTATCGTACTCAACATTTAATTAATGCTTTGGAAAATAATTCATCCAAATTTACATTCGAGTGTGTATTTTATACCCGGAAGGGTACTCATTAGACTTGAGTAAAAGAAAAAGTTATAATAAAATTTACTCAAACACTAATGTTTAAGATATATCAACGTTATGTAAAAGAAAGTAATTAAAGATTATATAAAACAGAAATTAGTTGAAACGTTTGTTTGGTATAAAAACTGATTTGGTCTAATGAATTTTAAGGTTGTGTAATTTATGCTGTGCGATCATTAAAGTGGTATATCAATTACACGAACTTCTTCGGTTTACCAAGAAGCTCATGAATTATTAAGCTAAAGGCGTTAAATATTATTCCTCTTGGTGCCTACCTCCGTAGACCACGCACGAAACACAATTCTTACAAGCTGATTACAATTTACACAATAATAATGCATGCAGTCAATTAATCAGCGTTATCAGTTTGAAGTAGACGTATACCTACCTCGTACGATTGTTCGCGCCCAAAGAAATATATTAATTACACGCAATGCGCCAAACTATACAGAATTGTACCGCACGTATATAAATTAAATTAAATTGCGATAAGGCTTAAAAAAACGACAAAATTCTGGGAGGTTATTCGTTGCTTACATTTAATATCGTTTAATTACTTAAACGTGTACCAGTAAGACGACTAAATGCATTTAACATTCTTTTATGAATTAAATGTTTTTTATCTCAATCAACGGATCAGTTAATTGAAATTTACTCTTTGCAGAATTAATTTTTGTGTATCAATCATTTAAATATGAACGATTTTATTTTTTTTATAGATTATGCGCGGCCTTGTTGCAACCCTATAATGCTTTCATTATTATAGACGCACAAGTGTTGTAAAAAAGTACATCTACTTGTATACCAAACCAACTCGGATGAATATTAAAATGGCAATTATTTCATCTCTAATAATTATTATGGATTTTACCTTGAACTTTGATTTGAAAAAAAAAATTAAAATCAACTTTCTTATTGTGTATTTTATTCAGACATTTAACTAATTCATTTCAATCACGATTTAAAAATATATTTTTTTATGTAAATAATAATGAATATAATTATTATAAGTACAATAATTATTTAAAGTGGACAATTTTCTAGCAATCAGATGGTTCGAGAAAATATTATGACATTTTTATTAGTTGTGTATAATAAAATTTATAGGATCTTACGACACCAAGCTAAATAGATCGAAACCGTACTCCGCAACTACCTACTGTAACTCACTATTGACAAACTTTAAACTTTTCTAGAACCGAAAAGAGTATTTATTTAAAAAAAAGTGACCGAATCGATTGAAGCATATGAAGTTAGCCCAGTTTTTCATCCCATAAAAAGAAAAAAACCTCCTCAATACTAAAAGGGTGTTTTTTAGAGGTTCATAATTTTAAATTAAAATAGGACAAAGACCAATATTTTGAATATCATGAATGTTGTGTTCCAAGTTGCCGAATGTTGCGTTCCAAGTGTTGAATCGTCTGTTGTTTATCGACATAGACAAGTGACTTAATATATCCCCAAAGAGAATATTATAATGAAGTTAGATCACACGATCTCGGTGGCCAATTAACAGGACCATTACGTGAAATTAGTTTTTCATCAAATGTTTGTTTGAGTAAATTAGTTATATCCCGTGTTGTGTGGCATGTGGCACCGCCGTGTTTGAATCATGTATCAGCAAGATTTATGCCAGCGAATTGGGGTACAAAAAAGTTCTAAATCATGCCTCTATACAGTTCACCGTTGACTGTAACATTCCGCCCATCATCGTTTTTGAAGACATACGTGTTTCGCGAATTATGTTTCGGCAAAGGTTTATGGATTATTTTCACTCCAAATCTGACAATTCTGTTAATTGGCGGCGTGTGCGTTGGTCGGATGCATATTCATTATGAAATGGCAAATCAAACGAATCCCACCAGAGGCAGGATGTAAAGCAAATTGTCTTCATCGATTACGATCGATTAATAAACACAACTTAGACCTTCTGTTGGAGTGCAGAATTCAGCGCCGACCCACCGTCCATGTTTTACCCACCTGACATGGGGCAACGTGCAGGTGGTATACTGTAATTGTGTGAGTAGGTGAATGGGTGTGTGTGTGAATGAATGAAAAGAGGAATATTAATTGGCCTTAAAAGGACAATAGATCCATTGTGTGGTTAATACTTTCGTTAATTAAAAAAAAAACTTATGACAAAGTTAATGTCAGCTGTCAAATCAGTTGTCAAACAAAACAGTGTTGCCAACTTGGAGCACCCTTTATTTCATCTCAATCCAGTTTTTTTTCTATTTAAACTTGTATAAGACGAAAAAAATTAAATTTTTTTACTTATCAACAAATTATCCATCCCAGATTTGTTTTATTTAATTTGATTAAAGAAAGTAATTTAATTTGATTAACCGGTTATGAGTTGGTAATAGTAAACACTTACAATGACGAAAAGGACACAACCGTATGGTAGTATTGACGCATATGGACAAGTTCCATTTGGTTCCATTTCTTGAGGCGTCATAACCTTATTTCTTATTTAATTTTTTTTTTTTTGAATTTTCAATTTCGTGTCATCGAATGGTTGGTGCCTTTTACTGGTGGCATTGCCATCTGTTGTTGAATAGACGTTAAAGTTTGATTTTATGGAAATTAGCCTCCTTATCCACACGCCGTGTCGTGTGTACCTGTATTTCCCGGTCAGATACAGCGGAGTATTTTTTTGTCTGCTTCTCGCTTTGGTGTGTGCGATTAATGCGCGGTAGGAATGGGTAGGATAGTGAGGCGCACAGAACAAAACGAGAGGCATAACGGAAAAAGATTCTTCTAGATTATTTTGGTGCGAGAATTTTTTTTGTTAGTGAGTCAAGTTTTGGGTTTCGATTAAAATAGAGGTTAGTTTGGAGTTTTTGATGTAAAATAAGTCAAGTTTTGCTCGCTTCACATCAAGATTGTTTTTCGAAAAAAATTATAAATGCAATTTAATAAGATTACAAACTAAAGTTTTTTGTTTGATTTATAATAAACTATTTGGTGTTACGGTGCATACCGAAATTCTTTTGCAGGTGGCCAGGCCTCCATTTGTGAATGTTTAGTTAACGACGGAAACATCCCAACATTTTTTGACGGCCTATCAAGGCCAAATTTACGGTTTACAGCGGGAACCCCCAACGTTATTTTATCCAAAGGCGGGAAGACGCCCAACATTACCGGGGGCCCAACTGAAGGGCGAAAGGCACCATATTTTTTATGTTTTATTTAAATTTTATTTTTTTTACTTAAACTACAAATTGCAATTTTTCATTTTTTTTGTAATCGAGCACCGAATAACGATCGGTGGTGATGCGCGCGACCTGGGTGGGTGCACTTCATTTTACTTTTCTCTCCATTTTATATTAATCATTTTTGACCAGTAATTTCGTCTTTTCTCGTTTTCCTCTTCTTCGCTTTAGTATAAATTTTATAATAAAGATACAGCATGGCGCCATACCCAGCCATTCGGTTTCATTTCTTTTATTTTTAATCGGCCCGGTTCGATTTTCCGGTTATTGTTCTTGTTTTCGATTTTATTTTATTGTGAACAATAAAATGAATTTCTAGAACTTCTCATTTCATGTCGGTTCCATAATTACAGGCTGTCACTCCCCATCATTTCCTTGGCAGGACATCCACACTCAAAACAAAATTTACAAAATTTCTGTAAATATACAGCACACAAAATAATTTGTAAATTTCACAAAAACTGTAAACTTTATAAAAATAAATTGTAAAAATAACAAACTTTGATTAATAAATGCAATAAAATTTTCATAAAATTGAAAATATTGAAAAAATACAATAAAATTTGCAAATTTAATAAAAATTTCGTCAAATATACAAAATATTAACAATACAATTGAAAGGGACGTTGTTAAATTACAAAAAATCATAATTATTACAAAAATACGTTACAAATTCCCAAGAATTAATTTTCGTACAGTTTACAGTTTTTCACAAATTTACAAATTATTTTGTGTGTTGTATATTTACAGAAATTTTGTTTTTTTTTTTGAGTGCACAGGGTCGGAGTGGATGACCGTAAAATCCAAACGGTTTCCCGTGCCACTTCGGCGGTCTCAGCTGGTGGTCTCTTCGGGCGAAGAGAGGCCTGGTTTGTTGACGAGATGACCCTAACGTCTAATGTTGCTTCGTTCTGTGATTGGGTCATTCGGGGGGGGGGGGGGGGGGGGTCTCGTCAGCAGAATCGGTACTTGTCACCCGGGGAGATCCGGTCGTCTTTGGCTGGGCACACTAGCTAACTAGATTTTATTTCAAAATTAGTGATCCAAAATAAAATTTGGATGTTGTGTCATGACAGCTTCACAAAACAAGCAACATTTAGCCCCACCCAAATAAAACAAACGATGAAACGATCGAAGTCGCCCAGATGTTTAAATAACGTGGAGGATCACAACTGGTTCACTTGCCGGTATTATACTAAAAGGTATTCGTTTTATGGACTAACGATTCTGCGCGGTTTTCATGTATTGGCCTTTCTGTGATCAAGACATGTGCTACCGTCATTATTAACCATGGCTCGAGACTTTGGGAATAACTATTCAAGAATTCTGTACTCAATCATAAATGCGAGGATTGCTAATTTGTTGGACAAAAATAAACACGCGTTTTCACTTTGAGCTGAGTGTCCATCAACAGATTACTTGTTATCAATAGTATCAAACGCGTAGGTATTTGTCAAACTCGGATGTTTGTAGATGTTTGTAGTCGAGCATTCGCTCTGGTACAAATAATTACGACATATGGGTTAGTTGAAAGTAAACCAACTCCAATTCGGTACTAATACCGCACCAGAATCTCGTACAGGGCTCAGAAAGTTATGTTGTTCATGGCATTGTCTACTTCCGATTTCCACTAAACGTTGGATGATAATTTAGAACGATTTGATAAAGTCGGCATTTACTTCAACAAAGCTACGCCAGCGGATAAGATTCAGCCACAGGCTTCCTATACACTTAATAAACATCTTTTATTAAAGAAACGACAGTTGCGGATCCTTTGCACCAGTTACTTCAGAAAAATGTGCCCTGACGATAGAGACCGGTTAATCAGCACAGTATCGATGTGCTTAAATGTGATGATGTCAAGCAAAGTTCACCGGCGTTTAATATTCCAGAGCTGTGATCCAACATATTTCATTTTATTCACAAATTAAGCAGAAGGTACTCTGCTGTGCTACGCTGTTTTTTCGCCGGAAAAAATCAAAAAGAATTATTGCCTCAATTCTTAAAGAGAAGTTTAAATTGGGCCAAAACATCGTCCAGTCTACCTGTAATCGATGAATGATTTTTTTATACGGTCGTGGATACAATATTGTGACAAACCATAAACCGTTTCTATGTTTTGCTACAGACGACACGACTCCGTATCTAATTTCGCCGAGAATGATCCAATGACGTATTTGTCTAAACGCATACGATGTTCAACTCGCACCTACCGTACTAAGAAGGACGTAGCAAACGCAGATGATCTTAGCAGACCTCCAGTTCCTTCGATATAGAATAAGTACTGTTAATTTAAATATTTCTTAAGTCAATGTTTTATTTCGAATATATAGCCGCGACAGTTCTTTAATGGACCCAGTGTCGTTGACCGTAAACGATATTAAATTTACCAGGCATTACGGACGATTTTAAAAACTTTTTAATAATTTTATTTATTTATCATTTCATAACGGACACAAAAATCCATTTCTTCAAAAAAAAAAATGAAAAAAAAAATGTATTTCGACAAATATTCGACAATTTTTTTGTGATAAATTAACGACATATTTGCTGTTACAAAAAAAACAGATATTTTCGTCACGATTTGGTGGATCTTCATATATCATATATTTTGGTTTCACGAGATATTTACGGAAATGATGTCGGCCCTACACCTCATAATGACGTGAACCACTATGATGTTTGTGTTTTTAGTCACTATACTACATACAGTCAAGTACGAAAATGTCATACACACTGAGTTTTGTGAATTTTTTTTTTTAAATTATAAGGATTATAGAATTTTTTTTGCAGTTTCTTATTAACCCTTTCGCGGACACACAATTATTTAAGGACGTTTCCTGTGAGACACAGAAAACCACATTCAATGTTAATCATATGAAAACAACGTCGGTTATTACCGACGTGTCCCACTGTAGGTCATCGGTAATAACTGACGTGTCCGCGAAAGGGTTTTAAAATAAATAATTTTACAAATTAACAAATCCAAAAATACAAAATGGAAATTCATATACCGTTTATTTTAAATCATTTACATAAATTATGTTTCATAATTATTTTAATATCGGGTTGGTCCTCCTTTTATAAATCCAGGTTATAAATACCTCATTCATATTGAATACAGGAGCATCACAAACTAAAATGTAATGATTGCGAGGCGTTCGGTCGGTGTTAGAAAGGAAACTACCAACGAAGAATGCCAAATAATAATTAATATGAAACGTACTGGAAAATCTATGCGCGAAATTGGAAAATTAGTTGGCTGAAGTCATTCGACAGTGGCTCAAAATAATATCCAGATTCATCGTCACAAAATCGTTTGAAAACGGGCAGCGAACAGGGTGAAAACAACATTTTCCTTTGGTGAGAGAAATTCAAAAACAAGCGTTTCAAAACTAGCTTCAGAAGTGGAGAAGATACTTAATAAAGCTACCCACCCCCAAAATATTAGAGGGTTTTGTGGAAACATGGATATGGTGCCACGCAAGAAGCCATTCATTTCGAATATTATTTCCAAGAAACGAATTGAATTTGAAGAAAAATTAAAAACAAAACACTTCAACTTTTGAAAGACGGTTGTTTTTACGGATGAAACTTAATTCAATATTTTCGGTCAAATTTGGAGAAAACCTGCTACAGCGCTGGTGCCAAAACACATCATCCCAACTATTACACTTGATGGTGGTTCGGTTATGCTATGGGGTTCATTGTCGGCGACTGGGGTACGTAAACTTGTTTTTATAAATGGAAATTTGGATCGCTGGAAATACCATCCGTGGAGCAACTGGGGTTTGTGCCATCTTTCAGCAAGACAACGATCTTAAGCATACGGTATACACATTGTGAAAGAATGGATTCTGAATAACGTCCCAAACCAGTTACATTCGCAACCCCAATCGCCTGACCTGAACGTCAATAAACATTTATGGGATCACCTGGAACGCCAAATAGAAAATACAGGATTACCAGCAATCGTTGCAAGAAACAATAATGAAAGAATGGGATAAAATTTCACCTGAAGTTACAAAAAGTTAGTAGGACCAATGCCCAGAAGACTGAAAGAGAATATAAAAAATAAAGGACTAAACTCGATACATATTAAAATAATTATGAAACATAATTTACATAAATTATGTTTCATAATTATGTTAATGAATATACATATAAATGGCCAATTTGTTACTGTGCTTCTTGCTTCAAAATAAGTCGTCATAAATAAATTTCTATGCATTTATTTATAAAAAATTGAAAAAAAAAATCATTTTTGAAATGTTTTCGCATCATATGCAATATAATTTATCAAAATTAATTTACACAAATATGTTAGTAAATGGCAAAATGTACACATACTATTTTAATGCTGCTGCACCGAAAAAAATTTTGGTTAAAAAATCAGTCGCAATTAAAACCGGTTTCATAGGTAAACGGGAAAAGAGACGAAGGTGAAGATGCTTCAAAGAAGTACAGTGTGAAACGGCGGAGTAAATTTATAATATGGGACGAATGGTTTGTTTCATTATTTTATTGTTTTCTTCTGCCTGTGCAACACAATACACTTGTGTAGTTCTGTGAGCTCGTACATGTGTAGTTCGGATCGCTTGGTGGATGGTAGAGCTCTCACAGAGAGGATTCGCGCCGGCTATTGGGATTGTTTTGAAAATAAGTTTATGTGTTGCAGTTTGTTTGATTTTGTACTCTAGAACGGCGAGTAAGTACTTCTGGAAAAGGTTATACATTTTTCTTGGTACATTTTACTAATATAATTCATAAAAATGATTCCTTTCACAGCTTGGTTTCGGAGATTGGCTAATTTTAAGTATTATTCCTTTAAGTATTCAGCGATCGAGTAATAAATTATTAAATTTTTTACATTTTTATCTTAACTTGATTAGCAATTTAGAGTTTTCGAGGTTTATCAAAAGATCTTTGAAGTCGTAATAATTTCTAATTGGAAATAAAATTTTAATTTAAAAATCAGAAAAGCATCACGTATGCCATCACATATACCCCTCCTCATCTTTAGGAAGGGTTGAAGGGATGAGGGTGAAACTATTCCTATAATAACAAATTACTAACAAATTCCAAAAACTAATTAAGGGAAATTTGAATTTGTGATCGCAGCTTTTTAGGAAAACTCCGGATTGTATGTTGTAAACGACTGTTCGCTCAACTAGTCCTTTAAAGTTAGAACCTTTAACATTTCGTAATCCTGTAGTTTTAGAGACCCTTGCAGGTTCAGGGTTCCTAGTCAGTTCGGTCATCGAATCGTGTCGTATATTTATCTCATTGTTCTACATAACTAGGTGATAATCGAATTCAGTAGTGGCAGTATGCAAGTGTTAGTTTCACGGATCACGATTTTCTGTTACAAATTTCTAAATGCTGTTGATTCTTTCTGAGGTATATTCAGCAAACAAAGACGTGTTGAAACTGCTTTATAGTTATGTAGTAAAATTTAAGTTAGATAAGAAAACCAAGATTTCACGATGACGGATTGAATACAAAATTTTATGTATGATACAATTGGCATATTATTGTAATAAAGACAAGTTGGACTAAATTTATCTAATCTCTACCAAATTGTCGACTAATCAATAAATCGTAGAACATTAATATTTCGATTAGACAACAAAAAATGCAACATACTCGTATATATAATAAACTTGACCTTTGAATTCCGTGTTCTCGTATATGCCGCATGCCCCTTTCGGCGTTACCTATATATGGTAATAGGTTGTACATATAAATACTTCGTAACACAAAATTTATACAAAATGATCGATCGATAGATCATATACATATGAAAGATTTATCAATTCTCATATAAAAAAAAAAAAATAAAATAATGTTGTAATTACAACACAATATATATTGGAACAGCATTAACAATCAAACACTATAATAACAATACATATTATTATTATTATTAAATTAAATGTGGTTTCACTCTAATAACATTATTATGGTAGTAGAGTGTAATGCATACGAGTATGTAGTATGATAGTAGAAGGTGAAAATTATAGTTATAAAAAAAAATTGAGGTTAGGTTAAACAAAAAAAATGTTTTAGTTAGATCGATCAATAGAATAGTTCTCACGTTCGTATCTAATTATTTTTGTTTCAATTTTAACACATTTTGGGTGTATTTATGTATCTAAATTATCACATTCTCGTATCATATTAGGATTAAAAAGTGAATTGGTTTATTTGAAAGGTGCTTGAGTCATTGTAAATGTATATTTTGCTAACAAAGTTTCATCTTTCGTTGTGTAATACGTTTTGGACATCTGACCCGATGACGACTTTAAATAGAAGAATTATTTTAAAGCAATAATGTTGAACGTGACTTTTACTTCGTTTTATGGTAATTGAGATGTTGTGAAAATAAATTAAAATCAGGTAATCGTGAATTTTTATATGGCAATAATATATTTTTTCATGTAATTAAATCCACTTTCACCTGTGTTTGCTGATTTGGCGACACAACAAAATGAGGCTTAGTTTTTTTGTCAAAATTGGAATTTACTGGGTTTAAACATTACAATACTAGAATAGTTCGTGGAAAAACAATTCACTGAAAAAAAAAATTACAGAAGCCAACTTGCAGGAAATATTTATAGTGCAAAAAATGACAAGATGCCGATTGAATTATTTTTCTGCAATTTGCCGTGGATATACTTATTTCTATACAATAGCGACAGATGTTGCAGAAAAAACAGATACAAATTTTATCATGACTGCTGTATGCGCTTCCTAGCACGTCCAAAATATAAACGAAAAAATTTTGTTTTTTTCGATTTAATTTTCTTTCTTATAGTTTCGGCTACGAGGGCACATTAATAATACTCGTGGACCTACCGTATATGATTATAATTGCGGTCTTTCTTTGGTACAAGCAATTTCCATTCTGCATAGGAATTAATATTCTGCTCAAACAATGAAATAATTTTCTAATTTATTTTATTAGTTGGTAACACTTACATTTTGAATTTGAAAACAACTTAAAAATTCAACTAAATATATTCAATTAAATAGTAATGTGCTAGAACATTATTGAATATTATTACAAATCGTAACTAATTTCTCGTCTTGTTTAGAAAAATGCTGTATCAAAATCCCTTCTAAATTTCTATTGCCAACAGTTAAAAATTAAAAGTATTTATTAAAACTGCCCTGGTGGTTCGATTTTCAATGATTTTACTGCCGATGATGCCATCTTTTATGCAGTAGATAAAGCACCCTTTTGCTTGTAAAATATGTTACATATTTCCAAATACATATAATGATTTATGCTGTGTGCCTTAAACTGTGTGCCTCAGGTCGATTTTTTCGACTAAACTATGAACTAAACTTAATTGCTCGGTAATTCACAATAAACAGGCAGAAGTGGCAGTAACATCAACAGAGATGATATGGAAGTTGCATTAATTGCAAATATTCTTATAAACTACGAAATGTTTAAAAATAAAAAAAAGTTACGTACACAATAACATATTTGCATTAAATACCAAATAATGACATTTTATTTGGTTTTTTTTCTGGCGGCGAATAGCGTATCGTTAAAGGTCACGTTAAAAAAGTTTAGTTAATAATTTGACTGAAAAAATCGATCTGAGGCATACATCATAAATCATCTAATCGGCTTTAATTATTCATCGGCTTTAATTATTTGTTTTACTAGTATAGGGTGTCCCATTAAGGCCGCCTATTTAGAATTTAAAAACAACGGTAAAACAACGTTATAATTTAGTTTAGGAGAGTTACACGGACGACCAACGCCAAGAAATTGTGAAAAGAAAGAAAAATGATTTTCGAAGAATGAGAATGAGAATCCAAGAAGGTTCTTTCAACGTACCATGAACCTACCACAAGCCACTATTCGGTGCGCATTTTAGGCTGGCAGAATGAGTTAACAGTAAATGTAAATTTTTACTGGAGCAGGTAACATTCTTTGATCTCACAGTAAAGAATAAGAGTGGAAGACTCGAATTTCGAAATCTTGCACGACTGACCATCTACCTTGGGAAGTTTGTGCCGTATTCTTTAGCAGAGACCATTGACACGTCTGACAAGAGCAGATACTAAATATCAATGGGTAGAGATTTGCAAATCCTTGCACAGTTACATGACTGCAATGCTCTTAAGAAAGCATCAACCTAAAAGGACATCAACTCTCGTATCGGTCGACGTAGTTTCGAACGAAATCGTACCGCATCTATTGATATTTTGTATGTTAATTTTATAGACGCGGAACTATTCAATACTAAGCGATCTAAATAAGAAGCACCTCTGAAAAATTGTTATGTTTTAGTTAATATATGGAACTCAAACAGCTATCCTCCGCTTTTATTCGTGGTAAAATATTCGTGGTAGATGGCGCTGTAATCGTAAAAATCTAATTTTAATAAAATTTTGGAAAAGACACGGCTGATCGAAAACATGAAAACATATGCTAACATTTTTTATAACCGTAATCAGTGACACTATAAACCCCACACCCATCACCTATTGGTACGCTACTTGACACATTTTGATTTTTAGTAGATCAAAAATTTTGCGAGAGGTTGAGTTTGGTATCACTGAGAAGCTTCTTAAAAAATATTGGACACCTTTTCAGTAATTCCATACTTTTATCTCACACAGTATAGGAAAGCATTCGTACGATCTGTGCTGTCATGAGGAAGTGAGGGCTGAATGATAACGATTGGAGATTGTTATCTATCTTCGAAAGGAGGTAGATAACAGGTTCGTTCCATCTTTGGTCTAATTAAAAATGCGAACAATGAATATCGGATTCGTATTAACCACGGATCAACAATCATCAAATCCAATCGTTAGATGGTTAGATGGCTCGGTCACCTTGCAAGGTCTCCACAACAACGGATGTTTAATAAAGTGTTTCATCAACAACTAGCTAGTGTGCATCTTAGAGGACTCGATTGCGCTGACGTGACGACGTCGAACAAGACCTATGCATTCATTCACGAGAGTTTCAGTGCGGAATTTAGTAATTCTTTTATTCAAAAAATTTCTTATTTATTCCAATGAGTCTCTCACTAATCCAAAGTAAAAGAAAATATAAAATATTTAAAGGGCTACATGTCAAAGAAAAAAAATATATTTACATAAATACATAGAAAAAGAAATTCCAGAAATAAAATGAAACTGGCCAGAGGAATCTTTACTAATGCTGTGTGCCTCAGAAGACTTTTCAAATTTTGAAGCTTCCGCTACTGTCTCATAGGCAATAATTAAAATATCAAGTCGTGAGGTTACTTTTCAGACTTTTCATTTTACTATATGACTTGAAGTGATGTGTATAGTGTATAATTTATTTTGACGTTTAGAAAGAATTAAACAAAGGAAAAATGGAAAAACGACCGTACTCTATTCGATGTAAGCTTATTTGTATTATTAATTAAATTCTATATAATGTACATTATTATGTACTAATATTTTACGCATCAAAAAATATTTTTCAACACAAGACGAGAAGATTTTTAAAATTCTTAAAATTTTATTTTTGTTTATATTTTGATAAACTTTGGATGACACTTATATTAGTTTAGTGGAATGTGAGGCACATATGAAGACTTTTGTGCTAGGGACATCTGTTGATGTATTGCCTGAACTATTAGTATATTGAATAGTTTAGTTTGAAAACTCTTCTGAGGCACACAGCATAAGAGCTTTGGAGCTAAAATGATGGCAACATAGGATACATAAAATATTTAGTCACAATTATTTCATCGAATTGGAAGGCTAAGCGTTTTTTAGTTTATTTTTCGAAGGTTTTTTAGTTTTTCTTTTTTGCCGCAGCTGCGACATAAAACTTTTGTCCTTGCATCCGAAATGAAAAAAATTTAAATGAAAATAAAAAAATTTAAGGCCATTTTTGAAATGAAGATTTTTGTTTAAAATTTATTTTCGAGAGAACAGAATAAAACACTACAAAAAAATTTGGTGTTTTAACATAAAATAAGGGTTTAAATTAACAATAAAAATCTATTGCGACTTAGTTTGAAACCAGAAGCTGAAATCGTGTGTAGCTTTGTTCAATAGAAGTTCATACAAGTTTTCAAGTTGAATTTTTTAGTATCATGCATACTGTTGAAGCAGAAGGATGTTTTCTAAAATTTCGAATATGCATGTAAAATTTTATTTTAGATTTAGGCGTTTATTTGTAATTTTGATTTAACATTAATTTATTCCAATTAACGCAATTGTATATCGATCGAGTAAAAATAGCAAAAACAGTGCGGTGATTCCTACTGAAAATACAGAAAAAAGTTTTTTTTTATTTTCTGATAGTTGCTTAATTTTAAAACCTACCTACGGGGCAATGCGGGGATGAAGTGTAAGTATCTTAACATTATTTTGCAGCCATTTAGGTTTAGACATAAACTGACGTCATATACAAAAAATGAGAGAAGTGCCAGGCCATTATACAGAGAGCTTTGAACTGCGGTGAAGGATTTTATAGAATAAATGAGTCATGATTCATGAATCAAAATGTAAATATATTACAAGTATAAGCCATACTAATTCAGGTTGTTTTAGTAATCATCCAAATTGAAATTTGTACTAAATTATTCTAAACCAACAAAACCCCAAATTAATATTAGTGCATTGGTTGAAAGCATACTTTTAGGCAAAGACGTAACGCAACAAATATTTAAATTTATTTAAATGGTTAAACTATCATTTATTTCAGAGTCTTAATACCAAATAATTTATGTGGTGGCCATACCAAATAGTCCATCGAGTGAAAGGTGAACCATTTCGCATTTCGAATATAGGATTCCACGTTTAAATGATTTAGGATCAGTAAAACAGATTTTTCAATATGAATTCTCACAATTACCGATTTTGCACTTAACCTTAAAATATTATTTACCTTAATCTCTCAAACAAATGGAAATCTCAGCTAACCTGAATAAAATGGATATCGTTCATATTAACATGATAATTTGAAAATCTGGTAGACAAAATAGTCGGTTGTGGACAAACTCGTCGTGCGGCTGGATTTTTATTTAATTTGGCCCGAAACAACCAAACATATTAAAAGCTCATTAATCGGGAAAGTTTTGTAGTAACCCCAATTATGGGGAGGAGGGGGCACAAGGACCGGACGTTATAATTAGTAACGAGGTATTCATTTCAAAAATATTAATGACACACGGCACAGGGAATTTCTTTAACAACTATAGGTTTATGAGCCGGTCCTAAACATATAGCCAGATTGATGTAACTCTAATTCAACCAGAATGAAGAATATTACATTCTAAAGAGCGTGCTGGATACAGAAAAAAATCTTTGATGATTATCTCAATTTCTGGATTCCTTATCGAATGATTACATCGACGCTTGTGTTGCATGGATTCGACAAATCAGCAATTGTTAAAGGATTGTGTAAACGCTTTGTATGAAAGTTACGGGAGCTACCAGTGTACGGCAATTTACTGAGTGATAGCCAGAACTTCACCGAGTGCGCGAAAGCTTATACGTTAACCCAAAAATTACTAAAGCAAACGACGCCACACATTATACCCAACTAACCTAATTGTAGGATTAAACAAATAGGAATATAAGGAAAGTCTATAGGCCCATCTAAGTGGATAAAATAATTTTTCTGTTTATTGCACGTTATAACTGGCACGATCAATTTTAAACATTTTAATTTAGTTACAATAATTTATCAAAATTATCATAATTTCAAAAGAAAACAACGACATTGTATCTTCTGAGGCAAAAAATTTAATTTCTACGGTAAGAGCATAAAATTACCCGTCCTTTGTGCAGCAATACTATGTAATATGTGACGTTAGGTTTTTTTGGTGATAAAATTAGATGGTAACGTAAATTGAACATTTCAATGTGAATTAGAACAACCTGAAATTTTTTAAACGTCCTAATCTCCCATATTTCTTTTTAAAAATTTAATTTTAACTTTCAAAATATAGGCAAACCTACATTAAAACTGGATAACTTAGCAACGGTAAGCGTATGAGAACAGCATGAAAGTAATTGTAAAGTAGAAGGAAAACAGGATCATCCCCTCCCCTGGTAGGCCAGTATTGTCTCATCCAGCAGCAGTGTGCACCTTCCAGCAACTCTGGAACCTGGATAGGCTTCCACGGATCAATCACTCTATAATCCGAAATTAGAATTAATTATGTAACTTCTTAATGTGATTTTGTAAAAATACAACATCTTTTTTTAAAATTATTAGGCTTGACTTCTACATAAAAAAGAGCCATGTTGCCAAAAATCAAGTTTAAATTTTTATCATAATTTAAATATTTTTACTAAAAAAAAAAAAAAAAAAAAGAATAAAACTCATACATTTCTTTGTAAGCTAAACCTCCCTCGCTCTTTAATTCACTTCTATTTCTATCATTCCGAGGGAAGTTGAACTTGGACCTGCCGTGTTGAACATCGTCTACACTTCACACAACTCACAATCTTTGTCCTCACCCAATTGACGTTTCCGCAAACATTCCTTCCAATTTCCATGGTTTTGCCCGATTCTATCAATAGTTGATAGAATCAGGCTATTTTCTTTGAGCATCTTATAGTAAGGAGTTCTCAAAGGAGTACCATGAAGTGTAGAGTACTTCGTTCCTTTCGTCTTCTCTCGTTAAATTCATTCTCCCATTTTCTCCACAGATTCATCTGAAGCATTCGAAGTACGTCTTTTGCATCTTTCCTTCCGTACTCCTGAACCATGTCATTCAATGCACCCTTTTTGGTTAACATATCGGCTCGTTCATTGCCTTTGATCTGTCTATGTGATGGGTGCCATTGTATGATCACATCACGTTGACAGAAACGAATACATTCAAAAATCATATCAATATACAAATTAGCTTCTCTTCCACCTCCACTTTTTATCAAGCATAAACACATAGCTCCTGGAATCGAAAAATATTATTATTTTCCTTTTCCCTTCATTCACACCCAATTTAATACCTTCAAATGTTACAATCAATTCCGCGTTCATTATACAGATGCCATCATCCAATTTAAAGCCTTTTTCCAAATTCATACAAATACCTGTAAGCATTCACTTGTTAAGTTCTATTACTGGTACCTTCGTTCTAAAGCTCATATACGCACAATTATTAGGATTCAGTCTCAGATTTAACATTTTAAGTTTTCCCATTAATTCATCTGTTCCCTTTTGGGCTTTTTGAGCAGCCACATCAATACTTTTTCCTTTTTCAATCACTACCAAATCGTCTGAAAATTGCAGAACGATTTGATTTTCTGCATTGATGTGTGGTATCTCGCTGGTATATAGGTTGAACAGAGCTAGAGATATTATAGTTCCTTGAGGAAGTCCCATATTCGTAACTCCCTCCAACCTATACCCACTTCCATTCAAAATAATTTTTGTATCAGTCATACATTTTTTTATCCACATTCACACTTTCCGTGAAAATCCAAAATTCGAGAGAATTTGTTGTAATTTCGACGGAACCAAATAAGTAGTAATATTTTACTAACACAGTCCTGAACATCTTGAAAACACATTTTTCCACAAACTTTTTCCTACTTCGAGAAAGATAAAGTATCTTTGTTCTCTCTGTAATTCATATTAGACAATACTCGAAATCTAGAATGAGCTATACTTTCATAACATATAGTACGAGTACTCTAACTTAAACCAATCATAATTGGTTGGATGTTTGTGAGTTATTTACGTTACACTTTGTACAGAAACTGAAGAACAAGGAGTGATTTTTGCACTGCACGTGTACTCGTAATTATATATCTCTCACTAATTATGTACCTCCGAAAATATGTAATTAAGGAAGTAAATTAAACTACAAACACTTAAAATTTTAATTTATTTTAACATTATCTTATTCAATTCGATACACGTCGTTTAGTTATACATAAAACAACATAATACAATTCGAAAAAAAACCCGCATATACAAGAAATTACATTTTCGTTCTTATCTGATTAATCACTTTTTGATAGACAATAACACAGTGTTTCTTGAAAACCAGTCAAAATATATTTGTTGTATTCTGTATATACACACAACACTGTAACCTATACAAATCGCTTTGTTTATTGGAATCTATCCAAAAAAAAAAAAAAATCGTATTATTATTTATAATCATTATAAATAATAAGATATCTATTTTTAAGAATATCCAAAATTTCTTTTAAATAAATTTTTTGGTAATTAGAAATCAGAATTTTGTACGAGCATATTATATAGGCTAATTGAAACCGCTATTTTTGATGAATTATGACAAATTGCAGCCCATATATTATATAAACGTATTTTATGTATATTCTTAAGTACGAAACCAACATATAACAGAATAAAAACAAGTCTTTAATTGACATTTTACAATGCAAATTTTATTTAAAGACCAAAACTGTACAAAAAAAAAAAAAAAATAAAAAAAATTATTGTATAATAAAACAAAAACAAAAAAATCATTTCGTAATCGCAATTGTATTCATTATTTTCTTAAAATATTTCAGGTGATTTCAATTTACCTTGATCAAAAGAAATAAAATTAAAATACAAACCAAAACAAAGTGAAGAAGAAATATTTACAATTTAAATTCGCAAATCGCAAAATACTACGGTAACAAATAACAACAACAAGAAAAATAAAAAAAAATACGAAATAATAAAATGTAAATCTTCAATTACATAAAAATAAGAAAATAAAAATTTCAATAGAAAATAAAATTTAAAATGGAATTATTTAATAAAATAATAATTGTGAAATTGTGATGAATTTCTTTAAGATATTTTATACACGTATACGAATAGACTATTTTGTTAGGAGTATGGAGTTCGAGGTTTAGGCGATGTGATCAAATAAAACTGCACTACCCTATTTTCTAGTCATTCTAGGCGTTGGATTGGAAGCTAAAACCAAATTTAAGCAAAATTGAAAAATTGCCAGTACACAAAAAAAAAATATTATTATGGAACGCAAATAGTCGGTTTGTCGAATATCCCACAGTGAAGGAAGTAGACGCAGCTATTAGTCGATTGAAAAACGGAAAGGCACCCGGTCTCGATGGAATCCCCGCAGAATTGATTAAACTCGGAGGCGCTACTCTTGCAACAAGTCTATACGACCTCGTCGTCTGTATTTGGGACCAAGAAGAGCTGCCTGAGAATTGAAAGACCGCGCTCATATGTCCGCTGTATAAAAAAGACGACCGTCTTAAATGTGAAAACTATCGTGGCATAGCTCTATTGAACGCTGCTTACAAAGTGTTGGCTAATGTTGTACTTGCCAGACTCATCCCTTTCGCCGAAAACATCATTGGCGACTATCAATGTGGTTTTCGACCCAACCGATCAACCACGGACCAGTGTTTTACCATGAGGATGATCTTGGAAAAATGATGGGAGTACAACATAACCATACATCAACTATATATAGACTTCCGACAGGCATATGACAGTATAAACCGCGACAACCTATAGGCCGCGCTCATATGCCTAGGAATCCCAGAGAAACTCGTTTCGCTGTGCAAATTAACAACGTCTGGGTCTGTATGTAGAATCGTAATTGAAGGAACTGTGTCAGACTCCTTTGAAATAACATCTGGCGTTCGACAAGGTGATGCACTCGCGCCTTTGCTGTTCAATTTGGCGCTTGAGTATAGTCAGAAAAAGCAACATCGAAACTTCGCGCTGTATATTTAATAAATCCGGCCAAATTCTTGGATATGCAGATGATATCGTGCTTCTTGGCCGAAGACCTAGCGATATCAAAGATAGTTTCATACCGCTCGATCGCTGCGCACGAAGACTTGGTTTGGAGGTGAACAGCAGTAAAACCAAATATCTAACAACACACAGGAACATCTCTAGTGCAAATCTCGGAATTTGCGACCACAATTTTGATGGTGTCGAAAACTTTAAATACCTCGGGTCAGTTATAACATCACTGAATGAAATGCAGGCAGAAATAAAAGCCCGAATCGCTGCCGGACAACGAGTTTTCTACACCCAATCAAGATTATTGCGATCGAAAGATCTATCGCAGTCGTGCAAGCTCGCACTTTATAAAGCACTAATAAGACCTGTGCTGACTTTCGGAAGCGAGAGCTGGACCATGACCTCTAACGATTGTAGATTGTTATCTACATTCGAAAGGAAGGTCATCCGTTCAACTTTTGGTCCAATTAAAGTTGCGAACAACGAATATCGGATTCGTATGAATCACGAAATAAAGTAACTCTTCGGAGGCAGCGACATCATCGGATTCATTAAATCCAATCGAGTGAGATGGCTCGGCCACGTTACAAGATCCCCACAACAACGGATGATTAATAAAGTGTTTCACCAACAACCAGCCGGAGTACGTCGTAGAGGGAGACCCCGACTACGCTGGCGTGACGACATTGAACAAGATCTGCAAGCATTAGGATGTCGAAACTGGAGGACGAGAGTAATGGATCAGGATGGATGGAGGGCCATTGTGCGGGCGGCGAAATCCCTTCATGGGATGTGAAAGCCAGAGAGAGAGAAAAAATAGTCGGCTAAGGAACCAACAAGGAGTACAACTAGTCCTTGATAAAAATATAAGTATATACCAAATCTCAAAAAACACATTTTACTAAGGAGTCCCATATTAAATTTAAAGGCTGACGTGTGTACGAGGTGTCCGAACCACCCATCTAACTCTGCCCTAGGGGGGAAAGTGCAGTTATCACAAATGAAAATATATAACATTTTAAAGTTTAAAAATGGGGGAAAAGAAATTCAAACTACAATTATAAAATGCCTCAGGCAAACGGGCTCGTAATGTACGACCATCATTGATTTTGAAAATGAAACCCGTTTTAACAGTTTTTCAGGTAAGAAATATATGTATATGAAGACAATCTTTTCTAAGAATATAATTATTATTGCACCAACTCGGAAAATTCAATAAACACATTTTTATTAATCACTTGTTTTTTGTTTCGCAGAATATTTTGAATATTTATCAAAAAATTTAAAAAATCACTCGATCGATTTCGACTTGTTAGGTCATCATCAGGAGTATCTACTCCTGACCTAACAAGTCGAAATCGATCGAGTGATTTTTTAAACTTTTTGAAAACTATTCAAAATATTCTGCGAAACAAAAAACAAGTGATTAATAAAAATGTGTTTATTAAGTATAAGTGTGTTTCGCCAAGTGCCTACCAGTCAAATGATTTTATTAGCATGAGCTAATTGTAACTGCTTCCAGAGCCACAATGATACTTTTGAGTACCAGCGTGCTTCAACTTATTTTGTAAAAGTCTTCGAGGCCTTTTCAATGATATGAGATACGTACATATCATACACATGATTATATCAGAATGAGAAAAAATATATTGTAGTAAGCGCCATCATGGTAATTTCGAGTACTAATATGCTTCAGCTAAATTTGTGACATTTTTCGAGACTTTTTCATTGACATGTCACACTTATCAAATAAAGCGCTAATAACAAAATTGTTGCATTTTCCAAGACCTCTCAAATGATATGCTACATGATCATAAGGGAATGAGAAAAACTGTAACTGCTTCTAGCGCCACAAAGGTAGTTTTTTTAATTGACGTGTTCAGAAAAATTTACGGCATTTTTAGGACCTTATCAACAATATACGACTAAGTATATATTCTATAATAAACGAATTAGCTACCAGCGCCAAAACGGTGAATTTAGGAATTAAAGTTGTGTCGAAATTGTTGTCTAATCCAAGTTCTTTCAAACGATATACCTGAGGTACCCGCCCACATTTTCCTTTAAAGGTTATACAATATAATATTCAATTTTACTAACTTTTTTAAGGTTTTCTTTACTTTCGGTTTTATTGTCAATGGCAATCTTCTCAGAGGACGTATAACTGGCTGCACATTTTCAATTAATTTTAAAGACAGCTTTGTTTAAAAATCTACCCAAACCTTGGAAAATAACTATTATTTCTTATAATGATCCCTTTTCAATAGAAAGTAGTTCTGAAATTCGTTAGTCCTAATTTTTGACAAGTATCCCGTCCTAATATGGGTGTAGCTTCCAAATCTACTACTATAAACGACCCTTTATAATTAATACTTTGTCATGACAAAATTATATTTTTAGATTCTTATTTACAACAACATGTATGTAAAATCATTTATTCATACACGGGATGTCAAATAAAGCAGCTTCATCTTCGTTTCTTTCTCCGTTTACCTATGGTACCGGTTTTAATTGCGACTCATTTTTCAATAAAAATTGTTTCTGTCAAGCAGCTTCAACACAAATAGAAATGAAATAAAAAAAAATTTAATGCTATTTTTGAGATGTAGATTTTATTAGTTTATATTTTATTTTCGAGAGATCGGAATAAAACAATACAAAAAAATTTAGTGTTTAAATATAAAATAAGGTTTTAAATTAGCAATAAAAATCTACTACGACTTATTTGGAAGCGTGAAGCAGTGTGTCATTTGACATCCCGTGTGGTACGGCTCATTGAGAGTAAAATACAATTGTCTACACATTTTGCCACAGTTTCATGACAAAAACATCATCAATTTTAATAAATTTTCTCTTTGTAAAGGTGTAACGTGCATGAGCAGGTTCAATACAGAAACGTTTTATCATGATGTTGTTTCATAATGATAAAATTAGGCGAGTGAAGAAGGGGCATTTTCCTACATTTGTCTGAAGTTTAGGTTAGGAATTAAAGCTTGAGCATTTACAATTTCTAAATTAAATTTGTAATTTTCACCATCATCTTTAAAATAATTATCATAAAACTGCAATTATCATCATTACAATCATCATCATTACTTTCCATACTGTTTCCATACAAACTCGCTTACCTCTAAGGTCTCTTGGGTTTTACAGCATTGTTCATAGTGGTTTTTCGTTTGCATAATTTTTTCCCACTGATGAACATGAACACGCCGACATTTTACACACGTTTCTTGTTTTCTTCCAAATATGATTAAACCTTGCCCATGAGTCTCGATTTTTTAGGCCATATTATGTTTCCAAGTACTTGAAGCGTTGTTTTCTGGAATTCAGTTGGGCCCTGGAACAACTAATGTAAGTATATCAAACGTTTATAACTACACAACATCTTACGTCATTATAGGAATATTATGTAGTTTTCGATTGATCATAATAACTTGCACTGAGTGTAAAAAGGGTACCCTTTTCACCCCGAAAATGTTCGATTGATCGAAACAAATTGCACTGACAGCTAAATTTTATTATATCGAGTAATTTTTGCTAAACTGGGTTTTTTGGTAGAGTAACCCCTCTTTTCACGCACACCAACAACTGTATTGTCATTGTACTGTCATTTTAGATTTGACGATTGTCATTTGTGACAATATCCATATTTGAAATTACGTATACGTTATGCTCAACAGCTAGCACACACAGACACATAAATGAGGGTAAAAAAGTTATTTGTTCGATTGACGCAAAAAATCAGTGCACTATGTTAATGAAGGGTAAAAAATCAATCGAAAACATCATTAGTGATCGCAGCAGCCAATGTGAAGCACAAAAAAACAACTCAAGTTGCTACAGCAGGTCCACTTCCAGATCCGTAGCCAATCCTCCAGGCCGCAACAACTAGGCCCCGGGAATATATAATTGCAATTTTGTAATAAATACAGAAGTTATAATCTCAGTCAAGATATCACTACTCATTCATTAAAATATATTGCTCAGAATTAGTGGACTACCTCCACCGACCCACGATAGGCTCACTAATCTCAATTCAATACATGAGTCTCAAACTCCAAATCTTTACTTAATATTTTGATTTCTGTTAGAAACTGATTCCGCCATCTTGTTGATTCCGATTATAAAACAAAAAACGACTTTTCCACCACGAAAACATCGTAGTTTTCCATTTCTTTATCTGTTAATTTGAAGGTTTTAATTATTTCAATCGTTACCAACCAAATTAAGTATAATTGCGGCTTTTACATCCTGCTCTTTTTCTTCCAAACATGCGGTTTTTTCTTCCAAACAAATTTTATCCAGTTTAATCTATTATTACCAGAACAGATCATAGGTGCTGGCTTATTTAGTCCAGTTTTTCTTAAGTTGCCTTCTTGTCTGTCTATCTGTTTGGGTCAAAATTTGAGGCATTTATCATCATTCGATTTCGCTGAAATTTTGTTCACTTGGTTGTTTCATCTGACAATTTCATATTATCAAACATTCGAAACCAAATCTAATACAATCTAATACAAATTTCACAAAACCGTTATTAATATTTTACGGTTGGCGTAAATAAAACTTTCATCGTAAAATGTTCACTATTGTTCACCAGTTGCTGTGCACTGTAAAACAATAATAGAAATTTTAAAAAAGCGTTGCTCATTCAAACCATTGACTGCTTTTGGGAAAAAATAAAACCATGAAAATTCTTCTGCCTTCTTTTCATGATTAACATTAACAATATTATCTCTCGTCTTTCGAACAATTCCATTGCCATTTGAAATTTCAACAAGTTCATTTTCAACATCTGGTTGAACAACATCAATTGGAGCCATGACAGATGTCTGAAAATGGACATATTCTGTCCACTGAAGAACTTGGCTCTGGTGCAAAAGCAATTGGAGCTTGCTGTGCCAGTGCATGCTGCCTTAAATATTCATCCATCTGAACGAAATCACCTTTAAAATTTACGTTGATGTAATGAATAGAAATTTGCTCATTATCTTGTTTAAACACACGTCTACAAAAACGATGAAGTTCTTCAATGGTATCACATTCGATAATGCAGCGTTGACCTTTACTGTGAGTTAAAGGTTTGCATTTAGGTCCACATGAATGTGAATCAGTAAAGTAATATTTACCATCATAATGCATGACACCTAAAGATTTGGAGTGTGCAATTATAACTCCTGCAATATGCTGTGAAAACAATTCTACAAGAGCGGCCAGTAATGTTTTGAAAACTTCACCATCGTTTCTCTCGTCCATTAAATTTCCATGACAAAGCCAATTATCGTCATATTCAAGAGAAAATGATTTCTTATACACGAAAAAATCAACTTTAATCACATCTAAATTCAACAAATTTAAATACTCAATTCCATTAGACGTATCACTTAATGCAACGTGACTATGGATCTTCGTGGTTACTAGATTTTATAATCAAAATTTACTAAATAATTTTTATTTTGTTTTAATTCGTTGTGAGCGGATCCATTAAATAAAATTATTTATTAAAAACTTAAATGGTTTTTAATTATTTTTTATATTTCACGTCTCATTTCGACGCATCATCAGAAAAACTACAAAAATTGTTTATAAATATAAATAAATAGATTAGAACTCAGAATATAAAAATATATAAAATTTAAAAATTATTTACCAAATGAAGTAACATAATTATAAATTACATTTTAAAAATAAAACATTAAAATTAAAAAACTATATAGAAAAAAAATATATATATTTTTTTCCCTCCATGTTTACACAAATCAAATTACGTGAACAGTACTTGGTTAGACAACTGTATACAAAATCTGCTTAACCAAAACCAACAACAATATAAAGCCATGCTAATGCAACAAATACAGAAAAAACTACTCTATAGATAGTTGTATTAAAACATATGTATATGTACATTCTGTGTGCGCACTAGTTTAATAAGTAGTGGTGCGAAAGAAAAAAATTAACATGGGATTGTTAATGTAACCAACATAATCTTCTGTAGTTTGTTGTATATTGGTATCTGCGTTTCAGACTTTGTTCAGGGCTTTTAATTGTTGTTGGTTTTGGCTTAACTCTAAAAATTATGAGATTCGTAATGGAAATTTTTTATTGATGTATTGGTGAAATATTTTTGTACATGTTAAGTGGACTGAGATATTTTTCATTGATGTTCTTGACGTCACTTTTTTTATTAACTGAGTTAGGAGAATTTAAGAGTATGTGAGTTGCTTCTAATAGTACTCTTTTTGTTTTCGGAACATCATGATCGGCAATTTCTGATTCCCCATATTTGAAAATGTGCCCGGTTTGTTTTGTGTGTGTTATTGACGATGTATTTTGATGATCATTATGTATGTATGTGTTTCAGATTGTTTTTATGTTGTTTAATACGAGACGAGTTTCTAATTTTTTGTATGTCTCACCAATATAAACAACATTACAACCAGAACAGCTGATTTTGTAAACAATGACGGATTGTTGGTTTATGTCAATTTTTTGTTTCTTGTTAGTGAACAAAATATTTTTTATTTTGGTGGTTTAAAAACCATTTAAATATTGGGAATATTGTGTGTAATTGTTTTGTGAATGGATTCTGATAATCCTTTTATATATGTGATGCTTGTGAATTTCTGGTTTTCTGTGGAAATGGGAAACAAATAATTTTGTGCAAAACTCTCATTGAAGTTTTTTTAAATCTTAGTTGGCTGGCTGCATTAGTTTGAATTTTTATTTATTTTTGTCACGCAAAATTTCAAGTGATAGAAATTGTCATATTTGAAGTGATAGCAGTCGCAAGGAAATATTTATAAACCAGCATACTAAGATTTCTAAAACAGCCAGAAACACTTTATTGGACAATTATTTTGTAAGTTTCGATTTAATGATCTAGTAACCAGGAAGATGAGTAGTCACGTCACCTGAAGTGATGCGACTAGGGGAATAGGGGTGTAAGTATCCACTTATTGGAATATGATGTGCTCCTCCGTTATTTTCGTCGTATCAAAGCATATATTTCATCTCCCGCATACATATTGCAATTCAATATGTTTGTGTTCCATTGACTTGGAGAAATACATGGAAATACAGGATTTCTCCATATACCTTAATCATAAATTAGGTACAGAAATTTTCTAAGCTAGCAAAATGTTCTAAAAATAAAAGAATTTATCCAAATCACATTTATCAATTTTCTTTTCTAAAATGCGCCCCACGTTTTTAGTTGTAGAAAATTGGTGCTAGTTTTAAGTATAAATGCTCAGATAATTCTATATGTCCAGAAAAAAATTATTTTCTTCTTTTTAGTGCATTAGGAAAACGTGGTATTTTAAAAAGTTTTTTATATATATTTTTTTTATAATGTCTTAAACTCATCTTACTTATATCAAACTTATCTGTCAAACTCTCATTGCGTTTTTTTGATATATACAAATATTACCAACTTCATGTTTGTTGTCAAATGATACAATAATATTTTAAAGGTAAGTTCACACACTGAAACTTTTAAATCCTATGTGATTGTTAGGGTAAACTTCAGATAACTTCATTTTTCTTCTCAAAGTGTTGTAAATTTTTTCGGAAAATTTTGACGCACATAGCATAAGTTTGGCGTCAGTCCCCAGATTATAGTCGAAGGCAATGGTAGCTGGACGTTAATGTCAAAAATATTCATTGCACATGCAATGGATGATTATTTTAGAATTTATTCAGATAAAATCGAGTAAATGATAAAATACTCCAGTAGGCAGTGCAAATTTACCGATTTTTCAATTTACCTGTAAACGGTAAATTTTGTAAAAAGTCGGTAATTTATCGAAAATTTACCGGTAAATTTAATTTAAATAATAATTTGAAACAGTACTATAAATAAATTCATCACATAAATTGAAATTCATATCACAAAAAATTGTTTATATCAGGGTGTTTGGCGCGTGGACCGACATTTTTTGGCAGATTAAGGGGGTCATTTGGATCCTTTCATCCCATGGAATTGATTTTTTAACTGGCTGGTTACAGAATCATTATTTAATACAATTGGTTTAAGAAAAATGACTTATGGGTTTCCGAATCCGAAAAAAAATTATAGAAGTACGAAAAATGTCACCATCTAAATTAATACAAAAACAAAACGAATGGGTATTTTACAATTAGCATTGTTTTAAAAAATTCTCTAGTTTATGCTCTTTCCAAAGGCATATACTGTCATGTCATAGAAATTACTCATTTCGTGGTCAAAATACGAGATATTATTTTGTCAGGGTTATTTCTGCCAGGGTTAAAAAAATACCATTTAAGTTATTTTATATTTGTAATCAACTTCATTTATTAGATTTTGTTCAAAATGGCCTCCCCCATTCCGTATGCATGCACGTCATCTTTGTTTTAATCTCCACGGTTGTTGTACGAAGTTGCATTTAATTTTTCATTTTTCCAAATGCGGCGCTTGTCCTTTCAAATTAAATTTCTCTGGTGGACACCTCTGTTGCGTAGGCAAATTCTTTAGGAAGTCCCCAAGCATAAAAATCCAGGGGAGTGAGGTCTGGGGATCGCACGGGAAAATAAATAGGGCAACCCCTACCGATTTTTCGGAATGAATCAACTAAGTATTCTCTTGCCGTTCATTGGTTATGTGCCGGAGAGCCGTCATTTTCACAAACAATCAGCAAACCTTCTAAAACTGGTAAAATCAGCTCAGGTGAACAAATCCGAGATAAATATTATCGGAAACACGTTCTGGAATATGGGCCGATAAGGTTTCGACCAATAACATCAGCCCAAACATTAAAGCTGAATTTCCTTTATAAAGAATCCTGAATTCCTTTGTAGATTTTGGCCTTTTCTGACCCAATGAAACAGATTGTGTAAATTCACAATTCCCTCACGATTGAAGTTAGACTCATTTGTCTACAAAATCCTTACAAAATGCTATCATCCTCAACATCTGCATGCAGTGTAAATCTACAAAGCTCCAGCCGTCTAGCATTATCGCCCTTTTCGAGAGCTGAACAATTAACAATTTAACAAGAACAAAGTGAAACACACGGGCATTTCCGTTACAGATTTCCTACATTTTCTTATACCTGATATTTTCAACATTTTCTTAACCCTGGCAAAAATAACTCTGACAAAGTAGTATTTCCTATTTTACCACAAAATGAGTGATTTCTGAGACATGTCAGTATACCATTGGAAAGGGTTTAAACTAGAGAATTTCTTAAAGCAATACTAATTTCAAAATAATCATTTGTTTTGTTTTTAAATTAATTTAGATGGTGACGTTTTCCATAAATCTACACATTTTTTAGGGTTTGGAAGCACAGAAGTCAATTTGTTTAACCAAATGTATATATTAAATAATGATTGGTTTAGAATAAAATCACATTGCAGATTACAATAAAAGTTATTTCTTACCCTTACGACTACAAACAAAAAGTTATGGCCATTTAAAAACAAGATCTCGGGTAATTTAGAACAAAAACCTAAAATTATTATATCTCAGTTACCGTGCCACTTAGAACATCAGTTGAATGGGATGAAAGCTTCCAAATGACCCTCAACCCCCAATCTGCCAAAAAATGCTGTTGATCCACGCGCCAATCACCCTGTATAAGCTCATTTCATTTCATTAAAAAAATTCATTACCTGGCAATTCCCCGGTAATAGGGAATTGGAGAAACAATTTACATATAAATTCTATTTAATAAACTTTTTTCTGGCATACTTAGGTAAAAAGTTAGTGATATTTTTTTTTAAAAACAAATTAAATTTGGGAATAACCTTCTCTGGTAATTTTGCTATGGAAAAATTATTCCCAATTTTCAATTATTTACATCAAACTTTTTTTCTCACTAGGCCAGAAAAAACTAATTTATAAATAAAAGCAATCCCCAGTTCCCTACTCTCAGCGAATTGTCAGAATAGTGCCATAGGGCGCGTATTCTTGAAATCGGTGGATAATTCCGTCGACGGATTATAATTTGCATTAAAATTCTTTATATTATTTGAATTTTTCGCCGGCTACTTTAATCGTTTTTTAAAATTTATTTTTTTTTTTTTTAAGTTTTCTATTAATTATTTTCCTACTGAAAAAAAAAATCGGCGGAAATTTTCGACTGGGTAAATCGATGTGGATTTATTCCCTTAGTAGTAGGGAAATAAATAATAGAAAACTTGCAAACATATTTGAAAAAACGATTAAAGTAGCTGGCGAAAAATTCGAATAATATAAAGAAATTTAAAGCAATTTTTATTCCCCATGCGGAAATTTCCACCGATTTCAAGAATACACGCCCTGGACTAAACAATAAAAGACATTTAAACATACAATCCTATATTTAGTTAATATACACTTAAATCAAATACAGAGAGAAAGGGAGAATTAACACGACGATGGACATGGAATTAGGTGCATCAATTTGAGCGCTCAATTCGTACGATGATTATACGCGGATTGAGCGCAGCATTGTAATACCGGGTTATGACGTTTGGATCATATAAACACTTCATAAAAATAAATGGTAATGCCTGGAGTACCAGGATGAGATAACATTTATCCGCTCTCTTTAGAGATTAACAAATTCAACATTATGAATGGTTTTCCTATTTTTATTTTCCTAGCCACATCGTTGATCTCGATAAAATGACTAATTGTGTTAAAAAAAAAATCAAAACAAATTAAAATCAAAGTTCACACCAGATATAAATATTTCTTAACCGCAATCATAATTCTACATTTCCTTTTTTTAAAACACGAGGATGACTAAACCACCTCACATAAAATGATACATTTTGCATAAAGTTTAGTTCAATACGATAATTAAATACATGAAATAGCAATAATTGTCGTCTATAAAATTTATAATTTTGTTACAAATGCATATCGAAATGGTATGTATATTATTCTAAATCATGATAAGGTTGAATAAGAACAGCAACAACCTTATTTTTTTATAATATTTTTTAATAATCATGATTATCTAGGATATAAGCATAAATTTGAACACAAATATACAAACGTGTACACATAAATATATAAAACAAGTACTCTAAATTGCAAATTAGAAAATATTGTAACAAATAATCATAATTGTTATATGGTAATAATAATAATAATAATTATTATTATTATTATTTTATTCTCTATTTTGTATAAAGCAACATCTTTCATCTAATTTCATGTAATGGGCACAATTTCAATCGATAAAATTGTGTATACGAGTATAAGATGATTGAAAATTGTGGTTTCTAATATATTCAATGTTTAATTCAACAAATGTAATTTTAGTTGTATATTTTATATTGAAAACTACTTTCAATATAAATTAATGCATATAATTATTAATTAGTTTGGTTATAAATCGTTTTTCATAAAGGTGTTAATATGCCAGCAGAAGAGGATGGGTTAGTTTAATACACTTATTATAATTTGTATGTAACTTAATATTGGGGGTACAAAAAAGTTTTGAGGGATTTACAAAAGATGGCGTAACTAATATTAAATAGCATCGCAGTTCCGCCGTTTTAAAAGTGGCGATTTTGACACCAGTGATAAAGAACACGAAGGAAGACCAGTAAAGTTTGAAGACGCTGAGTTGAAGGAGCTCGCTGAAACTTTTGGAGTGACTCAACAATCGATTCAAAACCGTCTCAAAACCATGGGGAAGAAGTCGTATAGCTAACGATGGACAGTACTTTGAATAAAATACATTGTACCATGTTCTCTGAATAAAGCTACAACAACAAACCTCAAAACTTATTTGTACCCCCAATATATGTTAGACTGGGTACAATAAACATAACGTACACATGTTCATAGGGAACGTTAATTTCAAACAAAAGCCAAGGTTTATGACATTTAATATTTAAGAATATTATTGTATTATTACGATATTTACCATTCTTAATAAAAATACTTTTATTATCTCGTAATTAGCGTAATTATTTTAGAATGTCATATAAATGAGATTTAAGACTTTTTGATTTATTTGTTGCAATACCAATACATAAATGGTGAAGAATACGTCAAATATCATATTTTTGGAAATTATGTTTTAATTAGATGATTTTTATGTTATTTTGGATAATGTAAAATTCAAAACATGCTTGAGTATTTATGCTTCTTATAACAATTATTCTATAATTATGATATAGGGCTTATTTTAAAGGTAAGTTAATTCGGATTAATAAAAAATATAAAAATAGTAAGTTTATTAATTTCTTCATTCTTGAAATTCCCGCTAAATTGTTTGTTTTAAATTTTCTCAAAAAACCTATTTCCTTGTACATAATTCAAAAATTAGCATTTTAAAACATAACATAAAGTTAGATTACCGTTATTTTTTTGTTTCTTTGGAGCCCCACTCCTTTTTTAAATTGTGACAATTTTCTCGAAAAAGATGATTCGTATCAATTAATTTGTTTTTTTTATCATTTAATATTCAAATATATTAAGAAATTTTAAACCAGAATTTTATTGATACAATTATTTTAAAATTAAATGTTAGACATTTAAATTTAACATAATCGACAGAATTAGAATAAATTTTACATTTCAAGCGGTATTGTGCGACTATATACACGTGTATTTTGGAATTATCTACCTGTTTGTGTAGAAAATGGTGTAGACAATTGATTTCTGCATAATTTGTAGTAAATGTAGAATATTATTTTGTTTGTAGTTTTCTCATCGTTTTTTAGTAAGGGAGTGCCTACTTGTAGTGTTCCAGTTCAAATCCCACCAATTTGTGAAATTTTGGCCATTAATTTTAAATTTTTATTTAACAACATTCAAATAATTTAAAAATTCTAAAGGACAAATGAATAACCTTTTCTCTTGCCAGAGAATTTACATTTCTTGCCGTACTTGTCACTATTTAATCATTTCTTTTCGAAAATATTATAATTTCGAATAAAATATTCAAATTTACCTAAACTGCTATCGCTGAAATTGTCAAAGTATCACCTGCCACAAGAAAAAAAAGTGACAGATAAAAAACTACCAACCGACCAAACGTCACAGTGGTTAAAGCTTTGGCGTTTGGATCGGTAGGTACCGGGTTCGAATCCCGATAAGTGTAGGATGCAAAAATAAATATTTATCAACAGATTACGCTCTGTGATGAAAAGAAGCACAACTATATGACCCCGCGTAGAGGTGCAAAACTCATGAGCCGACCCATGGAAGATGGGTGGTTCAGTACTATAGGCATAGAGCTATGCAATGCGCAGATGGTAACGTAGGTTTCAATGGTTGACACTTAGTCATAGTTGTGTTTATTAACGTCACCCATTGTAATCGATGATGAAAATTCGATTTGCATCGAGCCTCTGATGGGATTCGAACCCCGTACCTCCCGGTCCAAGTGCCGAAGCTTTAACCACTGCACTACTTGACTGGTAACGTAAATCGGACATATAACCGTACGTTTTCGATTTGGCAGGCAACTGCGTAAAGGGTAGGGCGAGAAAAACGAACCGCGAAAGAGTTGGGGTTTGCTTCGGCCCCAGAACAGATTGCAGGGATTAAATCATAAAAAAACTACCAGCTACACCTGCCTCAAATAATTGAAATTAAAACTAAATTTAGCAGCATATACCAACTTGAGTCTATCAATTTATCTGTCGGGTAAGATCTGCTTAGAATTTTTAACATTTTTTGATTTGCCCAATCCTTCGAATGTTTTGCCTATAATAGTATGATGCAATTGAGCACCTGTACGCGATAATGTATGATATTTTCAAAGCACCTCTCTCTCTCTCTGGCATTATATCCCATCAAGGGATTTGGCCGCCTCAAATGAGGTTTCATAATCATATTTTCATTTCGGATAATGAGTGATTAATTCATTGATCCTAAACCAGCCGTGAATTTGTTTTCCTTGTCACCACCGGGAATCGAACCCGGGACCTCCGGTCGCTGGAGCAAGCATGCTAACCACTTTGTCACCGGGGCGGTTTCAAAGCACCACTGTATACTAAAAACTATTTTCGTCCATTGATTGTGCATTTGGAAAAGATGAAAAACCGATGCCGGTTTAAATTAATCAAACTGGAACCAGTCGGGATGTTTTCTTCTTGATCAATGATCAGTTAAATTTCGGGAATTGTGTTAAGCCCATGCAGTAGTATACAACCTAAAACATTTGTTCATTGGCTCATCTAGCCACTTGGCTTAATAAGAGCTTGCCAATTCTGAATTCTACAACCGATATTTTAGTGTTTAGAAACTGCATCAATTTTTTGACGAATAAGTGAACCGGTACAGTGTCGTGGCGAAGATAATCCATTATTATAATGCAGGTGTTGTGATGGAATTTGCCTTCTTTGATTTCTGGATAATTCATTTAGGATTCCCCTAATAGGTCGTAATGTTCCACTGCACCATGTTGCATGATATTGCACCATATTGTCCCATATGTTGCTTGATGTTAAGTTATGTTGCACCATGTTGTGCGATATTGTGCTGCATTGTGGGATGCTGCATTATGTTTTGTCATATTGCATCATGTTGTACCACGTTGCTTGATGTTACAGCTTATTGAGAGGTGAAGCCCATTTTTTAACATTTTATTTGGCTTGAACTATTTTGATAAAATTTGGCATTGATAATTCGATTAGGAGTCCTCCGGATAAGCCGTCACGTGGCACAATGTCGCGTAATTTATTAATGTTGCATAATGTTGTACCATGTTGCATGATGTTACGTGATGTTGCACTATGTTGCGTTAAGTTGCACCATGTTGTGGGATGTTTCACCATGTTATTTGATGTAGCATCATGTTGTAAGATGTTGCTAGATATTGCATGTCTGTGAAGTAAGCTTGAAAAATATCCCGAAGAAATGCGATGGCAACACTATAAAACAAATATCACGACATTTTTTAGTGTCATCCCGAAAAAATTTCTATACTACGCTAGTTTTGAATGTCATCCCGAATACTTTTTACTATCATGACATTTTTACTATCATGACATTTTTTATTTTTTTTTAACCAAAAAAAAAAAAAATCCAAAACAGAAAATTACAGTGAACAAATAGACAGGTGTTCGATACCATCCTGAAACCAACAAAAATATTGAAGCGCGAAATTAATTTAATCTATATATTAATAAAAAACAATTGCCGCATGTATGACTGCTCATCACTTGAGGACGGTTGGATTGATTTGGCTGATTTTTTGTTGTGTTCGTAATTGTATGAAAGAAAATGTTGGGAAAATCCACTGGAAAAGTCGGAAAATTTGGAAAATCGAAAAATGATGTTTTTGTACAGGATTCCGCAGGTATTTGATCCAGATGGTCTTTTAGAAGAGAAAAATTGGAAAATCTGAGTCGGAAACTTCCGGAAAACCCCGAATAAAATTGGATTTTTTTAGCGCATCAGTTGAGAACGGCCGCCCCGGTTGCAAAGTGATCAGCATGCTTGCTCCAGCGACCGGAGGTCCCGGGTTCGATTCCCGGTGGTGACAAGGAAAAAATTTCACGGCTGGTTTAGGTAGGATCAATGAATTAATCACTCATTATCCGAAATGAAAATACTATTATGAAACCTCATTTGAGGCGGCCAAATCCCTTGATGGGATATAGTGCCAGAGAGAGAGAGAGAGTTGAGAACGGCTGGACCGATTTGGCTCAATCATTTGTTGTTGTATTCGCAATTGCCAGGAGATGGTTGATATGAGAGATTGCATTGATATGTAAGTCAAGATCAGAACGGAACGTTTAAATTTCATCCGCTTCTAACAATCAAAACTACTATCCAAGCAATACATTCATCTGCGCGATGCCATCGCTTCAGACGGCAATGCAACCAACGTCGGTCAATTGACCATACTCCCAGCAACATACATATGTTGGCAGCCCAAGACATATGCATGAATATGCGCAGGATGCTATGACGTACATATGTGCGGCATTACGGACGGCCAGATTTGTTCATCACGCTCACAAGCAATCAAAAATGGCCTGAAATTACCGGTATTCTACTGCAAGGACAAATTTCCACGACATCACAGCACGTGTGCTTAAACAAAAGCTCAGAACGCTAATGGACTTCATCGTAAACAGATGGTTCTCGGACAGCCACGTTATTGGATGTACTCAGTAGAGTATTTGTAGAGGAAGAATCCACCTTTCAAGCGCCAAAATATTGAATCGAGTCTATGAGCAAAATTTTAGATACAGCCGTGTGAAGTCGTAGTGGATATTAATTAACAGAGCAAGGTTGGTATGAAATTTGTAGAGGAGGGATCCACCTTTCAAACGTGAAAATTGTAAACTGAGTCTATGAGTCAAATTTTAGATATACCCGTGTGAAGTCGAGGAAAATATTAATTAACAGAGCAAGGGTGGTATGGAATTAGAATTTCTTTCTAAAATAATTTAAGAATGAAATATCCATATAGCATAACCTATCCCATCATAATCGGCCAAGATTTGGACGAGTTCCGTTCCAGGTGGCCTAATTCCAGAACTTCTTCCAAAAATCATTTAAAATCCCATGTCCATCCAATATCCCCAATCCAATCATAATCGGTTAAGAATTGATTGAGTTCCGTTCGAGGTGGTCATATTCCAGAATTTTCTCCTAAAATCATTTAAGAATTCAATGTCCATTCGGCATACCCAATCCCATTATAATCGGGTAAGAATTGATTGAGTTACGTCCCATGTTGTCATAATTCACATTTTCTTCCAAAAATCATTTAAGAATCCCATTTCCATCCAACATACCCAATCCCACCATAATAAGTTAAGAATTGATTGAGTTCCGTTCCAGGTTATCATATTCCAGAATATCTTCCAAAAATTATTTAAGAATCCCATTTAAACCAAATATAAGTAGTCCTATCATAATCGGTTAAAAATTGATTTAGTTTTGTTCAAGGTAGTCATATTCCAGAATTTCTTTCAAAAAGCCATTGAAGAATCCCAATTCCATCCAGCATACCTAACCCCATTATAATCCGGTAAGAATTGATTGAGTTTTGTGCAAGGTGGTCATATTCCACAATTTCTTCCAAAATTCATTTAAGAATCCCATTGCAATCCAGCATATCCAATCCCATCATAATCGTTTAAGGATTGGTCGAGTTCCAGAAATTCATTCAATAATGTTTTAAGAATCCCATTTCCATCCAACATACCCAACACTTCGAATTCCGTTCCAGGTGGCCTAATTCCAGAACTTCTTCCAAAAATCATTTAAGAATATCATTTTCATCTAGAATATCCAATCCCGTCATAATCGGTTACGAAATGATCGTGTTTAACAGATACCACACCAGACGGCCTGATTTCCAGAAATACTTCCAGAAATTATTTAGGAATCCCTGTTCAATCCAGCATACTCAATCCCATCATAATCGGTTTAGAATTGGTCGAGTTCTGTTTCAGGTGTCCTAATTCCAGAACTTCTTCCAAAAATCTTCTAAAAACCTATTTTCATCCTTCATACCCCCAGAAAATCCCCCAGGGAAATTCGCTAGGGAAATCCCCTAGGGAAATCCCCTAGGGAAATTCGCTAAGGAAATCCGCTATGGAAATTCGGTAGGAAAATCCTTTAGGGAAATCCCCTAGGGAAATTCCTTAGGAAAATTCCCTAAAAAATTCCCTAGGGTATTTCCCTAAAGAATTTCCTCAGGGGATTTCCCTTGGGAATTTCCCCAGGGGATTTCCCTAAAGGATTTCCCTAGGGAATTTCCATAGCGGATTTCCTTTCCCTAGGGAATATCCCTAGTGGATTTCCTTAGCGAATTTCCCTAGGGGATTTCCCTAACGAATTTCACTAGGGGAATCCCCTGGGGGATTTCCTGGGGGTATGAAGGATGAAACTGGGTTTTTTTAGAAGATTTTTGGAAGAAATTCTGGAAATAGGACACCTGAAACAGTCCTCGACCAATTCTAAACCGAGTATGATGGGATTGGGTATGTTGGATTGATCAGGGATTCCTAAGTAGTTTTTGGAAGTATTTCTGGAAATCAGGCCGTCTGGTGTGGTGTCTGTTAAACACGATCATTTCGTAACCGATTATGACGGGATTTGATATTCTAGATGAAAATGGCATTCTTAAATGATTTTTGGAAGTTGTGGAACTAGGCCACCTGGAACTGAACTCGACCAATTCTTAACCGATTATGATGGGATTGGATATGCTGGATGGAATTGAGATTCATACATGGTTTTTGGAATAGTTCTGGAATTAGGTAATCTGGAACGGAGCTCGACGAGTTTGGGTGTATTGGATGGAAATTGGATTTTTTAAATATTATTGAAAGAATTTCTGGAATATGGCCACCTGTTCTGGAATTAGGCCACCTGGCACGGAATTCGGCTAATTCTTTACCGATTATGATGGGATTGGGTATAATGGATGGAAATAGGTTTCTTAAATAATTTTTGGCGGAAGTTCTGGAATTAGGCAACCTGGGACGGAGCTCGACCAATTCTAAACCGATTATGATGGGATTGGGTATGTTGGTTGGAAATGGGATTTTTAAATAATTTCTGGAAAAAGTTCTGGAATTAGACTACCTTGAAAGAAACTCGATGGGATTGGGTGTGTTAGAGAGAAATGGGATTCTCAATTTATTATTGAAATAATTTCTGGAATATGGCAACCTGGAACGGAACTCGATCAATTCTTACCCGATTATGATGGGATTGGGTATGTTGGATGGAAATGGGATTTTTAAATGATTTTTGAAAGGAGTTCTGGAATTAGGCCACCTGGAATGGAACTCGACCAATTCTTAACCGATTTTGATGGGATTGGATATGTTGGATGGAAATGGGGTTCCTAAATGATTTTTGGAAGAAGTTCTGGAATTAACAAATCCATATTTTTGATATCGCGTCTTTGACTTTGTATGAGTAGAATTTTGGCATAAAAGCTCATGAGAATCAAATTCCTCAAGAAAATCGGGTGTTGGCCACATTATATACACCTCTCCATTTTTATTGACTCCCTGTAGCACTATTCTGGCTTTTAAGAAAAATATTTTCATTTCATACTATTTTTGTTAAAAAAAATTTTTCTGGCCTACTATAGGAATTAGTTGGCTGCGAATATTTTTGAATCAAAGATATATTGGGAATTTTTTCCCCTATAAAAATTTTGTGGAACAAGAGTTTCCCAATCTACAATGTTTCGAACATATTTATACCAAACTAATTCCAATAGTAGGCCAGAAAAATATAATTTAGACAAAAAAGCTATGAAAATATTTTTCCCAATTCCCTATTCCCAGGGAAAGCCAGAATAGTGCCACTGGTATTAAAACATTTTTAATAATACGCCTACGTGAAGCCATCGAGAGGTTTAAAATTCGGCAAACTAGTTTTAAAGAAATAACGACTCGCAAGATAACAGCCCAAAAGTTTACCAGAAAAAGCCAAGGCTGCGAAGTCAGAGGCGGGAGTCAGTTTCGTGGAGTCGGTGCTACATATTTTATTGGAGTCGGAGTCGGAAAAAACTGAACTCGAAATTTTTTTGTCAAAATATAACAACATGGCACTGTTGACCTGTTGTTGTTGATATTGACACCCGCGCTCTAGAATTAATGGAATTCCTAGTTTTTGATGGTTTTCGAAAATTTAAATTGCAATTTCAATTTTTAAAAAAATAAAAAACGACTATAAGAAAACTAAACCAGTACAAACCGTACACAGTAAAAAAGTAAAGCATCTGGCTGACGGCTTCGATAACTACCTAAAATGTAGCCACCATAATCGTACTACCAATTTCGAGTGCTAGGTTCTGAAAGGAAAAGCTCATTATCATAACATTAACTCTTAATTTAATGTTTGGCGTCTGGTTCCTTGAAATGGGAACCCTATAACCGAATAGTAACATCTCAAAAGCAAGATAAAATTTGCAACAAACAAACATCTACGATTAATTGTTATTCCCTTAATAATGTAAATGACTGATACTAGAAAATAAGGTTTCAAGACGTTAAAAATTCATTAATTTTTTATAAAATTAAAATTCTTATTGCTTACATTACATATAAGCAAAATAAAAAATAAGATCAAGTATCGATAACTACTCAAGAATAAAAATAAAATTTATTGTGACAACAAATAATTCACCTTGAGTGCAATTTTACACGTTCATATTATTATCCATCTTATATAACTATATACGATCAGGCTTACATATTCGCATATCGTTGTGGTGGTGGTGGTGGTGTGGTGGTAGTGGTGTAATACCTCAAGAAAATTAATAATTATATGAAAATAAAAACGATACACATCTTACACCGTTCGTCGTCATAATAATGATAGTATTAAATTAAAGTACAAAACACCGATTGTGTTGAATAGTGATAAACTATTTGATGATTACGGTAATACGATACGGTAGTTTATCTTCTTTGAAGACGATTTAACAAAAAAAAAAAAAAAATGTATGCATTTATATTTTAAAAATTGTACAGTGTAATATCCTTAAGCGGACACATCCAAGTACACAATAAATTTGTAATGCATGTTTTGAAGTGCGACACACCGGCAGGATGCATTATTAACCGTACAGTTTTATTGATTTCGATAAATTTTTATAGCCAAGTGCACACCAGTTCATTGAATTTGTTGTATATAGTATGGTGCAATAACTATACTGCGCTATGTACAAGTGGCAGATCACAATGACAGTCAATATATTATGTGAATTAATATTGTGTCGTTTGTTAATTTTGTAATGTTTGTGATCGCGCGCGGGATCATAAAAAAACCCAAAGTGATTTATGTTATTTTTATTTATTTTATAATTATTGTGAAATAATCATAAAAACTAAACAAATGCTAATTAAATTAATATAAAACAACAAACATACATAAGATAAATATATTTTAAGAATTTGGTCGCTTATTTAGTTCATATAAAAACATAAACAGATAAATTAATTTTACGATCACGATCATTTTAGAGTTTTGTAATTTTATTATCGTAAATATTTATGAGAAACAACATTTTTTTTTTCAATATCATTTTCACCAACTTTTTTGTTAAATTGATTTTCAATCAGCTCAAGGCCTTTGAAAATTTCGTTTATGGAGCTGAACAATATTTAGAATTAAAATAACATAATTTTTGGACATTGTTGTCAAATGAAATATTTATAAAGATGTTCAATGTGAGAACATTTTCGTAGCGCCAAGTGGAGTGGCTTGCTACTTTGCATGACCTCACACAGATTATTAGTGATCCCACGTTTGAATGTAAAAATTCAACAAGAGTCCATATTCTGGTTATTTATTTCACATTAATCCTTAGTCCATGGAAGTACGTGTCGAGGCTAGAATTCGAATTTCTGACCATAAAAATATCTGTCGCAATGAAATATGCAGGCGCAGCTTTATTGGTGGATCCATATTTGAAAGCCGACATACTGACAAACGCCTTCACAACTCGACTTTAGCTACCCCCATGGAGTTGCGCCTCTTTCAATTCCGTATTGTGGTTCGAAAATGAACTCCGTCAACATAACGGAGGAAATTATCATCAAACGGATGAATTTTACAATGGCTTGGCCCCAATAATAACTAAAATTTTACTCCTTTCCAATTCCTCCTCTCAAACTACCAGCCAGTATCAATTGTGTTAGTCGCCAAAGTATCTTCAAATAAATAAAATAATTTCAGATAAACAGCATGACTTTCGTGAAACCCGATCTCTTGATGTACATGTATGTCGCAAACAAATGGAATCTCGCTCTAGAACAACATGAAGAGGTCTGCAATCGCAAAGACCTTTTCATGTTGTTCTAGAGCGAGATTCCATTTCATTAAATTTTGGCACAATTAAAGTATAAATTCGTCGAATTAAGGCTATTTGGTTTTTGGTTTTCTTAAGGTCTCATTTCTATTTTTATCAAGTGTCGTCGGCCATGACGGATACATAAATTTAAGCCTACTTTTCTAAATTTAATTTGTCATTTTTTTAATTAAAAGCACAGTTATGTCCCCAAGCGTACATTTAGCACTTTCATCTCTCTACTTCATCGTAGATATCCATAAAAATTGCAGCTTACACTCTGGATGTCAAATTCATTGTAAGCCTAAAATCTATAATGTGCGGAAAGAACACTTCACAAATTACTACTCAGAAAAAGAAATCTTTCACTTTACGAAGTTCTCCAACGCTTTTATTGTTGCCGAGTTGTCAAAGCTTCACTGCAAAACATTTGGTACATAAAACCCGAAAATATCTAGAAGAGCCTAAAACTGGTTAACTCTGGGACTAAGAAGGAGAAATAATGGTCGGGTTTCATTTAGATAATAACGGTTTCAATACACCTAAAAAGTACACCACAGAGAAGCATGTTAAACCAAAAAAATTTGAAAGATTTTTTTTTCTTTCATTACCAATTGAAAAGGAGAAGTCGGACATTACATCAATCAACGGAGTACCATGGTAAAATGCAATTCATTCTGGACCGTGGTACTACTATACATATCACTAAGCCAACATGGTTTATTGCCAAAAAGATCAACCAACATTACGGAGTTCACTAGCAGCACGGTAAAAGAAATTGAAAATCACAAGCAGGTTGATGTGGAATACACAAACTTTGGTAAAACCTTTGATTCCATCAGTCATTAGAAAACTTTGGAAGGCTTGTACAGATTTGATTTCTGCAGTCCGTTTGTAACTAGGTTTAAATCATACTTGAGCCACAAAAAGTGTGGATTAGTTTAAGCCACCTTCGGCGTGCCTCAACTCAAAGCTCCGTAATTGGTCCTTGGATCCTCTTCATTTTCACTAACGGAATCAACGCAATAATTCATTATTCAAAAATCTTTAAGACAATGGAGAACATCAACACCGATAAACTACAACAACATTTGACAACCTAGTGACTTAGTGTGATTCCAGTCTGCTTGTTTTCAACATCAATCAAGTGTAATACTAATTAAGATATCTGAATTTAAAGGCGTAGGGGGTACTTTCAAAGTATGAGTTTCTCATAGAACTTCAGTATGCTGTTAGTATCTGGTGTTTGGAAGGATGGCTGGAAAAATGACAGAGTTACAGTACCACATTAACCTGCAAGAAGTACCACCATACCTCATTGTATGTAGAGCCTTCAACCTGATAACCCTTGGAAAACAGATGGAAGCTTTTGAAGTGTTCGTTTATTGGAAACATTTTACTGGATGGAACCGATTCACCAACCTTACTTGAGTCTATTTGAACAAAAGCACCGAGCAGGACCTTAAGAAATTCTGAGTTTCTTCAAGTAAATAAACACAGGTCTATAGCCATACGTCCTCGAGTTGACCGGGAGGCGTAAAGTAAGGGCGTAAAAAGCATAACCGTGGAAAAGCAGGGTGAGCCTTGAGCCCCAAAACAGATCGCATAGTTAACAATAAAAAAAAAATAATAAACTCATGACGAATTATGGTTACAACGAACCTGTGAGCATAAGATGTCAGTATTAACAAAATTCGCAATCTCTTTTACTTTTGGCTAATACTGCAGACACATTACTAGTTACGTAACCATGATTTCGGGATCATGCTTTCCCAAAGAAATATCGTGATATTTCTTATCAGTTTTGCCCGACTGAACTCTAGGAGTATCTGCAATCCCCATTTTTGATTTGTTCAGCGTTGTTAGCAAAAAATTGCATTGAAATGAGAAAAAATATCTCATTTCGAAACTTAGTTCAAATTTCGTTTGAAACTATGGTTAAAATGACAAACTAGTAAGAAATCATGATTTCGAGTTAATCATAATTACGAAACTAACAGTGTGTCTATGATATAAGCAAGACAGTTTTAACGACTACTTAATTAATTAATTAATTTAAAAAAAAAAAACATTTCAGCACTATTCATAATTTCATATATAATTTTTTGAATGTTCTGAAGTCAAATTTCTAGACTTTTCTAATAAACAAATAAATCAAAAAAAAAATGTTGATATTTTGTTGAAGTAAATGTTCTGCTGATAACGGGGACACCATCTGCCTCCATTACATATTGAGTTTTTTTATCTTTCGCTTGGAAAATGAAAAATTAAATTTTGGTTACACAACAATTTCATTCCTATTCCATTGCATTGCATGCAAAACATACTTTATTAAGGGTGTGCACCAGAATTATAATGGGGCAGCCCAACCGCAAATATTAAAACTAGGTACCATAAAACCAGTTTTGATTGTTTTGTTTTTGTCTTTTTTTAACTTACGAAAATCCGTCTTTTAAATTTGGGATTTTTGGGTGAATAACACCCACGCTGCAGCTCAACAACAAAATTATTAAAAAAAATTAGGTTTTAAAATAAAAATTAAAAGTTTTTTATTTACTTTTTAATAAATTATTAATAAAAACCATACGTAATATGTGGTGCCCCAGCTCCGGCTACGGTTTTAAGCGTATCAAGTGTGTTTTTTTTTAATAATCGAAAATTTTTAATAAAAAAGGCATGAAGAGTTTAATTTTTTTTTGTATAAATTTAAAACATAACGTCGAGTTTTGTGAGATAGTCGCCCATGCCCCTATCCGTAAGCGCACTATATTCGTAAATCGTCTGAGTTCCGTGGTCGTTTTTTAACAAACACCTGTTCATTCCGAGACCAATTTTAAAAATTCGTTCATTTTTCTCTGTTCGAAAACCTCGTGTAAAAAAATGACAAATATTGGTAATAAAGATCAGCACATGCAAGCCCAGCCTGAAATAGCCACGTCAAGACATTTTACGCAGCTACCAGCATTTTGGGAAAGTGATCCGAAGAGTTAGTTTTCCGAGTAATATTCGACCAAAACAAGATCACCGCAGCCAAACAGAAGCTATAGCGCATACATTGCTGTCTCTCACGGCGGCACAGGCGGAGAAGGTCTAGTACACTCCACAAGACCATCCACCCAATAAAATACGACACTATCACAAGAGTACCAATTGATCGGTACTCCATTTCCGAAACAATACTCGTCATAATTGCATTAGATGATCAAAAACCTTCGGGCATGTTGCACATAATTAAATCGTTGGCCGGCAAGACTTTCATCGTCGACGTCATTAAAAAAACTATGGATCAGACAACTCATTGATTACACACAAACAGCGTTTATCCCACAACAGGAAAAACTGGAAAACGATCTCGCTGCAATCGTCGTTAATCTCCACGACATCATTGGCACGCGGACTCCGAGCTTCAGTTTAATTAGTCGCGACACGCGTATACCAATCTCAGAGATACACGCTTAGCGATAGGCTAATAATGCTAGAAAATAAATCACACACACACACACAGAGATAACCTCCGCGTTTGTAATCGTTTTGGAGACCAACTCCTTCTCAAAAAACACCATCGTAATCAACCCACGGAATTTTATGTCAACTAAACAACAATAAACGCCCAGATACCAATTTCCACACAACTGGTGTTGGTATCTCGCAAAATTTGGCAACACAGCATCAAAATACATTCCACCGTGCACTTTTATTACACAACAAAACGGATCCGCAAATACTGGTTCCACAAACCAACAAGCACAGAAAAAAATAAATATAAACAGAAGTAAAGCTGCATACAAAATGTTTACGCATATTTTCATAGTAAAATATGGGGTCACGATCCGGTTTTATGTTGACCAAATTTAAAATTACGGTTTTAATCTGAACGAAAAAAAATTGAAACAAAAACAAATGAAAAGTCAAAGAAACGCTAAATGAATTTTCGAAGAGTTAGATATTCTAAGTTTGTTATGTAAGTCGTAAAACGAGTTTGTATTTTGGGGTTACAATCTAAAAAAGTTGTTTCAAATTTTTGTATGCAGCTTTACCTCTGTTTATATTACTTTTCTCTATGCAACAAGTTTTAAGGTTGTATTGGCAGACCTAAGATAACCGCAGCACAGCCACTTATTTATATACGGGATTGGGTAAACTACGATTTGCTAGTGGATCTAAAAACCATAAATTGATTGATCCATCCACCAAGCTTACAATCATTGCAACATCAGCACGCGTTGATACACCTTCACCAATATTTTTTACAATCAATAATTTACAACACCGGCCATTTACTACAGTCACGATTCCTGGTCGTTAACCTATCCCACAAGTACAAAATTTCTCCATGCAATTACATGGTTGCACAAACGAAATGCTGCGCAGCCATTCCAGAAACAACGAGAAACAACACTTACTCCATTTGGAACAAATCTTCCTATCAAGTTAATATCAACACCGACCGTAAAATCTGTGTTCGGGACAAGTAATCTTGACATTTCCTGGCATTCTGCAGTCCAAAGAACGAATTAACGCAATTAAGAAATCCAAAACGTATGGGCGCAGTCTTACAACAACTCAATAAAGGGACCTGAGCCCGCTTCAATTTTTCTGCTATAAATTATTAGGGGCCGCATTTGATAAAGAACTGCTTGTAATTTTCCAAGCACTTGAACACTTTCGATATTTTGTCGAAGGTCGAGAATTCACAATCTTCACCAACCACAAACCGGTTAGAAGAGCAATTTTCTGTAAAGCGCGGTACGCAACCCTAGAGGCAAGCACGCCACTTAGATTTTGTCTCTCAATTCACGACATACATTGAACATATACAAGGCAAAGACAATGAATTCGCCGACACACTTTCTCGGAGTTTCGACCATAAGCTTGCTTCGGCCTCAACTAGTAACATTACAACCATCACAAAAGCGCAAGCTTCCGATTAAAAACTAACAGAATTACTCTCTATTTCTGCAAATCAGCGCTCTTCCAAGTGGAAAATAGCTAAATTTCCATTAGCCGATTTGATAATTTATTGTGAAATAAGCACATCCATTTATATATTGTTGGACGTGAGTATATCGTTTCACACGGTGGCCAGAAGCCCACTGTATACAAGATATCTCTCCACCAATAATTGCAAAAAACCTCGTCTAAAACTGCATTTCTAGAGTTAGCGTGCAGGCCAATATAACGACCGATCAAGGCACACAGTCACTGAGCTTATGCAATTCTTAGGCTCACACCGAATACGGACTACTATCTACCATCCACAAGCAAACGGCATGGTTGAGCACCACCGCCAACTTAAAACAGCTCTCAAAGCTCGTGCAAATAAAGCAGTTAAAGATGGCCGAATATTCCTCATCTAACCACTTTGGTATAGGCAATCTCTGAGATTCGTGTAATTTACCATAAGCAACAACGTCAGACTTTCATACAAAAATTACACAAAACAAGGTGTCCCAAAATTGGCAGTTCAAACGAAGCAGGGTAATAGGTGAGCTCATTTCTATCAAAAACAGCCAAGTAAAGTTTTTTCGAATTCTTGATGGTGCAAAAGTTATTCCACTTTTAATGTTTTTTAGTGAAATCGTATGTGCACTCACCAAAAAATTAATTAAAAAGAAACCAAGAGTTCTTTTGTTTTACTTTTTTTTATAAGATATAAAAGAGTGTGCCTTTCCAATAAAATCATTTATATATGCTGCATTATCTTCTGTCAAATAAAAACTTTGGTTTTGTAAACTTTTTTTGTTTCTCAAATTTTTTTGTTGATGTTTAAGTAACGCCAGCGGGAAAAGAATGTACTAATAAAGTTGCCCTGCTATCAGAAAAATATGCGGCACTAATGCCGATTTTAAAATGGTATCACACACCGATCTATTCACAATAGAATGTTTTTCATCAATTTTTTCACAAAGTAAGTCATGTTTATTAAAAAACGCACTCAATAACGAGTTCTAAAATGATGCTTTGTCAGAAATAAAACAAAATGAATAAAATAATTTTTGTTTATTAATTTTAAATATTATTATACGGATTTCCTTCGAATTTCCCGAATTTTTCCCGGATTTCATTCAGATGTCCCGGATTGTTCCGGATTTCTCGAATTTCCGCCAGATTTCTCCCGGATTTTTGAATTTCCCAGGATTTTACCCAGTTTTTTCGGGTTTCTTCCGGATTTCCTCCGGATTTCCCCCGGATTGTTCCGGATTTTCAGGATTTCCCGGTTTTCTTCCGGATCGGGGGAAGCCCGGTGGAAATCCAGTGGAACTCTGGGAGAATCAGGTGAAAATCCGAAAAATTCGAGGAAAAATTCGAATAATAATATTTAAAATTAATAAAAAAAAAGATTTTAGTCATTTTGTTTTATTTCTAACAAAGCATCATTTTAGAACTCAAAATTTTGTTCAGTGCGTTTTTTAATAAACACGACTTACTTTGTGAACAAAAATTGATAAAAAACATTCTATTGTGAATAGCCCGGTGTGTGATACCATTTTAAAATCTGCATTAGTGTCGCATACTTTTCTGGTAGTAGGTCAACTTTCTGTAGTACATTCTTTTCCCGCTGGCGTTACTTAAACATCAACAAAAAATTTTGAGAAACAAAAAAAGTTTACAAAACCAAAGTTTTTATTTGACAGAAGATAATGCAGCATATAAAAATGATTTTATTGGAAAGGCACACTCTTTTATATCTTATAAAAAAAGTAAAACAAAAGAACTCTTGGTTTCTTTTTAATTAATTTTTTGGTGAGTGCACATGCGATTTCACTAAAAAACACTAAAAGTGGAATAACTTTTGCACCATCAAGAATTCGAAAAAACTTTACTTGGCTGTTTTTGTTAGAAATGAGCTCCCCTATCACCCTGCTTCGTTTGATCTGCCAATTAAGGGACACCCTGTATATGCCTGAAAATTTGATGTTTTTTACTGATTAGTAAAAACCAGCTTTGGTTGTTTTTTTGACTCCCGAAAATTTGGGATGTTTGGATGAACAACACCCAAACCGCACCTTGTCAACAAAAAAAATATATTTTTTTTGAATAAATAAAGTGTTACACATACGTTATAGATCCTTAAATTTAAAACGATATTGTGTGGTAATGGTAACTAGTAATATCTACCCAGCCCACTCAAATTTCTGGCAAACTGAAAATTAATAAAGATTACCCAAATGTACTGAAAGATCAAGATTGAATTAATGCTAATAAGATTAGAAAGTAAATAAACTTCCAACTAAAATTTTAAAAATATTTACTACATACGTTTAAGTACAGGGTGGTACCACGAAGGCAACGCATATTAATAAAATATTTTGTGGAGTGAGAGTGAGTGAGAACTATACTAAAAAAAAATATTTATTGCAAAAGATATTCGTTGGTCCACCCTGCATAATATTTACATTAAGCATTATGTTAATACGCAACATAAGCCAAACATATCGCCATCTATAAAAACTAATATGTGCGAGTACATACTTTTGAATTTTTTTTGTCAATTTGAGGTGTGACACGTGGTGTGTGACATAAGAAGAATGTTGCAATCGTGCGCACTTTTTCTGTTAAGCCGCCAAAAAAATAAAATGGAAAGATATTTTTACACGAATAATTTCGAAATTCAACCTTACATTTTAAAACAAATTATCACATTTATCCTTTTACTTAAATTTTTTTTTATATTTTATTTAACAACAAAATTTAAAAAAAAAATAAATAAATTTATTAAGCGGAATAAAAATACAAATTCTTTAAACGTGATTCTATAATCAATTTAATGTTATTGTTGTTGCATTGTACGAGATTTAACTATTAACTTCTGTTGTAATTTGATTAATTTTTATGTTTAAGAAATATAAACATTACAACATTTTTATAACATTACAATAAATCAATTTTTTAGAGTATTTTTTTTTATTTTGTATGTTTTGTCTTATGGAGACTAAACGACTTTTTACAAAGTTATTCTATTATAGTTTCTAAACGATATATACGTGCGAGTGTTTAGGCTGATTGATGATCGATTAATTAAGAAATCATGTCCGAGTTTCACAAAACACACGGCATTTCCGTTACGAAAAGAATGTAGGCGAAATTATTGGTACAAGGTTTTAGAATGTTTATTAAATACTTATCTCAGCTCGATATATAAGATTTTCATCGTCTGTCGTATTCGTAGCGTATTTACCTGTAACAAAAAAAAAAAAAAATATTAAATAATTTATTGACAGATATTAGATATATGTGTACATATTTTAAATCGCTATAAAGCAAATTCTCACTTGTTAAAAATATCAAATTGAAATGCAAATCTGAATCGTTTGCTTTCCTGAAATAATAAATTGGATATACATACATAAAGCAAAAAATCGTTTAACACTTTATAACCGTGATTTTATAAAATGCCCATAAGTACGCGATCACCAAGGGTTTATAATACAAATTTAAACAGATATACAGTCTTCGCTATGTACACATGCAATAAAAAAAAATTATCATTAAGCATTTAGACTAATCCTTTTGACAGTATATTATATGTTGTATGCATAGTTAGATGCAACACGAATAAATTATAAAAAAAGAAGAAAAGAGTTTATAGAAATTATGTAAATGTTGATTGTAACAATTATACCACCTAACTGCATTATTCAGACGGGGTCGGTGGTATTACATGTTAAAATCTTTATCTTCTCTTTTCTTATGAAAATACAAAGTTGAACAACAAGAAAATATATTTTTACATTTCAGCTAATTCACTAATTTGTTACTTACACAAAATGTTAAACAATTTCATATTCTTAAGACGTTTGATATATAAGCGAGATAATGTAATAATCGTTACTGACGACGACAACATTTTATGATCTTTTTTATTTTTTTTTTGTTTTAAGTATAAAGGGTGGTCGTTAAAGCTGATATAAATAATGTACTTATAGAATTTAGAAAAGCCAGGTCTTGATTCCGTAGTGGCATTGCATGCATTCTATAAAACTCAATTACTAAAATAACAATTTACAAAGCCAAGCAATTTGACATGCCTAATACTGATTTTTGTGCTCGTTGATAGAGCGGAACTATATGGCTGCGTTCATTCGTTCGATCGTTTGATCATTCAAATAATTTTTTTCGACAAATCATCTATTGGGAAAAAATGCAGACGAAAAAAAGTCGTTATTTTGGTGCATTATGATTGGTCGAAAAAATTGTTTGATTGAAAGCTGCTAGTAAATAGTAGTTTTTGCTCAATAAAATTTGTTTACATTTGTTGACGCTTCCTTCATTCGATTGAAATGTTTGTATTTTCATCGAAAGACGCTCGCGAATTTTTGAGGTCTAACTTTGGGCAATAGTATTCCTATTCGAAATTTGTGCCCAAAGTAACAACCAAACGATTTTTTTATACTTTTATCGGTTGGTATAAAAATTTGGTAAAATCAAACAAAGCATGCGATTTACTTGTATGTCAATTCATAACAAATATTTATGAAATTATAAAATGCGTTTTCGTCATAAATATGTCATATTTTTCAGATTAATTTAGTATCGGAGTTCATTTAATTTATGTCATTTGGTTCTTTTATCATTTATGCGACAAAAATACTACATTACCCCCAGAGTGACAACTCATAAAAATAAAATTATTTTATCAATTAACCGGGCGGTGAACATTTGAACTACACGAAGTATGGAATAATTCTAATCCTAGGTTTAGGTGGAATGAAATTAATCAATCCGGATTGAAATTTATATGGAATTGTTGTTGTAAAATTCCCAAAGTAAGACGCTATTTAATCAACAATTATTTTAGAAAAATTAAATTCTGAGCCGGAAAGCGGCAATTCATATTTTTCAAATATTTTAAACGTCAATACATTTATTGACAGGTTGAGATCCATGAATATGAATGAGTATGAATTTTAGGCGCTTCCATCAAGTCAGTTTCGGTACTTCTTTTATGTTAAAAGTGATTCAGGGAAAATCGATTCTAATGCTGATGAATATCTAAAATACGTTTTACAAGCGATGAACAATAGGAGCTTGGCAAATAGTACATGAGAAATCTAGATAATTTGATGTGATAAAAAATAAAAAAAAATGCTGATATGATTAGGCAACCAGCATCTGTACATTTCGATTATTATGACGATCCGTGAATTCTGCTAATACTCGTAAAGCCGGAAATAATGGAGGCGTAATGCGGGCGTGTAATAGACAATATATTTGTTAAACAGCGAGACAAAACTATTAACGTACCGATTTTGTTGAAGGGTTACTTTTTGCAGACACATACAATCATGGTAAAAATCGCAAATATTAGAAACAAGCACGCCACCCGAATGGGATATTCAGAAAAAAATTCGATTGTGTGTTAAAAATTTGTATACAAGTTGTCTAGAAGATACAGCCTTGGTCAAAAGTATTGAGCTCCCTATAAATTTTGGGCGTACACGATACTTATCGTAACACAACACAGAAAACAACCCCTTTTGTTAATTTATTACTTTTTCGACATCTAAAAAGGACTAAAAACAGTGATTCACTCGCAGGTGTGGCAACAAACCATCTGGTGCAATACAATATGTTATTTTTCCATTTTGTATTTATTCGTCAGTTCTCTACTTTCGCTCATTGTGTACACATCAAGTGATCTAGTATGCCGTAGCGCGAACAAAATAAATTGTTTCTGGATACTCTCAATTCTCTCAGAATGACAGTGGTAGGAGGGTGTCCAAACAGGAGATGCATATTCCAAAATAGATCGAACAAAGCAGACGTATAATGATGTCAAAGTTAACGGGTCACTAACGTCCTTGCAGTTTCGTTTAATGAAACCAAGTATAATGTACGACTTTGAAATAATGGCGTTAACATGTCTGGAAAATTTAGCATCAGATTCAAAGATCACGGCAAGATCCGAATAGAACTCAAGCCGATCAATGGTTTCGTTGTACAGTTGATATTGATAAAAAAACAGGTGAGCGGATACGAAAGAAAGAAAGAGTTTTGCATTTACTCACGTTTAAAGGGAGTATGTTGTTAATTGACCAACTGCAAAAGCGGTTTAAGTCATCTTGTAGCAATTTGCAGTCCTGGGCGAAAATCTTCATGTCGCCCGCGAAGAGTAGGCAGTTGGCAAACTTAAAACATTTAACAACGTCGTTAATAAATAATGAAAATAACTGTGGGACGATATGACTACCCTCAGGCACGCTGGATAGCGCCCGAAAAATGGGAGGGAAAGATCCACAATCCTAGCGGATTGCCAGCGATCTGAGAGAGGTAACAACGCAACCAGTCGATGGGAATGAAATGACAATCGAGACTCTCCAACTTGCTAATGGGAATAGAGTGATCAACCACATCGAAAGCCTTTGTGAAGTCGGTATAGACAACGTCTAGCTGCTGCTTGGAATTTAAACTGTCAAATAAATGACCACAAAAAGAGGACAAGTTAGACACGGTAGACCTACCGGGATAAGACCCATGCTGAAAAGGAGAAATAAGTCTCTTGGTATAGAAGTGCAATACTCTGTGAACCATGGACTCAAACAGTTTGGGTAAGGCAGAGAGTATGGTGATCCCACAATAAATACTAACCTCGCTTCTATTACCGGCCTGAAAATTTGATGAACACATGATATTTTCCAGAGATCCGAAAAAAACATGACAAAGGCTTTCGATAAACAAGAAGGTAACTGCAGGGGCCAGACTTACAGCACAACGTTTGAATAGGATCTGTGAAAGAACGTCGTGACCCCTTCCCTTACAAACGTCGATAAGGAATAGTTGATCCAGAACCTCCTGTTCAGTAAATTTGATATGATCAAATACAATGGAGGTGGAAGTAGTAGGAGACCCGGTGTCTGTCGACCGAAGCGGCTTGTAAACCGATGGAAAGAATTTGGCAAACAAATTGCAAATATCAGATGGCTGACTGGCGGTGGAGGTCTGGTAAGACATATTCGACGGAAACCAGCTACCTTTTCCTTACTCTTAATGAAGTTCCATAATTACTACGTAGTTATTGCAAAGAAATCAATTGAGGGTCCTAAATTGCTTGCGGATTTTGACAAAATCGGGATAGTAATCTACGCCGTAAAGCCTGTACAGGGAATGAAACTTGTTGCATCGTTTCTCGAGCACCATCAACTCGGTATTATACCATGGCTCACGAAAGCCGGATTTATTATTGATAATCCGCGGAACGTGTCTCTCGATACAACTCCCGAGAAGCTCACTGAATCTGTGCACTGTATCATTTAAATCCGCACCGCGCTCTAAAAAGTCCCAGTCGGTAGTGCTGAGTAATTCATTCAAGGATGTATAGTCGGCCATCCTAATTCTATTCCCTTGGCGAATACAAGCCAAAAACAAAAAAAAAAAAATTAATGACAAATACTTGCCATAAAGCAAAAAGGTTGCTCATTTACTTTTAAAGCAAAATATTTTATATCTGTAGGTTGGTCGTCTGCGGACCAAGTAATGCAAAGATAAAAATATTTTAACTCGCAGAGGAATTTTTATATGGAAAAAATTAAGGAGAAATATTTTCAAGCGTTTTGATCGGTTTAGTGTGCAGATTAAAAATTATGAATTTTTGCTCGCACTAGTGCAATCGGCTTGAATGAACGTAGAAGTATGAATCCGGTCTCACTAACACAAACGAAAAAACAAAAAAAAAAGATCTGGGGTCAGAATTGATTTTTTGTTTTTACGCGATTAGTATGAATTTTGATAGAAAACCAACGCTTCACCAGCAAGTTTTCTAAAATTTTATTTTTTGTTTTTTCTATCCATTTTGCCCAAGCATTCATTGACACGAGCCGCACTTGAGTATGATGTGTAAAGGCAAGTGCAACTTGAGTTTTGTTGCAAAACGCAGTGTGTGGAAATGCAAAATAACAATGGACCGCAGAACAAAGGGCTAAACAGTTAGAAGAAGAGTACCAAGTATACTTAAGCACAAAAATGCACTTAACGTCAAGAAACCGAGGACGATTCATGTTCTAAATATCGATGAAACCAGCTTAAATTCACACAGTTGTAAGTCCTAAGTAAGTTCTACAAGTCATAAAATTTCATCGCTGAGAGGCCCTTAGATGATTTATTCGCATAGTATTGTCGTAAAAAAAAGTTTAAACTTCGAAAACTATCTGATATTAACTTAAACAAACTTGCATATACTTTCTTTATGCAATAACCTATGAGTAATTCAAAAAATCCAATTGATCCAATTCAGCAGTGACACCAACAAAATTGTAACGCCACATAGCTAGATATGCTTGGTCAGTCAATTGAAAATTTCTTCAATAATTTAAAAAATCTGCTCAAAATGGAGCAAATTAGTAAATCAAATAGCAGTTCAAGGAATTGGCTACTTTGATCTTAAATACAGTCAATATAGGAAGTGACCTGGTTCTTTGTGCTGCTAAAGAAGAACTGGCTGACATAAACTCAGTAATTTCTGTGCGTTGCAGTAAACAGACAATTTTCCACGTAGTTTCAGTATGACCTAAGCTATTAGAAAAACATCCGAAAGTATTGGTTACTAGTGGAAGTTTTAGAGATATTGGCCAAAAACTAAAAATAACTTACATGGCCGCAGAAAATCAAAAAAATATAGTGAACTTACTAATCCATAATTTTTTTCGGAATTGTCCCTGTATGCCATTCAAATTTTACAAAATTTAATCAAGAGATAGTCGAGTCTCCAATTTAAAACTTATTTATATCGTGTAAAATGTAAAGATACCATTTTTCATAAGGACTGGTGAAATGGCCATATGAAATGGCCAGTTGAGTCCAGCACGAACAGATCCTACAATTTTGTCCAAAAACTACTTTAAAATCTCTGACCAATACTACTATCCAAATTTCATAGTAATTCTGTTAGAAATGGCGGAAAGACGGAATACTGTTGAATTTCAAGATTTCATTTATCGAGTTCCTTTACTGCGGATAACAATCAATTTGACATTTTAAGGATCACTTTTAATATTTTATTCCGCTGAGATTTAGTGAAAAAAAAAAATACAAAAAGAATAAAAAATTTCCGCTGGTAATTACATAACAAAATAAATCCACTTTAGTGAGAGTCACTTGCGGCGAGTAGCGGAATCTCTTATTTTAGATTGTGAAATTTCCGCTCTTTAAAATTCTGTTCACATTTAGAGAATCGAACGTTTGCAGAAAAAGTTTCTCTTGTTTTTATAAACAGATTGGAAGACTACCTCTATATAAAACTAGATGAAGCAATAACCTCTGCACTCTTGAAAAAAGAAGAATCCTGTTGGTTGCCGCTTTTATAGGAAATGTCCTACTCGGCATTATAGTTAGATTCACCATACATTACTGAAAATTGTCCAATTCATGTTTCGAGAAGAAGACTGGCTAAATCTTTTAACATTGCAGAGCATAATTTTCGTTTTAACTTATCAAAGGACAAGTACAAAATTAACCTAAAAAACAAATCTTTAAATTTATAACTTAATTATAACAGAAGTACTAATTTTAACAACAAACATTTTCTATTTAAGTTTTATTTTTAAATGTTTTGCTTTTTTTATGTTTAATTTTGAAATCTTAATTGTAATTTGACTGAATCGATTAAATAAATGCCAATTTGCAAGTTTAAGACAAATCTGAGTTTCTTCGAAAAAAATTGTGAACACTTTGTGATATGGGGTAGTTTATGGTATTTTGGCTCTCCGATTGAGGAATTTAATTAGGTGTTAGACGCACGCTCGGAACGTGAGTGAGAATATCTGGTACGGAGTGTTTACACCATTTTGACATTTCTAAGTCAATTTTAAATTTCTAGAAGTCGTGAACACTATATACCCCCGGATTAAAGAGAGGATGGGATTTAAGCTAGTCGGATAAGAAACTTAATTAGCTACTAGATTTACTATCAGAACTCCATTGCAGCAGGATATGCGCCTCTCATTACTGATAGCCGACCTGAAATGAGTCCGAAACCTCCAACTTGATTCAGCTCCCTATATCCAGTAGTTGAGTTCTATTTAGTCAGTTGACAATTCTCGGAGAGATTCAGTGTTGTAATGACACTGCTGAAGAAGAAGAATTATATTTTTGGCGGCAAAATAAAGAATTTCTGGTGGCGGAATGCCTTCCAGAACAGCGGCAGCCCACAAATTAACAAGGTGGGTTGGATAGAAAATGCTTCATCGTTCGATACAGAGTAAGGAATTAACGATGGAAGGAATTGACGATGTGAATAGCTCGCAAGTGCGCCGTTTGAGCGTCCTCGCCAGCCATGCCAAAATAAGCGGTGAAGGTGGATTCAGTGTTCCGTTCTTTCGTTCCTTCCTTCCTTCTGAATTTTATTTTAAATCAATTCAAGTTTCTGAAAAACGTTCCCAAGAAAAAAAAACTTCATTTTTAGCCAATGGAATTGGTTTAAAAAAATTCAGAAGGAAGGAACGAAAGAACGCAACCCTCCGCTTTGAAAAACTTCTGCTGCCCACTCCTGGAGTTATGGTATGCAAATCACAACATCTATGAGAAACCTACTACATTGCAAACTACATTTCCAAGTCGGAACAAACCCACGGAAATTGTTTAGGTAAATATCTGAATGTGCCAACCGATTGTGCGGTGTCCCATTCCGCCAGGGTTCATGACAGTGTGTGTTCTTAAACACACGAATGGAAACAAAAAAAATTGACATCACATTCATCTTTAATGCTCTAAACAATCAGATTACCCTCTTCTTTGGAGGAATAGCCGTGAAGGTCACACAGCATACACAGTATGCTTCAGATGCTAGAGCAGAAGGACAGAGTAATTGTCAGCAGTATGAAGATAATCATTGGAAACTTATGTAACAACTTACGCCTTCCAAACTGAGGAGAGCCAACTCTCGTATTTGCCGACCAATGGGAATTTGAAACATTTCCTCAGTGAGAGAAAGCCAGGTCTGAGCTGACTGACGAGCCATTACGATTTCTCGCACCTACCAACTAGAGCTGACGGCAAATATGCGCCAACAGGGAGACATATCGTTTGCTGATCTTCACGACGCACTACTATTTGGCAAGGTGAGATAAGCTGACTCCGACTTGTTGTTGCTGTATATAGATTACGTGACGTGACGGATGACTTCCCCTTGTGTAAAACACCTGCTGAGAGCGGGGGTGGTTGAACACAACAGTGCTGCCTTCGAGTACTTTAGAGAGCAACAAGACCGTCAACATTGACATCATTAGCGAATGTTATTTTGTGATCCAACATAAACATCATCTAACAGCTCTATGTAATCTTTGAACTTCATTCGAGACGAAATTTTATACAAAAACCCCAAAATAGGAAAATGCGGCCCAAATCATAAAGCAGCTGCCTCCAAATTTTCGGCGCATTGATACTTTCTTATGCGATCTTATATCATACCAGTAATACTTGTATCCATCTGGTAAATCTAAATTAAACTTTTCCTCGTCTGAGAAGATAACATTTTTCCAGATTGGTTTTATTAACCTTTTGACCAACTGGGTACCAACTAGCAGATCAAGTTCCGAAACAATTATTGTGGCCGTAGATTTTAAACGCAATTTTTAGGATTTGTGTTGTCTGGAGCGGTGAAAGCTTCTGATTCTTTTAATTTTTTCGATTTTATCCATAATTCTCGTTTTCATTGATCTGATTGTTGGTAACCGTTCGTGATCTACCTAATTTTAAGGATGAACTTTTTAATGGTGATTTGTGATTTTTATCAAAATTTAATAAAATACCAACTATTAATGTCACTAATTAGAAAACCCTTCAAAATACACTAATAGTAAACTAATTAAATCAAACGCTATACAAAAGATATACTAACTGGCTTTAATTGAGTTTCGCAGATTGAAATCTATGTCTTTAATTATGTTTTCATAAGTCTAAGTCTTACTTTTATATCAAAAAACTTTAAGGTGGCTTTAATTGAATTTCCCGAACTTTACGCGCTTTAGAATTAGCCAATTCTTAAATGATTTTTGAAAAATCAACCTTTCGTGCATATAGTTACAATTTATATTGAAGATTGACAAACCATTTAATCTCTCTTGTGACATCGTCGTTCTGTTAAATCTTTTATTCTTTTCATTGAACTAAAACTTCTTTCTGCGTAAGCAACAGAAACCGATATACCCAAAAATATTCTTCGAATGATTGTTAAATTTGAAAAAAACCTGCATTAAATTTCTTTCAAATATATTTTTCAGCAATTTTTAGGTGATGGAATTATGTTACAATTTGTTCTGTTGTGTATTTTACAATCGATCCAGTGAAGCTTTTAGTTAGTCCTCACAAAAATCTAAATGATTTTTTGAAATTGTCAACTAGTTTTAATGAGATTGGTGTTGTCAAATGAGATTGGTGTTCTCTATGTGAAGAATCTGGACCTACATTATCGATTATAGAAAAGCATTTTGAGACTATTTTAAGATTCCACAATTTTTTGTGGACAACATCTTCAAGTCGTTTACTAGAACATCGAAATGCTAAACCTCTCTAAAGAATTTTTTAACAATTATCGGCTTTATCGATTATTGCCTTATTAACTTGCGACTTCCAGTACACATACATATGTGGTCCACCATATTAACATAACATGGGACGCAGTATATAAAGAATGTTTTGTTTACTCCGACACAACCCTGCTCTCTCTTACACGATTCACCATTAGGTAGCAATATTTTGAGAAGACGATATGGGATTTTGATATTTTCTGCATGTGAAGAGAAGTTCTCAGGTATAACGGATTCTTTAATTTCAAAAAACACTTCCATCTTCATGGTATCATTTCTATTAAAAATGCGATATCATCCGTTGGTCAATATATAAAGCGATTTTAATATCTAAATCCTGTTTTCCATAGTAGTAAACTCTTTATTTAAAACTGTTTGAAACATAATGCGTTTGTAATCTAAATGTTGAAAATTGATGTGTCAAAATTATTTGGTGTTTCCCCTTTTGATACTGTATTTTATAAAAAAAAAAATGTATAAGTACTAAATTATGTTAAGAGATGTCGTTGTGGTCATTATATACACATAAAATATTAAGCTTCTTAAATATGAAAATATTTTATCTCCGTGAAGTAATAAAAAATAATCCGAAATAACTTGAAATTGGGACGATTTAAAAGTGGGGCCCCGACCATATGGCCTTCCTAGCCCCACCAATTATCCGGGTCCTTTAGATACGTCCTTTAGATATGTATTCGTGTACTAAATTTTATTTTACTATTATTATAAATTCAATGTGAGCCTATATAGCCTTAGACAGTTTCACAGATATATTATTGCATTTCTTCAAATATTATAAAGCTAAAGATTGAAGATGACCAATGTTCATCTATTCACCTAAAATACATAACCAATTAATAATTTCCTGTCAATAAAATAATTACAAATTTTAATACAAGCGGATTCTGTAAACAACTATATATGATTAAGTGTTTCATTTATAACAAAACCTGCAATAACGCAGAATTAAAATGCCAAAAAATCACAATAACCATACCAACAACAAAATATGTAAAATTAATTAAAATCGTTTGGCAAAAGAAGAATTTATTATTCCTGACCTTTTGCTGAATTCACCTCGTAAAAATAAATAAATAAATAATCGAAATGATATAACAAATGGTCCTAACTCCATGACAGGCCCAAATAATAATTATTATTAAACTCGATGAAATGAGAATTCAATATGTGGTATGTGATGTAGTATGTACATGCAACATGTTATTAAAACGAGTACACCATATCCCCAGACCCAGACATGGTGTAATAGATCATCGGATTTCGGATTTATATTTTTTTATTTTCAATTGAAAGTTGAAATGAAAAAAAAAAAACGCAACGAAAGAATTTCACAAAATGAGGGAGGCGTTTCAAAATTTATTTCTTTATTATTTTTATATTTCTTAATTTTTAAAAAATATTTTTTGTTTCGACTGAAATATAATTGCCAAGTGACATCCGAACAAAATGGTAATTTATCATCCTTCGGTTGTGTGTGCGCCTCGTACATATTTTTAATATTTTCATTATGTTATCGAATTTTGCGGGATCAACTGTATATGTATTTAGTATAATGTGGATACGAGTTCATTAACCGGTGGACACATTTATAATTTTTTTTTTATTCGGATGATGATTTGAAACGAGAAAGTAACTAGGAATATTTTGTTGGTAGCTATAAATTTATATATAGCAGCAAAAAAGAAAAACTTTTTTCTCATTTTTCTCAGTGAGTTTCGTGTAACGTGTTACTACTCACCATAATCCGGATAAAAATCATATACATTATTATTTATTAGTCAAGCAAAATTTATAAATTATGTTGCCAATTCAGCATATCGGTTTGTGAATTTTGTTAAGCAACAAACATAGCTAAGTATCATCTTTTCACAGCTGGAGTTACGAAATCTACGATAATTATTTCTTTCTTACCGTATACATAATGTACAAAATATGCTTAACCAAATACTTATAGTACAATCTTCAGATAAACAGGATAATAACTAATTTATTCATTTCAAATACGTTAAATTATTATTTTTGTTATTTATAATAAAACAACAAATTGTCTAGACCTGTCATGTTAAATTATAATGTCCAAGAATTTTATTAAAGTGTTGAGAGATGTTTTTGTATATACCTGAGAAACGATGTGTACAAGTAGATTTTGTAATTCTTCTTTAACGAAGAGGGTACCTATCTACACTGGTAACGTGAACTCCACGAGGATAGAATCTAAATTTCTAGACAAATTGTTTTAAGAAAATAAAGTATTTTGTTTCAGTTCGAATAAAACAGAAATTTACTTGTTTTTATAATTTTTTTAAAAATATAATTAGAGTATATGGCAACAGGGTGCTTAGAACAATTACAGTATTGCAGCGTTACATGTGAAATGTACTTAATTTTTATTTCCGATTTGAAATAAACATAAAAATTTCAATGTTAGTGACGTTATCGTTTTTAATCCTGCCCAATAAGCAAAGCCAACCGAATTCTGGGGTTTTCGGGCGAAAACTACCCTCTTTCTATGGAAAGAAATAGTAAAAGTTAATTGATTGATTTGATTTTGGCCCACCGTTCACTCCAGTTAGACATAACAAAACCAAGGATTGGATTGGTTAATTACCCCATTCAGAATTGGTTACAGACATCTAGGTACAGCTAATAGCTAGTAGCATAGTGGCAACACAATTCTTATGTACTTATTTAGCGATGAGATAAAATTTTAAAATTAGATATAGATTTCCAGAAACTAAATAGTTAAAGGTAAGTAGTTTCACCTTTACTAAATTAAAATTAGCGTAGCTCCATACTAAATCTGTTTTAAACTAAAATATTTATTTTAATTTTATTATCCTTAACGAACAGAGAAAAATCCTCCAATTACGTATCCCGGCCCTGTATCGGCCAATACGTTAGGTAACTAAATGTGCTTCAACGCACCTTGAATTTTGTTACTAAGCCGATGACTAATCGCTTACCTGCTATCCCACTTATTTATTTTGAAAGAAAAAAAAATCCGTATAAACAACAGATGGTTGATGATCAATAGATCAAATTTTATTGCCTATTTTTTTTTTCTCCTTTTTTAATTTGGACAATTTTTTTAATAAAAATATTCAAAAATTTAATTTTTGCGAAATAAAAAACAAGTGTTTTGTAAAATGTGTTTATTAAATTTTATTACTAGGAATTAAAATATTTTATAGTGAGGATGGCGGGTTTTATTATTAATTTATAGTGTGTAATAAATCCTAATTCTATTACAATAAACTATTTTTTCATTATTTATTTATTTAATTTATTTATCATTAGGTATAATTTTTCACAAAAAGGCCGTGTGCCAAACTTAAGGTAAAAGTCAATTTTAAGTAAATTTTTCGGTAAATTCAATTACTTTTGTAAAACTCTATGGCAAACTGATCGATAAATTTGTCTAAAACCGGTTTTTACCGTAGTAAACGATTTACCTTAAGTTTGGCACACAGCCTAAGCGTGCGGTAAAATTCGCGACTTATTTCAAATAAGTCGACTTGTTTGACTTATTCAAAATGGCGGCTTGAAATAATTTATCTGCTGGTCCAATTCAAATTGATACTTATTTGAACATAACCCTACATTTCACAACGTAAAGTATAAAGTTTCCTTTAGCGATTATTTTAGTCCGCCATAATTTACAAAAAAAAAATTATTTTTGTTTTACATTTACAAATTATAATTACATTATAAATTTATTTTTCTACTGTTGTCGTATTATCACAGCTAAATTTTATTACGAACAAAACTTGTATGAAATATCATTTTTGTAGAAACTCTCCAAAATAAGTCAAGAAACTCTACAATAATTCTCCTCGTGAGGTGATTTATTATAGACTTTCAAATAAGTCAGTCTACGCAAAATAAGTCATGAACTGGATCGCAGTCTAAATATTATTTTTAACCCTTTGAGACCTTGTGGTATCTTGTATATACCACAAATTTAAAAATTAATTCCTAACTACCTTATGGTATACTGAGATGGTTCTACTGCTGTCTCCCTTTATATGATTTCACAGTAATTTTACTTTATAGTTTCGAAATAATGTTTTTATTTAGACCAGGCGAAGCATATACCTGAATATGGCACGTTGAGGCGGTCTGCATTCTGCAGAACACGCGCGGAACAAAGACGATTAAAGTCGTCTTGAAGTTTCTGCAAAGTAGCTTTGTGTATGTCAAATCGAAAACAGTACTTTCAAAATTTTCACAAGTAATTAATGAATAATTATGGAATATATTTCAATAGCTTCTGTTATTTAAATACTGATAAAATCAGTGTTGTGGTGTATAATTATATCAATCACCTTTTAAGGCCCTTTCCCAAACACCAACTCTAATCAAAGTATAATCACAATGCCTTTAGAACTTTTTTAGAACAGATATCCTTAAGTACTAAAACTCATCGATTGAAAAAAGGACCAACAGATGACTCACTATTTGTAAGGATTTTACATGAAATCTTCACACCAGCTTAAGAAAAGAGCGGTATCGTAAGCGGGACATTGTCTTTTAACAAAATAATGATCCAAAACTAGTGTTACTAAAACTTGGCCACATAATAATAAAATACGGATATTGGACTGGGCGCTCCAATTACCGGGTCTTAATTAAATTGAGCAACTTTGAGGGATCCTAAAACGTGATTTGGCTGATTTTTCAACTTTGGCGGGAAATTTAAATGAATTATGGCACAGAACAAAATTAAAATGGAATGCGATTAATCCAGAAGCGTGCCAAAATTTAGTTGACAGCATGGCCAAACGAAATGAGGCTGTTATTAAAGTGAAGTGAGGCTATACAAAAAAATCTCCAAGGTATGGCCAAGGCGTAAACTTGGCTTTGGATAATTTAATGTTTTTGCTACCTACTAGATTACCACTGGTGAGGTCTAGTAGATAGTAATGATGAGAGTGTTTTTACGTTGTTAATTAACTTCTGCTCTATTATACAAATATGTTTTTCTTTTATACAACTAAATTGCATAGTAAGCGGTTAAGAATACGTATTACAGATAAACATTGCTTATATACATAGGTAATGCAATTAATGCCAAATATGCATAGTAAGCGTTTAAGACTAAGTGTTACATATAAAAATTGCTTACATAGTTAATGCAATTAATGCCACGGTCGTTGCATATATATAATAAAAAGTGCAAGTTGTCATTAAATATAATACATTATGCCATGTTCAAACCCGTGATTGAACATACTGCGGGTCTCTACAATTGAGAGACCTTGGCCGTGGCGTCGGCCGTTGTGGTGGTGACATGTCTTCGGAGGAAACCCGGTGAGTTGTCTTGCGTCTGCAGAGATATAACAAAATTATGACCACTCCTATGATCACCATGGTGTAAGTCATCACGTAATGATGAATGTGATGCCCGACATTAGAAGAGTCCATTGATTTAGGTAAGGCCGTTTCCTTTAATTTTTGTTTAGCAATGGCCGTTTCAAGATTAATTATGTCCTTATTTAAACTGAGGTCCGCTGAATTGTTGGTGCCTCCCTCTGATGGAATCGTCGGTTGCTCCGATAAATATGATGAATTTTTCAGTTCACTCTGAATCTTTATTGATGCAGCAAAAGAAGAATTAATCATATAGGATTTTTCGTCGATAGTTGTGAGATAGAAATGCCCGTTTTTTAAAGTACATTTCCGATCCAGACTGAGTACCCCAGAATTTTGCAGCTTCATTGTGGTTATCTGACGATCACATATTAGATCAACGATTTTTGGTGCTGTTACTGAAAATAGCCATTTGTTTGTGTCTAATGGCATCCAATAGTTCAGTTGGTGCAATATAGTTGTTGTACAACCGTTCAAATTCTGCGCTACATGTCTTAATAGGTTCATTTCACATTGTGACTGATTTCATTGTATGTTGTAAATTGGCGAAATGGTACATAAATATCCATTATTTTTAATTTGAACGCATTGTTGTAGTTCATCGTTAGTTAGAGGAGCGAAACGTTCTCGATGCATATTTACTATGAGGTATATTCTGTCGTTCGCATTATTATGTGTAATTGACCATTTTCGATTTTTGGGATTGGTACTATGTGAAATAATTGATACGTCTCCGAATATGCTAAAGGCATCTGGATGAGAAAGAGGATATGATTATTCGTGACTCTTGTCTGCACGGTTAGCAGGTTGTAAATGTGCCCAAGACTATTATCGTCATCGCCTTCAGGGATCATCATGGTTGGTGAAATATAATCTTTAATTCGGTTGATTTCCTCTTTCAATTGTTGAGGGGCCAACAGGGCTGGATGGATGTGTCCTTGATGGGCATTTATAATAACATCGATAATAACTCGTTGTTTATCTGCTATTTGCCTCATGATCATCATTATTTGAATAGTATATGTTGTAATAGATTGTACCCTGTCATAATGATCACCATCTATGGATAATTGTTGAATTTTTCCATCGAGATATAAGAACTGCTGTGAGATAATTTTAAAATGATTAGCAGTCGTCTCTCTGTCGTGTTTAAATACATTGATTGTTGAGTCTATGATTGACGTTTGATTTTGGATTAATGCCAATAAATATTTCTCATTATCTTCTGCCTTTTCCAGTTGATTCTCTATATGTGAAGCATCTCTTTGATTCATGATGCCGAACGCATCACCGAGAATGTATCCTATGGTATCACCTATGTCACGTTTCTTCAGAGCGTGGTCCTTATTCGTTGACATAAGTAGGGCATTTTGCGATGTAATTTCCTGCATTTGTTCAGTTAACTGGTGTACCACTACATCACAGAGTTTTGGTCTCTTCCCCCCCGTCCACCCCGTTTGACAAGTGTTATTTAGATGACTGATGTAGTCTTCTATAGAGCTGATGTCGTCCCAATATCCTGATAGGTTGTAGTTTACAATGATTTTCCACCGCAATGCCATCAGGTTAACAGTTCCGGTGTTGTGAAAATATATGCCGGCGTCCGTTGGTAGCGGTTCCACAGTGCTTTCAGTTGTTCCAAGGGAGAAGAGCCCTTGCATCATGCCAAGCATCAAGATTATTAGTCTCATCGTTGCTCCTTTTTTGAATATTACTTTATTGTGATATACTTGTCTTTTCTTTTTAACTTCTCGGGGAGGTTGAACACGTAAAGGTATCGTTGGTTGTTGAGGTTGCTCGACCGGTGAATGTGTATTCGTTTGGTTGGTTTCGTTCTCATGTTCTATTGGTAGTCGTGAAAGTTTGTGAATCGGTCTTTTTATAAGAGTCCCTCCCGGGCCACGAAGTGAGACTACTCGGACCTTTTCGTCTATGCCTGGATGTATTTCCATCACCCGACCAGTTAGCCACTTTAATGGAGGAATTTTGTCCTCTTTGATGAGAACCAGGTCCCCTATCTTCATGTTTGGTTGTTCATCTGACCATTTTCTTCTATGTTGAAATTGATTTAAGTACTCGCCATGCCATCTTCTCCAGAAATCTTGTTTAATTTTTTCTACAAGTTTCCAACGTTTTATGCCGTGAATGGTTGTTTCTGCTATTGTATCTTGTGGAATTGCCTTTAGAGGTGCACCGATTAAAAAGTGCCCAGGCGTTAAGAAGGTAACATCTGTAGGATCGGTTGCTAGTGGTGCCAGTGGTCTTGAATTTAAGCAAGCTTCTATTAGTGAAGTAACCGTTGATAATTCTTCAAAAGTCAATGTTGCTTCTCCAATGACCTTTATTAAGCATCTTTTTACTGACTTAACTGCCGCTTCCCATAGTCCTCCAAAATGTGGTGAAGCCGGTGGTATAAAATGCCATGTTGTTTCATCATTTGCTAATAATTGTGCAATTTCCTTATTTGAATTACGAATTAGTGCAGCTAATTCGCGCTCAAGTTGATTTTTAGCACCGACAAAGTTGGTACCATTGTCGCTATACAAATCACTGCATAATCCTCTACGTGCAGTGAATCTTTTGTATGCCGCGATGAATGCTTCAGTAGTTAGATCACTGACTGGCTCAATGTGTATGGCCTTGGTTGTCATACAAACAAAAATCGCTAAATAACCCTTGTGTGACTTGTGACCTCTTCCCTTTGTTGTTCGAATCAGAAGAGGTCCCGCATAGTCGACTCCAGTTCTCAAAAATGGTCTTCCGGGTGTAATCCGGGCGGCTGGTAAATTACCCATTAGCTGTGTTCCTGTTTTTGTATTGAAACGATGACATATTGTACATTTCGATATGAAATGTCTTGTTAGATTCCGACCGTGGATGATCCAGTACCTGGTGCGAAGATGAGCCAGGGTTAATTGTGTTCCTCCATGCATTGTTTGTTTATGTGCTTGTTCAATCAATAGTTTAGTAATGGGATGATCTTTTGGGACAATAATCGGATGTTTCTCGTCGTAGCTCCAAGAGATTGTGTTTTGGACTCGGCCACCAACGCGTAGGAGATCATCGTGCATGAAAGGAGACAAAGATTTAATCTTACTTTTATTTGCCACTCCTTTCTGGTTTGTAAGATCGTAAATTTCGTTCCTGAAGCATTGCCTCTGTGCCAGTTTAATCAATACTTGGGTAGCATTTTTTAGTTCTTCTGCCGTGGGAACTTCTTGGTTGATTACAGTATTCCTTCGGCCTTTGTCAATAAATCTCAATACATATACTAGAATCCTTTTTATTTTATTGAAATTGGAATGTCTTCGATATAAATTCTCAATCGGGTTATTTGATGTCACTGTCGTGGCCCCAACAATCGGTTGTTTCAGCTCCAATTGATCTGGCGTTCCTTCTAGTTTCATTGGTGTTATAGTTGGATTGCCGTTTTGAAGACGTGTTGAGGACCGTTCCACCATAAATTGTATATGATTAATTGATTGGCCTCAATACCCCGGGATGCACAATCTGCGGGATTGTCGGATGATTTTACATAAAACCATTGAGATGAGGCAGTTAACTTCTGGATTCCCGAGATCCGATTTGCTACGAATGTTTTAAATTTGTGAGGCTTGTTTTTCACCCATCCCAAAACAATCATAGAATCCGTCCAAAAATATGTTGGTGTTTTATCGAATTTCATGTCCAGTTGTACTTTGCTCATTAGATTAGCAAGCAGACTGGCTCCACATAACTCTAGCCTTGGTAGCGTTAACTTGGTTGCTATTGGTGCCACCCGTGTTTTTGACGTTAACAAAGTTGCCTTATTTAACGATCTATCGTAAAAATAGATTACTGCTGCATAAGCCGCTTCTGAAGCATCACAAAATCCGTGCAACTCTCCTGGTAACGTAGAGTTGAAGTTGATCCACCTTGGGATTTTGATCGCCTCTAGCTTCGGGAGAGAGACATAGTATTGGCGGCATTTATTTTCGACGTCTTCAGGCAGCTTCTCATCCCACGTAACGCCTGAGATCCATAGAGTTTGCATTAAAATTTTGGCTCGTATTAAGGTTGGAGACAACCATCCTAATGGATCGAAAACCTTTGATGATTCGGATAACATCTTTCTTTTTGTCATGATCCCATTTTTTTCGTTAAGGTTCACCTTGAATTCGAAGGTATCTGTTGTAGGGTTCCACAGCAATCCTAATGTTTTTACAGCATCGTCGTTAATTATGATAGGTTCGAGAGCTCTCGACTCTGAACCGACAGCTTCTAAGAGTTGAGGATAATTAGACGCCCATTTTCTTAGATTAAATCCTCCGGTTTTAAGTGCACTGATAAGTTGGTTTTGTGCTTTTTGAGCTTCTTCAAGAGTGTTACCTCCTGATAATACGTCATCCACGTAGAAGTCGCTCATTATTATGTTGGCCGCAATCGGGAAATTCACTTTTTCATCTGTTGCTAACTGCTGCAATGTCTTGATAGCCAGATATGGCGCAGATGACATACCGAAAGTTACGGTTGTTAGCTGGTATGATTTTATAACTTCATCTCGCGTCTTCCTCCATAATATTTTCTGATATTGTTGATCATCAGGATGTACTTTTACCTGTCTATACATTTGTTCTATATCTGCTGTGTACGCCACCTTGTATTTTCTCCATCGAATTAAAATTGACATCAGATCTTCTTGTAATTTTGGACCCACGAGTTGAATTTCATTTAGGCTGACGTTTTTATCGGTCTTAGCTGATGCGTCAAATACTACTCTTAATTTTGTTGTAGTGCTGGTGGTTTTGACTACTGCGTGGTGAGGAATGTAATATTCGTTCTGCGTATGTTCATTACTTTCAATGAGGTGTCCCTGGTTGAAATACCCTTCTATACACTCTCGATATCTAGTAGAAAGTTCATTAACTACTGACAAACGTCGTTCTAGTTGAATGAACCTAGCCAGTGCTCGCTGTTTGGATGAACCGATTGATGTTATGTTTTGTTGAAACGGAATACGTACCATGTAGCGGCCGTCGGTGGTTCGACAGTAATTCTGTTGATAATGTTCTTCACACATCCTTTCTTCTTCTGTCATAAAGTTTTTGGGTGATATCTCTTCCACTTCCCAGAACCGCTTTAACTGGTTTTCAATATCTACCAAGGTAACCATGGATTGGACGCTCGGGGATTTTTCGTTTACAATATTTCCAAATATGATCCATCCTAGCTCCGTTTGTTGGGCGATTGGTTCGCCTTGATTTCCTTTTACAACTTGGTTCATCAGGATATTTGGGTAATAATCCGCACCTAATAAAATGTCAATTTTATTTGGTTGGTTGTAAGTTGGATCCGCCCACAGTAGATTATTTAAATGTTCCCATCTTTGATTATCGAAATGTTGTTCAGGTAGTGGCCGAGTTATATTCGGCAATACTAATGCTTCCATTTCCATGGAGAAGTTTGAAGAAAATCGTGCTCCTATTCGAAAAGTGACTAATTTTGTGGCAGTCGTGATATCGCTATCATTTAAGCCACTAATCTCCACATGCGTTTTTATCGCCGGTTGTTTGATTTTCTTCGATGCCTCGTTGGTGATAAATGAGATTTGTGAACCGGGATCTATTAACATACGTAACAGGGTTGGTTGTTGTGTTCCATTTTGTACCTCAACCATTGCTGTGGCCAATAGTGTACCGGATGGTTGTTCAAATTGGTTTACAAAGTGATTAGTCACTATGCATGTTTCGTCTGCTTCCTTTTTCGGATTGTCATCCACCCTTTTGGTAAGCATTGTACGTTGTGGGTGATTATTAGAATGTAGGAGAGTGTGGTGGGCTCCTTTGCATACTAAACATCGTGTTGATTTTAAACACGGTTGATGAAATTTTTCCAAACATATTTTACACAGATTGTGTTGATTGATCAATCTGCTACGTTCCAATGTAGACATTTGTTGAAAATTCAAGCAGTCTTGAAGTTCATGTGTCTGCTTGCAATTAATGCATGTCCGTTGAGCTTTTACGTGTAGATTTTTAAGTCTTGGTAATTGTGGAGTGGTGCCTGGTTGTTGAGTTGGTCCGGAATTGCGAAAGGTGAGTGATTTTGGTCTGGCGGCTTCTAAGGCTTGGAATCTGCGTTCCAAAAATGCCAGAAATTCCTCTATTGTTGGCATCTCACGAGGATCGGGAATGGTCATCTCAAACAGCCTCAAACTTTCATTATCTAGTTTTCTGATTACAATTGGAATTACTATGTAATTCCAAGATAAGGTTATTACGCCCAAGTTTTTGATGGCATGCATGCTTTCCGTTAATGTATCATATAACGATTTCATAGTTGTTGCTGATTCTGCATGCATGCTGGGGAAATTCAAAATGTGGTTGATATGTGTTGTTGCCATTTGCCGCTTATTTTGGTACCGATTTACCAATAGCTTCCAAGCATCTTGGTAATTCACCCCTGTTGCTTCCAGATGACTAATGATTCTAGCTGCGCTACCTTGTACTGTTGTTTTTAGTTGGTGCATCTTGACGGTGTCGCTTAAATCGTCATTTTCGTGAACCAACTTTCTAAATAAGTCGTAGAAAGCTGCCCATTTCAGAGTTTCTCCGTAAAACTGCGGTATCTCAATCCGTTTTAATTTTATCTTGCTTTTTTCACTGCCGGTTGTTTGTTGTTCGCGTTCATTTTTAACCAATTTACAACGTAAGGTTTCACTTTCGTTGACCAATGCAGAGTAATAATCGTCGGTAAAGTAAGTTGTACGCTCTTCTTCGCCTGCATTTGCGTGCACCAATATGTCTTCGTGTAGTTGTTCTATTTGTGCTATCCTTGCATTCAGCTGTTGCAGCTTATGTTGTAGTTGGACATGATTGCCCTGCTTTCCTAATAGCTTATTTGTATCGGCTATTAACTTATAGCAAAGACGCATTTTAACATCTTGTGTTTTGTACCGATGTGCTTGTTCTGGTTCAAGCGCGAAGTTGTTCGTGGTACTGCTTTTGCTGTTGGTACTACTATCGTTTGTAGCACTACTATAGTCGGTTGTTAATGGTTTTTTTGTTGGTAATCCCATTGGAATTGCCTCTCGTGTTGCTATTTCAAGTTTCCTTTCTATCTCACGCTTAAACGATGTGTACAGTTGTTTTACTGTGTCCCGCTCAGCCCAGTAACTATGCGTTGGATCGTTGTCGAAGTGTTGGTCTTTCATTTCGTTGTCTGCATCCGTGTAACTGGACCACCAGTCATCTAGTTTTCCCAGTTTATCTTCTAAGTAAACAGTTGTCCGTCTACTTTCGGAATCCTTGCTGTAATTGGATTTTAACCGCTGCAGTTGTTCGACACGCGTACATTGCTTTTTATATAAAGCATCCATATTTTTGTTGTAATGTGGCTCGAAATGATTATGACCAGTAGCTCGAAGTATTTTGTATACCGCTTGTTTTTGTGGTTGTTAGATTCGATGCCTGTTGGTTATTGGCTCGAAATTTATATAGTCCGCCGGTTGTTGTTTTGGCGTCGAAGGACCAATGTTAAATCTCCAAGGTATGGCCAAGGCGTAAACTTGGCTTTGGATAATTTAATGTTTTTGCTACCTACTAGATTACCACTGGTGAGGTCTAGTAGATAGTAATGATGAGAGTGTTTTTACGTTAACTTCTGCTCTATTATACAAATATGTTTTTCTTTTATACAACTAAATTGCATAGTAAGCGGTTAAGAATACGTATTACATATAAACATTGCTTATATACATAGGTAATGCAATTAATGCCAAATATGCATAGTAAGCGTTTAAGACTAAGTGTTACATATAAAAATTGCTTACATAGTTAATGCAATTAATGCCACGGTCGTTGCATATATATAATAAAAAGTGCAAGTTGTCATTAAATATAATACATTATGCCATGTTCAAACCCGTGATTGAACACAAAATATTAAAAAATTATTTGTTGCTATTTTATTTAACGCGCAGAATTGTTCATCTGCTTCTGAAGTAATTTAATTTTTTAGTAATATATGACAAATAATTAAAATTTTATTTACCATATTAAAAACGTGATTTGTATAGTAATAAATGAAACAGACACTATTTTCAATAAAATGTTTTTCATTCAGAAGTAAAGGATCAATAATTAAAGATTTATCAAACTCGTGAACAAAATTGTGAGTGACTGTAGATGCTCCAAATTTAATTTAAAATACAAAAACATAATTTAATTAACCATTTATGCTAATCAGCTATTTATTCAATTATAATATAAGTACCTTTCAATGAGGCAGTCCTGTTTCCCGACGTTTAACCACCAAGTTCTTTGTGCTCTTGCTTGAGCGCCAAATTTTGTCATTTGTTTTGTCTAATATTTAAACGTAAATAGTCGTATTTAGCCATGTTAATTGACTATTTTGGAGTTTCAATACCGCCACAACCAACAGCGCCACTCTTTAAGTAGATTTTTTTAAAATCGTATATTGCACTGAGAAAATCATCACTTGCTTGGTATAAAACAAACTCAGTAGTCGACGACCAAATTAATCCATCGGCATGTTGAAAACATGTACGCGTTGGATTTCAAAACAAAATTTTTCCCCGATTTACTATATTTGAAAGCCTACTAGATTGTAAAAAATTAATCCAATCGGTTGGTCGTAACCATGATTGATTCAAATTGTTAAAAATAGCCGTGTTTTTTTATTATCGTCCGACAGATCTATCCGGAACACCCAATTGTCTATGTCAAAACTTTATTTAGCGCGCTATTTTGCATATAATTAATTTTTATTTAACTCCAATTTACTAACCCTTTCCGGACTACTGGTTTCACAGTGAAACCACAGCTCAAAAAATATTTTCCGGTCGGCTCAGTGGTGTTACTGGCAAACCATAATACAAATTCGAGTTCAAACATGTTGTAAATAATAAAACAAAAAAAAATGCGTGGAATTTCGGTTTTGTAACGGAAATATCTTGCGTATTACATTGTCGTGTGTAGTAAAAAACATTAATCCTGATTTTTATTTTAGTCAGTTTATACGTTTAGTTATAAATATGTCAAGTAAGTAAAATTATTTTCGTTTATTATTATGTTACATGTTTTTAACATAAATTGATTTTTTTTATATTATGATAATATTATGATTTCTTATATTATGATAATAGTTTTGTAAATGAAATAGTAACATGTAACCGCTAAGTTAGTGTATAAAAAAAATTCTAATAAATGTTATTGTTATTTTAGTTTGTTTTGCATGTATTTTAAATTATTTTTGTAGTGATCTTAATTTATTTTGTACGCATTTCAAATTTTTGGGATTAGGAAAATTGTTCAGATTACAAGACCTTACTACTAATGAATTTATGGAATTTTTTGATAATATCCCATCTGATAACGAATCCAATATATCGGAATCTGAGGATAACGGCGCAATACCTGCGGAAATAACATGTCCAGGAATTTTAGTTGAGCCAGATGTTGATGAGCCAGACTATCAAAACAGCGTAGATAGTGAAGACCACTTGCACAGATTAGGAATACAATTATAACTCAAACCCGTATTTATGGAGTAAAGATCTAGCAAGTTTACAAACAACTAATGACTTCTCTGGTAGTAGTGATCCAAATACATCAGAAGAATTAGAAACCCCAGTTGCTGCCCCTCCTGCTTTTTTCAAATGATCTACTACAGAACTTAGTATACCAAACTAATTTGTATGCAACATCAAAATTTGTTAGTGCTGGAAAATCATTTTTACCGACAAATCTGCATGAAATGAAAATATTTTTGGGCATAAATATTATGATGGGCATTATTCAACTACCAAGCTATCGTGATTATTGGAGCTCCAACGAGCAGTTGAGATTCGATTATGTTCCATCCAAAATGTCTAGGAACCGATTTGACTGGTTGTTGGGAAATTTTCATATATGGGGGTTCACAAAGGGTGGTCTTAGATCTCACAAAAAAATTTGAGGGAAATTGGCATCACGTTTATTTCGACAATTTCTTTACATCGATTCCGTTGCTAGAAAAATTGAGAGAAAAAAAAATTTATGTATGTGGAACTATCCGAAAAGGAAGGAAATATTTACCACCTAATTATCCTGTTGATAACGCGACAGAGAGGTGATTTTGATTGGCAAGTATCCGATACAGGCTTATGTTGCGTGAAATGGAAAGATCGAAAAAGTGTTATGTTTGCAAGTAACTGCCACAACCCAAGTGAAGTCAGCACTACAAAACGTACTCATGAAAGATGGAACCCAAGAAAATATTCCTTGTCCAAATATTGTAAAAGATTATACTGGCAACATGGGATACGTCGACAAGGCTGATATGCTGAAATCATGCTATGAAATTGGCAGAAAAAGTCAAAAGTCGTGGCACAGAATCTTTTGGCATTTTCTAGATGTTGTTGTTGTTAATGCTTTCATTATATATTCCAATAATTGTGCAGCAGCAGGATTAGATTTAAAATCATTTAGATGTGCAGTAGCAGCTGGTTTCTTTGGAGCCCATATGAGCGATAACATTAGAGGAAGGAAGTCTAATGAAGTACAAAAAAATAATTTTAAAGTTCCAGTACCAATTGAAAAAAGATATGATCAAGTTAATCGTATGCCAGTTAGAACAACTTCCAGACGCTGTGCTCAATGTAGTACGTCAAAGGATCCCCATCGGTCAAAATGGTCATGTATAACATGTTAGGTAGCTTTGTGCCTAAATGATACAAAAAACTGTTTTGTACTATATCAGTGGTTAGTTGGAGAAACCACCTCAAAAGTACACTTTATTGTAATTTTTATTATTTTGTATTTTGAATTAAATTAATTTTAAGTCATTAAGAAATATAAATATTTAACAAATTATTTTTTTAAAATTTGGGCCAGAAAGGGTTAAAAATCGATATAAACATATTTTGCTCTTCTTATTTATCGGGAGCCGCTATCGGGAGCGTTGTCCATTTCAATGGGAAATTTGAAAAGGCCTTTTTTTTGTAAACCCCTAAAATCATTAGAAACTTAATCTTACAATAAAAATTTAAAACGCAGCAAGATGAATTCTTATTTATAACGTCATGTCAAACTAAATGTCAATTAGCATATTTCAGTTAATAAATGTTTGTTTTATGGCTGCATTTATTTTTCATTTTTATGGTATAGCGACACCAGTGAATAATAGCTGCAGTTCCAGTAGAAATTTCCCATTCGGCGCCGAATAGTGCTCGAATAATAAAACACGGCTAATGTCTCTTTGCAATGTTAAAATGTTCCTCTTGGCTCTAAGACAAAATTGATTTAAAAACAAAAGTTAACATATTGGAATGAGTAATGAAATTTTTTTCATATTATGGAATATCCATAAACGAGAATCGCTAAAACGATTAACACTAACAAGAACGAACAGCAACACAATTTAAATGTCATTCATTATAAATAAATAAAAAATAAAAAAAAAATTGTTTAGTATGCTGATGCACGTATTCACAATAAATGGTACTTGTTAACCAATTTAATTACATTAATTATGTTGACATGTCAAAACAACAGCTTTATACCAGAGGATGCATGCATGAGTTTATTTTGTATACGCGATGATTATTATTTCAATCAATGTTGCCTCAAGGATGTTGGCAGTTACTGTACCATATATTAATTATCCTATCTCGTTAATAATAAAAAAAAACACATCTGTATCAGGATGAGATCTGTGTACATACATGTATTATTAATGAATCAATTATTTTTAAGCGACTGTCATAATTTCAAATTAACTGAACAGTAAACATTTTTGTTGTTTGGTTTGTATTTCGTTAATTAAGAAATCTCTATAAAATTAATTCTGTTTTCTTATATTATAAAATACGTTTACATTTGATTATTTCAATGCATGTACCGAAAAGTTCAATGTACAGTTAAATCATTTTAATATGATCAAAATGCTAAGAAATAATGTAAATAATATTTATATATTTTTGTTGTAATTATTTTAATTAGGGTTTTTGTGTATGTAAAAAAAGTTGTATTGTGATTCATATGCACAATAATAAATACAATATTTGCGTTCGGTGCGATTTACACAAAGCGCATATGAGGCATGGGGTCAATAAAATTCGATATATGGATTTGCATATTATAAGGAATGTTTTACTTTAAATATTTATTTTGAATAAACAATACACAGCCATTCAGCATATTAAAGTGGCGGGCATTTACGAGAAAGATCCAAGCTCTAAATCACTATAAAAATATATAGTTGTTTATACCAGATTATATACCTGCCGGTTAGTAACCCTAATGAGTGACTAATTTTTTCTCAAGTTTGATTTTCCACAAACCTAAAAGGCTTTTGTAAGTCACCAAAAGAAAGAACATCACTTATTAGGTAGATCGTCGCAGCTTAAGTTTATGATTGCAGTATTTTACTTCCTTGGGATTGAGTACATAACAAATTTCTTTGGTCGTTGGGGTCAAAGGAAAAACTTAATTAGTGAAGCTACTCCATATTTGGGATGCAAAACGATCAATTACGAGTGCTTATTTTTCGTTAATTGATTTAGTCGTAAATTGACAGAGAAACGAACAACTGTAGGAAGTTTTGAATGTACACTCTCAAATCTTATTAGGGTTAATTAATAAAGTCATAAAAAAAATTAGTAAAGGTTTAGAAAAAAATTTCATATCCCAGAAAACCGGAATGGAATAATTCCTAAAATAATCCAAAGAATACAATGTGTATGTTTAAACCGTAACGATTAGCTTCTAGGCCACGTTTGGCCATTCCAGAACTATGACAAAATTCTGAAAATCACCATGAGCATGGCCATCGTCCAAAATCTATCTCAATGATGCTAACTGGAATATTCAACCCGATATTTTAATTTTCCATCTGATAGTTTTTTTTTTATATTAAAAGCCTTACACAAATAAATGTTGGAAATTCAATTTTTTTACTACATCGTTCTGGTGACCAACACGACTCCTGATATAAGCCTGCATCCGAACTTCAATATTTTTGATCACTTGTTCCAATAAAAGCAGTTCAATGGCCTCAATTTCAGCGCGAATGTGGTTCTTAAGTTATTGAATTGTTTGTGGATCATTGCTATTCACTTTACTATAAAAAAACCCAAAGAAGATCTAACGGTATCAAATCGCATGATCTTGGTGGCCAATTGACATCGTACTTGGTTGCCAATAGGTCGAGTGTTTCACGGTTTGCATGACATATGGCGCCGATTTGTTGAAACGTATAAGGATATCTAAATCAAATTCATCCAATTTTGGCCACAAAAATAGAGTTAACGTGTCACTTCGAAACAGATAAGGTCTAATTATGCCACCAGCCCACAATCCACACCAAACAGTGACATGAAGATTTTCAGTTCCCCCAAATGCTACAGTTTCGTTTAATAACGTATCCGTTGAGGTGAAAATGAGCTTCATCTGAAAAGTCGATTTTTGATAAAAAAAATGCTCATTTTGTTCGATCATCCAATCAAGGAAACGATGACGTTGCAGATGGTCAGCTGGCTTCAATTGTTGAGTTATATGAATTTTGTAAGAATGAATTTGTAAATCAACTTGTAAAGTTCGATGTAAACGACACGTTCAATTGTTGTGAACGACACCTCAGAGAAATACTTGGTCCTCATATGCTCTACGACCTGCAACTGATCTATAGTTTCTTCAAAACGTTCAAAAATTTTACAAACATTCATGTTGACCAAAATCATCACGTAATTTACGAAATATTTTTTTTATAGAACAACCATGAACGACTGTACCTAGTTTTGATTTTTCATTTGTCAAACAATTTTCGGGTTTCCACCGTACAATAAATATTTAGTTTGAGCTTAAAAAGAAAACCAACAGATGCAATACGCTTTATAATCAAAAATCATTATTCTTGCCTATGTTTCAGAAAACCAACACGGATAAGGTTGTAACTGCTATAAACTTTTCGACACCATTGCAAAAATTCAAAATGCTCTCATAGAAACTGTCACTACCGGTGCACAGATTTTCAAAATATTTCGCAAGGATTTGGAAATAATTCCAGTCAGAATTTTTAAATGTTTCAGGTGCTCGTGAATTTAAACGTCTGTAACTAAATAATTCTAGACAGAATTTGTTTAAAAAGTATCAGCAAATCCGGTCGCATGGACAGTTCTGTGCTTATGAAGTGAGAGTCAAACGACTATATCCGGTTTATTCCAGATGGAATTTTTCTGAAAATTTCATAGTTTTTCTTCAAACGACTATTTCCTTAAACCAAAAATTTTAATTTCGGGCTGAAACCATCATGGAGGTTAATCATGTATAGTGATTATTGTGTTTCTGCATTGTCTCTCTCAGCTTTGTGTATGGCTGCCTAGAGGAATTGAAGGATGCCTTAAAAGTTAAAATACATAAAAGTAATTTTTTCGGCTGATTGTTATAAATGTCATGACATGGTATCATGACACTTTTTACATTCGCGATAGTTAAATTTTTTCGGGTTGTGATAAAAAACTCCCGTGATAGTGATAGTTTAGTGTTGCTATCAAGTTTTTTCGGGCTGAAAATCGGACTGGCTTTAAAAGATAATTTTAAAATGTTGGGTCGAATGTTATAAATGTCATGACAGGGTTGTCATGACTGGTTACTGAGGGGGATAGTAAGCTGTCAAAATATTGATAGTTTAGTTGGCATTGTTACATGCAATAACAGAAAAGTTTACAATTTGAATATGCTTGGACCTTGCATTATTTTAGAATGAGCATGAAAGCTCAATAAGGGTGTGATGACGAACAGTAAAATGCCTTTCCAGTGAATTTGAAACGTTATTGCCCCATGTTAATTAGTTTTTTGTGGCCCAAATTGAATGAATTGTGTGTCAACGAAACCTTTGGTTTCAACAAGACGAAGCGACATGCCACGCAAGTCATGCAACAATCCATTTATTGTGAACAATATTTGCTGATCGCATAATTCAATAAATTGTGAAGTTCCTTGGCCACCAAGAAGTCCGGATTTAACACTGCTTGATTATTTTTTGCGGGGTTATTTGAAAGCTAAGGTGAATGCTAATCATCCACAAACAATTCAACAACTTAGAAACAACATTCAATGCCATATTTAAGAGTTGGTTGACCGACCAAATGATTTTACTGCACCAATCCGCAAAAGATCAAAATCTGTAGTTTTTAGCGAAATTTGGCCAAAGTTTTACGTAGAGATCAATGGATAGTTTCTAGAGAGACTTTTATATTATTATTTCTAGCAAGACAAAAAGAAAATTTTTTTATCGATAGTATACAACAAAAATTATGTTATCAGTAAAATCCTTTTTATTAAAATTGCAATATTTTTTTTAAATATTTAATTGTTAAACCTGTGCACAATATTGTGAGTGACTGTAAATGTTTTTCAAGAGAAGACCTTCAATGATGAGAATGACAAGACCACCTCTAATTTAACAAATGCAATTGGGCTGAGCAGCAACCTTTGAGTCATTTTGACAAAATTATTTTTATTTTATATCAGTATCTCGAATTACAGCACGGTTTAAAACTAAATTCGTCAAATCTTGTTTAGACAACGGACTTCGTTTGGCTCAACACAATTTCATTGTAAACATTTATGGCAAACTATATAACAGTGGGGACATTTTAATTGCAGGTACATGCTAAGCAGAAACGACGAGACATAAATCGTCAGAAAAGGTAGTATTTCGCAAATAGCTCGTCAGTAGCGCTAATTGTGATTTTGTAGTCGGTACAGGAAACAAAGCAGCTTGTAAATATTAGTACAATAATTTTTGACTTACAGCACTACGGAAATACTGGTAAGTATTTCATTTAGCTCTTTGCAGATGTGGCGCCAACTACTGGACTTAAAAAAGGACTTTAAGCCAACTATCATCGACCACGTAAATCAAAAATCATTTGAGTCTAAATACAAAGCTCAATATAATCGAGATGCACTTAGGGCGTCAGAAATATAAACTTGGGGCGTCAAGGCGATGGCATATTAAGGCGAGCAATACAGCCACAATATCAAAATTGGAACGTGTGTGCTATAAATACCGAGAATTACAGCGTCGCATGCCTACGATATTGTTACCACTGTCCGATGATCACTGGCGAAGATCATTATAGTAATGGGAAACCATTTCAGCACAAAAGCTGTGCAATGGGAACTAAAACAGGAACAAATAGAATACAAGCATACCAAACCAAAACGGGAGTCAAGGCGAACCCAATTGGATTATGCATTGACCATGAGTATAATATTTTTGATCTTTCATCTGGCGGTATCACTACGAATGGAACTACAAATTTACAAATATCCGCAGATATACAGTTCGTGTTTTCAAATGATATTGCTTCGTGCAACGAATACAATCAGAGCCAACCTCATTCCATATGTTAAGGTAATTTTTTCGTACGGTGTAACGAATATCAATTTATATCAGTTTGTTACATTTTTACAAATTCTGGGCCCACCACATCTGATTATTTTACATCTATACATTATAGGTTAAAGGTTGCCATTCGTGGATGAAAACTATCGCTCTCTCTCTCTCTTTCTCTCTCTCTCTCTCTCTCTCTCTCTGACACTGTATCCCAGCAAGGGATTTGGAATGAAGACCATCAATATGAAGTCGATATGTACGCAAAGATTGTCTAAATGCACCTTTCAATTTTATTAAATTGAATCAGATAAAATTGCGTTCTGAGGAGTACTCATAAGACATGCGAGTGACATTGGGTAAATAACAATATTACCAGCAACATGTACTGGAAGCCCGCAGCATATGCAGGAGTATGCTTAGGACGCAATGCCATATGTTCGTCATTATAGTCGGTCAAATTTGTTTATAATTTTCACATGTAATCCACAATGGAGTCAAATCCGAGATCATTTATTGACCGGTTAATCGCCAACAAGATCGTCACAAACATAACGGCACGTGTATTCAAACAAAAGCTGAAATCATTTATAGATTTCATTGCTCAACAACAGGAGGATTATTTCATGAACACGTTTTGGTTTGGTTGATTTATATAAAGTAACACCGGATGAAATTGATAATGTGATCTCAGCGGAAATTCCAGATCAAAAAATCGATCCAGAATTATTTGAAGTTGTCACAAAGAATATGATCCACGGCCCATGAAAATGTTCAAAACGTTACCCAAGAGCATAGATTTTAGACACTCTTACAGGCCACGATGGATATTCGTTATATCGTCGTCTATCAACTGAAGACAAGGCAGCATTATCAATAGAATAAAGCCATATGGCGGATTTCATTCCTATTACATGAACGACATCCAGCATTTCTTCATTTAGCCGACCATCGTTTTTTTATTTTTCAACGACGCAAACAACGAAACCCAGTTGAAGGTCATCCAAATGAATTTTCAACAGATGCTTTGGAACGTATTTACACATTCACCCCAACAATGCTGAATGTTTTTAGTTGCGTTTGTTTTTGAGTAACGTTCATATACCAACATCGTTTCAAAATTAGAGAATAACAGGTTAACATTTGATATAAAACGAAACACTTGGAATGTTATGGTGCTTTAGATGGTGCTTTTTATGGTCGCCGAAAAAATCTGAAAAAATTCATTCGGATATTTTTGAGGTCCCTGAGTACGATTCCGTAGTTTGTTTGACCTTTCGCCTCTGTTAAAAGTCATTTGAAGGTCAAATCGACATATTTCGACCAAAATATTTGCGAAAAATTCATGCGTATGTTTTTAAGGTCTCTGAGTACGATTCCGTATTTTGTCTGAGCTTACGATTTTCAAGTTACAAAAATGAAGCTCAGCCCGTGGGTCTCGAATTAGAAAAGCAACTCGAAGATCATTTCACGAGAAACGAAAACGTACTCGTTCCAAGTAGTACTTTAATACCCCAACGTGAGAAGCAAGGGGACTCACGGAAATAAAGCACCCTAATAGGATCGGAAATTTGCCACGTCCACGTCGTCGATTCTGGGTAACGCTAAGAGCAACAACAGAGCTTAACCTAATTGTAATTACGTAATTAATGACCGATTTTGTGTGACGTATCGCGCAACATGCCAACGATTGTAGTCACTTGGCTGGCATGTATTATAGTGTTACACTTGCCAACGCAAGTATTCCAGGTCATCCGCATCAAATATGAACGTTATTCTTAATATGTTTTCCATCAAATTCAAATAATGACAGAAGATATTTTACTTCGAATGAGTTGCACCTCTTCAAATCTAAATTTACTCATCACACAGTAAATTAATAATAAAGCAGCGATTATGATTGAAGTCATGTGTTTAGTGATCGCAAGTAAAGCATTAGCACGATCAGGTATGATATCGCCCAATCGATTCGTTCATTCCCAATTGATCGAGATTTGCGACACGAATAATCACGAGACACAAGAAACACATTTTTGATTTCAGTGCTTTTAGCTGCCATATGATCGCAAAAGAATAGCACTGCGCCAACTTTAACACTTTATTGGATGGGGGTGGAACAGCACACACTGACACTAAAGCATGCAGCTGATCGAATACCCTTTATGCAACATCCCTAAGAAATCTGGAATGGCAAAAGTTTTGGAACAATGCAAACCTATCGTATAGGATCAGTGTACTATGGCCCAAACAACTTCTATGTGTCACACCACCATTGAAAAGCGACTACAGTGGGCGGACATAAAAACAAAAATTGGACGATTGTTGTGTTTACCGATGGGTCATCCTTTTGAAGTTTTAATGTTAAAGGCGTGTTTGATCAACTAAGCAAAAACATGATTGACCGAACTGCGAAATCCGCCTATGCTCCATGTATGGGGATGCTTCACCAAGGCAAAATTTTGGAAAATTAATCGTTTCCATACGGAACCTAAACGCACTTTTTATGAATAAAAAAATCCTTAAACGGTTGGAGCGGGGAACTCTAATTGGATCTTGCAAGAAAACAACAATCCAAAACACAGTAGAATACTCTGTTCGGAATTTAAACTCAAAAAGGGTATCGAAACATTGGATTGGCCATCTCATGCAGAAAATTTGGTCGATAGTATGAACAAACGGAGCAAGGCAATTATTTATAGTAATGGTGACCTTACTATGTATTAGTTGATAGCGCCCTAGAAAATACAACAAACTTTCATAATAAAAACAAAAGAAAATAGTACATAGTTTTATTTTTACTTAGTTTTTTTGCCGTACACGCTCTTGTTGAACGTACATACACGCGCGTGAAGAATTCGCTCTAAAAAAATTATTAGAATGAGTAATTCTGTGTAATGGCATGGATTCGTCTAACAGCTGTAACTTCCATTAACTTCAGATAACAGCTATTTGAGTATTTTAAATTTTGACTATTAACATAGAGAAATCAAGGAGTGTTCTAAGATGTGACTAAGAGGAAACAAAAGCCATTTACACTGAGTATTAAACGGTTTATATGCTGCATGCCGCCAGCTGTTTACCCAATTCTCAATTTTCAATCTAATTAGTAGGGCAAGCCTATTCCACCTGCTTCAATAATTTTTATTTCGACTAATATCTTATGAAATTAGTCGAAATCACAACGATTCTACTAATCTCTTGTAGTAATCTTTTGATGACGTCTTAGAAGAATCCCTGTAACCCTCATGATATTAGTCGAAATAAAAATTACTCAAACAGGTGAATTGGCTAGCCCTACTAATTAAATTAAAAATTGAGAATTGGGGAAATCGCTGGGGCAACGCATAAAGACAGATTAATACTCAATATTAAGAGCTATTCTATTCTCTTTGATGACATAAAGAATTCCTGTGACTCTAATATATAAAGCTGTGAAAACGGCATACCATACAAATTTAATTTAATACTGAGAAATGTGGAGATCGCTGGGTCATGGCACATAGATATTTTAATAGTCACTACATAAAGCTATACTGTGTGCTTTTGATGACGCCTTAGAAGAATTCCTGTGACGATTCTGATATTAGTCGAAATATATATTACTCAAACAATAGAAATCGGAACGTCATACATATTAAATTAAAAATTGAGAATTCGGGAGAACGTTATAAGTGAGTTTTTTAAAAAATGCCAGATTTTTATCAAGAGAACGGCACTTAGGATGAAATTTGTTAAGGGTCGAGATGGACGATCTTGAATCACCTTGAAATTTTTTAGTTTCAGAACCTATATTATTTGGAGTGCTGTTTTTACTAAGCCATTAAAAATACTTTTTGTTCACACAATTTTTTTTAAAGTGTATGATTTCAGAGATAAGAGCAAAAATTGATATTCACTAAAGCGAAACCTCGGCTAAGTTCTACAGAGTCACATTGTAACAACAACTAAAAATAGATAATATCGATAGTTCTTTGATTTATTATGCGCAATTGTTTATTTTGTTACTATGATAATAACAAAAAAAAAAACATTTATTAGTCTAGAATTGTAATTGTGATAAGATTACACGTATCTTTGAACAAACTTTTTCTACGATGGGTGTCGACAAAATGAACGGGCTTGTAACTGAACGTTACCCAGATCGTCGGTATTTTGGTAGAGGTGTTTCTAAACGTTTAGCAAATACGCCTCGCACTACCGGAAGTGTAATAAACCATAGGAATTGTCGTTAGTTTCCTGAAGAAATTGTTGTAGATGTGTCAGCTGCAGTATCACAGGACCCACACACATCTACACGAAATATTGCTCGAGATAGAGGAATACCTCAAACGACCGTGTCTCGATTTTTGATAGAAAAAAATTTCATGCGTACCATACACCGATGTGAAGTTTCTAACAAAAAATAACAGCAAATCCAAATTATATATATATGGGTTAGTAGTTTAGTACCACTCAATATTAAATTCTTATTAGAATAAATTGAGTGTGATTTATTACACTGTTAAATTATTCTTCCAATGAAGTACATTTAAAATTATAATTTTTAAAACAGAATTTATTTAAAAATTCAAAATATTAATGAAATACAAAATTATTAAAACAGATAAGTAAAATAACAAATTAAAATCATGTATGAATTAGTTAACATATAAATAAAAATAAAAGCTTTAATGGAAAAAATATCAGAATTGTTTATTGCAGTTTTTCGACCAAAATAAGGTATATTTTAACAATCTGGGCCAATAACAAGACACTTTCTTTCTGAGTATATCCTCAATATATGGGGTATATCCAGATTTATTATGCCATGCCAATTCTGACATCTTTTTAAAATTTAAATTTGTTTTGCGATTGTTAAGTAGAAATACATAAAAAAACTGCGACCTCAGAAAATGCGTATAGCAGTCTTTTCGTGGATTTAAAAAAAAATTGTCAATAGACATGGCAAAATAAATCTAGTAACCATATGTCTGATTGCAAATAATTAACTTGCGACCGGATAGAGGATATACCCCTGTCGAAATAGCCTATCTATAGAGAACATTTTCCAGTATAAGGTTTTTCCGAATGGAGAAAATGTAACCTTGTTAATAGCAGTTTTGCTATTGCGCGCAACAATTTCTGGAAGTGGCTTGTTATTGGCCCGGATTGATAAAATACTCAATATTTTGAGTGAAAAATTGCAATAAACATATTTGGAATTTTTTTGATACCGCTTTAATTTTATTAACTTTTTCTTCAAGTTATTTATATAATTATTTCTTTAATATTTATTGTATTTATTATTTTTTTTAAATTTTATAATGTAAATTGTGATTTTATTTAATATATTTTTAATAAAATTTTAACTAATTTGCATTTATGAAATATTAACAGTGTAAATCACCAATACTAAAACAATTAAATATGGCGGCTATTGCAATCTGTTCGAATTAAATAAGAATTCCGTTTCCGACATGTTTTCCAACTGGAACCGCATACGTATACGTGCTATTTTTGTTAAAAACTTCACGGGCAAGTTATCTGCAAATGATCTTAGATCAATGATTCAATTTGTCATTGGGCGAGGCAACAAATAGAAGAAAATCCTAATTTATTTGTCGTGTTGTTTGGTCATGAGGGGCAACGTTTAAGAGTAGCGTTAATCGGATCTTTTTTTTTTGATGGAACACTAAGAGCACAAACATTTGTGAATTTTTTATTAGAAAATTTTCCTAATTTATTGGAAGACATTCAATTGCGAGAAAGGCAAGAAACATAGCTTTAGTTGGATGGTGCACCTCCCCATTTTGGTACAGCTTCCAGACAACAATTAAATATAGAGTTTTCGAATAATTGTATTGGAAGAAGTTCTTCTTTTCCAGCACGGTCACCCGATTTAACATGTATAGATTTTTATTAATGGCCTACCATAAACTACCTTTTATTGTGGTCTAATTAGAATTAGAAGCAGTTCATCTAAATTTTGTAGGACCAGTAGAAAAATGTTTGGAATCAAATGGCGGACATTTTGAACATTTATTAAATTAATAAACATTTTTAAGAAACAAATTATTTTGTATATTTCCTTAAATTTAGAACTTAGCGGAAACTCGTTTGATTTAGTAAATATCAATTATTGCTCATATCTCTGAAATCATGAACTTTACAAAAATTTTGTGTGAACAAAAAGTATTTACTTTTAATGGCTTAATAAAAAAAGCACTCAAAAGTATAAATCTCCAAAACTAATCAGTTTCAAGGTTATTCAGGATCTCCATTAGACGTCCCCCTCAATTCTTAACAAATTTCATTATCAGTAATTTTCTCCTATGTAACACCATCTTCGAGATCAAACCCTTGAAAGCATTTTTTAAAAAACTCACCCTGTTTATATCCTTTTTTCAAGCGAAAAAAATGGCTCTATTAAACTCCAAACCACACAAATGTGTGAGTAAAAAATCATAGTATGTGAAACAATTGTGGATATAGTGTTTTTTCGAACGAAAATAAGTTTGAAAGGAATACACAAATATGTAAGTTGGTTCAAAACACATACAAAAATAAATTTTTGACATGGTACTTTTGCCGTACCCACACAATTGTGTTAGTAAAACACAACAGGGATATAGCATTATGGGCAAATTGGCAGAACAATCCTTTAGACGTTTCCAAGAACTTTTTTTTGCAAAACATTTCACTCAAAACTCATATAAAAAATAGGTTAACAGTGTAACACTAATACATGCACTGACATATTTGTTACTTTTTAAAAATTTCACTGTTCAGGAAAGAAACAGTCGACATAAATATAATTATGAATCAAGCAGTGCACCTCATTATTTGGAAGGTTGTGAGCGTTTAATAGTGGCTTAGGAATATTTTCTGAAAATATCGACATTCCAATTTGCCACTGTAGTTTATAGAGGTAATAACTAAATTTCTCACGTTATTACCTACTCGTTGATTGTCTTTTCTAAATTGTAAATAATTAAAAACATTTGCGTTCTTCCGTTGTAGACCGTTTAATTAAATATCCGTTAAATTGTGTAAAGTTTATTAAATATTTATTCATTACGGAAATTGACGTAATATGAAGGAAAGCATGGAACTAAACAAAGTAGGAGCCACCCACGAAGGGCGAATCCAATAGTTCTAATTAAAACACTTATCCGATCATTACACATCCAAAGCAATGACTGCATGGTGTTTTGCGTATTATAACAAATGGTGTATGACTCATCGGCACCAAGCAATCGTTATATAGCACAAACACACTCACACAATTAAATTATAAATTGCAATTAAATTCAATAATTTACAAAAAAATAAATAATAACAATATAATACAACAATAGTTTAAAGCTTTATAATTTATATAAATATTCTTATGTACAATGGCGAATAAAAATTATCGCAATAAATCATAACAACGTATGTGTATGCAATGTAAAACGAGCGCGCGAAATATTTATTTAAAGTTGTCACCAAGTGGTAAAGGATTATAATTATCCTTCATCTCTAGCTTTAGGTATACATATATGAGCATAAGTACCTACATGGCATCTACGAAAAAAGGTGTGACATTGTATGTTGTACACGTATAGTCTAGTATGCCGACATTATATTACCTAATTATTATAGGTTTGTCTCCCTTGTATTCAATTTGTTGATTATGTCTTATGTGTATGTACACGAGTTTTCTTAAGGGACTTTCCGTTCATGAGAAAATAATTCGAATTGATTCTAATAAGCAAGGTCATATGCATTGCAATTTTTTTGCAATTGCCATATAAATTATTTAATTATATGATTTACACACGAACTTCATGTATGTATTTATTTAAATTATTATTATTTTTTTTTTGTATTTTATTTAAGAATAATTTATTACAATTTTTTTTCGTCGTTGTTGAATACTTGTTATAATTAACAGGTTTTTATTGTGCATATTATTAAATGGAACGACAATTCTGACTGCAAATTTTTTGCTGTTTGAAAATCATTTTACTTTCTGTAGCCGTAAGTTAGCGTATTTGGAGTAGACACATTATACTCGTATAGCAATAAAACAACAAAATTTCAATTAAAACGATTTATTAGGTTAAAAGGAGGTGGTTATATGGGCCACAGTTAATATTGGGTCATGATACTCATTTAATATTATTAATTACGGAGTCAACTAGGGCTGGTATTTTGTATTTTATGATTATCGCCTGTCGACTCGGCGCATTTACAATATTAGTTTGACAAATAATTTATTACGTATAGCCAAGGGCATTTAGTGACAAGCTGATGATATAAATATTGGCACACAACAAGAAATAAAATTGAAAAATTGTCAATGGCTAGCGGATGTGACAAATTTATGAAAAATATTATCAGCGGAGGCGGAAAATTGATTTGATTTCCAGTGTTGCGCCGTATTTTCTACACCGCGTACGTAGTTAATTAATATTCTACATGTGTAGACAATGTATGTAGAGAATTAAACAATGGTTTCGATAATGTAGGAAATTATTGTTTCTCTCAGCATTATACAGTGTTGTGCGTCTACGCGTAATTCGGAATTATCGACGTGTTGGTATCAAATAGTGTAAACAATTCATTTTTGCGTAGACAATGTCGATAATTCGTAGAGTATGTAGAATATTCGTAGACAATGTAGATTATTGTTTTTTTGTTGTTTCTCCATTTTTTCAGTACGGAGTTGCCAACCCACAGTGTTCCAATTGCAAATTTCGAATAACCTTCCCTAATTTTTACAAATCAAATAAGTGAGATTAGATCAGAAAAACCCGATCAAATTTAGTTTGCCCGGCGCTGGAATGACTTTATAAAAACCAAAATGACTCAATAAAAAATAAACCAATTTTTACTCGGTTTTTTCAAAAAAAGATTTTGTTAACTATAAAATTATTCTGAAATTATTTCAAAACAGGATTGAAAATTACTGGTTTTTTCATTTAGACTTTTCACGGTAGGTTCAATCATGCCCGATTCTTCATCTCTTTCATCAACATTACTTTCTTGACTTTATGAAAGTAAATTATAAAACACCGACCAAATGAAATAGGGACGATAGGGACAGGATGCAAAAGTGAAATTTCATAACCGATTACGATCGGGGATGAAATGTAACTTATCTATAACCCCCTGTCGGGGTGCAAATCTCATGGGCCGACCCATCTTCCATGTCAGTATAGGCTGGCATCGAGCTTGCAATGTGCAGATGGTCTTAAATCGGCCCTATAGCCATACGTCTTCGATTTGGCAGGTGATGCGTAAAGTAAGACGGAAAAAATAGACCGCGAAAGAGCAGGGAGTGCCTGATCATACAAAAGATGTCTCAGGATCATACAAAATTACATATATGCCTGTCACATAAAAATCTCTTTTTGAAATATACAGCCATTTATTTATTTATTTAAAGAAATCTGTTTTGTAATTAACCTGTATGATTTCAGATTTTTTACAATAGTTAAAACAGTAATTTCAAACAAAAAACTTAAAAAAAGAAAATAGAAAATATAAACCAAATTTTAGTTTGACAAATAAAAATTTAAAAAATAGTTCTTCAATATATTTTTAAAGTTGTTCTTTGATAAATTAAAATCAAATAGGTCGTCAATTAAGTTGAACGATTTAGTCATCCTATTAATGGGGTTGTTTTCTCCATAGTTAGTAGAATGGTGTTCAAGTGCTAAAAATTCATGGTTTCGAAATGTTCTGCATGGCACGTGAATTGATATGTTTTCCAAGATGTAAGCTGAATCAACGTGACCAAGCAAAACGTTACCAATAAAAGCCGCGCCCAAGAGAAGTCGTCTATTTTCAAGCGTACATATTTTGTATTCCGTGCATCTTGTTGGGTATGGAGGTAAGCGAGCCACATTTTCATGGAATGGTAAGTTGTGGTCGTAATCCCAGTCACTTTTCTTTAACAAAAAAATCAGGAACTTCTTTTGAATGCTTTCAATTCTTTTTATGTGCACAGCATAGTATGGATTCCAGACCGTTACAGCGTATTCCAGTTGAGATCGAACATAAGCGAAATATAGTGAACATAAGGTTTGAATATCCTTAAATTCACCTGTCCATCTTTTAACAAATCCGAACATGGCATTCGCTTTCGCAATACAATTTTCAATATGCCTATTGAAACTGGCGTTTTCGACAAATGTAACACCTAAGTCTATAATCTCATTAACTCTTTGCAGTACTTCGTTGTTGACTTTGTATGAAGTAATAACCGGATTTCTTTTACGATGAAAAGACATGATTTTGCATTTCTTAGTATTTAAGTATAGTGAGTTTCGATCACACCACTCACTTAATCTATCCTAAATATTGGAGGAATTTTTACGTAAAGCTTCCCAGATAGTGTGTAATACAGGAAAAAAATGTGGAGGCTTATAGTTTACAATCAATTTCAATGAACCAGTAAGAGGTCACTTGATGATTAGCACAGTTGTAAATTATGAAGTAATAGCATCAACATTGGCTTTCAAATAAATTCGTGTAGCATAATAAATCGAATGCTCCTTGCGCACGCTATCCCAACTTTCAACGTGTTTCTTCTACTGACTCTCATCGATATTTTTATTTTCATACTCAATACATATGTCGCATCAAACCTTCTTAGAAGTGAAAAGGCTCAGATTTTTTATTATGAACAATTCTGCAAAACCTTAATTCAAAGACATTGCACATTTCTTTATAAGCCACGCAATGTTGATCAAGGTTCAATTTGTTCGTCATTTCTGACATAATGGGAAAGTTTATTTGGCAAATTGTACAAAAATTTGATCCAAAACTCTTTTTTTCCAGGAAAAATTTGACATGAGAGTTCCTATATTTGCGTTTTTGATTTTTTCCCGAATTTGGGATCATTCATTTCGCATGCACTTTCCTTAGCCCAAGGGGCCCTTTCCCCTGTAAATCGACCTAGGCCAATAGTTTTGAGAAACATATCCGACGTCCTTTTACCAAATCCTGACCATTCATTAAGCAATCCAACAGTTGAGAACACGTTGATTAAAATCGTAACCAACTTATGAAAATGCATAACACTATGAAATTTTCAAATCGAATTGGTGATGATTTCACTAATCATGATAAGGGATCTGAAAGCGCCCATTGTCTAAGCAGATTGTACAATCTAAATCTAAATAACAAACTCTAGCGCCGTATATTTCATGCGCATATATTTCATGCAGTAACTTTTTTCTCCTATCAGAGAGATTTACCTCTTTACCACTTTTAGATGCAACATTGGCACAAAACGTTGGTCAATGAGCAAATTTTATGATTTTTTTCTGAATGGAACCATTTCAAGAAAGAGTGCTTCATTCATCATGGATGATATGATAATTGTTTTATATGATAATTGTTTTTGCTTTCTTGAAAAATTTAAATCTTTGGGTTGTATCGCTGCTCTTTGTCACACTCATTCACATTAATTTGCCGCTATTTGTCGTATTAATTATGTTCGAAAAAAGTAATGATCTAAAAATCCAATTGGTAAACCCACTACATCAAATGCGGCTTATCAAGAAATCCCAAAGAGTGTTTTGAACCCACAAATATCACGGCACGATAAATTTGGGACGTTTTCGACACCGTATAAGTCTAGTATTTCGGAAATCCCAAGTTACAGTGCATCAAAGAAAAAACTAGAATAAGGTAACGTCCGATATGTTTGTTAAACATGGCAAGTGAATATCCCAAGACTTAACAAATTTACTCCTCCGAGATTTTATATCAATGTTCCAAAATATGGCTATGTTGAATTGCTTTCCTGTCGCAGAACTCCATAGAGTTATATTTAATTATTCAGAAGATCCAGCCCAAACAAACGTGGCTTTTGATATTTTTACGGAACTTTCCTTCTGCTAACTGGCCATCGATAAAATAGGCATTCATTTCTCGTTTCTCAGATCGTGGTGGGGATGAATTAACGAACTATCGACTGCAAGTACCCTGCAGCGACGAGCAACTGTTAAGAATCGTGAAAATTAATCTTAATCCGGCTATATTAAAACTCATATTCTTTGATTTCCATTTCCAAAGAAGAAAGAAAACTTAAAAAGACACTGCAAGGCCCGGAAATATTATGGACGCAGGCAGGATATGATCCAAGGAAATTTGAAAAAATCAACAAGCGTCATTATCCGCGTTATCCGTCGTAGCCTTGCAACGAATGTCGATATCCAAGCCATTAGTAATTCTGGTATGTTGAAACTGCCGAGATATAGGACATTTGTTTAAGGATTGTGATCGTGTGGTAGATAGACTATTTTGGTTTGGCTGCGGCAAAGAACGAGTTATAAAAACCGCCAGTCTTAAGTGTAAAGGAAGAAGCAAATAATTACGCCGCACTCGGAAAAGGCCAATGCGCCCGTAGTAATAAAAAGAAGCGATATTCGCCAATAAATCCTACCTGCCCTAATATAAGCTCATATTACATCCCAAAAACACATTCACATCCAAGGCACTCAATCGATCACTCCATCGATCAAATAAGCGGGATCCATAAAACTATTCGCATACATATCGAACTACCCAGTATTGGAACATTAAACGTCATATCCAATAGGAATTTTCAGCAGTTTTCCTACCTGAAACAGAAAATGAAGATAACGATCCTAGACCTCACCATCAAAATAATGCTACATTTGGTCAGAGGACCCATCGATAGTGGATATGTGTGTTAGGTCGTAATGCAGAAAAGTTACTCAGAGACCGGAGCCAAGTTATAAAAAACGAATTCTATAGTGCGCACGACAGCCGGTACGGTACACCTAATCAAATAAAAGTTTCATAAACACACCTGTAACTTTAAGCAACAAGACAGTTATGATTAGATTTTATATCGTTCCTTTATTGCGGGCCAATTTGTATTTAGGAATTAATTTTTAGAAAGCCTTTGGCCATTTCTCTGTGTTCTCCTGAAAATATCGCACATAGTGATTTAGATTTATCTAAACATAATCTGACAGATTTCCAACAATTAAAAGAAGTAACAAAATCGTTCTCGACTTTTGCACAACAAGGACTAGGAAGGACCCATTTATTTATACATAAAATTGACACTATCCCGTTTCGCCAGCGGTACATCCGTTTTGGATCAGATTATAGAGGATATGTTAAAAAAGGTGTCTGAAGCTGGGGGTAGTTTTGGTGAAGAAACCAAATGGCCAACCATGCCTTTGTATATCGACTCTAGGAAATTAAACCAGGTTATGAAAAAGGAGCCGTACCCTACACCCAACATTGGTGATTCAAAATCTATATCGAGCATCGATTCAAAAGATGCTTATTGCCAAGTTCTTTTATCGGAGCATTCTAAAGAGAAAACAGTTTTTTCTATACCGGGGAGGCAATATTGTATCAATTAATAGTACTGCTGTTCGGCATTTGTAACGCCGCTGCTTCTGTGTGCCGTTTTATGGATATGTTATTCCTCATCAGCAACACCAGAAAATATTTATATACTTGGACGTATTTACTGGTGGTATAGCCGACATTTAACGAACACTTGAAGCTTCTTGAAGATATGTAGTAATTATTAGGAAGATAATTGATTCTACAAGCTTTGACAAATACGACATATAATACGCGACATACAATCGTGCGACATACAATTATCCGAAATTAATTAATCGACATAAAAATCAACTTACATAAATCAACCGCGCACGAGCGCATATAAAATATACCGTACGAAAATACTGGCATTGTCGACTAAACTGTAGACAACATAAAAATAAAAACAAAAAAAAGAATGTAAAATATAAAGAACTCGACACTTCTTTTTTTTCCGCAACATTATTATTCATTTGTTTTCGGTTGTTTGGTTATGACGTGCATTTTTAAATATTAGCGCGGTATTCTTGCCACCCATATAATTTTGTAATAATAAAATAAAAAACTTAAATATAAAACGGTGCATGCAATTCATGCACCTCCAAAATAACGCATGTGTGTGTGTTAATTTTAAGTGACAAAAGGCGAACAACATCTACAGATAGTCGCTCGGATAGATTTTTAGGAATGGCTGGGTGGTACCGTAGGTTTGTGCCATATATTTTAGAAAAAACCGCACCCATTACGACGTTGTTTCGGAATAATGTAAAATTCTAGTGGACCGAAGATTGTGATAAAGCCTTTTTTCGAAACTTTTTCTTATTATAGGTGCGATTCTAGTATCGAAGAGTTACGCCGTGTGCTATATTAGGAGATTGAGAATGTGCAGAGACCCATTGTTTTTCTGTCCTACAAACTAAAGATGGCGAAAACAAATATAAAATTTCGGAAGTAGAGTGCTTAGTGGTTCTAAAATCAATAAGCAAGTTTACACTTTATATAGAAGGCCTCATGTTTAAAGTCATAACTGATCATGCGGCCTTATGACGGTTGATGGTGCAAAAAGATTTAATTGACAGACTTGATTAAGAATATTAAACCAGAAAATTTACTTACGAGTAGAGGCAATCCGGATTGGAAGTTGTTGGGAAAGGAACATGATGTATCACATGCCGCCCACGTTGGAATAAAAGAAACGTTGGATTGTTTATGCGGTTATTACTATTGGCCCAAAATTTGCAACGAAGTGTACCAGTTCGTAAATTCGTGTGATTTCTGCAAATACGCTGTCTAGACCGTTAATTCGATAGCCAGGTTCCTATTTTCCAGAATCCTTGACGAAGGATTATACCAAGTGGATTACACAATCGATAGAAACGAAGTTTCAGGAAATATTACAGGATTGAGTTAAACTCACGGGATTAAAGTTACGAGGGCTATTATTGTACGATAGTTTTGCGAATGATATGCAAATTATGCGAGATGCTGATTAAAAAGGTGTACGCTAATTTACCGGGAAACATGAGAGATACGAAATTTGAACTCATTTCACATCCAGTGCTCGAAAATTTATGGTTAGCCAAATACTCTCGGAATAATACTAACTACTGATAATTTGATATGCGTTATTGATCTTGCATTTGTAAAACTAAATAATTTAATTTCACAAACGGGAATACGATCACTTATGCAGAGCCATATTTCGGCAAGTTGCAAGATATCGATCATCTAAAGCTTTTTCCACAAATAAGCTGTTAGTATTCCAATTCCAAAACTTTATAGTTTTAATCTACAAGAATTTTAGTTTTGGCATATGAGAAGAAAAACTGTTTTACCGAAAATTATTAGTGATTACCAGCTCAGAGCCATTAATCGGCAAGTTGCAACATCCTGATCGTCTCGAATTATTTGCAATAAGCAGTCATATGCCAATTCTGATTATGAATTATTCATATACTATTTTATCTATAGACGAAGGCAAGGTCTTCCCACATTTCATTTTATTGCTATGAGTAACTTCATAAAATTGTTACACGTTCTCGTCGAGAAATGGTAATGAAAATCCCAAACTATCCGACTCATCGGAAACCGCAAAACAATAATATTCCGGTGGCATTGTACAGCACAGCGCACATGTGTGTGACTAATTGTTAATTATAATCTCTATCAATAAAATTATTAATTAAACTTAACGATTTTAATACCCCAAAGTACATTATTTACTATACATAAATGTAAGACTAGTGCAGTGATCTTCGAAAATTAATGAGTTCCTATAACTAATTTATTTAAAAATATATTCCGGCATTCACCTCTACCGATTTACTTCATTAATTTTAATAAAAAGTGATCGGTTATTAATCTATATGTAGTCGACTTAATAACTACTGTGTTGAATTATTATTAAATTAATCGGCTCAGCTTTTTTGATCGATTGTATTAATGTATTGTATTTTATTTTTTGGAAAACACTATTTATCAATCAGCTGTAGATATTTTTTTCAATTCGGTCAACGATCGTTTAATTTTATTACATATGATTCCGTAATCATTTTTCATCAAATGGTATTTAAAAATTATATGTAGAAAATAATGTTAGGGCGGTTTAGCCAACAGAATTAAGCGTGATCTGTAATAAAGCGCAATTTTTAAAAAATATTTCTATTAGAAAACCAACATAATTTTATGAATGACAAATTATTCAGAATTTTCCGGAAAAATGCTTCGAAACATAAAGTTTGATAATTAACTTAGATATTAGATTTACAGGACATTTTAGGCAATTTCTTAAAGCTTGCTACTCATTCAAATATTGTAAATTATTGAAGAATTTCAAAGTTGGCTGCTACCTAGTGGCCATTTTCTAAACTTGTGTTTATTATAATCCTCCAAGATAGCTGCCTTTTGAAAGTATCCCTGATAAAATAAATTTTTTAACTTTTTTGTTTTTTAGAAAACACTTTTATGAAACAACATTAGAAGTACACTAAACCACTGGGGTCCACCATGGATATATCGAATCAGTATTGCAAAGGTCATTCAGATTGGAAAATATATTGTGGAGCAACGAGACAAAAATAAATCTTTTTAGCTCTGATGGCAAACAATATACCGGAAGGCCAAAAACAAATAAAGAATTTTGCCCAAATATACAAAAAATAAAAACGGTGAAGCAAGGTGGAGGTAACATTAAATTATGGGGTTGCTTTGCATATTATGGTGTTGGGCCTGGGTGGGTGCATATGCAGGATGAAGACCCGAAACACACCTCACGAAAAACGAAACAGTTTTGTGTGGATAAAAAATCAAAATTTGCATTATGCTCTTCCAGAAGCTGCACGGTACTCTGCAAGCGCTTCCGTTATATCTGAAGTATATTCGAACACTATTTGCTAAACCGACTCTGTTAGATAGCACTCAATTACCAATCTGATTATCCCTAATTATTCTTTAAAGTTCTAGAAGCGATAAGAGCAATACAATGGTCGCCTTCAGGTCCGCCAACAGTTGCGAATGGTTAGTGAAATCATCGCCAATTTGATTTGAAATTGTCAAATAACACAAAATTATCATAACGTCCACCGTGATTTTACTAAACATGTTGCCAACTGTTGGGTGACCTGAACGCGCTCAATCTCTATGATCTGCGTCAGAAAAGTTGACGAAGCATTTTTTTTTCATATTTTTTTTAAATATTTTTCGCCTATCAAAACATATAGGTAACCCCAAATTTTGGGATGAAATTAAAACTTTTTTTTACCAGGTCAAACAGCAATGCATCGCCATGATATCACTGCACGTGCCTTCAAACAAAAATTCAAATCGTTGATGAACTTGATAACTCATCACTCACTCTGTATTCGGCGATACACGTTGCTGGCTGTATTCTGTTGAATAACAAAAACGAGGTTTGCCACATGCACACATTTTGATTTGGTTGGTCGACAAAGTGCAGCCAGAAGAAATTGATAAAACTATTTCAGCAGAAATTTAGAATCAGAATATCGAGCCATGAGCCATGCGGTGTTCTAAGCATAACGGCGCCGTGCATGGACAAAGGAAAATCTACGAAACGGTTCTCAAAAGAGTGTGTTAACGATACTAGCACTAAACGATGGAACTGTTGACATTGATAACCGCTAAGTGGTTCCATATTCATCATTGATGTGCAAAATAGGCCGATTATACACAGTCCATGCAAAGAAACGCGAAAGCTTCTTCTTGCGTTTGTTGATGGTTTACGTTCCTGGACCGATGTTCTTCTAATGCTTGCGAACAGTCAATGTTGTTTTGTACGACACGTACAACGATTCTTGTCGCGAAATGCATTTGCTGGAAGATGACAACCTCTGGTATCCCACAGTACTGGGTGGTGCAGGTACTGAGTTTCTTTCTTCATCAAATTCGCCAATTATTCGCCATATTGTTGCGAAGACGCTGCCGTCGCAAGCTTTTGTTCTCTGAGACAAATACAAAGATTGAATGGGCAACGACATTCTACATCGAATTCGGACTGCTGATCAAGACTCTATTGCATTCTCATTTCGAATATGTCACTCATTCATTTCGGTATGCCATCGCCTAACCGCCCAGCAACCAACATCATTAACAGCGATGGGAACATATTCGATCGAATTAATTTGTAAATTGCAACGCAACAAGCCGGGTGATTTTTGTTGGACGCACCAGGCGGCACTGGCAAGACATTCCTCATGTCACTGATACGCGCATTCTATTACAAAATACTCAATTCCCTTAGACGTATCACTTCATGCGACGTGACTATGGATCTTCCTGGTTACTAGATTTTAAAATCAAAATTTACTAAATAGTTTTGTGCAAAACTCTCAATGAAAATTTTTTAAATCTTAGTTGGCTGCATTAGTTTGGATTATTTTTGATTTATTTGTCACGTCAAAATTCCAAATGATAGAAATTGTCATTTGGAGTGACAGCAGTCGATAGGAAATATTTATAAAGCAGCATACTAAGATTTAAAGAACAGCCAGAACGAGTTTTATGAACAATTATTTTGCAAGTTTTGATTTAATGATCTAGTAACCGAGAAGATGAGTAGTCACATCACTTGAAGTGATGCGACTAGGGGAATAGGGGTGAAAATCATATTGCGTTGGCAATTGCTTCATCAGGCGGTGCAGCGGTTTGGCTTGATGGTGGACGGACTACAGATTCAGCACTCAAATTGCCCTTGAACTTTCACACAAATTCAGACGTAATGTGCATCATAAAAAAGCATTCCGAGATCTCAACGATAATACCAGACTTTTCGGGGGAGCTTCGAAAAATTCGATTGCATGAAAACACATACACAATTCATCAAATTGCTAGACAATTTTTGCAACATGGTACCCATCTAACGTAGTTACAGTTAATTACATTAATCATGCGTGGCTACAACAACGAGCTATTTTGGCCGCAAAAAATGTCGATGTTAACGGTATTAATTAATAGTCATTACCTGGCAGTGAGATGTTGTTCAAATCGATCGACACTGTTATCGATTCTGACGCAGCAGTCAACTATATCCTGTTGAATTCTGGAATTCACTGGATTCACCGGGAACCACCACATTACTTGCGATTAAAAATTGGTTCATAATTTTGCTTCAGAATTTAAATGCACGAAAGCTATGCAATGGTAAAGAGTGTGTAACGAAATTTAACGCTTTCAAAATCTCGGTTTTTTTCTAAATCTCGGTTTTCAAAATCCTGGTTTTGTATAAAAAAACCGCGATTTTTAGGAAATCCCGGTTTGAATTTTTAAAATTTGGCATGTGGGAAAATGGGACTCTTAAATGATTTTTTGACAAAATTCAAAAATAAGTTTGCGTTAAAGTTCTAGAAAATGGATAATAGAGATGGAATTTGGATGGAGGGCTAAGTGCCCGTGAGAGTTATCGAAGCCGTCAGCCTCTACAATTATTACATTTCAAAATGTTGCATTAACAAAATATTGCTTCTTTTATGAATTTTGCAACTACAAAATGTTGCAAGTACCAAATCTTACAATTAAAAAACTTTATTAATTATTTTGTGCAATTAGAACTAGAAGAAAGGAAAATCGGGATTTCGAAAACCGGGATTTTGAAAACCGATGTTTCGTAGTACTCCCATGGTACACGATTGGTCATAAAACAAATCATGGGCATAATGTTCTTAAAGCTACCATTTTGAACGGGAAGTTCCTTTTCATTCGGAAGCCTGCAATTTCCAATTCGGTTGGCATTCGAAATTACTATTAATAAGTCACAATGCCAAACAATGTCCATTTGTGGGTTGGATCTAGAAAATCTGTGGGCAACAGTAAATCACACAATAACGAAATGAAAAGATGTCAAGCTCAAGTATATAGTTAAATTCTAATATCGAAGAACGTTTACTGAACTCGCTAGCAATAAATATAGATAATTCTTCAATTACCTTTGAGCAGTCCAGTCTCATATTTGCGCTTAAATTTTTGTGTAATTCAGGTGCTCAACACCTTATAAAGCGCGATGGACCGTGTTTTGGTACTCATTTAACTGAGAATCGCTTTTCATTCGCTTAATAGTTTTCGTGGAATTACTGGCGGCTTTAACCAGCCCTCGTATTTGTCGGCAAGTCATCTTTTTTTTTGGTCCTTCGGTTTTCTCCCCCGAAAGTAGTAAGAATTTTGATATACTTGCAACCGCGTTACATGATGGCGGCCTGGTTGAAAACGGTGAGACCTCATGTCGCACGTGGTATGGAGGAGTGACACAACTGAAAAAACGATCTTTTTGAGTTAATTCACTAGAAAGATGCGGAATCTTAGATTTCATATCCCACTATAAAATATTTTTGTTTTTCCTTCACCGAAAATGATAAGCGCAAAGTGTCGTTTCTTCGTTTTATGATTTTGGAATTTAATAACGTAATTAATTAGTATTTTGTGTTTTGGGTCCCTGTAAAGATTCAAGTTTTGGGTTGTGTTACTTTTTCATATTATGTGCATTATGTATGCCATGCCGTAAATGGCAAAGGAAAAATGGTTTTTAATTTTTATTTTCATTTATAACAACAAGTAAATCTTTGATGTACCTCGGGCTTCTAATGTTGACTGATTTTTTAAGATTGCTTACTGCTGGCGCTATTTTCTATGATAGAAATTATCTGGCTCAACAACATTTCTCGAAACAGCTTGGCAATTGCATGTGAACGTCAGGCACGAATATCGATTGATTTGAGTTCTAAATCCTATTCAACAATTTGCATATGCACTAATTATGTAAGAAGCTTCCGCGTGGTTTTACCTTCCGTTCGTGTCACCACCTCACGTAAACCTTGATTTTTTTTTGATTGACTGACATGTGTGGAATTGTCTCAGTAATCTGTTTTTAGACAGTATACTGCGGAAAATGCATAAATCAATTTTTGGGTAAGAATTAAGCTGGATTGGAATTCTAGCAAACTTTAGTTTTGGGAAGCTAGATTTGACTGGGCCATCTCTTAGCGGGTTAAGGCCAAGTTTGTTTCAACTATGGTGAACGGAGAAACTGGATAGTTCCTTGGCCGATTGTTTTCGGATTTGTTTTGTAGAAAAATTCAGAACTTCATCCGGGATTTATGTTGGAGTCTCGATTTAGCTCAGCATACCAGATTCGAACATGATTGGTTGAGGAAGTGCCTAGCACGGCCGAACTCCAGAACTTTTTTAAATCCTCACCCAATTCTGAATACCTGCAGCCCTATTCCTGAATACGATACGTAAACGAAAGTATAAGATTCCTATTCAATTTTAAACAAGAATCGTACGAATCTGATTCAATTCAAATATGAATTTTGCATTTTCGTTTTCGTATCGTATTCAAGAATAGAGGGACTGATTTGACAATATATATTTTTGAGATATGGTTCCCAAGTTCTATTCAGAATGATCGAATTGTAGAACTTCATCAAAAAGACACATTAAAATCCCAATATAAGCTGACCTTTCTTATTAGAATCCTAGCCCAGCTCTTCAAAATGAATTTTAAAGTTGTTGGTTAGAAGATGACCTGGTTTCATTCATTATATCGGAATATCAAAATTTCGTCAAAATCAGCTTTGCACATCGAACTTAACTTCCATTGAGCATAATGTTAGAGTGCCAATCCAATTCTGCAAACCATATTTGACAGTAATTGGTTGTAGAATGGTAAAGCTCCATTGAGCATGGCATAATATGTTGTGTGCAGTATAATTTACTTGGTAATTAATCGAATATTCTTTGGCGATCAAAATTAATAAAACATGGTTCACCAGCCAAACCGATTAACTCCATTTTTTTTTTTTTAAATTTTAATATCAACACACTTGATTGGCTCGACTCCTAACTGTATATATTCAAAACAAATTGCGGTACCATTAAGTGTTAACAACACTAGATGACAAAATTAAAAGGAACTAAAGTTACAATTTACAAGGAATTAAAAAAAAAACAATTTTGTATTTTCTCATTTTTCTCAACTTCTTGTTTTATGAAGTTAATCGTTTTGGCAAATGAAGCATCTAATTGTTGATTGTGTAGATTAGAATTGTGCTGTCATTGTTACTAACTACTTACTTTATCTAGGTTTCTGTAACCTGGCTGATTCAGCTAATCAATTTTGTTTAGGAACCTGGAAAGCATTAATTTAGAATTAAATTTTAGGAAATTTCCAGATGTAGGTAAAATAATAAAATTTTTCCCTCAGCTTGCTGATTTAGAGAAGCAATTGTTGAAGACCAATACCATTATTATCCATTAAATCTTTTAAGCTTTCATCCTTCTTCTAGTAGATTAGAATTGTGTTGTGCCGTACAATCGCTACGTGTCTGAAACCGTTATTTTGTCCGCAATATTTACTTAGAATAATTTAATTTGAATTAGCCGACTCAATTTTGCAGTATGGTTTATCATGTTGAGGTAGTGTGTGTAATAATGCTACGCTAGATTTTATATATACGTGTGACAAAAACAGTAAACCAGACGTATGTGCTTCAAACCATCATTTTCGCCATCGTGGCCATTATTTCGAAATCTCATCATGCTGCCCCTACGCCATATAAACGTTTTCAAGGACTTAAAATATTTTATGTCAAAAGTATGAATAATTTTGTGACTCATGCATGTTATAATCTTAGATCGTATCATACCTTTTTGAAGCATATTCCAAAGTTTAGATTAGATCTACGGAAAAACTTTTTTAATATCGTTGCACTAATAATTTTTAACAATTTACCGTTGGACATTCGAAGGTGTAGCAACTTTTCTAGTTTTTCAAAAAACCTTAAAGAATGCATTGATCAAACTAAAAAATCGACCATCTTTTTCAACTTTTAGTTTAAATTTTTTTTTATTATTTCAAAATGATAATAAGAAACTTGTTTTTTTTATTTCTTAAACTTTTAACTTTAAGAAAAAAAATTATCTAAATGTACAATGTTAGGAGGCTTTAATATATTCATTATAGTAAATTAAGAATATGTATGTATTTATAATTATTTGTGCAATTATTCTATTAATTTTAATTGTAAATTAAATTATTTTTAATTTTTAAGCTAAGTTAAATATTTTATTGTAATTTAGAATCAGGGGACCACCCACGTGATCTATCTGATCCAATGGTTCACTTATCTTACCATCTAAATTTTCTTAGTTTTAATAATGTTGTACTAGTATTTTATTTATAATAAAACAAATTAAAGTTGGTAATGAATTAAAAAAACAAAAATCACATGATTTTTGCCTTTTGCCGATAAGTATTTTTCACATAGCATTATGTTCACTTTGCTATTTCACAGACTGAATAAAACTAAAATATTTATTCATTTAATAGGCTTAGCAAGTAAAATATAATCAAAGGCTACTGTGCTTATTTTGTTATCAAACTTTTTTCTCAAAATAATTGAATCCTGAAACGGGTTTTTCCATGACGAATCACATACTTTTGTTTATTTTATGGCATTAGTTTATTTAAATTTTCTAAATTAGTTATTTAAAAACGGAAAAATCAGTGCTTATGTAGTTATGAATCGCACTATATATACATTCAAGTGTTGCTATATAAAGTGTTTTTATTAACTCAAATTTAAGCAGTTCAATATATATCACTCAAATAAATCTTAAAATAAACATTTTTTCTCGATCAGAGCTCTTGATGGGAGGGATACCATAAATTATATTTGACTATATCTATGTGCTCGTAATTTTCAATTTGCATATTTATACTGCTCACGCAGCACGCTATACCTGCTGAAAAAAGCTACGCATATAACAAGTTGATCGTTGATTTATTTAAAAAATTAATTTGAACAAATAATTTCTGTTTTTTTTAAATCCTATTAATTTATTTACCTTTCCAGATTAACATTACATAATCAATTTCTTATCGTTCTATATAGAAGAAATAATTTTAACTTCCGTGACATTGGCAACGAAAACGTTAATTAATTTTTTTTTTATATAAATTTCAAACGCTGCTGCAATATAACGACCATATCATTTCCAATTAAATTAATTCCTACTAGATTCTTATGATTATTCTATTATTAACTGCGAGAGAGATGAAAAATGTCTTAAAGATTTTGTTTTTTTTATGTATAAATTTTTGTTTAACAAATAAAATAATAATAATAATCCAGAGATAAGTGTTGATTTGTGGTAATTGAGAACAAAAAAAAACGTTAAAGTTAAAATATCAGAAATAGTTTTTTTTTTACATGATCTTATTATCATTATTACTATTATTATTATTATTATTATTATTATTATTTTGATTGTTTGTTTTTAAAGAAGTTATTATTTTCATTTCATTCATGATTTTACTTTACCACTTTACGAAATTGAAATTGAAGGGAAAATTCGTTTTTCTTACTGTATAAGTACGGTTACACGTACACATCAATCTACTTTGTGTTTTATGTTTGATTATTACACTATAATGACTATAATGATCTTCAATCGTCATGAATATTTATAAATCTACCACCAAAACCAATGGATATATTCTTGATGATGATGATGATGATGAAGATGATGAAAAATTATTATGATTTCCATGTTATTGTTTTTGTTGCGTTATATACATATTTTATATTTTATAATTTTGTTTTTGTGAGACTGAGGATGGAAAACAACGAGAGTTCGTGAAATATTTTTCTTAATATTGATATTTCATTTTGATGAGATCATGATGTGTTTTGGATTCAAGGTTGTAGAGTAGTTAGTTAGTTGAACCTGTGTGTATTGTACTCGTATACTCTGTGATTGAATTACATTGTTTTTATAATATTGTATATCTATATAACTATTTATATTTTTTTAATTCACAAAATATGATTAAATATATAATAATAGTATTCATAATACGAGTACATGATACGACGCATATAGAAATGGTTTAAGGCTTGTATAACCGTGGTGTATATCACCACTTACCCTCTGGTGTATAAAATATATTTTAATCACAAATACCCTCACACAAGTTTGTGTCTTCGTTAATCATGGGAAAATTAAAATGAATATTTATTGACAGTTAGCGTAGGATAGGAAAACAGTTTACTATACGGTATAAACTGTACATTAAAATAATATGCACACAGGAAGCTAATAATTGCGGCAATTTAATTGCAACGTATTTATAGGGATTTCGATTTGAATCACTGCGATTATAAGCGAAAGGCTTGTCCCCAGAATGAAACCAAATTCGCGCTAGATATACAAAGGTACATTTGGTGCTATGCCGTACCATCGTGAAAAAGATTACAAAGTTGTGAAAATACAGGAATATTTGAACGTGAGGCTGTGGTGAAAGAAATGTTAGACCCGGATAATTATGAGTTCAAAGAGGTAATAGAGGAGAAATTAGCTGATAAACACGTGGTGGTGGAAAAAGATCGCAGGCCAACTGGAACTTTCTTATAACTCAACAAATTAAACAAAGGAAACAAGCTTTGACGCGAGAAAATAAACAATAAATTAAAGAAATCAAAATACAGCACGTTTCCTAACTATATAACCAATTTTTTTAAATAACTGATTAAAAAAATTAGACAATTTTAATGCCAAACATTAACTAAGTCGTCCACATACGGATTTATGAAACAAAAACCGATACTTACTTCAATTAATTATCGAAAAAATAAAATTTTCAAAATTCCATTGATTCCTAAATAAAGGGTGTCCCAAAATTTACGCAAGATTTGAATTAAATTGAAAATTAATTAATTTAGTCTTTGCAACCAAAAAAAAAGAAAAAGGTATATTTCAAAAATAATAAAAGTTTGAATTCTGATCTCTGCTGTGTTTGAATACTCTAAGAGAACTAATATGTGATTGTCGAAAAACAAATGCGTTCACAACGTATCACTGTTTGGTGTACATTTTGGGCTGGAGGCGACATTCAACGCTGCATCAACGAAATTCAGCCACATTTATGCAAAATGAATGGCAATGGAAAATTTCGACAGAAGAGTGCGTATATGTGCCGGCAAAGCCGTGTAGGTCATTTCCATACATAACCCTATCCTATGTACACTTTTTATATATCCATAGTAGCCTTTTGATTATTTGACTCGCTCAGGCTTATGCATTTTAAAATTGTTTAGAATTAATTAATCTTCCGGGTAAATAAGTGATGTAGAAAAGCAATGCTATGTGAAAAGTAGCGGTCAGAGATGAGAAAAGACAAAATCAGAGTTCTTTTCGGACAAGGCTTTCTTTTGGATAAATCGGCAGAAGGTTAAATCAACACCTAAACCGTTGTTAAATTTTTAAACGATCCAATTAATTATAGCACCAACAAGTCCACACGAAACTGGCGGGTTGTATTAAGATCTCGAGTTGCCACCTGAAACACAGCAAATTGATTAAAAGCCGTGCGTCTTCACTTTGTTAGGGCAAACATGAGTCATGACTGGTTAAAATTAATCGAAAAACATCTCAGAGAAAAGGGTAAAAGTACTTTTCAAGCGGAATTTTGTTGGTGGCAGTCTAATATTATTTTTGGCTTTATCTTCAGCGGGCATCATTTTCTACCTTTGTTTTGTGCATAAACCAAGAAGAAAGCTAGATTTTCCTTTGGGGACTACTAGCATTCTAGGTGCCTGGGAGAAAATATCACTAGAAACCATCAATTCATTGGTTAGAAGTTTGCCTAACAGGATTTTGGCAATAGCAGAAAGCAAAGGAGGACCAACGGCATATTAATTTTTTTATTGTTTTATTGATTTTTGTAGTTTTTAATGAAAAGTGAGAGTTTAAAAGAAGATAAAAATTTAAAAACAAATTGTTTTTCACCAAAAAGCAATAGAATCTTACAACGGTTTATTTATGTTTTGCTTAATTTTGTACTTATTTAATTTTTGGCATTAAGTTTTATTAAATTCAGGTTTGTGGAATCGAGTGTTGGGAGGAGACAGCAGATAAGAAGAATCAACCAGGCCAGCTCGAAAAAATGAACAATTCAACTGGGATATTACCACAGTTCAAGAAAAGGTTGACAAACTGCTCAGGATTTTCAATCATTAACCATATGCAGAATCCAAGTCCCTAATGAACCAGTTGTTGGTCAGCGGATGAACGACAGAGAACTTTAGTATAGTAATAATGCTATTGATAATGTCAGACGTGCTGAAGTAATGGAGACAATTAAATACGGGTTACTCCCATCGGATTATGTCGGTAAATATTACTTAAGAAGCAAGCAGCAATGCTCTCGTATGGTGTCGAACAGCGATTGTGGGATCTACGTGTGGACGGGTTAGTGAGTCGTGGTCTATTTAGAATCTAATGATTCCATTGTCTAGGGCATTAAAAATTATCTAGAGGAGATCCGGGAAAGAAGAGTTGTGGGCCGTATAGGCATTGCAACGGCCCGTGCACAGAAGAAAGATGTGTACAGAAGTTGCAAACAGGTATTGTACAGGAATCCTGCACAATCATTACGTGACTGAACTGCGAGCAATGATAAAATGGATTGTCATTGAGAATGAAGCAAAAATGGAATGAACCATAGAAGGTGCCTGTAAGGTTGAATGGCGTCAGGAGGAGATAATAAAAGAAAAATTGTTTTTGTTGGAGCTGTACGAACTAAACTGAAGAGGCAGCATTTTGGACTCTGTCCGAGATGAACAGGCGTAGGTGGGGGTAATGTGGCAATTTCGTCTATTGGGTGTAATTTAGCGTAGATTAGTCGCTTGAGCTGGTTGATTCAGCGTAAATTTGTTTAATAACATTTTGGTGAGAGTAATTACATTTAGGTTTAAGTAGTAGCATTAGAACACTGAGAAAAAAAACAAGTAAAAGTAAAAAAATATACATACATTAAAATTCAAAAAAATATACATATATTTTTTAGGCGAAAAGTCTTGTTTTTAAAATCAAAAGGATATTCTTTTTTAATTTTAAAATAAATTTTTTCGAAAAATTTGTTTATAAAAATAAAAAAAATTGTTTTTTTTTTTCAAAAATACTTTCCTTACCTCTGTCAAATAGTTTTCTTAAATTTTAAGAGATTATTTCTTATGATGGAGATATACTCGACGTTACTCAGAAGCTCCGAAATGTCAAAAACGCGCTTACGAGTATACCTAACATAAACTCAATATAAGAATTCACGTTTTTGACATTTATTTAACTTTTCACTTTGATTTTATTTTTTTTAATTTCTTACATTTTTTCTGAAATAATAAAAATTTAAAATATTAAAGGTGAGTAGTTGAAAGAAAAACGCGTAGTTCGCGGGTCAATATGGTAACAAAAATAAAAAATAATGGTTAATTATTTCAAAAAATTTCTGTAAGATGTCACTTTAGTACTAAACAACAACAAAAAGTTAAAGTTAAATAAAATTTTTTTGTATATGTCTAAATCGCGTCGAGTATAATTATTTTAGTAATTATACTCGACGCGTAAGAAATTCTCATAGTTCAACTTTTTCTTTTTTACTTAGTCACGTCGGTCGCGAGTATATCTCCAGGGTTAAGAATAAAAAATTATTGGCTAGCTTTAAAAGATTTATTTTAATTTCTAAATAATTATTTTTTAACAAGTCACACAATTTTATTAAATCAAAGTAGAAAATTTACTCCCCAATTTTTAAAACCACAACCACTTAGGAGAAAGGTACAGAGGTCAGTTGTTTATTTGTAATGAGCAGCCTATACAATTTTGGTGATTGTAGCACTAACCGAAGTAGTACAATCGGCGTGTAACTTATGCTCTTAAGTCTGACTGGTTGAGGCTTAACCCCCAAGGTCATTGTGCAAAAACACACACAACCCTTAAAACAATATAATGATAATCTCCTCACGTTCTTTCTTGGCAGTTTGGTTTCGTACTGATAAAAAATTGGTCTACTCGTCAGGCAACGCCCAAAACCAAACTGCAAAGAAACAAACCTTCATACCTTTAGTATAAAACAAGAACATATAGATTTGGCGAATTATATAAAATATACTTGAATTGAAAAATAAAACAACGAAATTTCTTGCAAAACAATAAATATAAACATTTTCATAAGTTGTCATTATTATCAAAAAAATAGTTTTGAAATTCTAGAACACTTCTTTTGAAATAAACTAATCTGTTTAAATAAATAAACTTTTAAATTTAAAAAATATTTTATTAATCATTTTACAAAATATACTATTAAAACAAAAAAGCTATTTAATAGTTTGCAAAAATTTCATTTAATTTCAAAAAAATACTTTTTAAATTCAAAAAAAAAATTTTAACTTTTAGAAATTAAAAACTTCGTTTTTTAATTTTACAAAACAAAATTTTTCTCAGTGAAGTAGTTTTATAGTGGTATTGCAGATTGGTTGCGATTGTTGACAGACAATCTGAAATGCTCAACGCGATATATAAACACGAGTGCGACGAACGTTTTAAAATTCGTCTTTGCTGAATGAAACTAGGGAATTTCTTAATCAACTAAATTCAGGTTTTGTTTTAAAGTTGGTTTGTTTTAAAGTGAAACTGGTATTTTCTTAACCGATTGTCTAACATAAGAGCATTCGAAATGAGTTCTAAACAAAATTTTAAAATTTGACCATGAACAGTAGAACTTGATTATATTTTAACCGACTATGGCTACATGCGGTGTTTGGAGGTGGATCATAACGTGAATTTTTTAATGAAGTTTTTCTAGTACAATTTTTAGGATACTTAAATTCTTTTCATGATCGCCCTAAGCCCTATACATGGGATGTTGAGATAAAAATTCCGTGCACCTAGAGCTCGAACAAATAGCAAAATCGGAAGATCCCAAACCAAAAACACCTGTTTGAGAAGTAAATTAAAATTTATTAAATTAATCTCGTTGACTCAATAATATATTTTACTAAGAAATTGTATATCCAACGAATCTAGAAATATTGCGAGTTCCAAAAATCGGTAAGTCCTACAAGTGCAGAATGAAAAAATTGGGATTTTCGAAACCAAAACAATATTTTGCAGACATCAAAAATATTATTGTCAAAATACATCGAAATTTCATTTCGAACTAATACGAATTCTTGAATTTGAACTACCAAACTTTTTATTTATAGAATTCAAAATCTCATGAGTTTCACTTAAAACTGCTAAGCTTCTTGCTAACCTCACAAAAGACGTAAAAGAAATATTTGGCTAGTACCTAGAATTAAAAAAACTATTTATATAGGCATACCGAGTAGCAGAGTGACTATCGAGAATAAAAGTAGAGTGTCTTGGTGATTAGAAAACCTAATCCATTACCATATGAAGATTAAAGATGGAGGCAAAAGTCGCATTTAGAATCTTTCGCTTGCGTGCCGTAAAAAGTTTGAGTTCTTCACCAATGTTACAAACTAAAATGACAGTGTTTTAGGGGTTTTAACATCAAATTAAAGAATCGCCTTGATTTTCTTCTTTTATGCTTTGATAACTAGATCTCCCTCCCAGGCAGGTGAAAGATTCTTATCTTGGTATACGGTGCAACATGCTCCGATTCAAGCTAAATTTTATTGTCACCAAACTTTAGGCCATTTTTGTCATCACCGCCATTTTTGTGAAAGTAGAAAACTACTTAAATTTATTTTTCCAAAAAGTAAGATCGAATTATTTCAGATTACTACTTACAATTATTATTTTCACGATTTAAGAAATGATGAAATGTTTTTGAATCGGCATCATAGTAGAGAAGGCGGTATTATGGTCTTGGGCACTATTTCGTGATATGGAATGATTGATTTAGTTTTCCCAACAGACAAAATGACTGATGGAAACGAAATGAAGATTTAACATAACACGCGTGTCGTAAAAAACTGGATTGAGAACCAAAATTTCAACAAACGTTTGAGGATGATTAAAAAAGCGGGAGAGGTTTGAGGTTTTTTTGAGGAAAAAACGGTGCAAGTACTAGCTACTAAACATTTAATTTTAGTTTTTGTGTTGTTTACCCAAAGTGGTGGGGTCTTTTATACCTAAAGAAATAGAAATGTTGAATTTAAGTTTTCCTGATAAATTATCACTGTTTTATTCATTATTTTGTCATTTTTGAGATGTGAAGCTTCTACCCTATTCAAGTGAACAACTAAAAACACACAAATTTTATTTCTTATTTTAAACAAACTTCAAAAAAGTTTTATTCTCAGAGATGAACGAATCTCATTAATTGTTTTTATCTATCATAATATAATACCGTGAAATCTGGGATTTTGTTCCCATCTGGGATTTTAATTGACGGGGTTTGGATTTCTGGGATTTTGATTTCTGGGATTTTGATTTCCGGGATTGTGATTTCAGAGGATTTCAAGCTGCTTCGATTTCCTTATTATGTAATGAATATTTAAGATAATAATGAATTTCGAAAATAAATATAGAATGGAAAATTCTCATCCAAAAATTAATTCTCGAAGAAAAACTAAATTTGTTATTATTTTTGAAAAATTAAATTTTTTCATCATTTTTGCCCCTATGAAAGGTTGCACCTGTAATTCTTCATTAAAATTTTTCGTTCATGGTTGCTTTGGTATTTAAATTATTTTCTAAAGTATTATATACCCCATACAAATTAATAAAAACGAGTAGCTAGCAGGTTTTATCGTATACTATTTTTATCGATTCTATAAAAGATTTGTAAATCGCCAGTGATGATTTGTATATTCTGCAAATTTAATTTTCCAGCGAAGCTGCTTGTGTTCATAATTTTGTGTTAGTGATCACATAGTCAAAAAAAATATTTTGAGAGCCAAGAATTTAGTTTGGTTAAACAAATCACAAATGTTTACTAAAATCGAGGACCCATCAAAACCTCCAAATTATCGTTAAGACTCGACAGCAACTAATCTAACATAATAGGCAAAATCCGTTATATCTACTGCCTCGCTGGTATCTATAAAAACGATTAAAAACTAAATACATATTTAATTTGCATATATTCAATTTAATGCTCATTTCATTTTATTTCAACAGTATAAGCAAAAATATATATAATATTTCAATTAAACAAGCAATTAGAAATTACATTAACATGCATACATAAAATCTGCATAAATTTAATTGACCTTTTACATTAAATTATATATTCGTACATATATTTTTTTTTTAATTAAAAATATGTAATGTTTTAGCAAGTGCGCGCTTAAGACGATTTATTACTTTTGTTATTATTTATTTCATTTACTGGATGCATTACACATAGATGTACTCGTAAAGTTAATTACAGATGTGGTTTATAAACTACAATTGCCTCAACCAAAGAAGTATAATCGAAATGGTATCATGTTTTAGAGTAACAGGTTACTTTTAAATCCCAGATTTACAATCCTGTGTGAAAATATGTTGACTCGCAGTTGACCCAGCTCCAAATACTGGCACCTGTTTTATTTTACAAAATATTCTGAATACTGTACTAGTTCAAAAAATAAGTGAAAATTTACATAGGTATATCTTGAAAATACGAGCACCTAGAACAACAACTATTCGATAGATTTAAAAATCAACAACTATATCAATCTTAGTTACAAAAGCACCATTGGACATGTGAGTCCTAAAGTTGCTGTTATTTAGCATTTCCACACAGTGCATTTTCAAACAACTCAAACAGCACTTGCCTCTCCACGCAAAATCAAAAAAAATAAAAAATAAAATTTAAAAAATCTAGTAGGTATTGAAACAAAATGTAAAATATCTACATTGACTCAGGGGGCCTATTATGAAATTTTTTCGATTTCGTAGAATTCGATCCGACGCGGAAAATTCGTATTATGAATTTTTTTTACTTTCGTAAAATTGTTTTTATTGTTTTTTTGTAGGTCATTTACCAATGGTCGCCAATTTGATATTTTAATTTCTTTTATGGAAAAAAATGTAGGCATAGTCAAAAAAATTTTAAATGCGCCTCAACATAACGACACTACCCAACATTTGTGGAGTGAAATTATAAATGAACTAAATTCAGTCGGTCCACCTTAACAATCTGTTGATGGTTGGAAAAACAACATGAAATAGCATACTTCATTGTCTTAAGTTTTACGACCAAAAAAAAGTTTCATAATGGGAATATCGCGGCGAATCAAATTTACGATTTCGTATTTTACGAAATCAAATAAAAATTCATAATAGCCTCCATAGGCGCTAATTTTTTGCCAAAGTTCAATTTCATACTAATCACGTAAAAACAAAAAAAAATTCTGATCCTAATTTATTTGTTGATTTTTGTTTTGTTTGTGCTAGTGAGTACACAACAGGGGCCGCACCGTGGAAATTGCGATCAGAGCTAGATTTTCAAAAATATGTGTTATACTCAACAATCAACAGACTAATTTAGATTTTTTAGTACTTTATGTCAAAAGCTAGATCAAATTATGCAAACCTAGAAATTCAAAATGAAAGCACTCTGAGGAGAGACAAAGTGGCCCAAAAAATTGCATGCCAGTGTAATGATTTTGTTGGAAAAATTCAAAAGCAGCTAAATCGATAGGAAGTTAACCAAGTAAAACAGATGGCAACTACATTCTCAGTTTAGAATGAACGATAGAAATTTTTTCTCGTATAAATATAAATAATAGAATATTGGGTGAGAATGAGAAGAATCAAAAAATAATTTAGTGATCATGTTAAAATGGGAACTCGAAACAGCTGTTTCATTCACCAGTGCTTTCTATGTAGTAGCCTTTTTTTTGCTGATGACGCCATTGTAAGTCAACAACAAGAGGGCAGCATAACTAATTAAAAATAATACACCTTGCCTCTTTATTACGACGGCAATAAATTCCCCAAAGTAAACAAAAATCTGAATTTTTATATAATAAATTAATAAATTATAAACATTTTTAATATAATTGATTTTCTTAATTCTTAAATTGAATTTTTCGTATCCATATTCAAGAAGTTTGTGAGAATTTAGAGAAATGTGCCTATTTAGATAACGTAATACGAGGTTTTAGTGTATTCCACTACAAAAATATAAATACAACCGTGAGAGCGCAGAGAATATTATATGATCGTTTTGTTTATATTTTGTGTATTATTTTTAGTGTCACGCAATTAATTGAAGACGTACGACACATTTTTCTTTATTTTACATTATTTTAAAAAGGATAATTACACAATTATCCTTTTTAAAATTTATCTGCCATCTGGATAATATACGTTGAACGGTCGACTTAGCGTGTCGTCATGAGTTAGTGTAAGCGGCCAGTAGTTTAGAAGGCATTGGCTAACTTCATACAAGAGCAATTTGGTTACTGATATGTTAGTGTTGCCTGGTAAACAAAAGTGACCTTGGGCATCGTTCCTATAAAATAAATACGAGAAAGCGACATGTAAACGTTCACAATTAAACGTCATGTTTACGTTAAATTAAAAATTTTTACTGGGGTAATAAAATTTGCTTATGTTTAAATCCACAACAACAAAACAATCGAATAATCTCGGTTCTGGACTACTCTCCAAAATATCTCGAAGTATGCAAAACCTTAGATGGGAGGGTAGGTTCGTAGCCGATTAAATTTAACATTGGATTAATTTGACTTTCCGGGGCTTTTGTTTTAAAAATAACTTCTATGAACAATGCACTCAGGATAAAATATTGCTCTGTAAACATTTTAAATCAAAACTTATTGTTTCAAACAAAAAACGGACCACTTTAGAAAATATTTGTATTCTGCCCATAGTCCACAGTAAATGAAGTATAAATTGTAAAATACTGCCCCTTGGCCAGCTGTAACTAATAAATGGAAACGTACGACAAATTATGCAGACGTACAAATCTTCCTGTATTACCCGCTCAAATTAATTTATAACAAAATCCATAAAATATTTTACCATAAACTTTGAATTATTATGAATACATGGAGAGCCCATAAAATAAGAAGATATTAACGTTTCACCTTCAAATACCATTTAGTTTCCAAAAAAACTATATTTTTTAATAAAATAAATGCTTCAACATTTAAATTTGCCTCGGGCCCAGGTAAAATAAACAGGCATACAATATTTTTGTCATTACGAAATTAAAAAATTTATTGAAAAATGTGCTTACCTGTATCTGTTGAATCCTGTGATGGCGGAGGATGTTGTTGTGACTGCTGCTGTCCATTTGTATTATTACTATTATTATTATTTGGATTACGATTGCGATTACGTATTCTTGTCTGGGCTTTACCCTCCGGATACAGTTTATCGCGTGTAGGAGGTGATTTTGATGATATTGGTTGGTCGATATACACTGCAAATAGAAACAGAATAAAAAAAAACCTCATTAGTACGTGCACATTATGAATTAATTCGCGCTTGGATTTGTTAATTAAACAGATAACGCATATAGAATAAAATATGTAATAAATAAAATTATCACCTGCGGGCCGATAATAAAAGTAGAGAAACCAAGCAACACGCTATAAATATGTATGTGTAGCATTAAACATGAATTTGAAAAGAAATTAAATTTGTTATATTATTGCTTGCTTCATTGCAATTCACATTATTTTTCTAGAGATAAGATTTAAAAACCAATATTTTTTATAATTAATTTAAATTTAATTTCAATAAAAAATCATTCAAGCTGAAAATTGAAATTTCACAATTTTAAATTTATTGTGTATACAGATCATCGATGGTTACCGTATATTTTTAATGAAGTTTTAAATAATCGACCACCTACGCGCTCGTGCGCTACTCATATAAGCGAATTTCTTAATACGTCTTCAGGCGCGCATTTACTGTATACGTTTTATATTATAACGAATTGAATAACCTTGAGCGAATCAACAGTGTTTTTATATATATTTTTAAGAGGTGGGCTAATTTTGGAATTAAGCACGCAGACCTCATTTTATCTATCACTGAAATAATAAGCTCTCTACTATACACATATGTATTACCACATACAGTCCAGCTTTCTTTTATACTTGCGCTTACACACAATATGTATAATAATTGTAACAATTCTATTGTTAGTAAACAATAAAGTAGTCATTTTTGAACAAAACGAAACTCGTAATAATAGAATTTATTTCAATTTAATTCACATATGGTTGTTATTACATATATGTTCGAAAGAAAACGCATTCGACATTAACAATAACAAAAAAATTTTAAATAAAAAATAATTTAATTAATAATCAAAAGTAACTTTCTCTATATCAGTTAAGGATTTTTTATTGTGTGCATAAATTTTGATTAAGCTTTTTTCCATTTGATTCGATCGACCAAATTTCAAAAAAAAAATGATTTGAAACAGCACATAACTTGCTAATTACTTAAAATAATTACAGAGTTACGATTTTTGTAAATGAAAGAAATATTCGTCAAAAGTTTAAATAAAGTACATAAAATCGTCGCCTACAGATTTTTCCAATACGTCTTAGTTCGTTATCAAGGCAGTCTTTATGTTGGCACGCCCGCATTGTGTTTGAGTCCATTCGCATGAAACTGCGCCAAAATGTTTGGCAAAATCCGCCTAAATGTTTATTATCGGTCACTATCATGAGAGAATCTGATATTGACATGAGAAAGTTTCCCAATCTCACACCGTCGAGAATATTTAACAAATGTCACAACTTATCACAGTGATTTAAATTTCTTGTGAATTTTTGATTTGTAGCTTTTGCACTGCACCAGCAACTTCAAGCCAGTTTTTATGAACACTAAAAATTGAAAGTATTATTTTTTAACTCTTTAAGGGAACATAGCACCTTCAAATTTTCAAAAAAATCGAAATTTTTTTATGATAGAATATGTTAGAATGAACGTTTAAAAACATGATTTTAATGATATAAACATGAAAATCTCAAAAAAAAAATTATTTATATTTTTATTTTATTTATTGCGAAGCGCGCCTAATTTAAAGCGCGATAATTTAAACGCGATTATCTCGAAATGACGTTAATCAAGTTGGCGTACAAGATTGAGAAAAAACTACTTATCCAATCGTTCTAAAATTTTAACAGGTTGATCTATGTATGTACATATATTTCTGCTCAGAATGAACTTCGGAAGGAATAATCAGCTTTCAATTTTTTGAGTTACAACTAATTGGGGGGGACAAAAAAGCTGCATTTTCGAAAAAATGCCGCCATTTTTTTATTTTCAACCAATTTTTTTTTCTTTTAGTTCATTCCAAGGGCGATTTAATGCTGAATAAATCCCCGTTCTTTTTAGACATTTCTGAGAGCAGTATTGATGCACGCCGCGAATTTTCAGTGTTTTTGGAAAACCCTTGTAGCAGACGACAGTGGGCTAAAAAAAATCTAAATTTTTTTTTTTTGTATACTTTCAGTTAAATAAAATGTCAATGGAAAGTTTCATTAAGATATTTCTTTTTATTCCATAAAAAAAATCTTTGAAAACTTTTTTTTTTCAATTTTGAAGGTGCTATGTCCCCTTAAAGGGATCGCGCTCCTCAATGCAGCGAACCAGCTAAATGAACTATTAGCTAGTACCTTATTTTAGAACCTTTCTCGATAATAAACACAACCTGGAAACCCAAACTCTCATTTTGTATGCCATGAAGGTTGAATGCTTTCAACAGTATATTCCTTATACTGCACGAAGAAACAAAGTGGCTGTTCCATCATGGTACAACAGGGAATTGCGTTCATTGCGTAATCAGAGAAATGAAAACTGGGAAAAACTCTTAAAGACGAGATTGGACTCGGATTACTTAAATTACGCGAACGCTTATAATGATTACATCGATAGTATGTAGTCAGAAATAATCGCTGACCCATAGTATTTTTGGCAGTTCATAAACTACAAGAAGAAATCAGATAGATATAGTTCTACGATGAGGTTCAGTAATCATTGTTCTGGTGACCCTAAAACCATCGCTGGCTTTTTCGCAAATGTTTTTCATACGGCGTACTCCAAGAACGGTATCGAGCCAGATGCGGCCTATTTCAGGTACATGAATAACAGCGCTCTAGGATCTCCGCTCTCTATTCATATTGATCTTGATACTGTGGTATGGAGCATCAACAAGCTAAAATATGATTTTCCGCTGGCCCGATGGCGTGCCTTTTATCGTTTTAAAAAACTGTGCTGGTAACTTAGCTCGTAGGTAACTTACAACGCTGTTCCAAAACTCGATCTCGCATAGAATACTTCCATCAATATGGAAACCCTTTTTTATTATTCCAACCCATAACAAGGGATGTAAATCAGATGTCTCTAATTATAGGCCAATTGCGAAATTGTCCTGTATCCCAAAGTTGTTTGACAGTATTGTATATGTGACTGCCTTTACTTTCAATGTAAAACATTGTTTTCAATGAGTCAGCACGCCTTTTTTAGAGGACGATCTACTACAACCTGTTCAACCGAGCGTTATGGAAAGTGGAAACGAAATTGATATTATATTACCACGAGTTTGTAGGTTATCAATATCTGCTCCTTTTATCTTGGGCCTATTTTTTCGTCTTATTCAACAACGATGTCGATTTCGTGATCAAAAACTCACCAATTTCTATTTATGCCGATGATATGAAAATTTACCGACACATTTCAAGCTCCATCGATGTTGATTTGATTACAGAATGATCTGAATAACGTCATAACTTGGTGTGCTAAAAATAATCTTGATCTGAATGTGAGAAATTACTCAAAAAAAAAAAAAAACAGCGCTGTGTTGCAAGAGTTCTAGGCATATGGGACTTAAGGGTAATCTGTGACCGCAAACTTAACTTTAGAGATCCCATCGATTTTATTGTCAACAGAGCAAACTCTTCACGTGAATTTGTCAAGCGCTGGTCTAAAAAATTTTTGATCCCTTATGTTACAAGGACTATTTGTATGCCATTTGTTCGGCGTTTGCCGAATATGCTAGTCAGGTTTGCTCCCCATACCATGAAGTGCCCATACGATGAATTGAGGTTGTGCAATGTTGCGCTTTGCTCTGCGCGGATTTCCATGGGAGAATATTTACAAGTTGCCGCCTTATTTCCACCGCTTGGAGCTTATTAACCTAAAGCCACTCAGTAAGTGACGACGATCTGTTAGGCTTTGAGAACGGTGGGATTGTCCATAACGACCTACGGCCAGAACGAGCCTATTACAAGAATGCTGCGGGAGACTAACAAATATTCCGAATTTTTTGACTACCACCTTACTAAAATCGCTATTAAGGAGTTAAATAAATACATATAAATTTTTATTTTTATATTAATATTTTTTTATCTATCTGACTTAAACACTCTATCGGGTTTATAATTTTAAACTTTTTTTCCCTCCTCATTTGCACTTCAATTAATTTTACTTTTATTTATCTTTATTTTTTCTTTTTTCTTGTCTTTTTCTTCACTAGTTTCAAATCTGCTTGCTTTAAGCAGACCAATGGTTGGGCACTTTTTTTTGCGACAGGGTATCATTCTCCTAAATTTATTACATATAGTTTCAGTGATTGGTCGTTGGGAATTATTATTATTTAACTAAGATTTGTTAAAATCCGGAAGTTACTGCAACTTGTCATTATTTACATACACATTTGTGTATAATGAACTTAATTTTGAAGCAAAAAAAAATTTTTTTTTTGAACTCGAAAGGGGTATTTTTGAATTATTGTACTTACAGGTAAGTCTGGTCTAATAAGATTAGCGTACTCTGTCTCACAATCTGCCAGTACATAAATTCTTATGCTCCACTTTGTTGGCTTATTGGGTTTATATGTGATGAAACTAATTCGGCCCTTAAATTTTACTATTGACTCGTCTACCCAGATATTTTTCGCAGGTATAAAATATTTAGAGAATTTTAAATTTATAAACTCCAAAAAGTGGCTTACTTTTTCTATCCGAGATTTTATATTTCGGCTTTGAGTAGCAGGTATTTTTTAAATGCAACATCCAAAATATTTGGTTGACCTACGCCTAGCAAATATATGTGAGGAAACTGGCATTGTTGGGATTTTTCCTGTTGTATGTTAGCTACCGGCATTGTGCCCATATTGAGGATAACGCCAAAAAAGCCCAAAACTCATCTTTGCCCACATCTTCCCATGTACTCCAAATAGGATTCTTTTTTTGTATTTTCGCCACCAGGGGTTCAAAATCGCTCGAGTGCCGAGCATACCATACACATATCTCGACCTCGACGACTAGATCCGATTCGCTAGAAAGCTCCAAATATCAACAGATGGTAGAATAAGGGATTTGACATTCTTCATATGGTAGGAAAGACGGATCTCAATTGGATACCGTGTTGGGATTAATGACACCTTAATTCGGTTACGGTACCGCAGTCAAAATTTATCTATGCATTTGTTGGGACGCTCAATCTTCTGCAAAATCGATCTCGTCAGAGTATATCACTTAATACCCGTCGCAAACATACATCCTCGTTAACGGCTATCACGGTCATATTTGGCCTTCTCGAACTTCCACATATCGTGGCATGGAAAAATGGAAAACAACGCCAACTCTACTTGGAGCAACTGTTTCAACGACTTAGTGTGTTTGGCGTAAACATTACGGTTCAAAATGCGTTTTCGCTTCGAACTTTCCCTACTGGTATTCTGCCTTCACCTGAACGAAATTATTGTCATACGGAATTCCCAGCTCCAACCATAACTAAACGAATTCAGCGGTTTATCGGTATGGTAAATTACTATCATCTCTTTAAACCAAAACTCACCCTAATCCACGAATACTTAGCCGTTCTGCTGGAAGCCCAGAAGACCTAAAAACTTCTGTTGGTCCGACGAGTACTAAAGATGCATTTATAATGATGCCCTAAGTTCAGTTTCAGGACAAACGCGTTAAATATTACTGTCGGAGCTGTTTTACAGCAATATAATAATAACTGTTGCGAGCCCCTGGGATTTTCTGCGAAAAGGCGCTCAAATGCCAAACAAAAATCTATCGCATTCGATTGGAAACACCTAGCGGTTTATCTATCGGTGGAACAATTTAGATACTTTGTCGAAGGTCGGAGCTTCACCATTTACAACGACCAGAAGCCTTTGACTAGAGCAATTCAGTCTAAAATTGAACGTTATCAACACAAACAAGGCATTTGGATTACATCAGTCAATGTACCATGGACATCCGACATATGCTCACGAAGACAGCAGTGTTCAGATATTTAAACGGCACAAGCAAGAACAAACGCCAATCGAATTTTTGACCAAATGAATCGAAAAAAAAGCAGTTTGAGCCCAAACTTTTCATTAACGAAATTTCTTGGCTCAATTTGGATACGCACGTCATCTTAATATCCAGAAGCGAATGACATGGGTAAACGATTGCATCGGCAGCTGGTCCTATTAGAAATTCGAGCAACGGTTAAAGAACATCTTAAGTTTCACCAGCTGAAATGATTTATGAAAAAACCACCAAGCAACCAACCCGGTCAACTTTTCAATAAAAACTTCGATTTATAACTAACCAATCAACTCCTGACTTTTAATCGTATTTCAAACTAAGAAAGGGTGGAGGCGGTACTGTGTTGCATAAATTATCGAAGATAATTTTCGAAACAAACGATCAAAAAAATTAAAATCGAAAAATTCAATAATTGACAGAATAAAAGCAATACCACCACATACACAACAATTCTTTATAGTTTGTTTTCAAAATTCAAAAATCAACGAAGTGAGCTTAAAAACACAGATTTTTGGCGATCGTTCACGTGTAAAATTATACCATTCACAGCAAAAATCTTTTCTAGAAACGGCTAAATAGAAAAATGATTATTTTTCAATTAACATTATTGAATAATTCCACATTTATTATTTTGGCTACTAATTGAAGACATTTTACATATTATCTCATTAATTAAAGCAAGACTATGCTGTAATTAATTCATAAATGCCAAATCTGTTTTTAGAAGTCGTCTAAGGCAGTGCGCATATACTGGCTTTGGCATGTATTTTTATACCCCTTTTACATGCGGCCAACATTTTTCTTCTGCAAAGTGAAAGAGATGTAACATGGAATTTTTGCACATGAGAGACAAGGAAAGAAAAATATCCCAACAAAATTTTAAGCCACTACACCGCCAAAATCACTATAAAATGTTGCAATAAAAATAAATGTTGCCATAAAATATACTCGATCTGCGTATTTTTATGGCAACAATTTTAAAATCAACAAAAATAACTATTTCGTATTTATAAATGTTGAGGGTTCATAATAAAAACAGACACCATAATTATTAAATTTCGCATTTGGATTAATTAAAAATAAATTAATAGTAGTGCTATAAAAAAAATTATGGCATTACTATATATATTTATTTCTTTCTCGCAAATTAAATATTTTTATATAGCGGATGCTTTCTTATTTACCTACAAAAATTTGTAGAAGGAAATAATTTTCTACATGTAAATGCCCAATTAAAACCAATGTTCGAGGCACTTAAAACAAATGAAAAGGAAACAAAAGTGCGTGATTACGTTTTTAGCTACAATAGTTTTAGTCAAAAACAAAACATTTTTGATTGTATGCAGCTATTTATAGAAAATGAAATCGCAATTTCAATTTTTACGTTTACATAGGATGAAATATCTCTTTTAGGTTGTCTCTGGTTATACTAAAGTGAAAATATTGGAGTTTACTATTGACATAACCAAATACGGCCCCAATAAGTTCATAGGTAAATCCCTCATTTTGGTGCTGTTGGAAAATTATTCATTTATTGTTGTTGAATATGTACATTTCATATATCATTGCAACGGTTTTGAAGAATGCAATAAAGCCAGCTTAAGGTGCTTTTTACTTGAAACTACCGCTAAGGGCCGAACTTAAATATATTATTTCTCATCCCAACCTTACATATTCAAGTGATAAATCGTTTCATAGGTCTTAGTCCAAGCAACAATTTATTATCTACATCTTAGTTCATAGTCGTTTGGCGCTGGCGTCAAACTATTAATCTAATAACAGAATAAAAATGTATGTATCGATATCATTGGAAAGGTTTCAGGGGTGTCACAAATTTAGCTGAATCAGTTTAGTACTCGGAACTTGCACCCTGGTTTTGGGGTAGAAATGCATTTTTTAAACCGATTATACACGTCTATTATAGTATTTAGTGTTATATATCTACGACTACGGCGCTAGATGCAGATATATTAGTATATTCCGGTATTCGTTTGAAAGGTTTTGGACCAAGCATAATTCGGTTATCTGCATTTCAATTTCCTAAATCCACATTTTTGGCGCTGGTGGCATATTACTAGTTTATTATAGAACATGTGTGGTGGTGTCGCACATATTTAAGAAGAAGTTCTTAAAGGACAGTATTTCTAAATATAAATGAAGCCCTTTCATTCTATGTGATTTTAGAAAAGCTATACTTTGTTATGTTTGTAATTGTATCGTAGACATCCACATGCAAAGGTTTAATTACTTTGAAAGATTCCAGCCCTTGGCACTTATTTCTTGAACCAATTAACCTCAACAGAGTTAATTCGAAACTTTAAACTTTAAGTTTTGAAGCAATTTTAAATGTGTTGTTGTTGTGAGTGTAAAATTCTGTTTTGGTTTACCAAGTTGAGTGACCGTTTAACATATGCAACGTTTGTAATTTTTAATCTTTCTGAAGCATTAACAAACTAAGTTTACAAAAAAAGTGAATATAGGAACTGAATAATGCAAGAAACATCCAGTAAAATTGGAATTCAATAGTAGTGCTCTAAAAACATTGGAAGCATTAGAAATAGAGAGATTTTCATAGAGCTATCGAAAAACGTTCCTAACCCATCCGATATTTTACTAGACAAACATTTTGCACCAAATTGAGAAATATTAAGTGATTCGGATGAAATGAGCCAATTTATGAGCAGGCCAAACGAAATTCTTATACTGTATTAAAAATAAATAAAATAATACTTTACTTCCTTCGTAATTGTAAAGTAAAGATCGTGAAAAGCTGCAAGTACTCTGCCGATTAAATAATTAAAATTGAAATAAATATTCCGATCTTGTGTATAACCTTAAGGTGAAATTGATTTGTTTTATACGTATAAAACAACAATAATAAATTATAGCGAAGGATAAAAAATTTATAGCGCGATACAAAAAAATATAGTTTGGTATAGTGGCTTAAGGGCTCTCACCGATTCGTATATGTATATTTCTTGATGTATTACTTAATTTTAAACATATGTAGAGGTATAGATCACATAAATAAAACCATGTACTATATGATTTAGTGCCTAAATCAGATCGCAAACTCATAAATTGCAAATGAAATTTAAATTTTTTTTTATTGCAATATATGTATATATTCTATCGTGTTCTACCACCCACTGATTTTGGAATAATTTTTCTATGCTTTTTAATTAATGAGTTTTGAAAGTTTCCCTAATTAAGCTGTATATATCGCCAATTTGATTACAACTGTTTATAAAAATGTAAAGCTAACATCGAAGAGAGAAGGGAATCTAATCGCGCATGCGCTTTGTGATACTATAAATTAAAATAGAAAAACTGTACACACATATAGCGAAAATGAAAGTTTTTCATATTTGTTTGTATAAAAATTAATAATAAATAATAATCATAATTGTGAGTGCGCGCGCGGTTTATGTGAAAAGTTTAAAATGAATGATTATAATTCAAGTGGAAAAAGTAATAAATCATTTTATGAACGCAAATTACTGTATGGTGCATTTAGTGTAAGCACTCGGATGTAATTAAATGTACAGTTCTAAATATTTATTATAAAATAATTTATGGACAATTTTAATTCGTAATTAATTCGTACGAACAGGAGAAGTGTGTAACATAAAAACTAACTACAATATTGAGTAATTAAGTCAACAATTATTTTTGACCGGAAATTAATTTTTTGAAATAATGCTACTTCCATTAAGATGGTGAAGTATTTTTTATCAATTTTTGTTACTGTAGAAATATTATGCGATCTAGTGCGCTTTTCACTTCGCAGTAAAACAAAAGGTAAAAAAAAAATTAAAAAAAGAAAAACAATGGTTACTCTTCGAAAACAGTTATAACAAAATCAGCCTGGTTCAAAATCATTTTTCTCGACGTTTTGGAGCTCCCTAATACCAAAAATTCAAGTGCTACGGATTGAAACCTCACTAGGTAATTAGAACTTCGATATGAAAATTGACAAAACTGATAAATAAATTCACGAGAAAATTCAAAAATTTGTAGTGCGAAAATTTGTCTCAAAACGACTAATGCGAATATGCTATCAATGCTATGTCATCGTCATAGTTTAACATTTTTTCGTTACACACTAAAAATCAAAAAATTAGAACCGGGAAATTAAAAATTTTTATACAAAAATTCGTTACGGAACGTTTCAGAAAAATACCCTGATTCTTGGAATTGATTTTGTAAAAATGCTATAAAATAAAATTAATTTGCCGGTAACAACATTGTTGCTCTTGGACTAAAGACATTTTAAACGATATGCCACATATTCATGTCGGAATGATAAAAAAGTATTCCCTCCAGCACTACAGTGGTAGTTTTATTTTTGACTAAGTCGCTTTATCTAAAGTAGAGACATTCTTCAAAACTTTTCAATAATATTCACTTTCTGTAGTAAAGGACTAATTAGCTATACCAGCGCCAAAACGGCGAATTTATCGACTTAATGGTTTATAACATAATTGTTGCTTAGCAATCAATATCACACGTTGTCACATGAATTTATAGGAAATAGCAAATTGTAACTACTTCCAGTGCCATAATCGTAATTTTAAGCGCTAAGGCTTCAGGTAAATTTGTGAATTTTTTAATACCTTGAATATAGTGATTTGTCACTAGTGGCAAAACGAAGGATTTGTCTTGTCCATCAAGATGGACGCATATATTGTGTTTTTCTAATTTCTCCATCTGAGAAACAAATGAAAAGGTTTCGAGATCCCTACCTCAAGTGGATGGGTATCTGGCATATCAATTCATCCTAAGAAACCATTCAATATCACGATATTATTCTCATATACTCATGTAGTATAACGTTTGAAAGATCTTGGATCAGACACAAATTATGACGATGTATTGCAAGTTGCAGTTCTAATAGAAAAATAGAAATTTTCTCACTTTGTTTTGTCTAGAAACGGAACGAATTCACCTAAAATGGTAAGAGCAGATTCGCCTACTATCGTATTGCTCCAGTCTTTCGCATTCGACGACTTTCCGAGAACCTCTGCGGTTAACTTGTATCTGATACACAGTATCGTTGGTCCTCTTAACAATCCTTGCTCTTCTGGAATTGTACTGCCACACTAAATCGCCGAGTCGGAAATCCTCGAGTTTTCTACTCAATCGTTGTGCATTCTCCGTCGTAGATCGACTACGGTATATTTACGGCCACATTCTATTAGACTATTACGTTTAGACATGTGTTTCTGGGCATTCTCTGCTATTAGATCAAGTTGCCCCTGAAACTTTCTCTGCCCCGTCACATTCCAGCATTTTGCTTCTCAACTCCAACATGTGTAACCTTAGCACGTCTTTCTGTCACGCCATTCTGGACTGGTCTTTCTTTAACGACCAACTCTTCTGCCGGGCCCACCCTCAACAATCGTACTGAAATCTTCGGCTGGGATCGCTCAAGGATCGTCCCGTCACTCGATATGCCAATTCACCCCTCATTTCTTCTCCAGTCTTGCATTATCCGATCTTAAACTAAGAATTTGTTTCTGGTCTTGGTTGTTTCTTGCCTTAGTTCCCACTATGGTATTCCGTATTCACGCTATTTGTTCGTATCGCAAGTTTTCTTGTCTCCTAAAACAATCATTCCGGGGCTGCTAAAATTTCGGACCTTGTAATTGTCTGTGACTCCATTAGTTTAGTGTTACTTATCTCAACTATTCTTTTATTAACTCGTTTATCTCCACAATTACCTCGGAATAAAGCTTACACAACTGTAACGTAATAGTGCTTATACTTCTTCCTGGTTTACCTAGTTCTAATCCGTACATCAAGTTTCAGATGGTTGTCCTTGACAGCACCACTAAACGCACCCAACTCGAAGCGCTCACAAAATGAGTGCGTTTAGCTGCTCCCATGCACTTCAACAATAGTGCTGTTTGGTCACTTGGAACTGACCTTTAAAACACTCAAATGGGATTTTACCGTCGGAGGCTTAAAAATTCTTCTTGAGCTTCCTGCAGCTGCTGCGGCTCAAAACGTTCTATTTAGCTGGTCATCTCCAATAGTATGCTTGGTACGTTTTTCAAGCTTGGCTTCCACTATCTTAATTTTATTTTCAACCTCCAGCCAGATTTTTCCTTCAAATTCCTTGAGCTGGCTGTCGATTTTTTTCTCAAGGAAGTTTATTTCTCTTCATAGCTCTTTATTGAAGATTTTGGGTAGGCTGATTTTGGTGGAGTGATTTATTCTGCAAGTTCTGCCGTTTATGCAGGTTTTTGTATCTCCCCAAATTGCCTATCTTACTCCCCTCGCAGATCTGCTAGTTTGGCATTTTGCCCTTTAAACTTGGCGGCCTGGGCTGCTTGAATTTAATTTATGTTAAGTAACAGTGCCTTCATCACATCTCCTATGTCCGAGGCTGGTTTCTGATTTTCGGGTGTAGAAGACTTTACTAATATTGTTGTTTCTGTTTGATCCATTGCTACGATCCTGTTATTTTTTGTAATTGGCGTAACTTGTTTCATCCTGGCATCGGTGATGATTGTCGCAATATACAACCTCTCACGTTCTGCAGCCTCGATAGAACCTCGTATTTATTACCTTGGATTAAAAGTCCAGGACCTTGAAGCTTATCCCTCATTTGGTGAGATATATAGGTGTTTGTGATTTTATCCGTGGTTGTTTCTTTCAAAATCCTACTTATGACATCAAATGTTACGAATCTCGGGCGTTCAATCCGGATTTCTAATGGCTTTTACAATTAAACACTCAGCGTTTAAGTTACAAATTTTATTTAGACCAACTCCTAAAACTTCGTGAAAAATTCACTATGTATATCACTATTTATCACTACTCGCTATTTCACTTTTACTACATTCACTATTACTTTTCATTTTTCTTTATTTTCTTAAAGGGAAACTTGTATGGTATGGAGTCCACATTAAATGAGTAATTTTGTAGCCATAACCACGTGGTTTAAAAGAACTCAAGCGCGGGTATTTCACAACATTAAGCGCATCATGTTTAAAACGACGGCACGAATCAATTGAATCGCAACTATTATTTTTCTTCTTTCTCATATTTCACTAAACTTTAGTTACGATTTTGCGTAACATTTTCCATTAATTTTTTTTTTATAATTCAACGTTAAAAATATTAATTCAATTTAGATTATCATTTTTGTAAAATGTTCATCACCGTTGTCTTTTTTAAATTTATCTTATAATTTTCTTTCGTTTGCTATTTTAAATTTCTCGGTATTTTCTCAAAATGGTATATCACGTCTCCTTCAAAATCGATTTGTCTATTCGTTCCGAATGAAGATGTTATTATAATTATTATTAGTTTCTAATTACGTTAATTTCGAAGACCTCTCATGCTAACCGGAAATTAATCCAAGCACGAACAGTAGGTAAACATTAACCAACGCGGCAAGAGAGGTACTATGAGAGGTATCGTAAAACTCTCCCGCAAGAATTTAAAATCTTGCGATCTAATTTTATTCGCGATAATGGCACTTCCTTTCATATAGAACATTCTGCCTATGTTTGGACAAATTCAGCATATGCTGAATTTAACAATTTGTCGACCATTAGAACTTCCCGTCTTTTGCCCACCTCATATGGTGAAAAAGCGATATCGGTTGGAGGCCGTGTGTATAATGACGACATTCTTGTGACAACTCAATCGAAAGAACATCACAAACGTTATTTGGAAACACTTGAAATGGTTAATCGATGGTCGATGTTGATGCTCCACTCAATTGACAGGCACGGGTGAAGAATATCAAACTGCATTCAGAAAACAAGAGTAACTTAGCTTTTATAACGATGTTGGCACACTCGTTGAACAACGTGAAATACAATTGACATGGTTAATTTTCTCGACCTAAAAAACCTTTAACTATATATAGCATTGAACGGATTAAAGGCACCAGCTTAAAACCAAGTTCCGAACAAAGATATTTCTTTGGAAATACTGACCTGACCATGAAACGAATATAGCAGGATGTTCATTGTATTGGACAAGGAAAAGGTAACTCTGATACTCTAATTGACATGGGGCTTCCATTATAACCCGTCAGTTTGGTGAACAACAGCCAGGGTCTGTCGTTGTTCGGTTACCTTCCACTGAAACTACAAATATTTCCGAGTCACTTTCATTTTTCTTAAGCAATAAAATGTCGATTTTTTTTATCAAAATCAACGAATTAAGAAAATATGATCACATGCCTTATGTTTAACAAATTTTTCGGCTTCTCAATGATTCAATATTTTTATTATACAGAAGTACTCGTCTTGTATAAAATTATAAACAATAACCTTTCCCGATTATTGAAAATAATAAAGTACTTTATTATAACGAAATTTATGTTTCTAAAACAACAATTTATTGAAATATATTCTTCTCTTAAAGCGGTACTGCCATCTAAGGCGATATTTTGTAACATGACGTTTTCAATACTTTATTCATCTTTAAACGCTTATTCATCTTTAAGTTACCACAACTTCATACATGTTGAAAAAAAAAATGCTAGGCATTTTCATTTAGAAACATATTTGACCTCAAGGCAAATAGAAATTTATATCTCGTGTTTTAAGAATAAAATTGTACGGTGTTTCAATTTTTATTTTGTTTCATTCGTCAGGGGTGACATGTTATAACATGACATTTTGAATACTTTATCGAATATTATGTTTCTCTTATCTAAACTGAAATTTGCATTCTGGAAGAAGAACAGTCCAATAACCCTGACATGGGGCGCCCAAACCCAACAAGAGTGAATGGCATTCCTCGGAGGATGAAATTAATTTAAGCTTTCCAGGTGAGTGCAAAATATTTCACGAATTTCAATTATATTTTTTTATTTTGTTTTAACGGTGCAACAATGCAATTAGGTAGAAAAGTTTCGACTAAAAAATATTTCCACATGGCGCCCAATTACACCAACATTAGAAAGCAATAATGATCGTGCTGAAAGTGAAAATACTCCAAAACCGCGTAAACCAAACGTTAGAAAGTGTAAATGGAAGAAGCTTAATGGGATCTACAAATTTTCAAAAAAATATTACAATAAGGTTTTTTCTCATGTATGAATACGAGAGGTTATCAAATAAAAGAGAGATAGGTGCGACTGCCCTGATATTCATGTTGTAACAAGTGCACTACATAAATAACCACTTGCGATCGAGAGCTGTTTTTAAGTTATTTTGGAGCTTCGGTAACAGAGTATATCGAGGAAACAGAAAGCTACGTGAAACGTGTTCTTTGAGCCGCCATAGAGGTGCAAGCCGAAAATATGCTTACATCCAGAGGGAATAATTCTTCAATTCGACAAAAGGAAAAAATTTTTGAATTACATAAACCAAATGGTTGAAGTCACTTTAAAATCTTAATTTTCTATTTTTTTAGGTATGCAGGCTGTTTCCTTGAATACTTTAAACATGAGCATAAAAAAAAGTTGAAAATGGCGTTTTAGATATTGATCGACGCGGTAATTTTGAGCGATCTAAAGATTTGCAAAAACTGGCCATGTTTACTGAGATATGTGAGAATATGAAAATTGTTCCTATTGATGATGCATATTACTGCCGAAAAACCAGTATTAATAAAATGTATTTAGAGGAGCGAGCGCAAGCATCGTGATAGTTTTAACCAAAACTTTAATTTGGGGGCTTTTGTTCCGAAAAACGATCATTGTGACCAGTGCACTGCTTTTGATAATTTCCTATTCGATGAAAATGTGAAAACCAAAATGTGAATAAAATTCACGCGAAAAACTAAAAGAAGCGGTTATAAATCGGCTGGGCGGCTGCTTAACAGAGTGACGATACCACAATCAAGTGCTTGAATTTTTTAATATGTATTATGCGAAAATATTTCGTTTATATTTCGAGCACAAATATGGTACTGATTTCTGTTTTGTATGGCACGAGAGTATTATAAAATGTGTGGAGGGAAAAAAGTAGCCAGTTGTCTTAAACAATTTAAAGAGCTGCATTCGACGTATAAAGATTTTAGATTTTGGGCCGACAATTTTTTACGCTTGGGCTAAACAAGTTAATGTAAATAATTCGCATACATACTTGGAGCAGGGGTGCACCAAACACTCAGAGAAAAACTTGGGTCAAAAGAAGTAAAAATCTGAGTCTATTTTGCCAAAATCTTGGTGATTTTCGATCAACCAAATCTCTTAGTTAAAAAACGAACAAGAACTGAGTTGAATAAAATTTTAATTTAAAATAACCAAATCCTGGTAATTTAATTTTTAACTTAGTTAATATAACCAAAAACATATGGTTAATTTAATAAATAGAAATGGAAAATAATTGGCAACAGTGACCAACTATTTTGTTAAATCAACCATGAGAAAAAATTATTTTACTAATAATTAGTTATTATTATTTACTAGTTTAATTCTAAATAAATGTAACAAAAATGGCGGTAAATGTTGTAAACGTTTTAGGCTGAACATATTACATCAAGATGGGCTTACCAAACCAACACGTTGGTTGGAAGTTTGATTTCGAACTAATGAAACATTGAATTCTTTATATTAAAAAAATCGGTTATCTCACTCTCATCAGGCTCTAGTGATCTCAAACTACAAAAAAAAAATGAAAATACTTTGAACTTACATACAAAGTATAATCACAATGCTTTAGTGAATTTTATTGATTCTCTAGAATTTAAGTCTTAGTTTATATGACAAAACTTATTGGTCAAAATAACTAATTAAGATAAACCAAAATACTTGGTTAGTTATAACAAGAATATTGTTTACCTAACAATTTTTTTTTTTAGTTAAATTAAACAAAACTACGTACCAACATCCTGTAACTCAAATTTCACTCACTTTTTGTAGTAACCAAGTAAGAAAATACCAAGTTTCTAAATTAAACAAGAGATTTGGTTTATCTAGCTCAGTATTTTGTGTCAAAACAACCAAATTGAGGGAGATGCATGCACGCGTGTATAGAACGAGTAGCATAAACTCAAAAAAATAAAAAACTACGCAGACTTTATAGACTTGAAATCACCGTCTAACAACTTCAATTTTGCTAAAAATATTAATTGGTGAGAAGTTATGCACCAACAAAATAAAACACATTTTTATTCATCAAAATGATCATCAAAAAATTAAATTGCCAATATGATTTTGAGAACCCAACCAGTTCATAATTCTCCTAGAGGTCCATAACGGAATCAAAACATAAAGATTTAATAGATCTTTGTGATAAAAAATGTATAAATCCAGCATATCGTAGCTTTGATAAAAACTTGATTCATACAGCAGTGGACCGTCAGGTTCGGATGACGAATGAATTTTTTAAGAACACATTCCGACAAAACTCCACCATCTTTCTCCAATTCGCTTTTTTCTCTTTTTAGTTGGGGTTCACTTAATACTTTACATGGTTCTTTCTATAGAGTGATTTTTTGCACACGAATATAAACGGAATTCCGTTTCCATTGTACATATATTGTGCACTTCAAAATCATTTGGTTGAGTTTCTACCAACGAATTGTAAATTAATCGCCCGTTCATTATATATGAAATTGCCTGTTTCATTTTAAATGTCAAAATTAAAGCAAAATAAAATTTCTCTCCCATGCGAATGTTTGCCCTCGCGTGACACCATGCGACTCTATTTTGCAACTGATTTTTCCAGATTCCTCAAACAACAATCAACTTTTTATGGAATAGGCGGCGCCGACTTATTTTGATCCAGAATTCGAATTTGATAAGCGATAATAATTTTTCCTAATAGTTCGATAATAGTTTTATAAAACTTAGTACTATGCACAATTCGGTTTGGTACTTACTTTACAGCCGTCCATACAACGATGGTAATCACAGCTCATATCACTATTGTTGATTGAACCAAATACGTTACGCTCACATATTTAATGACTGTACACATACCTTTCTAAATAAATCCGCATAATTGTTAAACCGCCGTCTATACGACTTGTTGCCATATGATGGATGACTCATTTTAGTTAACATTTTTAATAAAATATAAATGTTAGCGATATTTTAATTATTATGTGTTTCGTGAATTGGGGGATATACGTTTACATACGAGAGTATACAACATAATATCTATTCCTGAGAATAATAATCGTATATACTTCGAAAGAACACACGCTGAAATACAATACATCAAGAAACGACATTAATTTGCATAATATTAACTTTCAATTTCAAAGTTTTGTGTGGTGTAAATACAGAGATTATGATTTCTATATTTTAGTTCGCAACGATACTTAAATTTTTTTTTGCTTAAATTTTAAAACCTGTAAGCCTTCTTTACCATGTCAAGGTATGAATACCTGTATAATAATATGTTTTTATATCGCGGGTCTAACGATACTCGTATTCGACCGTATACATAGAAAGTTGATCAATTGGAAATTAATCTTATTATTGACAGGAAGTGATAAAATTGATAGCATATTTTTTCAATTTCATTTAATTAAAATTGCAATAAACAATTTTAATGGGTATTTATTGCATAAAAAAAACTACTTGCAATTAGAAATTTTTTTTTGCCATTGCAACATTCCATCATTAAAAGATTTGTTGTTGTTGTTGTTGTTGTTTACCTTTTTATTTGTATAACTGAAAATTTAATTAAGCGATTAAGGTTTGCGCGCGCATGAGAGATTTCGCATTGATATTGGCCAGTACGGAAATGAATTGCATTTCATTTTTAATTAGTATTTAAAATAATTGTGTGTGTAGCAACATAAAAAGATGCGGCCGATATAAAGGTTTATGCTTACAATATTTTTTTTTTGTTTTATTGTGGCTGATAAACCCAATCCCATCCATTTCTTTTCTAAAATAATTTCACGGTAAGAAAGTATAGCTTAACTGTTATATAATTTTACATGATCTCCAATTTTTATGGTCAGTACATGCAGAAGACCATTTTAGTTTATAATAGTTAGAACAATATACAATTTTTTAAAATATTAGAATAATGATTTCCAGGCCATCTGAACGTTAGCTAATTTTTCATAGAGATCGCAAAATATTCGATTAAAATTTTTAAATACTAGATTTCATTTCCAAAGTAACCACGAAAAGATGATTCAGAAACAAAAACAAATTAGTATTGTGTGCCTCAATCCGACTTACTAAATTGATGATTACTTCGTACTAGTCGCTCATAAATGGAACTAAGCAAACAACGTCTTATGTCAAATTAAAACTCGAAATTTTCGAGTATTTCTACTCAGCAATTGGTAAATGTGGAGGCACACGTAAACTTAATTTTATTACCGAGCCGATTTTATCATTTCGTCGCGTAAGAAGAGCCATACACATTAATCTGATTCTGAAGAATGCCCTGTAACGTCAAATTATTAAAAATGGTAATCTTGTCTGACAAAATGATGAGGAACGCTATTGGTTTATTCATTTTTTAGAACAGTGAATGCAGTAAATTACCCGAAAATCAGAATTTTTACTTTCTTAATTCTGAAAAATTTGGTTGGCTATACTTATGCATCTTAAGCTTAAACTACTCCTTCTATAAAAAATATCCTTCGGCTCTTAATTAATTTTGTAAATATCCTTTATAGCAGAAGTACGCAAAATTTCAATAAAGTAAAATTATTTCTAAGACACATACCATTTGTTTCAAAACTAGTATTTAAAACTTTCGTTATAACTATCATAGCGGAAGCTTTTCATCATAAGTGTTTGAAACCCAACACCACACTGAAAAAATCAATTCTTTTCGAGTTCATCCCATCTCAGAATTGTACGTAAAATCCAATTAAAAATCTAGACGTCTTATAATCTGGATTTTATTGTCTAAAAAATGACCGTAGCCAGAAACTGTAGAAATTCACTCAAATTAATTTTGTACCTTAAATATATAATTCAAGCCGGATTTAATCATAACTCTTGCATGGAATAGGAAGTTATATGCACATTGCAAGCTCCATGTCAACCTGTACATTGACATGGACGGTGGGTCGGCGCTGAATTCTGCACTCCATCAGAGGGTCTTAGTTGTGTTTATTAACATGAAAATTCGATTTGCATCTAGCCTTTGATGGGATTCGACCCCAGTACCTCCCGGTCCAAGTGCCGAAGCTTTAACCACTGCACCACTTGTCCGGTAAGAAATAATATAATAATGATAAGATTTTAGTAGGTTTTGATGTTGGGATTGAAAATTTAGAAATTTTCCATAGTGTTTCTAAATATTTTCAAATGTATAAATTTTGGCATTAGGCAATAATTTGAAAAATTTGGCACTTTAGGGGTTATCCTTGCGCGGAGAAGATGTATGTGAAGATAGCCCAAATTCCATCCCCGAAAAATGCGATGGTAACACTAATAATTGCTATCATGACATTTTTTTTACTCTCAGCCCAAAAAATCATGACATTTTTACTCTCAGCCCCGAAAATTTACTGTCATGACAGCTAAAACTATCATGACACAAACATTTTTCTGGGCTGAGAGTAAAAATATTGCATTTTGGTGAAGGAGGAATATTTAAAGTAATTTTTGATTTTCGCTGTCAGAATATTTTTTGGATAGTAGAATTTAATTGTTTTTTGTTTATTTACGCGTTTTATAACTTTTTATTGTTTTTATTAAACTCTTAACATTTTTATTTATTATTTAGCTGTTATTAGGAAATATTTATACCCGAATTTAGATTTATTGCTATAATTATTATTTAAATGTCGCAATAATATACATAAACTTGTATAGTATTGCCATAAGCGACTATTTCGATTTTCGGGGATAGAAATTTGGGCTATCTTCACAAAGGTCGGAGAAGATGATTGTTAAACAGCTTTGAGGAGTTCCAAATTTTAGTATATCATATACCTACATAAATGTGTGTGACATTTTTGAAAAAATTTTGCAATCTTAGTATTTACTGTTTTAATATGAAAGCAGTTAAGTTTTTATTTTTTCTAGAGAATCGGGAGCCCCCAGACGTATTAAAATAACGCAAAATTTCATGTTTTATAATAAATTCAAATTATTATAATTAAAATTAAGATTTGATAAATGAAAACCGCAGATTTTTAATTAAAAAAACAAACAGTATTTTTGGAAAAACTGAAAATTTTCCCGGAAAATGGGGTGACTTTTCCGAAATTTTTGGCTTGCACCTCCTAAAAATGTTCATGGTACCTGATTTCGGCGATGTATACGTCATCTACACTTACGCCGTTAGTTCGTACAAAATAAGCTGGCTGGCATGAGTCAAATACGATTAGTATTAATAATTCAATATCGCAAGCATTAGTATTCTTCCAGTATTTCCAGAAGAAATGAATAAAATTGATTCCAGAACAAAATGAACTAATTAATTTTTTTTGTGTCGTTAAAAACAATCAGAAAAAGAGAAGATTATTTATATCAAAATTCGTAATTATTTTGTGTTGTAAAATAAAACCTCAGTAAGACGACCAAATTACCGGTTAACATGGTTTTCTGGTTTTTAAAAATCGTTCACGGAAAAATCATAACTATTTAACATATATCACCGGAATGATAATTTATCTATCCGTTCGATCTCAAAATGATTTAAAAACTGATAGAAAAGGAAATGAGTTCGAATTAATTAAATGTAAGTTGTTCCTGTCAATAAAATCTAGTCTAGTGAAAATCCTTTTTTACGACAAAAAATGCCGGGCATCAGAACTTTTCAGTTTGTGAGAAGTCATAACGGAAAAATTAATTTCTCTTAAAGTGTGAACAGGTTATCAAACGGAATAATGAACTAAAATATTCTCTTCTGACCAAAAAATTTTTTGTTTTTTTTTTTTGTCTAATTGATAATGTAAACTTGTTTGTGTTGTACACTGAAAATCCTAAACGAGAATTGTATTTTGTGGCTCGAATGATAATTTATAATCTCTTTCGTTCATACTCCAAATTATTTATATTTATGGAACTTTCGTCTTGAATATGTGTTGTGTTGTACAGGGAAAATCCTCTTTTCCGGTTTCGTGAGGTAAACCATTATTTTTTAAGATTATATGTCCTGATTGATAATTTATCTATTCTAAAAGTTCATATCTTTGCAGTTATTTAGTTCGTGCAAAACAAGCTAATTTTGAACATTGCCTTCGCGGGATGAGTTGTAATCAGTATCGTAAGCATTAGCTTCTGGAGATACAACTAATTCCAGAAAAATTAACTGAATAATTTTATTTGTTTTTTTCTGTCAATAAAACAACTAAAAGGAGCGCGGATTCTTTATATTAAAATAAATAAGTTTGTTTGTTTTGTACAATGAAACCTCTATAAGACGGTCCTATTCCAGTGATAGGGATTTCCGCTTTTGAGGAATCGTCACGGAAAAATCATTATAGTTTAGCGTATGTCACCAAAATCACAATTTATCTGTTCTAGACATTTTATTCGCAAATACCAAATTGCTAGGTTAATGAACTAAAAATGTTGCCTACCGACCCGAAAATGATTTAAAAACTGACTCGAAAACAAAATGAGTTGAAATTAATTACATTTAGGTTTCTGCCAATAAAATCTATTACTAGGAGTGGAGATTCTTTATATGTAATTTTTATGTTTATTTTTGTTGTACAGTGAAGACAATTTACGAAGAAATTTCCGTGTAACAGAGTTTTCCAGTTTTTGAGAAGTCGTCGCGGAAAAATTAAAGTTTTTGAAAGTTATGTGATCTGAATGATAATTACCTGTCCAAACGTTATAATGACCTGCCCAAACGGAGTTATCAACTAAAATTGTTCTCTTCTGGCCGAAATATGTATTTTTTTTTATCTGTTTGAATTTGTAAACTTATTTATGTTGCACACGGAAAACCCTAAGCATACGAAAAAATTTATAATTATTAAATTTTAGTATTGGATAAATGTTAAGCGGTATACAGAGAAAATAAACTTTTGCGGTCATGAGGTCGTCGCGGAAAACAAAAAGTTTTTAAGATTAACTTCCTGATCTTTGTATAAATTATTTATCTGTTCTTATTTTCATGTATTTGCAGGTGTACGAAGCAGAGCATTAAACAAGCTAATTTTGACCATTGCCATCGCAGGCTGAATTCATTATCTTATACATTAGCTGAGTTTCATCCTGCATGTTTAGTCAAAATAAATAATACAATTACTAAAATTAATGAACGAAAAATATTATTAATATCTAGAAAAATATTTATGTCCGACTAGAAATGGATATTTTGAACTAGAAATAAAACTAATTCCAGAAAAAAAATAACTAATTAAGTTAATTTTTGTCAGTCAATAAAACAACTTACAAGGAGCGCGGATTTGTTATGTTAAAATTAGTAATATTTTGTGTTGTGAAACCCTTTGTAAAACGAAAACAGATTCCGGTTAATAAGATGTGCCGATTTTAAGGAGTCATCATGTGAAAGATCATAACTATTTAGCATATGTCACCGGAATCACAATTTATCTGTTCCAGATTTATCTGTTTATTTGGATTGCAAATTCCAAATTGCTAGGTTTTTTGAATTAATGAATTAAATATATTGCCTACCGACCCGAAAAGGATTTGAAAACTGACTCGAAAACAAAAAGAGTTGAAATTTATTACATTTTGGTTTTCTGCCAATAAAATACAAGGAACGGAGATTCTTTATATTTAATTTTTATATTTTAAGCGAAAATCCTCTTAGACGTAAAATTTCCGTGTAACAGAATTTTCTAGTTTATGAGAAGTCGTCGCGGGAAAATTAAAGTTTTTTAAAGATATATGATCTAAAGATAAACGGAGTAATGAACTAAAAATATTCCCTTGTGATCACCGAAAGGATTTTTATTTAAGTAATTGAAATTTATAAATTTGTTTATGTTATCGGAGACGGAACAATTGCTGCCTGAATGATTGTTTACCTATTTCATTCCGTTCGTAATCCAACTTATTCATAATTATTGAATTTTCATTTTGAAAAGTGTTAAGTGTTGTACAAAGAAAATCATCTAAGACGGAAAAAGTTGTGTTGCAGGCTTTTCAGGTTTTGTTAGGTCGTCGCGGGTAACCATAATTTTTTTTTTAGATTAAGGGATATATCCTCTATCCGGTCGCAAATTATTTAATTGCGAGGTGAAATATGGTTACTAGATTTATTTTGCCATGCCAATTAACACATTTTTTAAAATTTTAATTTGTTTTGCGATTATAAAGTAGAAATATACGAAAAAACCCTTACGCATTTTCCAAGGTCGCAGTCTTTTCATGAATTTCAACTTTACAATCGCAACACAAATTTAAATTTAAAATAGATGTTACAATTGGCATGGCAAAATAAAACTAGTAAAGAGACCAGATGGAGGATATACCCCTAAGTGTCCTACTCCTGATTGATAATTTATCTGTTCAGAAAGTTCATATATTTGCAGTGGTTTATTTCTCTCTCTCTGGCACTATATCCCATCAAGGGATTTGGCCGCCTCAAATGAGGTTTCATAATCCTATTTTCATTTCGGATAATGAGTGATTAATTCATTGATCCTAAACCAGCCGTGAAATTTTTTCACCACCGGGAATCGAACCCGGGACCTCCGGTTGCTGGAGCAAGCATGCTGACCACTTTGCCACCGGGGCGGCGTGGTTTATTGCAAAGATAAAATATTCATTTGTGAAAATTTTAGGATATGGACAAAGAGAATAAGATATTGAGAGAAAATAACTTTGTATGAACCAAACAGATGTATGAATTCTACTATCCATTGTTTAGTTTCGCAGAAGCAAAGAAGAAACATGGTTCCGCCCGACTAGAAATGGATATGAATCTAGAAATAAAACTGATTCTAGAAAAATTTAACTGATTAATGTTATTTGTTTTTGTCACAAAAAACACTTACGAGGAGCAAATACTCTTTAATTTAAAATTAATAAGTTTTGTGTTATACAGTGAAACAGAGTTTGCCGCTTTTGAGAAGTCATCACAGGATTGCAAAAAACCAAATTGCTAGGTTGCGTGAACTAAAAATTTTGTCGTCCGATCTGAAAAGGATTTAACAACCGATTCGAAAACACAATGAGTTCAAATTAATTAATGTTAGATTTTTCTTGTCAATAAAATCTATTAGAAGCAGCGTAGTTTTATGTTAAGTAAAAGTCAATTCAGTTTTTGAGAAGCCATCATAGAAAGTTCTTAAAGTTATGTGATCAGAATGACATTTACCTGTCCAAACGCTATAATGACCTGTCCTAATGGATTAATGAGCTAAAAATATTCCCTTCTAATCCGAAATGATTTTTATTTACCTAATTGAAATTTTTAAATTTGTTTGTATTGTACACTGAAAATCCTCTAAGACGAAAACCTTGTATCTTGTGACCTGAAGGATAATTTACTTATTTCATTCCGTTCGTATTCGAACTTATTTATAAATATTGAATTTTCGTTCTGAATGTATTGTGTCGTATGAAGAGAGTCCTCTAAGACGAAAATATATTGTATAACACGATATGCCGTTTTCAAGAATTCATCGCGGAAAACCTTTTAAATGGTTTTATGTGTCTTAATTGAAAATTTGTTTGTTGCAAAGATCAAATATTCCTTTGTAAAGATTTTTAGTATGAAAAAAGAGAATGAGGTAGAGATAGTTATTTTGTATGAAAAAATCAAAGTAATTTCAGTAACTTCGGCATAGAATTTTTGTACACCTTATATACTTGCTGAAGAAATGAAGACTACGAGTGGTAATTTTAAAACGTAAAATATCAAATTATGATTCGGAGTATTAACAAAAAGAAAAAATACATTTCTAAACAATTCAAAATTAAATTAAATAGAAAATTATGTTTAATAATAGAACGGCAATAAATTTTATTGTTATAGAAAATTTTCATTTCAGATTTTTTTTTTTCAAATTAAGTGATTTAAATGATTTAATGTTTCTCTTATTTATTTATGTATAATGTATTTTTATTCTAAATAACAATTGGTTTTAAAATTTGGGTCATGTGACTGCAACAAGTAGACTAAATAGATAGTTGCAGTAGTGAATGAAAACACTTATAAATAAGTAAGTGTAAATGGTTTTGATGTCGAGTACAAAGTCCTTGTCTCAATCCCACAATTGAAATTCAGTTATTCGAAATCTAATTTAAATAAAGCAATAAATAGATTTATTGATGTTATTGTATGTGCTCAAGAAATAATAAATCGAAATACACGTTAAGGGAGTGTCACGTGTTATGTCTTTACGTTTATATTTTAGCAACATTTCTAATGTCAGTTAGTCAAGAAAACAAAACAATGGATTATCAAGTGTCTCATCATTTCATAAAAATACTAAACGAGTTTTTAAGTGGCATGCCATATATGTATGTAGAGTGGTAGGTATACGTTCATAATGTATAGAATTGAAAGTGATTTAGTCTCGACAGTAACAAAACAATAATCTCGTTTATCGTGTTTTATACGAGTCACGAATTTCACATGAAAATTTATTTTATATAAAATGCATATGGAAATTATGTTACATTTGTCAATCGGGCAATATTACAAAATAATAATAGAAAGCTACAATAAATTTCGATTTGAAATGATCGATTGGGAAAAAATTATTCTTTCTTTATTATTTCTTCTTATTACCTGTACGTGTACGGCGATCTTTCTGTATATTCGTTGTTTACAATAAATTATAAAGCAATATAATTTCTAGAATTTTTAAGTCACGAAAATTAGTGGAAATTTTATATGATCATTTTTAACTCTTCTTTGTCATAAAATCATCCAATAATTTTCTCTTTCTGGAAAATACACTCGACCGACATCGACAATAAAGCGCGCGCACCAAAATATTTATATGTATAAGTGAAGGCGGCCCTAGTCACGATCATTTTAAATATTTTAACATAAATTTTAATTAATTTTGTTTATTTTTGTTAAAACTCTTCATAATTTCAAAAAAAAAAAAAAAAAAAAAACTAAATTATTGTAAGAAGTGTGGGATGCACAATATAAGAATTGATGAAATTTTAATGTTCCCGAGCTTTTAGTCGATACATACAATTAAGATAATTTTCTGATATACATATACCCGCGTATTTTCCGTATATGGAACATGTTTCAAAAAGATGATTAGAAATAGAAAAAAAATAAAATAAAATAGAAAGTTAATATTTGAAGAGTGAAAATATGTAATTTAAATAAATTATATATGAAATTCCAGAATTATATCAATTTCTATTTGGAGTGGAAAAGCAACGCGCTCTCTTACACACACAAATTGGTGGTGAGGTGCGGTTAATCTGATATAAAAGTTCAAAGTAAAAGTTATTCCAATTAAGTGGAAAAAAATAACTTGACAATAATTATATTAAGTGAAGATTATTGATGCTCAAGTGGTAGACTTGTTTCGGTACATCATGTTTTATAATGGGTTAGTTCATGTTATGTAAATTGGAGATTAACTTTCGTTAACTCAACATGTTAACTCATTGTTCGTTTTCATTTTACTTCAGTGTAGAATCTAAATTTTAAATTTGGTAGTGGTTACTTACGAACGGCATCCTGAGCAACGAACATCAAACTCGACAGGGTGAGATGTTGGTTCATTTAAAATCTCTGTGATTTTGCTAAACTCCAAAACACATTTTGGAATTATATTTTTAACATACACAAACAGAGTTTTATCTCAACCGGTTAAGAAATGGGTTTCATTGAAATTAGCAATTTACGAACGGCATATGCAAAATTTGTATTAGATCTCAATCGATTGAGAAATGACTTGCTTCTATTGTGGAAAATGGTGGTCATGACCGGATAACCGCTATTGAAATTTCCCGAAATTATGAACAATTGTATTCGCTTCTTGGCACTTGAAAACCCTAAATTTTTATTAAAATTATTGGAGCCGTAAATTATTTTAAACTTGGCACTAGAGAACGTTCTCTCATCAAAACCGTTCCACCTTATCAAAATCGTTAAAATTGATAAAAATGTAAAAATGCATCACAATCGATATTGGTACACGAAAAAAAAACAATTTTAGAAACGCTTGAAAGAAACATTTTTATGACGTAAGGAGATCGATAAATCGTTGAAAAATATCACGATTGATAAAATTAATCTTGTTATTCATAACTTAACAACCAACGTTTTTGAAAAGTGCGATTAACACAACCACCGTACTTACAAAAACCAACACGGCGCAACATTACAAAACATCATGTAACATAACGAAGTGAATCGAGGAAACAAGATGAAATATGACACTATATATTGCAGCATCCTGCTTCATAATAGAACATTCGGGACATGATGCAACATCATGCAACCTATACATTAGGCAACATCATGTAACATGGTGGCGGCCGGAGAAAGGCTAACTGATTTCCCGAAATCATGACCAATTGCATTCGCTTCTTGGCACTCGAAAACGCCCAATTTTTATCAAAATTATTCGAGCCGAAACAATTGCCAAAACCGGTACTCGGGCCCCTTCGGAGGATATTAGGACTAATCGCAATCGATTGCTGGCACTAGAAAACTCCCTCTCAAGGAGTTCTCCCTCCCTATGTTGCAACATCAAGCAACGTATTGAAACATCCAACAACAGAGTATAATATCACGCAACATTATGCAACATCACCCAACCAATTATGCAACATCACGCAACGCAATCAATTCCCGTGGGTGTGTCTTCAGGAAATAAGATTTTTTTCCTATTTAGTAAACCATTTTGATAACTTTCCGTATATGAAGTATATGCGGAAAAATAAATGTCAAAACTGTGATAAATAGGAAAGAAAAAATTCCTATGACACAGCATAATAAGCGTATAGGAAAAAAACGCTACAAAAATTTAAAATTCTTTCCTATTTTTATAGGAAGCCTAAAGGTATTCGAAAACCGCATTTTAAAACCACCTTATACCAAATACGATGTAGAATAACGTCGAACATTTAGTTATTGCAAAACAAATGATGAAATATGACGCAATATGATGAAACATGACACCAAATTTAGTAGCAACGATCAATATGTCAAGAAAATTTTTTCTTCCATATAATAAAAATTGCGTTTTGTTTTTTTGTTATTACGACACAAATAAGTTGGTACAATGAATTGGAACAAATTGACTGACTTATTCAAGATGGAGTCAAATAAATCAAAAGGTCTGAAATAAGTTGGTAATTGGAAAAGGGCCTAAGTAACAATTTTGTTATCACGACTTTAGTTCACAAACCTATCGTTTGTCGCTAGTGGTAAGTTATTAGTTTATTAAAGTGTCGCATACCATTGTAACTGTAATGCAAAATGCCGACCACCTATGGATAGACCATTTCTTGCTAGTTAAATTAGGGAGCTAAATTAGGGAGCTGAATTAGGGACACATTAACTTGTGGTTTAAAAAACCTACGCTGACTATTAGGCAGGCGTATAGACTCAGGTCTGTATGTATTATTTTTAATTAGAGCTCTGTTGAGCAAATCAGCCATTAAGTTGCTCATACCAAATTCTCCGCAATATTATGTGAGAAGACGTTAGTATCTGTTCAAGAGCCTTTTGGACCATCATGGAGATATTTCAGTCGGGTTCAGAATACTAAACAGGTTTAGTAGGAGGTTGCGGTTCGTTACAAGGGGACGCTAGTCTTATTAACGTCTGGTAGATATTCACTTTGTTTTGACGCGAAATGTTGCAAGATTTGATTTTATTGTTTTGCGTAAAATTCTTGATACCCAGCTACGATTCTTAGTGTTATATCTACAGAAACTGAAGTTTTCCCCATTACCACCGATCCCAAATAATTAAACCCTTTCACTTTCTCATACTGCGTGTCTCCCGAAATAAATTCTTCGCGTATTTGCCTTCATGCGGAACTATATATTTGGTATTCGATTGCTGTTGACTGTAATGGTATGAAGACTTATTTTAGGAGGACAATGCTTTGACCCAAATTGCGTATGTAACCAGCGTATGCTAATAGCTGACTTGTTTTAAAATATAGGCAACTGCGCTCGACTGACGGGATCACCTTTCCGTACTTCTATCAACATCTTCTTTTATATGAGGCTCCCGTGTAGTTCCCTCCGTTGGATAAAATTTGATAACCAGTGTTTAGCAAAGCTATTCCGTACAGCTGGTAAGACATTTGATCGCCGCCGATTCTGAGCATATCATACGAAATTCCATTTTGACAGGGAGGGAGGGTACTTACTTCATCGTGCAGTGGTGGAGACATGCCAGTGTAGAGATTGGACTAGTGCAAAGAAGATGGTTGTTCGCCAGCAGAAGGTGGTATTGGTCGATTAAAAAGGAGGCAAAATAATTTCGCAACACTTGAAAGGCGTCGTTGGTGTTCATTACAAACTCTCGACTTTGAAACCTGTAGCTATCTCTTTTATGTTGCGATATCTTTCGAAAGTCTAATTTTCCATGTTAAGCACATGTTGATTGTGTTATATTCGTTTTTTTCCGTCTACAGAGCGTACTGAAGAGTTTTCTCGAGTCAGGTAGTCGTTGTGTGATTGTATTGTATTTTGGGATAGATTTTCCTAACACAAGCAATATTTTTCTCGAACTGCTTTCAAGCAATCTTCATCTAACTAATCACCTTTAGTCGTCGGTGAAATTTGACGAATTGTTAATGATGATGCTTCCGATACCGCAGTTTTTAGGTAATCCGCCGCGAAATCGGGCGTGGCTGACTTTCAAAAATTCGTGGCAAGATATTTTCATAATTGTTTCATTATTACTCTAAGGCAGGGTTCATTGGAAGCGACGGTTGTATGTTGTTGATAAAAAAAGAGTGTATTTCACGATTACAAGAAACTGCACCGGAGTCAAAATGAGGTTCGCGACCTGTTTTGATATGTTTTATACTGGAGGAATGTCTTTTAGATATGAGGATTTGCTCAATTTTATTAACAGTGTTCCCGTCTATGATTTCCATACTTTTATAAACGGTGTTCATCGGTGGTGTGCATTGCGTTGATTTTTGAATATTATGTGGTGTCTGGGCCGATGGTGCCATGATGTATTTTGCTTGTACTACCAATTTGAGCATTAAAATAAGCTACAATGATTTTGAGGTCGTGCTAACGTATTTTATCTAGAGAACTTTTAAAGTGCTCGTAGAATGCATTTTTAGTTTGTTCGAGAATATCCTGAGTGAGAGCTAGAAAGTAAAATGACGCAGTGCAGAAGCATGAGAGAAATTTCAGTTGAAAATACTATCTGGTTCCAATAACGGATTCAAAATGAATCACAACCTGATACAATTGGATTTAAAACTCCACAAATCTGAACTCAAAAGGGAAGAACTACCTAATCATCTTCAAGTATAACATTTCGATATTAGTACAACATTAAAGTTCTCAGTTAAACCAGGATTATTCCCCAAAACAAAAATTTGTTCACTAGACTCTGTTTGAACTCAAGTACGTGTACTGTATAGTTGCTTGTTCCGAAACGAGTTCTGGTTTATAATCGTCGCTGTAAACTATGGGATGCAGATAGATTTTCTTCAGGTTCCGACTGAAGGTCAGCACTAAAAATTCTTAAAGATTCGGATTCGATGGTTGGCATGCAATTAAAAAATGTCTTTTCAAAAAATAGTTTCTATACTCAAGTACTGAAGCATGCTTGGCTCATATAGTGATGACATGTAAATAAAATTAAAATTCCACGAAACAAAAAATTACTCAAGACGATTGTCCTTGAAAGTAAATTAAAATTATTGTAAACTATATACGAGTACATATGTAAAGCAAAAACAAAAAATAGTTAAATATTCCAACATGCAGCATGCCACAGCCGCTTGAATCGACTATGCCTAATCTTGATCCATTGAAAATCAATTATAAAATAAAACAAATTTCATTAATTACCTATCGCATCATTAAAACACACTCGTACATTGTAGTTATATTACAGACTCCTTCAATGAGACGGCACACCACAACATCATAATTTAAAATAAATTAAAACAATTTTTTTCTTGCTGCTTTCTGTAGTGCTGCGCTCTCGTCTATCTATGTTCACAAAACCCTTTAGTTCCACTTTAATCAGAAGGAAATTACATTTTTTTTCTATTATTCTCTGTATAGAGTGTGTATAATATATATCGATGGTATTCAACCTGTGTGCCGACAGACAGACACCAAAAATAAAATTTAAAAACGAAAGAATCGCGGGTTGATAAATGATTCAACAGAAATTTCGTTAAAACCGGATTAAAACAAAAATATGTTTAGCAAGTCGTAAAGAGTGTGGTAATATACTGAAGATGATGATGCGATGATGATGATGGAATGCAATTTTATTTCGTTTTATATAGCTATATATAGATTTTATTTTTTATATCAAAATATTATAAATCTAATATTTACAAAGAAAAGGTTGAACTTGAACAAATCTTGACCACCAACTTTGCATTGCCTTACTACGGCGATTAAAACAATATTTCATTATATTTTGTGTTCGAGTTACACAATTTATGTGTGGCTGACCAACCTAATAATTATTATTATTGCGAATAATAATCAGTGATTTGTTCCCAGGGATATTTATTTTTAGTGGGCACATATGTTGCAACATTGAACATTATTTACTGTGTGCCCCTAATCGGTAGGCTATAAGTATTAGCTAGCGTTTCTCAAAGTATGCTCCGCGGAGTGCTGGGGCTGTTGAAGTGCCAAAGCCTAATTGTTTCAACTTTCAAAACTAGAAAAAAGAAGGTCGAGTCGATCTAGCTAAAATGTATATTCGATGAAGAGGCGATAAAAGAATTCACTGATGTGCCGCTATCCAATGACACGGTAGTTCGTCGAACTAAAGGTTTAGTAGCTAACATGCAGACTCAATTGATATTTTTCCTGAAAAATGGTAATTTTTCTCAGCAAATCTACGAAAGCACAGATGTAGCTGGACTTGCAATCTTGCTTGTTTTTGTCCGATATCAGCATATCAATTTGCTTGAAAAGGATCTTCTTTTGTGTGGACCATTGCCAAATAATACAACTGGTGCCGAAATATTTAATGTCGTTAATGATTTTTTTAAGACTATAGGTTTAGATTGGAAAAACTGTGTTGATACCTGCACGGATGGTGCAAAGGCAATGGTAGGAAAAACCGCTAGCGCTGTTGCTAAAATCAAGAATTAAGCACCAAACTGCACCAGTAGCCATTGCATTCTTCACCGCCAAGTACTTGCAGTAAAAAAATGTCAATATCTTTGAAAAATGTCTTTGATGAGTCTGTAAAGATCATAAATTTCATCAAATCGAGACCCTTGCAAACACGGCTTTTTAAAATTCTTTGCGACCATTCATAACCATTCATTCTATGGGCACCATTCATAAAGCTTTATTGCTCCATGCTGAAGTACGATGGTTGTCACGACGGAAAGTTCTTGATCGACTATTCGAGCTCCGTTCCGAATTTAATGGGGATATTGAAGAAAGTGACTATTTTATGTTGTGTGATGAAATTTGTCAACATTTGGAAGATATTCTAAAATGAGTTAAATAGTATTTTCTAGATGAGCAGAACGAAAATCTTAAAAATTACACATGGATTCGAAACTCATTCATAGTTAAGAAAATACCAAAAGAAATCACAGTTAAAGAGTACGAAGTCTTCATTGACATGATTCCAGACTCCTCACTACTACCCATATTTGAAACAATTTTTTTGTGCACTTTAAGATAAGAATATGCAGATTTATCAATGAAAGCTGTTAAAATACTTCTCCCTTTCGCTACGACTTATCTGTGCGAGTCCGGATTTTCTTCGTATGCTGCAACAAAAACAAAATACCGCAAAATTTGCAAAATAGATAGATAACTACTCTTCGATGTTAGGCATCATCGATTGGCACCACTGAAACACTGGGGTTCCGTGTAAATTATTATGCCTTTGGTGGGCTCCGCAGCTCAAAAAGATAGAGAACCGCTGAGCTAGAGCATTTGCATGTCATCTGAAGGATCCACCTTACGAAGTTGATCAATTTCCGAATTTCAAAGAGATTTGGCCTATTACAAGACTTAGAGGAAATATGTAAGTCTGACGCCAATTTTCTCATTTAAATTACTGACTGATGTACCATTTGACATTCAATCTTAAATTGCAAATTACAGTGTGGCTTATGAACCATCAACCAATTTACTTTCAGTGAATAGTAAGTAAATCATTAATAATTCTGCAATTTTAAATAACATATCACGCACAAAATGTTTTATGTATAATAGTGACATCTATCAATGAATAGAAGGAACTAAATAGAAATTACACTCAACAAAATTGAATTAGTCAGTTGAATGGTAAAAAATATATTTTTTTCCAAATAAAAATATTTTTCTTTGACCTTGAAACAAAACAAAACGATTTGTTTCAGGAAGGACTGATCCTGGAACAAAAAAAAATGCGTTAGCCTCATAAAATAAAACAATAAATTCGTACTGAGTTAATAGGGTAAATCACAATATTTAATTTTCGTAATTTTTTTTAAATAGATTTTAATAAAACTAAATTTTAATAAAAATAAAAAATATTTAACAAAAATGGGATGAGGAAAGTGGTTGACGGTAATTTTAATAAATTGAACGAATCGTATGGCAAATATTGAGAAAATATGACCAAGCCCAAAGTAAATGATCGCTCTAAGCGTTCTAATAATGCTGTTGCTAAGTATACATGACAGAATCGCACATTTTGGCGGAAATGGAGGTACCAATCAAAGTTAACCGGGCCTAAAAAATTTTACGCTGCATTCCGTTAGCGATTGCAAAAAAAGAGTTACAAATGGTTTTTGCTATAAGAGAAAACATTCACATTTGTGTACATATTTCTACAAAAGTTGAATCAAAAAACTACATAGAGATGTTAGAAATCAGCTTAATTGAATAGGCGAAAGATTTTATTGGAACGAAATATTGAGATAATGGATTGAAAATTTAAGGGCATTTTTTCGCGCCAAGTTTACCTGATGGCTAAGCAATTTCACTAAAAAATCGCACAAAATATTGAATGCCAAAAAAAATCAGTTCTGAATTCAATTTAGGCACAATTTTAATGAGGCTAATTAATTTCGAAGACTATTATAAAGTTTGTAGCTAATTCAATTTCACTGAGTGTAGTTTAAACGGTAATTTATGCTGTGTGCCTTATTCGACTAAGCTAAACGTAAATACGTAGATTCTGCTATTGACCACTAGTTGGCAGCCGAAAGTCGATTTACGAGGTTACTTTTCAGTGACTTTTCATTATACTGTGAGAAGTAAAAAGATAATTATTTTAGTTTCTTTTTTGATTTAGGGACACAAGAGGAGACCGAGAAATTTATTGCAGCGGGCATTAAATTGGAGTATTTATTTAACGGCAGATTTTTTGATCTAAAATCAAGTTGGGAGTAAGTAAATTGTATAGTGCATAAATATCAAGCATTTATTTAAAAAAATTGTGAACAAATTTGATTACAGAATGATAGATGATTGGTGCAAACTAAAAAAAATGGTCGAATTTAATGGATAGATATAAGGTAATTTACAGTACAACTTATAAGGAGCATTTAAAAAAAAATCAGACTACTATTGAACCACATACAGGGTCGGGGACAGAGGAAGTAGGAGCACGAGCGGCTACGTGGCCCTATTTCAAAATCACGCACAAATACTGTTCCGAAAGGCAATATTGTCCAACATTGCTTGTGGACACGGGGACCGAGGAAAATCTATCATCAAAATTTACTGGTTCAAGGGCACTAATATCTTTCTACAATCCTTGCGTCAAAGTGTTGCGGAATTCTAAAGCCGTGAAGCAGTGCTTCTTTGACACTCCGTGTGAAACGGGTGATTGTAATTAGTTTAGTGTTTCTTAAGTCACACATAATGACTTTTGTAGTAGCCACCTATTAGCATAGTATATGAACTAACCGTTCTAATTTTAGTTTAGTTAGTTTAGTCGATTAAGACACACAGCATTACTCAAAAAATGCTAAATACACATTTACACATTTTAAAATCTAATGAACACCTGCAATCCATGATTTTAATTTGCCTATGTTTATGCAATCCTTGCACAAATCACGATATAAATTGTTTTAAGTTTTTTAAGCTTTAAAATTTACTTAACAGTGTATTGTCATTCAGAACTGGTAGGAATAGCAAAGTGTTTTGAAAAGGGCTTGAAACTCAATAAAGTCGGTCTTGATCATATAAATTTCTGAAAACCTTTCTGGATATAACAATTTGTTCATATTGGTTGTGATCCGGCTCAAAGGTTATAAATTGAGCATTATTTTATAACCTTCGTGCTGGTTTGAAGAATGTTGTAACTAATTTTCAAAAGGTGGGAAAGCTTTTTCAATTTTCTCAGGTTCAAAATCCTTTCATATTACCAAATTAGTTATTTTGGGAAGATTGTTTGGGGAAAATAAAAATAAATTATTACTTCGACCACGTTTTAGTTTTAGTTACCAACAAAAGACTGCACGAGAAAGTTATGTAAAGCCTCAATGTTTTATTGTTGTACGTTAATAGTAAGTTAATCGTATCTTCTCATTTTGAGAAATGTAACTTAATATTTTTCTTTCGGACACTCCTTCAAGCTAGTAAGTTTTGAAGCGCTCAGTACCTACCAAGTTCGAATAAACCACTGAGTTATAGGATTAAGGAGATTAAAAATAATTCATCAAATTTTGAACATAACTAATTTCAAATTTTATTATACGAGAAAGAGCCTCGGCACATTTTTATTATTTGGTTAGAGCGCCTTTATGCTAGGTGTTCGTTCGCCCGGTTATTTTTTCGACGAACTATCCCGTGTGGAAAATTTATAAGAAAAAAAACCGTCATTTTTGAGCAAAATGATTGGTCGAACAAAATGTCAAAACGAACAAACGAGCACCAACCATAAAGGCGCATTTAGGTTTTAAATTAGTCGATTGACCACAAAAGCAAATAACTATGTTAGTATTTAAAACTAGAACTCCATCAATATATCCATTATCGCGATGTAATTTCAAACTGACAAAAAGGAAGTTTGTTGCCTTCAATAATTCAATAAGCGTTGTCTCCTAGGAAATTGCTCCCAGCAACACGAATGTTAAGCTTCTTTGAAAACTAGAACATCCCAACAATCGCTCTCCCTAAAGCTAGTAGAGCCCTTACAGCAGAACATAATAAAATGATGGGTTCTGCCAGCTTTAGAAAAAATTAGCAGAACCCACATAAAAAAACGATTTAAAACAATTGGAAAAATAAAGGCTAATTTTAGGCTACTTGCAAATGCCCTAATAAATTTTATTTTGGTCCCTTCGAAGAAATTTAGACTCCACTAGTTCTTGCCCAAGCTTTATGTCATTTAATTTATAATAACCCTAAAATTATTTGTATGTGAATAGATCTTGTTTTACCGACGGCACGTGAGATTCGAACCCAGTATCTCCCGATTGGGGCAGGTTGCAAAAGAGATTTTTCATCATCCGATTACGATCGGTGATGCAAATGAACACAAATATGACTCCCTGTCGGAGTGCACAACTCAAGGGCCAACCCATCTTCGTTCCAAGAACGTGAAAAGCAAACGGCGAAAGAGTTAGGAGTGCTTCGGTCCCAGAACACATTGCAAAGATTAAATCATAAAAAAGGTCTTGTTTTGTGTTCTTATTTCGCTGGAATTTTTCGGTATAGGACGTGAAGATATATCCTACATTTCGCTTTGATCTGAAGAGACGTTAGTGATACAGAAGATTCCTAAACTTTCCTAAATTGATCGATAACGGAAAATTAATTTTTCGATTTTGATGACAATAACAGGAATCGACTGCAATGTTTTGCAGCTAGAACAATTTCTAAAAAAATTGCAACTAGAACATGCCAATCGTGCGACACAAGTTAATCGGTTTATCCATTTGATTAGTGGACTTTGGAAGTTTTCGTCCAACCCCGAACCATTGTGATTTATGGTGGATCTAGTTGAACCCATTATACGAAAGAAATGCACCTGGTAGCTAGGCGGTAGTCACAGGTCCTATGATTGTCATACAGTTCTAATCGCAACTGTGCCTTGTTAGGGTATCCTCCCCCCAACTTGCCAAATCGATGAATTTTGGTAAAATTTTAGGTTCTAGTGGCTTTACACTTTGTCTGGTTCGTTGTTGTCGTTTCAACAACAATAATTTTTTTCCGAATGGAGTAACTCGTACTTTTGAAATTCACGTTTATTTTCTTAATTTAATCACGTCCCCTCGTTTTAATTATATTACTCTCCTATCTGTTGTAATTAGTTCGCCTCTTGTAATATTTCATTTGAGCTTTGAGCTAGGTGTTTTTTTCACTAAACTAAAGTAACTGTTACGTCCCTTAAGCTAGCAGAACCCATACAGCAGAACATTACAAGGTAGCATGGGTAATTATAAGAATTTTGGGCTCCATCCCTTCCAACTAAAATGCGGGTTCTGCTAGCTTTAGAAAAAGTTAGCAGAACTCATATCAAAAAATGATTTAAAAACAATCCGAAAATTAAAGGTTAATTTAAGTCTATTTAAATGCCCTAATTAAATTATTTTATTCTACTAGTTCTATAAAAAGCATAAGGCTTTATCACTTTAAAGTTAGCAGAAGCCAAACCGAAAATCAGACCAAAAATCAAATTAGAACGCAAAACAAGCCCAACTGATATACAAATAGTTTTAGGCTCATTATGGCCTACTCAGCTTCTTATTGCTTTCAGCTTCTAGGTGTGCATGAGTTTAAGTACTTAGGCCTACACTTAATAAACACATTTTATTAAACAATTGTTTTTTATTTCGCAAAAACTTAGAGTTTTGAATATTTTAATTAAAAAATTTGTTCAAAAAGTTTAAAAAATTTAATAATTTTAATTAATAACTTTAATATTTAAAAAGCAATATCGGGGTGAAATTTAAGTCAAAATAACAAAATATTAACTGTGTCCCAAAAGTAATTGAGACTAGGGAAAGTGTAGAAAACGCTACCAGTGGAAAAAATAAAGCTTACTTGAGATACACCCGAGACACTTTTTCGATTTTTAAATTAAAATTTTTAATATTAATTGTAAATAAATTTATAGTTTCAATGTTTTAATGCAACATACAAATAATATTAAGCTTTCCAAGTTCACTTTTCATAGATAATTCATAGAAAAGCATGACTAGACTCTTTTTCGTAGTAATAAATTTTTCCGCGAGAGCACAGCAGTACAAGTCTCAATTAAAACTGAAAAATCAAAAATTTTTCATAATACATATTGGTGTACAAATGTATTTACGATCTTTTCAGATAGGTATCGTTAGTATCACTGTTTGCATATTATTCAATAGGGGAAATACATGTATTTTGGACCTTAGATGTCAAGCTTGAATAATTACTAGTGACATTATTTGTTCAAAGCGTAAACAACAATTATTTTCATGTAATTGAAAAAGTCGAGTTTTGTGCCAAAAAACACAACAAATCGTTTGCTTGTGGAAGTTACGGTGAACATGCTCCATTGAATACAACATGCAAAGAGTGGTTTCAACGATTCAAAGTTGGTGATTTTGACGTAAGAGACAAAGAACGTAAAGGCGGACCAAGAAAATTTGAAGATACAGAATTGGAAGATTTGCTTGATGTGGACCCTTGTCAGACCGAAAAAGAATTGGCAGAAGAGTTGAATATTACCCAACAATGTGTTTCACAACGTATACATGCAATGGAATTGGTTCAGAAGCTGGGAAAATGGGTGCCACATAAATTGAAAGAACGGGGCTTGGAACGTCGGAAAACCATGGGCGAATTGTTGCTTCAACGACAACAAAGGAAGGGGTTTTTGGATCGGATCATCACTGGGGATGAAAAGTGGATCCATTAAGACAATCAAAAGCGCAAACCAGCGTGGGTCACGCCAGGTTAACCAGGAGGGCACTCAACGCCAAAAGCAAATATCCACATTGCGAAGATGATGCTTTGTATTTGGTGGGATATGAAGGGTGTCGTCTATTATGAGCTTTCCAAAAAGCATAAAACCATTACGGGACAAGTTTATCGACGACAACTAGTTGCTTTAAAGTAAGTTCTTGCTGCAAAATTACCGAAATGAGACAAAATTACCGAAATGTCAAAACTACTTGGACAGGCAGAACTGGGAAATTCTACCCCACCCGCTGTTATTCACCAGACATTGCTCCTTCTGATTACCACTTGTTCCGGTCGATGTAATCAGCCCTGGCACAGTAGCATTTCACTTCATATGAAAACGTCAAAAAATGGGTCGATGAATGGATCGACTCGAAACAACCAGACTTCTTCCTTCGGGGAATCCGTTTATTGCCTGGACGATGGGCAAAGGTTATAGCTTTCGATACTTTGAATAAAACATTCTTTCATTTTCTACACAAACTAATGTGTTTTATTTCACTAATTAAGGTCGGAAATATATTTGTACACCATAATATTTGAAAATTTCTAATAAACACAAATATTTCAAAACTATTAAATAGAAAAACATCCAACCAAACCTGCACAAGGGATACAACTTTAGCATTTCGATTAGGCAATGCCGGATTCGAATCCCGATAAAATGCAAGAGGGATTATTCATCTTCTGAATATGATCGGTGATGAAAATTAACACCACCATGACCTCTTGTCGGAGTGCAGATCTCATGGACTGGCCTCCATATTAAAAATTCTTCAATATTTGAAATTATGTAACTTAGCTCGTACGGATGTGACAAACAAATTTTACTTAACCACCCACATGCTTGAAAATCTTTGAGATTTTTGTTATTCGAGAGAGAATATTTTTGTGTGTTATTCAAAAATTCTAAAACATTTAAAATTATTTAACAAAGCCGAGTTAGATAATGTTAAATATTTAAGAATTTTTGAATGGCTCGCATAAAGATAATTAAAGTGTTTCTGAATTAGTAATTGGTGTAAGAAACGAATTTTACTTAGCCACATGTCCGGAAATTTAAGATTTTTGTTATTCGAGAGGAAATACCACCGAGTGTAATACAAAAATGCCTAAACATTTGAAATTACTTAACTCAGCCCCTACGAAACGCACAAAGGTGATCAAAGTGATTCTGAATTGGTATTTGATGTAAACACCGAATCTTTTCCACTTGAATACGTCTGTGCGGTTTGAATTGTCTTACGAATTTAATTTGGCAAAATTCACTCAAAACATTCCCCAAAAATTAAAATTTCTCTCATTAATTCGATTGGAAAAATTTATGTTTGTTAGAAATTTTCAAGTAATATTATGAAAAGGGAATTTTGAGCGTTTTTTTTTCAATTTTTGGTAATTATCATAAACTTCACTCCGATCAAAGCCATATCATTTTCAACTGAATTATTATAAGATTAAAAAAATATTGTTATCAAAATAATCGACTATCAAACATATAAATCTCCTTCTCTAATAACTCGGGCTCGGGCTATAGAGGACAAGTGTGAGACATGTTATGTATCGTTCTACTTTAGCGACACTGTTTCAAACGAAACATGTATGACATGTCTTCGATGTTTCTAATTCTAGTCATTTTTAATATGGCGTAGTTAAATTTGTTGATTATTTTCTTTACGTTCGACAAAAAGGTTCAGCCAGACATGTCACATAAACTTCGTCAAACGGGTTATCTCAGACTTGTCATAAATGCGTATTACTATCTTGTTGGGATGCTACCAAATCGTTTTCCCACTTTAATTCTTGAAAGTATTCCTGAGTAAATGTATTACCGTATACCTCTACAATTTTTAAGGACTGTCACCTAACAACATTATCATTTACATAATTTTATATACTACATAGAGCATGAATTTATAAAATTAAACCGATCTCCGCCAATTTATATACATGCTAATGAACAAAAAGAACGCAAACATTTTGTATCGATATTCAAATAAACACTTAGTTTCAAAATTTTGTGCTGAATTCAGTTTGCCAAAAATTATAAAAAAAACGTAATATTTATAAAGTGGCAACCACTTAAAATTGATGGCGAACTCTATAATCATTAACATTAAGTTTACGAAAAACGCAAAAAATACGAGCCAATTGAAATTTTAATGATTATCATCTGGGAGAACGACTTATTGTGTGTGCTACATAAGACAAACATTTTGTTTTTTTTTTGTTATAAATTGAAAGATGTTAAAATTTTTGGGGTTTGTTTGCCAGTCTGTGAATCATATATAAATTGGCACAGTATAAAAATATAAATGCCAGTAATAAAATATGAGCACTACATGAATTTTCGATATTTTTATAACTGGCAGATTATTTACGAGCCACAAAATAAACATATTTATGTCCACTCTTGTCCTTTAAATTTACGTATGTATATATTTACAGAGTCTCAACAAATAATAATAATAATAATAAAAAACACTTTGCAGAAGACAAATTATTCATTTCGTCTTCATTTCAAAAAATATACAGAGTTAAAATCTTTAGTCCCTCTAATTTAAATGTTTTATTTCAAAATTGGATTTTTTTGGTAATTATAAATTATAAAACCGAAAACCCAAAAAATAAATAAACATTTTTATCTCGCTGATGCGTTTTATGGTACATTTGGTTGGTTTATTTCAAAATGTGTGTATACATACGTGGAACAGAACAGAATTTATACTTCAAAGGTAATACGGATATTTTTTTTACATTTCAATATGTATTTGAATAAATAATTGCATCTTAAGTGTAATACCAATTTTCAACGATTCTTTTGATGTTGATTGTACTGCAATTTGTTCCAATCGTAAAACGAAGTTAGTGCTGTTCTATGCTCGTGGGATAAGTTGAGCAATCCTTCTATTCCGTATATGGATATGATTTTAATTGGTTTTAAATAGATTTTTCCAGGATGAACCGTAACAATTGATTGTGTAGAGCTAAGAAGCATAGCACACAAGAAATTTAATACAAGAAGTCATAACGATTTGAATGATGTACAGAAAGGTCAAAATACATATAAGAAATAAACAACCAACCTAATGTAATTATAATATCATTATGTCGGGTGGAATAACATATCGATTTGCTCTAAATTGCTTCCCTTGTCTATATATATATCTTTATGCACACCAAGACTAAACAATAACCATACGAAATGTACTGTCAAGTGCTTATAACAAAATATGTAAGACTGTGTAGTGTACACAAAAAGCGTACAAAGAAAGAGAATAAGAAAAACAATGGACAAGTGTCTTCACGACACAAAATACCAGCTACATAACTACCTACTTTCATTATTCCACCATTAGAAAGAAAATTGAAAGCGCATTCTATGCTGAACAATTTACATTTTGTATTATTATTTACTAAATGTATAATATCGCATTTTAATGAAAAACACAATTGTTAGGTGAATGTGATGTCAAGGTTTATAATTGAAACTCGGTCGAAGAAATTTTAATTCGTTTTTTGTGGTCTACACACGAGTAGGTACTTACTCGTACTTTCAAAATTAATATTTTTTCCTGTATACGTACTGCACATGATGTTGTAAAAAAAAATTGTATCTGGTTTATGTATCGCTCACAACCCAATATTAATTCAAAAATTATATTTTTGTTCTTAGTCATCGGTAACATTTTCAATAAACATTTCAGTTCTGATCAATGAAATTAAATTTAATTATATCAAGTGCGAACGTTTCGTTTCATTATGTACTGGGTGAATCGAATCTGACAGAGCGATATAGCAAGCATTCTACAGTATTCTAATTTTCAAAATGATGTCTATGTAGTAAGTAGTTTCAATATTCTTTATTTTGTCGGTGAGCATAAAATTCGCTAAAGTAACACGCACTTTAGCATCTTGGACAATTATAATATTTTGCACCAATTTTTAAAATTTGAAGAAGTATTTTTTGTTTTCCACCAAAATGAGACAATTTGTGATATGATATTGACATCCCTAATACAGAGATTATTGAAAATATCTACAGGGTGGCTGAGACCAAGTGTTACCAAATGAAAACGCTGTAATTTTTTTAATTTTGATTATTTTTTATTGAAATTTCGTGGAATATGTTGAAAACATATTACATTTTATGAAAAACATGTTACTGCTCGATATGACCTCCTTTGGCTCTGATTATTTCCATAGAAAGCATTGCATGCTGACCGAACGTGATGAGATTCCAAAAATTGTTTTTTCTGATGAGAAAATTTTCACCATTGAACAGTACGTGAATAAACAAAATGATCGTGTTTGGTTAGAGCACAAGTCCAACGATAATTTGGACACAAGAGTTGCCATGCGCAAGTAATCACCAGCTTATGTTATGGTTTGGGCTGCAGTGACTGCAGATGGACGCACTCCTCTGGTTTTCAGCGAACATGGAGTCAAGGTAAACCAAGAGGTGTACCGCCAAAAGATCCTAAACGATGCTTTTCTACCTTGGGCATTTAAACACTTTGGTACGAACCGTTGGATATTCCAACATGACTCAGCACCGTCACACAAAGCTCGAGCGACACAGCATTTTTACAAAATTGCGTTCCGCGGCTGATTTCGTTGAAAGAATGGCCACCATATTCACCAGACTTGAATCCCATGGATTTCTCCATATGATTCATTTTGGAGAGTAAGGTGTCCACTAAAAAATAAGAAAGTGTTGATGCATTGAAGTCAGCTCTTGTTCGAGAATGGAATAAAATTCCGCAAGCCCACTTTCGGTCAGCATGCAATGCTTTCTATGGAAGACTGAATCAAATAATCAGAGCCAAAGAAGGTCATATCGAGCAGTAACATGTTTTTATAAAATGTAATATGTTTTCAACATATTCCACGAAATTTCAATAAAAAATAATCAAAATTAAAAAAATTACAGCGTTTTCATTTGGTAACACTTGGTCTCAGCCACACTGTACATTATTTGCTGTTACCTATAGCATCAAAATCCGATTGATCTTAGCCATGTCTTAACGTTGTTAGTTATGACTATTAAAAATTGGAACCGCTGGATGAGCGCCCAAATTTTCAAGAGTTAACCGCCCTTATAACTAGCTTGAACCCATGTAGGGAAACGTATGTGAAATACGTAACACAAATTCAACAAAATTTTCGTATATGCGGATAAGTTTTTATACGGAGTTTTAATTTGTGCCCCTAAATGTTGCTTAAACACTAAAGGCTTACATTTTGAAAAAATGAAACAAAATCTACAGGTTGGGCCATCTATTGGTCCTTTTTCCAAACGATGAATTTTGGTACTTAATGTACCTGTTCTAAAAAATTCTTTGACATTTGAAAAGTCAAAAATATGCCATTTATCATTATGGAGTCGTTAACAACACAACAATAATCGTTCAGAAACAACAACAATTCGTAAATTACGTGAGAGTTTTAGCCGACATGGACTGAGCGTGCAATTGGCAAAATTATTGATCGTTTTGAAGAAACTGGTTCAGTGGAAGGTCGTAGACCGTATCAACATGTTCATCCAGTTCGTACTTCTAATGGCACTGCAGCTGTTAGTGAAAGTGTTCCTAATGAACCAAGCACATCAACTAAGCATCGTTCACAACAACTAACTAAAAAATTGGAGCCATCGAGTCGTCGTCGTTTTGCTTTGAACGAAATGAAGGTTTTTCATCAAAAAGCATTTATAGTGATGAAGCTCATTTTCATCTTAATGGGTACGAGCAACCTCATGTTATTCACGAAGCAGAATTCCATCCTCCAAGTATCACCAGCCCTTAGGTGGCATCATTGGGCCATTTTTCTATGAAAACGAACAGGAAAATGCCCTTACAGTGAATGGCGAACGTTATCGCTTGTTTTGAGACCCAAATTGAATGAACTGCATTTCAACTATTAAAACTATGATGGGGTCATAACATTGTTTGGGGTATGGGCTTGATTTTTAGAATTTAACTTTAAAAAAAATTAATAAATAAAACAAAAATTTTCGTTACCATCGAATAATTAATTTATTTTGCTGATGGCATTTCCATCTGTTCTCGAGCATTTGACACTAGGTGAATCGACCTTTATACTCTGGTTCACATTTTGCATAGAGTTTGCATAGACGTAGAGTATTTTTTTGTTTTTTCTTGTTTTGGTGTATGCGCTTGGTGCGCGGTGAGAAAGAGTGTGCATGTGATGCGCACGAAAAAGCAAAACAATGTTCAGTTTGGAATATTGACGTTGTTAAGTCGAATTCCGTTGTAAAGCAAAAAAAAGTTTAGTTTTGGTTGATAAAGGTTTACCTGGTTTTTAAGACACGAAAGTTAGTTTTCTTTTTTTGGAAATATTGAGTGAAATAATAAATGAGTACGAAAAATAGTAAAAGAAATTTTATTTAAAGTGTCAAGGTCTCGACCAATTTTTTTTTTGCGTGAGATTTTTCGTGTATTCCAAGTCGCATAATATGTCGTGGAGACCGCCATCATTAAAAGTTTGAGTTTTTTTAATTTTAATTTTATAGAAAACAATTTAAATGTTTGAGTGTAATACAAAAAAAAAATATTTGTTTGTGGAATTTGCGGTGACGTCATAAAACACAATTTAACAGCGCATTTAACAACGGTTGACAAGTTTCCATCGAATAGTTAACGAGTATCATATTTTATCGGGTGTCGTAATTAATTTACGCCTTTCGCATCATCGAAGGGTATCACCATTAACAACGAACAGCAGGCCAACCTGCCATTAGTATTTTGTTGACCAAAGGCGGAAAGACACCAAACGTTTGTTTTATCAACAGTTTAAGGCGAGACAACGGCCAACGATATTTATTTTGTTTACCAAAGGCGAGAAGTCGCCCAACGGTTTCTTTTCGGTTAAAGGCGAATCAACGCTGAACGATAATTCGGCACTTATATTGGTTATTGTCTACAACACCGCAAAGGTCCAGGTGTGGTACCACCTGTGGCATGACGGCTACTCTACAAAGCCAGTCAACAACAGTCACTCTATTTGTAATCGAGTACCGACTAACGGTTGTGGTGTGCGCGGCCAGGGTGCGCGTTGGTTTCGCCGTCAAAATTATTCATATGCGGCGACCATATTTGAATTCTATTTGCTTTTGTTTTCTCTTTCGATTATCTTCCACTTGATTTTTTCTTTTCCTCTTTCTCCCTCCTTTCGTCGTTGATTTTTCGTGAAAATTATCATAATAAAAATTTGCACTGCGATTCCTTCAGCATTAGGATTATTATTCTTGATTTTTATGAATAATAAGTAAAATAACAAATAAAATAAATAGCTATATTTGTTCGGTTTGAGTTGATGGGAGTTTTCTATTTCGGGGACGACCATAAAATCTACATGGTCGCACTCTGGCAGCCTCCAGGTGTTGGAGTGTGAATTGTGGGAGAGTACCTAGAGGTTGCTCCGGGTGAAGAGAGGCTTTGTCTGTTGGAGAAACCTCCCTACCCTATTATGCTGCTTCGTTGTGGCTGGGCATCAGCCTCTAGGGGTCGATGGGTTATTCGAGGGGTTTCTTCAGCAGACATTGTAATTGTCACTCTGGGACATCCGGTCGTTCCTGGGTGGGCACACCCGGTTTAATATTATTGTATTTTTTTCATGTTTCGTCAACATTTTTTGCTCAACTAGTTTTGGCTGAGTGATTTCGGTTTCTTTCCAATTTATTTTTTAAATTTTCAATTAGTTTTATATGCGGTGGAATCTAGAACACCGCATGTCTCCACAAACCCGCGACCTTTCACATTAGCCGGCTAAATATACATCGCGTGGAGACCCCTGCAGGGTTAATTATGTTACCGGAATTGGGATTCTCAATTCCATTACACAACGGCCTTTGGTTTCAACAAGACGGAGTGAGATGAAGATTCATATTTATTGTCAACAAAAATTTGCTGATCGCATAATTTCAAGAAACTGTGAAGTTGCCACCAAGAATCTCGGAATATTTAGATCTGTCATGAGATAATTCTATGGCTTCATTATCAACATGTTAGTACGATTTTTAAATGAAGCATTTTGTTAGTGTACTATGAGTCCTGGCTTTACATTAATTAACATAGGCCAAGAGTCTATGTTTGATACAATTTATAAATTAAATGGCAATTATTCGGCCGATCACCCCACTATTGCTTTATAAAAATTATTTTCATTCATTAGAATGTCTCGTATATTTAAAAATGCAGACCAATTGCAAAGGTTACTCGCATCCCAAAAAATTTTGAAAGAATAATAACTAGCAAGGAATTCGTTACCCTTTTTTTAATGCTCAAATGGAAAATAGTATTGATGTTGAAGTACAATGTTGGTCAATGCAAGTGTTGGTCGATATTGGTATATTGTAAAAACCGTACAGGCGATTGATGTGTCGTTCAAATGTCTGCCTACATGTGTACAACTATTCAATCGTAAGAAGTGGGGGATTAGGACATACTACTTGCAATTTAACAGTGTAGAATAGACAGCATTGAGCATAAATTGGTACGCAATTTCGTGACAAATAATAAACAATTTAGATAAATTATAACAATTGCGAACACTCGTTTAATTCACCTTGTTATGCAATGTGGTGCTCAATACACGTGTAGGAAGGCACAACCAAAGTAGTGTTCTTTACGTTTTTTATCAAAATATTTTATTGGGTTATTTTTAGTTTTTGATTTAAGCCTTTATTCCACAATGAAAACGTATTTTTTCAGAAAAAACGAGCGGGATAAAATATAATTTTGCCACATACTAAACGAAACACAAAAAAAAATCAGTAAAATTTTACTGCCAAAATCGTTTTATATGTAGTGGTGTGTTGCCATAATAATATCGAGAAATATACTAATCCAGTATTTTTTATAGCAACATTCTAATACATTTACATAAAAAAGTAAATGACGAAAAATATTTCTAGCACACTAAGATCGTTTTATGGTTGGGAAAATATTATGGTAAACCAACAATTTTATTATTTTTTAATATGTGATTTCTTTGCGAGTAAAAATTTATAAAATATTTTTTATTTCATATTGATGTAATACTAATAAAACTTGGTTATATTATATCCAAGATATCAAAATTTAACTATAAAATGTTCGCATAAATTTTATTTTTGTCACTCTAATATAATTTATTGATTTATGCGTGAATTCCACAGTGAAACAATTTTTTTCAGTAAAATTAACATGGGACAAAAATATAAATCCTTTACTTGTTAGAAAGAAACAAAAAACTATTTCAGTAAAATTTATTGACCAAATAATAGAGTAAGCGGGGAAAATGTTGCCATAAAAAATATGAAACCCAATACTTTTTATGGCAACTTTTTTAACACAACTTCAAAAAATAGTATACGAAAAAAATATTTTTCGCCAACTATGACAATTTTATAGTTAAAAAATATTATAGCGGAATAAAAAAAAAATAAAAGAAACGCGTACAGTGTAGTGTAAATTAAATGTTAGAAAATGGTGTTTCGTTAATCAAAAAATGGAAAACTACGTCTCTTGTCAGTAAATCTGTCACTATTTTGACTATAAATTTTGCTATAAAAAAATAGAAACAAAAGTTGCTGTCTTTTCCGTTTCCCAATATTTGTTACTAAAAAAAATTGTTTGACTGTGGAATCCACGGATTATGTTTAAATTTTTAATTTTTTTTTATTTTTACATTTAACACAAAATTATCATATGGTTTGGGATAAGTGAAGTTTACACTTAGTTTTATTTTATTGTATTTTGGTTTGCAGTGTGTTTGAATTTGAATCTTGTTGTGATACCGGGCACTTTCGTAAAAATCGATGTGTCAGGATTGTGAATCTATTTGATATGCTGCTAATTTTGATGAAATATTTGGATCTGCTGACTGCAATGCGGTTGAAAGGGGAAGTGCTTTCCATTCGGTACTTGAATTGTCGTGTAGGCCTGATTTTTGCCGGAGTAATTCATTCAAAATAAGGCAAGGTCATTATGATATATTGAAGCCGTTGCAGAGGTTGAATTGGCGGTCGTTGCAGAGGTTGAAATATGAGTGAAATTTTTCGTAATGATTTTATCCTTTTGGCTGTAGTTTTGTGATTTAATTGCAGTTTTTATTTTGGAAGCTATGAGTTTTGATAGAGTAGGAAGCACTATTGTATGACCTCCTTTGTTTTTGAAAAATACGAAATGGGGAATGTATATAAGTATGAATATGGCTGCTATATGGTGAACCGTGTTGATTCCCTGTTCAGGGTAAATTTGCGAGTCAACTGAACTTGAAACTTTTAAGCCGTAGTCACTGACCAAGTGTTTATGATTCTCATGTAAATTGTATGAATTTCAAGAGGCTTCTGGCACTCGAGTAATCAAAATGTCTTGTAGAGTTTCAGGACAACGGAGCGCGTTAGCCTTGCAGGTAAAACCGTTCTTGAGGTGTTAGGCTCGTCAGCACTTTGCGATCGAGGGATTTTTCGTGTTTGTCAATAATCGCCAGCCCCTCCATTGTATTTAGAGGCACTCTCTCTTGTATTGTGGAAGGTATTGGTCTTACGTTTATAAATTTATGGGCATGTGTTGCTGTTGTTGGTGCGATTAGTTATTCTTGGATAAACAATGTTAAAGGAGTTTAGGTTAATTTCCATTTCCAATATATATTTTGACAGCTGATATATTAGGGCTTATTTGCGCAAAAATTTGTTTTATTTTGCCCAATAGTTTGTGTTTATATTAAATATGGAAAATCGAAAGTAGCATTATCGACATATATTACTTTTTCATTATCGAAAAAGCAAAACTGCTGTTCAAGCCAGAAAAAAGTTGTGTGATGTGTATGGAGAAGATGTATTGACATAACGTCAGTGTCAAAAATGGTTTTCAAAATTTCAGCACTTTCAAGGCATTGTTTGATGCAAACCGCCGAATACCAACTCGTGAGATTGCTGATAGACTAAATTTATCGAATTCGACCGTTTATGATCATGTGAAATGCCTTGGTTTAGTTTCAAAACTCGATAAATGGGTTCCACATGTTCTTACAGAAAGAAATTTGCTCCGTCGCAATTGACGTCTGTGACTTGCTTCTCAAACGTCAAGAAAATGATCCATTTTTGAAGCGAATTATTACTGGGAACGAGAAATGGGTTGTCTATAACAATGTTAAACGCAAGAGATCATGGAAATCATCAAAAAAGGTGATGCTGTCTGTTTGGTGGGATTTCAAGAGAATCATTTCAAAATCACGTTAAAAATTTATTGGATCAGTTTTTTGCCAGCAAAGATCAGAAAATTTATGAGCGTGGAATTATGTTACTGCCAGAAAAATGGCAAAATGTATTGGATCAAAATGGAGAATGTTTAAATTAATAACATCGTCATTTATTTTCACCGAAAAAACGAAATTACTTTCCGAACAACCCAATATAAACTTTTCATTTACCGTTAGCAATTCGACCTGTCTGAATTGGAACTAGATAATTTTACAACTCTCAGTTCCATAGCCGTAAAATTAAATAAAAATTTAATTTAAATGTCAGTCGTGCGAGAAAAATTATAATATTAAAAGTTTAACATTTTTAGGAAGCCAAAAAGTATTAATTAAGAATTAAATTTCAGGAAATTTCCAGCTGCAGCATGTGAAGTATTTTTTTTTCTTAGGTGCCAAAAAAGTGAAAAATTGAGTAATTCCTTGAGGTAGGTTTTCCTTAAAATTTTAACTAATTTTAATTTTTTTAAGATACGTCGACCGCCGAAAGGAAGCATCATATTCTTTACTATCGACATCACCCCTGTACCACTTAGAATTTATAATAAATCAACTTACAGCTAATATATTGCAAATAAAATTTAATTGGATTGTTAAATAAAGCAATAAAATGTACTGTGTGAAGAAATTTGAATCTTTTCGAAGTGCCTAAATGAAATGTATAATTTTTTTTTTATATAAAGATCAAATAGTTCAGCCACGATTCTAGCACATGATTTTCGATAGATACATACAATAAAATCTGTTCCAATATTGGGAATTTATTCAATTTAAAGCTTATAAATTAAGTTTTATGATTTTTGGAATTTTTATGGCTTGTTTATATAAAAATTTTGTGGTGTAGCAAAAGATAAATAAAATTTTTTAGGAAAGCAAGGTGACCGCCACAATAATCTAACGTACTGACACACGAGCGCATTCTGATTGGTGTATAAAAATAAATTCCACTCAACAAATTTTTTATTACAAAACCAATTTTTTTTATTGATTTTTTATTTTTTTTATACCTAATGCACTCCTGACAATGTATTTTCTTAATAAATACAAAAATAAAAAATTAATTAAATAAAAATAAAACAAACATAAGTAAGACAAACAAATTTAAATTAATGAGTGTAATCTAAAATTTATGTATCTTTAAGGCAAACATGTACGAGTACAAGTATAGTGTAGTCAGTTTCTTATAGTGTAGTTAATTTAATAATGATGTTGTTATTCTTATATATGAATATAAATACATACATACATACATATATACGTAAGATGTAGGCTAATGCTTTGGTGTAATTTAAAGTTGGTCAAATATGTATAGCGGCGCGCGCACTCAAGGGAATACACTTTTCCTTAAATAGTATTTTTAATAGTTGTGTGTGAATAAAATTTATAGGCAGCGCAGCGCGAGAGCAAGCAAGGTGGAATGAACTCGTGCAACTTCTTACTACTATAAAAATAAAAACTATTTCTTTAACAACATCGAGTGTTGTGTAATAGAATTATATTATATATATTTTATATTGTTAAGTAATGAATGGGCGGTATTTTGTGTTATTTAAAGACAAAAACGAGATAAAATTAAGAAATTTTATAGACACTGTTATTATATTATACTTGATTGTTGTTGTTGTGCATTTAAAAGATGATGAAGATATTTTCGTTTTTGGTGAAAATGTCGCTTAGGTCAAAAATCGATGGGAAAATTGTTTTATTGTGATTCCTTACAATTATTGTGTTGCCGTTTTTTATGATTGAGAATGAAAGTTAAAATAATAATACTCGGTCGTGATTATCGATTTATTTTAATCAACAGATTTTTATTATCATCTACATTGGGTTACACAATTTTATTTGTAAAAGTCCGCGGCAGGTTGTAATATGTCGATTTCGTCATATACACGTTTTTTTTTTTGATTTTTACTTTCTTAATATTTTGGCTTTTAAAGTAATTTAATGATTAATCGACCAAAAATAATATTCGTTTACTTTCATTAAACAAAAAAAAAAAAATAATAATAACAGTGACAGGTTGATCTTCATGGGAATTAAAAATATTATTTTAAGGTCACTTCATATATAGGCATAATTGAACTACAATATTGCTGAAATGGTTGTTGTACGAGTATGTAATGTTTACGTGCGTGTAATATTTGGATATATTTTCGTAATTTTATGTTTTAACATAGGTGGTCCAAAATTATTTAAGGCGTTAAATGTGATCTCGCCGACGTTTGTGGTGAACATTTTCCTTATAAACCGCCTTTAATATTTAATTTGTGTAAGCTTCATACTTTTTGTGCATTCCAAAGAGTTCTAAGTGTTTTCTAACTACACTTGGGTGCAAAAAATTCGCACAGTTGGTTTTTTTTCATTTTTGTTAATTTGTCTCGCGAATTGAAATGTTTTTTTGAATCAAAGTATTGGTAAAGCAAAAACGCTCGTTCCAGGTAGCACCGGTTGCAGAACCTGTTGTAGGTATAAAAGTGTACACAACACCAGATGTAGCCACCCAGTGGTTCCACTAATTGATGCGCGGCAAAACCAAAGTGAAGTGGCTCGACAACTAAATTTGAGCCGATTCTCCATTCATCGAGTGTAGCAGAGATTTCAAGAAACTGGCGGCTACAGACGGCACCAAGGATCTAGCAGTCCTCGTCTTAGAACATTGCGAGATGACCGCTTTCTTGTGACTACTTCGTTGCGAAATCGTCGTTTGAATGAGGTTTAAGTGGGACAACAGCTTCAAGAAGTTCGTAAAGTCGAAGTCAGTCGGTGAACAGTTAGAAGACGACTTCGATAAGGTGATTTGACTGCAAACGGGCCGAAATTGATCACAGCCCGCCGACGAACCCGCCTTCAATTTGCCCGAGAGCATTTAGATTGGACAGAAGAACAATGGAGAACAGTCCTGTTCTCTGACGAGACAGAAGATCAGGAGCACAAGACCAAGTACTCGAGGACTACGTCGAACCTTTTGCTGGATTTATTCGTGAAAACTTCCTGTTCACGCAGGATAATGCGAGACCGCATACGGCTGGTATAGTGTACCAGTACCTTCAAGAAGTGGATGTGTCTGTCATTGACTGCTCAGCTTGAAGCCCGGACCTGAATCCCATTGAACATTTATGGGAGATGCTGATAAAAGAGTTCGATTCTCCAGGAGCTGCAACAGGCGATCGATGAGAATTTGGAGGCGATACATCAAGATTTGAAATCAATGAAACATCGAATCGAAGCTGTCATTTGGGCTAGGGGAGGGAATAATTCTTATTAATAAAAGTGTTGTTTTGCTGATTTCCATGTTTTAATTCGATTTTTAGCACTAATTTTCATGCTAACTAATTCAAAAAAATCGTGTACTTCAGATTTTAACCACAAAAATCATTTTGTTGGCATGATGTAAGTACCAAAAAGCTACCACTGGATAGTTATTGAAATAGTCTTTAAATCTGCATTCAAGAAAATTAAACAAACATTGGATTTTTTGATATTTTTGATTTTTTGTTGAAAATTGATCAATGTGCGAATTTTTTGCACCCAAGTGTATCATGCGTCAAGTTTGTTTGATATAGAATGTTGCTAAAAAAGGCAGAATAATTTTCTAAATAGAATAATTAGAAAAATAGTTTTAGAACCTCAACTTCATTTTTCAGAGAAACAGTATTCAGAATTAAATTAACGAACAGATAATTTTCTTGATCTACTTACAGACCTCATCAATCCAATAAATTATTCATATCAAAATTTACGACTTGGGCAGTAGGCAGTAAATGGAAAATTTATCATTTGTCCCGAAGGAGTCGACACTCAATTTAATCTACACAACAACAGCAGCGTAGACACCACAGAACATTCGCGACTCGACTCATGTTGTCTACGATAGGTAAACATTTCCAGCAGAAAAAACGTGTTTTCGGTTTTCACCGCTAGATGTAGCACTATATCTCAATAAAGAATTATTTTTTTATGTTGAAATTTTTAGAAACCGTCAATACTTCTCAGCAAAGTTTTATCAAAAATCAAAGGATTTATGAAACAGAAGGGAAAATATATGTTGAACCAAAAATTTAAATTAAAAAAACACTGCATAAAAATGAACTTTTGTTCAAAAACTGAAAAAAGTTTCACATTAAACTGATTTTATAAATTCCTGGAGTGTCACCAACCCGGCTTATGTTTCTTGTGTTTCTCATGTCAAAGATTGTTATCCCAGCAATCAAAAAAATATAATTCAGGGGTTTCACTAACACTTTTGTTAAAAAAACGGGAATATTTCACATTAAAAGAAATGTAAAAATTCAGTGACACCAACGCAAGCGTTTTCTTAGTTTGGTTACTCGTAATTTCAGTATATTTTTAGAGTCCTCTGAGTCTCATCTTATACAGAGTCCTCGCCCCATGGGGTATACTTTGTGTCTCTGTCTATTTGCACATACTATTAGGCACGTACTTTTCATAATTTGAAGTGATCAGTAAACTAGTAAGGTTTCAAATAAACGTTGTGAACCATAATAAATGATGGAGGACCAACACAAAGGGCAACTTGTTAGTTTTGCAGAAATACAAAAGAGTAAAACCAATTATAGCAAAGACAGCAAAGCCAAGCCAGGACACGAGACAAGCGCACATTGGTTCAATATGGGATGAATTCATCAACGTAAATTCAAGCTTAAAACCTGATCTATTAAATGATAAGGAATATCGTGCAGAACAACACAAAGGCCACAATGGAGACACAAATTAAGCAGCTTCATGAACTATTAGAAGTACCAAACCAGAAGAATAAACGTAAAATCAACAACTACCGAAAAAGTGAGATATAGAATTCCGAAGGTGCTCAATAAACAAAACCTTAAAAATTTTGAAAACAAATTCGTGAAGTTACAATGGACTTTAATTGGGTTTCCATGGTGATCCTTTAAAATGGACATTTTCAATTCAAACGGATAGTCCATGAAAACGACAGTATAAGTGACACCTTCAAGACGCATGGAAAATATTAGTAAATCGATACCAAAATAAGAGGAAGCTGGTATCCAATCATGTTAACCCAATTCTGAGCTATCCAGCCAGCAATGTAGAATCAGTAACAGCATAAAAGTCGTTACACGATCGAAATAACCGAAAGCATACACGCCATTATAAATTTAGACATCCTAACGGTATCATGGAATTACATAATAATTCCAATTGCAATCCCAGCTAAGCAACATGTGGTTCAATAACAAATACAATTCTTGCCCTGTTCGATATGATGTTTAGTGCGTGTAAGGGAATCCAAAACACGTTGTTGTATTCGAATAATCACCCTCAAAGAATGATGCTCAACATAAGAATTGCATATAATCCAAAATTTGAGGTGGCCGAATAAAATAACACAACGCATTTAAAGAATCAAGCCGGACAAAAAATCGATACACTATTGGCCACAGCGATGGCCGAAATACAGAATGGAAAGGAACCCGGTCCATAAATTAGATTTTTTCAACCAACGAAGAAAACACAATTTTAGGTGTAGGGGCCCGATTTTCATTGACATGGAAAATGTGTAAATGGAAGCCTTAGTATATTATCTAGCATAACTCGGCTGCTGAATAAACACCATCTCGAAAGTTTTACAACCCATTTACAACCAACCAAATAATATCGACATTATATTGGTGCTAATTATTACCCAAATATGCTGATGAACCAAGTTGTAAAAGAAAATCAAGGCGAACCAATCGCCCAACACACAGAGCTAAGTTAGATTATGTTTGGGAATATTTTAAACGAAAAAAAAGTTAAAGCGATTTTGGGAAGTGGAAGCAATACAACGCGAGAAGTGTATAACAGAAGTCACATAATAAACAATGTATGGCGAAATTAAGTTAACTTTGGCTCACCTCCTCGCTAGGTACTAGATCATACACGATAGGAATCTAACTAGACATTTCATATCGAAATGTACTAAGCGTTATCGTTTCGACAATATATCTGGAAGACAACCAATACCACACACCATTTTGGAGAACTTTAGGAAGCTGCAGTTAAGTCAGTGAAAATATGTTTAATAAAGATCATTGAAAAAATAACATTGACTTTTGAAAAATTACCGAAGGTTATTTCACTAGTAGAGGCATGCTTAAATTCAGGATTACTCGCACGACTAACCACTGATCATCTCACAGATATCATCTGAACACTTTTTAGTTTGTTCCACAAGATACCAAGACAGAAACAAAGATTTACAGCTTAACACGACGGAAGCTGGTAGAAATAATTAAATAAGATTTCTGGAGAAGATGGCATAGCGAGTATTTAAATCAATTTCAACAAAGGCAGCACAAAAGCTTGCAATAATTAGAAACACTCACACACTTCATCAATGCGTATGAAGTTCACTGGGAACTTCACAAAAATAGCTTTACTGAATTTTAGCAAATCCTTATGACAGATAAAGCACTGAAAACAAGCGAAAATTGTATTATAATTGAAGTTGGCTGGAACATTAAAAAACATGTAATCAAGGTTGTTTCCCAAACACCGACTTATTTGTGGACACCGACTTATTCAAATAAGTCACCTCGCGAGGAGAATTAAGTGCGGTTTCCATTACGAAAAAATGTATCTCAGTAAAAAATACTGAAAAAACGAACAGAGAAAGGTAGTATTAAATCTGCAACAGAGTGAAAGAGAAACTACGATTTGTTACCATCTCAATTATTATCGATTATTTTAATTTTTGTTGTAAACTTGTAAATCTTATTTTAAGATGTCTGAAACCGAACGGTACACAACACGAATGACAAAATCAAAAAAGGTTTGGTAGTGTGGGAGAATTTTATTCATATTGCAACACAATATTTATATAGATGTGTTGGAATGTTGCCATAAAAAGTACTACGTTGAGTATTTTTTTCAAAATGGCAGTACACTACTACTAATACAATAATTTTGTCAGTAAAATTTTACTGGATAAAATTTTTGTTTCTCTCCCACACATGACAAATCGATAAATTGGTCTGGCCTTTTTTTTTACTGAGAAAAACTTTTTTGCAGTGGAAAGTCGCGTTTTATTTGAATAAGTATGTCTACACAGAAATGTCTCCAAAAATGTATCTTGACTAAATGAAATACATACAGTTTTTTTTTCAAATCTAGTGGCAACGACCAACATGCCAAGAATTTTTTTTCTTCCATATAATAGAAATTGCGTTTTGTTTTTTTTTTAATTATTACGTCACAAATAAGTCGGTACAATGAATTAGAACGACTTGACCGATTTATTCAAGATTGCGTCAAATAAGTCAATAAGTCTGTAATAAGTCGGTGTTTGGGAAAGGGCACAAGACCTGACAACCTCGAGAGCCCGAAACAGCTGTGGCGCATAAGAATAATGGTGAGAATTCTGAGCTGATCTTCAGAGAAAAAGCGTGCTTCGATAACCTCATGTCATATCATCTTAATTTTCTTTGAGGTATGTGGATGCAGCAGGTTCGGGCCTAATGTCGTATAATAAAATATTTACGGTTCTTGGCCAGTTTTGAACAGCTCAAAGGATTTCGAAAGACATTAAGCACAGCTTTGCTATGTGTACGTTGAAGATGAACGTATATTAAGTTAAGGGCGCCTAAAAAGGCATTATAAGTCGTTCCGAAGAAGAAATATTGTAGTGAAGGCAATAACGTAATGACAAATGGTAGAGGATGAAAAAACCTGTAAGCTTAGAAAAATGTTCCACACTTCCTGTTCGCTGCAATTTATGTGTGTGTGTATGCATTAGTTAAAGGAACACAACAATTTTTGTATTTATGCTGATTTTTATTGTTAGGGGCGACACAGTTTAACCTCTAAAAATTACCACGACGGGGTTCAATCCTTTACTTAATAACTTCAATTTTCATTAATTGCAATCTGTTTATACAAAATTAATAATAAATCAATAAAAACTATAATCATGGGGGTGTGTAATGATTAAGAAGCACACATTTAGGCGAATTGGTGACGCAACAAATATTTAAATTCAGCTAACTATGTAGAAATGCCACTATGTTTTTTTTGTAACCTTACTTGAGTACCTTGCGAGTGCCAGTCCGTTTAAAATAGTAATAACGCTCGCATACCTACAAGATCACCATTAGAATGGGATTTGAATTGGCACTAGACGAGTACACATATTGTTCCAGAACTGACTAACACTTTTAAGGGACTAGAATTCATTGGAACTTCATAAAACTTGTTTTTCGGGTTTATAAAACTAAAACGACTAAATGATTGCAAATCACAGCAACATATTTTTAGCTAATCCGTATGAGTAGTAAAATCAAACCGTCTTCCTTTACATGTACTAAAGACAGTCTCGAATTTATTACAACAGACACACCATCAAAAATCGATGGGCACCCGTAACTGATGCATGTAGGTAATTCCATGCATTATTGCCGATTATAAAGCGTGACACCTGATTTAATAAATTCGGTGGTGGCCCTCCAAAAATTTAACTTAGGAGTACAATTTTATTGTATTGCTTATACCGAATAGCATTATGTTAAAATATGACTGCTTTTTATCGCAGAAGGTTTTATTTAACAAAAAATATGGTTTCTACAGGGCTGCATCCAGGGTAGGTTTTGGGAGGTTGAACTATGTCTATATATCGTTATAAATGTGTGTACTACCACCAGTACGATATGATAAACATTAGCAGAAAAACGAAAAGGATGGTGCGGTTTTAGAAAAAAATCTAGTACGGGTTTCATTGGAATGAGCAATCAGTCGTGGAGCACTATTAGGGTCACATCCAATTTAAATTATTCAGTACTAAAAATAATCTAGTTTGTGTAAGAATATTTTGAGATAGCGAAATTATCTTTATTTAAATCTACTTTTTTATATTATAGTTAAAGTAGATAGATGTCACTTTACCAACAACACTCATTGTGCTAATGGTATTAGTGTAGTATCGAAAAAAGTATACCAATTTTAGACAGAATAAAGAAACGGAAGGAGAGAATAGGAATGGGTAAAAAATTGTAAAATTGTGAATAAGTGTTTTTGTCGCTTTATTGTTCCGGGTTAGGAGGGGCGTAAGCATTATCGTAAAAACTTGTGTTTCAATTTAACGTGAATATTAACTCGTAGAACAGTTTATCTTGGGCATATTTTACCGTGGACACCAGATCGTGTGGACATTTATCGTATACCAGATTATCGTAGTTTATAAAATTGACGTATAACAGATTTTTGTGTAATTAAAAAATTAAAGCGTCTTGGGTTTATAAGATTTTATTGATTTCGGCCATTAGATTTATATGTTGGATGGAAATAAAATTCTAAAATGATTTTTTAAAGAAGTTCTAGAATATGGTCACCTGGAACGAAATAGCCATTTCTTAACAGAATATGATGGGATTGGGTATGTTGAATGGACCATTTCTAAACCGATTGAAATTGGGTGTATTGGATCGAAAGGGATTCTAAAGTGGTTTTTGGAAAATTTTCTGGAATGTGACGGAATGTGGCCACTTCTTAACGGATCATGATTAGATATTTAAAATACCTTAATTGATTTGGAGTGCTACAAATTATGTCAATTGTACTTCTGTATCAATGTAGTTTCCTCTTGATTTTTAATTTGCACAACACACATAAACACACAGATACTACCGCTTCATATGTTGATTGAACTAATAAAATTTTGCTTTTTTAATCATTAAGAAGTATCGGGCGCAGAGATTCTGCTTGGAAAAAATCTAAATAAATCTAAAATCTGTTGTTGTTAATTTTTAAGAGTTTGTAGAAACCGATGAAGAAATAATACAACTTCTTGATTGACCGAGACATAACCAGCTTGTAGAAGTTCAACCTGGTGTACCACATACGAAATTTCTAAGTATTTGTAAAGGATTATATTATTCGTGGTCTACTTGCCATTGGTTCAGTTTATACAGGAATAATAAACGCGAATTATTATAATTTTTTGATACTAATTGACTCCGCTATATTTTAACCGTAAATGGTCGATCGTCATATTGGGTAAAAGCGTAAGAAAATTAATCGGTTTACATTGTGTTATCATCAAATAAAGTTGACGATGTAGGACAGAAAAAAACACAATTTTTCAAGATGGAGTGAAAAATGAATTAAAGATGAATCTTTTAAAATAAGCGAATATAAGTAACAAAAAAAAAAGATAAATTCAGAAAATAGTACCTACTCAGAATATGGAACGTACTCAGCTTAAATCGTAAGGAGATCCTCCTTAAACTCTTTGGGCACGCAAGCTTGATCCTCCAGCGATGGACCGTCTATGTCTTAAGTGAAGATACACTTGATCAAACGAAGTTTGCTTTCTAATAATAATTATAATAATCGTCCTATATGGCACGATAGCGAACTTCATTTACCGTAACATGGCGATTATTTTCATCGACGAAAAAATATGGTTCAATCATACCTCCGGCATGAAATCCACACCACACGGACGGTCACTTTCTGTTGTTGTAATGGAGTCTCTTGAAGTACGTGTTGGTTTGTTTTGGCACTTCAAATGATCAAGAGGCTTCAGTTCTTAAGTTCATTTGATCTCGTAAGGGTGTAGGCCAACATCTTTACTGGCCAACATCTTGAATTGACTGATTTGGCTCATTACGGCTGCGATATTTTCGATACTTCGATCGATGCATTATCTCACTGGCACAGCAACATCCAATAGTGAATATTGTGAATCGAATCTATTTGTAATAGCATGCGCTTCTGGTGGGATGATTATTACGACCGAAAATAGGAGTAAGCGCTCTTAAAGTTGCGACCTCTGACTAAGGATTGCGGTAACAATTTTTAATAATTTAAAAATGTTGCCCGTCCATGAACTTTACCATGTAAACAATGTTAAATTGACTGACGTTTTGACGTTGTCAGATCATAAAAAACGTTCAAGGGTGGCGTTGGTATTAAAATACAAAATTGTTATGCCTCTATTGGAAATCCAGATGCTATTGGGCGAATTGTTCAAATTGTTGATGGTGCAAAAGGTATTCCACGTTTAGTGTTTTTTAGTGAAATCGCATGCGCACGCGCCTAAACATTAATTTAAAAGAAACCAAGAGTTCTTTTGTTTAACTTTCATTTTTAATACAATCTAGAAGAGTGTGCCTTTCCAATAAAGTCATTATTATAAGCTGCATTATCTTCTGTCAAATAAAAACTTTGGTTTTGTGAACTATTTTTGGTTCTCAAATTTTTTTGTTGATGTTTAAGTGACGCCAGCGGGAAACGAATGCACTACAGAATTTGATTCACTATTTACAATAGAATGTTTTTTTACCAATTTTTTTCACAAAGAAAGTTGTGTTGATTAAAAAACGTATGCTTTGTCAGAAATAAAACAAAGTGAATAAAATAATTTTTGTTTATTCATTTTAAATATTATTATACGGATTTTATTCGAATTTTCCGGATTTACCAGGATTTCCACAAAATTTCCCGGACTTCCCTCAGATTTCCCGGATTATTCCAGATTTCCCGGATTTTCTCCGTTTCCTCCGGAGTTTCCGAATTTCCCAGGATTCCTTCCGGTTATCTTCCAGATTTCCTCCGGAATTTCCTCACATTTCCCTCGGATTGTTCTAGATTTTTCCGAATTTCCCGATTTTCTTCCGGATTTTAAGGATTCCAGGGAAAATCCAATGGAAATGCGGGCGAAACCCAAATCAGGGGGAATCAGGTGAAAATTCGAGGGAAATCCGAATAATTATATTTAAAATTAATAAAAAAAAAATATTTTATTCGTTTTGTTTTATTTCTGACAAAGCAACATTTTAGAACTCGAAATTTAGTTATGTGCGTTTTATAATAAACACGAATTACTGTGTCCAAAAAATTGATAAGAAATGGTTGGCAATAGCCCGGTGTGTGATACCATTTTAAAATCTACATTAGTATCGCATATTTTTCTGACAGTGGGTTTTTCCTTTTCTAGATCGTATTAAAATAAAAAAAAAACTTAAACAAAAGAATTCTTGTTTTCTTTTAAATTAATTTTTTTGTGGTTGCCCATGCGATTTCACTAAAAAACACTAAAAGTAGAACAACTTTTGCACCATCAACAATTCGAAAAAACTTTACTTGGCTGTTTATGTTGGCAATGAGCTCCCGTATCACTCTGCTTCGTTTCATTTGCCAATTTTGGGACACCCTGTATCCGTAACAAAATTTCTGTCGCATTAAAGATATCAGTACATAACGTAAGGCCAACGGCATTTCCCGGAAAATAGTCGAGATTCGTCTCAGATGGACATATTGGCTGCTAATTCATTTATTTATTAAAAACTCTATGGCCAACTGATCGAAAAATCTGTTCTAAATCCAATTTTTACCATAATAAACGATTTACCCGATTATTTGTCTGCAGCCATAATCGGTAAAGAAATTTCCAGAATTCGCCCTGATGGTAATATTCCTGAACTTATTCCAAAAATCATTTTACAATCCCATTTTCATCCAGCATACCGACCCTCACCATGATCAGTAAAGAAACGGCCAAGTTCATATATAAAGGCTGTGTACCAATCGTTTACTACGGTAAAAATCGGGTTTAGAATAGCTTTTACGATCAGTTTGCCATAGAGTTTTTGAAAAATAATTGAATTTACCGAAAAATTTACTTAGAAGTAACTTTTACCTTAAGTTTGGCACACAGCCGATATTATAAAATATTTGTATTTTAAGGCTATGTGTACCAAATTTACGGGAAAAGTTATTTTAGGTAAATTTCTCGATAAACTCGTGTCTTTTTCAAAAACGGTAAATTGTTCACGATAACTTCTACACGATTAACTGACAGTAAATCTAAAGTTAGGGAGGTTATCGACTTATGGATGTAAACAGGTTTACAGATTACAGAAAACACAGTAATTTTCTTTTTGAACTGACAGCATAAAATGCATTTTTAACAAAAATAAGTTAGAGACAACAAATGGTCTAAGATCTATTTTAAGGCACGGAGAAACCGTTGGTTCTGTATGCTCGGTGTTCTCGAAATTTTATATAAACATCATAGTCTGTATATCTGTCATCACGATCCCATGAATAATACTAAAACAGATAACGATATTACTAAGATGTATAGTTACGAAATAAAATTATTTAAGATTGCAAACCTGATCAGCATAATCGAACTAATCGATTATTGTTTAAAATGTAAAAGGACAAGTAATTTAATAAAATACGTCCAACATAGCACGGTTTTCGCATACTAATTTATAAATACACACTTGAATTAACTTGATCGTATACAATTAATTATGATTTTTGCCAAGTTCATACCCCAAAAGCCTTGTACACAAAAAATTAAGCGAACTTTTTTTTTTATAAAATTTGTACCACCATTCATCATCTTACAATCCAGACCATACAAAACGAAACGATAAATTATAAAAGATACGTCGCAAAAATATCACCTTAAGTCCTATAAAAATTTACAACAAAAAAAAAAAAAAAATACTTGCACTTTCCCGCCGAACTACATACAGTGCACGCAGCGATTCGATATTTTGTATTAAATTAATAATTCATGCCATATACATTTTAATCTGATTTAAATTACATTTTAGTTATTTAATACAGCGTTTATAAAAAAAAGTCGTATACACTTAGAGCAATAAATCGTTACGAAAAGGTGAAATCGAAGATGTATGTACGACCGATATATTTTGTTGTATAGAAAGTAAAAACTATAACAAGTGTAAATTTATGTATTTTGACATTGAATTAAATTACGAAAATCGATTTAAAAAACGTAAAAAAAATTTAATATTCCAATTTTTTTAATGATATTAAATGTATGTAGCAAGGTGCCGATTTTGTCTAAATTCGCACAAAATTTTCGCTTTTAAACGCTATATATAGGTTAGGTATCTTAATTCCAAGAAATTGATCGTAGCCACAAAAAAAAAGGTTCAGATTTGATAAATTGTTATACGAAATCAAACCCACCACCATAAATATATTATACGAGGAGAGTACATGTAAAATAAAACTTCGATTAGATCTCTTGATCACAAATCATGAACGTCTGGATACATAAATAAACATAAAAATTGTAAGAATGATCGGAAGGAAATGCTAATTGATTTCGTTATGCGTTTTGAACTGCGCAAGGCTATTGATATCTTGGTACAAAACAAAACACTTACCTCGATTACTGTTCGTTGAATTATTGTTACCCGAATTACTCGTATTATTCTCGTTTGAAACATTTTTATCGTTCTCATCCGATGGCGGTATTTTCCACGTATCAATATTCACCGCCGATAGTGGTGTGACGGGTGATTGTATAATTTCAGGATGATACGAATTATGACGATTTCGTGACGTTTTTGTTTGTCCTTGGCTCGATAATATTGTGGTAGCCTGACCACCTGGGAACGTAGCGTTACGTTTATGTCGCCCCTTTGTTTTGGGGAATGCACCTAATATGTTTAACCACCATTTTGCCTCCTCGGGACACGTGCCCTTAACGAACGTTACACGATCTGGTGCCGTAATTGCTAACGAATTTAAATGACTTGTTACATCTTCGGCCGAGGACACCTCTAGTACTTTGGTCATATCGATGCACGCTTGTGGTATCGTTTCAGGCTGAAAATATAATAAAAGTATACAACATAAAATATTTGCTTCAATCTATCTATAATATTATGTAAAATAACGCGCATATAATTAATTATGGTAAACATAAAATAAGAATTTATTTTGATATAATCACAAGATTAAATATTTTATATTTTATGTATGTATAATAAGAAAAGCATAAGAATTATGTGAAGGCTTTCTTTTAAACTATAACCAAAATTTAAATTATGATTGAGTGCTTTTCAATTTTATTTAGTTTTTCTCAAGGAGAGCTTTAATAATCTTATGTCGTTTAATTACCTAATTGTAGATACTTTAAAAAAATCTCAGCATAAACTAAATATGATTGATTTGTATATAAAAATATGTGGCTTTGTTTTAATATGCACCGCACCAACATAAGATGATGACGATGTGATGTTGAAATATAATGAAATTTGAACAGGTATGCTGCAATTGAGGTTACTTACATACGAGTACCATATATGAAATCTTTAAGATTTAAATATTTTTGATTTCTTTTGTATAAAGGTACGAACATAAATTATAATGCCACATGGGTTAAAAATTTATTTATAGATGGATTCAAGGTAGTATTTAAGAAGTGCATTGTTTTCGGCTAGTTTTCAAGTACATATACTTATTATTAGAAAGGTGTAATTTTTTTTTATATATATAATGATGTGTAAGTTCAAAGTGTTGTTCTGGCGTGCACTTAGTAATTATTATGAAGTGAAGCGGTTAATATATGCTTCGTTTCATTGTTGACTGGATGATGTAAGATTTTTAATAAATTCATATAAAATTAGTCGTCTCTACACTTAAGTTGTTCAAGTGTTAACAAAAATTAAGCTTAAGGACTTCGTGTTTCGAAATTAATTCGATAATTACCAATCTGAAAATTCAATGCAGATACATAGTAATTTAGTTTAATTCGAGCCTTATATATTCAACCTGGCATATAAACCGCATAAATATATTATACGGGCCGCATCTATTTGACTTCATATTTGACTAAAATAACTTCTTAAATCACAAAAAAATATTTATTCTTAGTTTTTAACTTTAAATCGATTTTCTTCTTTTTCTTTCTTTACGATAAATTTAAATTTTATTAAGACTCTTGCAAACAAAAATATTTTTTTTTCTTAAATTAAGAAATTATGAACAATCATTTCATTTCTTCTCATATTTTAAAATATTAAAATTGTTAGTAGAGAAAAGGTTCAAAAGTTGGGTTTCCATCCAGAATAACCCAAAATTATATCTAATTTTTTTATTTTACAAAATAAATTGAAACCTTATATCAAGAAAAATAATCTCGATGTGATCGTAAATTTTCTTAAATCAAGAAATTATGAATAATTAAGATAATTAGCATTTTCAAGCTGAATTAACAGGAAATATGGTAAAATCTAGAATACATAAATCAGCAGAAATAATTTTTAAAATAAAATGTTCGTTATCGATAGAGAAGCAATTTTAAAAAACTACTAAGAAATTGTCGTGTACATTTTTTTTGTCGAATAATTCAAATTTAAATTAAATTCTCGCTTAAAGAAATAAATTCTTAATCTGGGAATTATTTCTAAATAAATCAAAGATTATTTACAGCAAAAGAAAATTAGACGCTTCTTTCAAGAATATAATTTCTTGATTGGAGAAAATTACAAAAAAAAAATTAAAACATTTTAAATTTCAAGCTCGCAATGCGCAAATGCGCTATTTTAATGGTGTGAGTAGGTGAAGTTATGTGGGGTGGGTCCAAATGTGCCGTAAAACGTTTCAATGTGTTAAAATTTCTTTTTTTTTAACTTCTAGACCAATTTATCTGTGCGCACTGCTAGGATAGCGTCACTATGCCTAGTGACAGGAAATTTTCGTTGGTTGACCTGTTGGCTTATGTCTAGTGATAGAAAAAGATTTATAGAAAAGTCTGTGATTTTTTTATAAATTTCAGTAGAGTTGACAAATAGTCCCTCAAACTCAGGATCTTTTCGTTGGCCGTCTAGTGATAGAAGAAGATTTAATGTATTTTTGTAATTTTTTCAGAATTTTTCTATGGGGATTAAGTTGAGATATGGTTCGCATTTTGTTATTCGGTGGAGTTTGAAATATAGTCCTTTAAACTCAGAAACAATTCGTTGGCCGCACTCTCTGTTTATGTCTAGTGATAGAGGAAGATTTAAAGAAATTTTTGTGATTTTTAAGCACTTTTCTATCGAGTGGAGGTGATATATAATTGTTACTGTAGATACTTTAAACCGATGTTCTTCTTTTTCAATTTTAAACATTAAATTAAATGGTATTAAAGTTATTTTTAAAACCTTCTTGTATTCAAATAAAAATTGATTCAAGAAAACTTAAGTTTACAATTTTCTTAAATTAAAAATTTATAAGCTCTATAACTATTTAATTTCTCATCATATTTCAAAATATTAAATTGTAACCAGAAAGAAAAGGTTCGAAACTTTTGTTTCAAATTAAACTTTGAAATATAAATAAAATTATCGCTACATCTATTTTTTTTTTGTATAAAAAATATATTGAATTACTTTATTATTTTATATTGAAAAATAATCACGATATAATCACGAAATTTCTTAAATCAAGAATATATGAATAAATAAGACAGTCAGAAATTTCAAGCTGAAACAATAGGAAATATGCTAAAATTTAGAATATACAAACCAGGAGAAATAATTTTTAAATTAATACAATCATTATTTTTTAGAGAAACAATTTTACAAAATTACGCTGAAAGTGTGATTTTGAAATCAATTTAACGTTAATCCATATTAAACAAAATAAAATCATGTTTTGATGAATATATTAAAGTTTCTCAATTATGAAAATATTGCCTTCTCTCTCACAATTTTTCTCAATATTTTTTGGGAAAGATTAATCAATAAAATTTTATTTTCTAAACGTGTACATTTCTTTTCAAATTAACTATTTAAAAAATGTATTTTATTGAATATTAATACCCCTTTATATTTCAATTTCTCGTTTAAAGAAATAAATTCTTAATCTGAGAATTATTTCTAAATAACTAATAATTATAGTAATAAATAACTAATAATTATAAATAACTAATAATTATAGTAACTATAATTTTCTTGTAATATTTGTAAATAGTAATATTTACAAATATTACAAGAAAATTATAGATATAGTTCTTCAGACTCAGGGACTATTCGCTGGTAAGACTATGTCTAGTGATAGAGGAAAATTTATAGAAATGTGATTTTTCAGAATTTTTCTATTGAGTGGAGCTGTTAGAGGGGCTGTCGGCTTATGTCTAGTGATAAAGAAAAATTTAATGTATTTTTCTGATTTTTTAGCATTTTTCTATTCGATAGAGCTTGAGATATAGGCGCCGGGAATTTCAATTTCTCATTTAAAGAAATAAATTCTTAATCTGAGAACTATTTCTAAATAACTTAAATATTACAAGAAAATGATGTTTCTTTCAAGAATTTATTTCCTTGATTGGAGAAAATTTGAATGTTGATGTTTTTTATATTGCATTCAGGTTAATATTATCAATTCCGATTTTGTTAAAAATTTGTTTTAAGAGATGTGCATAAGAGCCCTTAATTAAATTAGAATATAAGACTCTACATAAATTGAGGTTCGTGGAAAGGTCTAGATGTGAACTATATGCTGAAAGTAGCAAGTGATCGATTCCATGGGTTGTCGTACAAACGACAGGGAATAATTGGAATGATTGCTGCTGATCTTGATTTCAATTTAATGATGAACGTGCCGTTCAATTGCAATCAACATTTAGAATAATTGTTCCACAAAGCAGTATATAATACACACTAGTTAAAATAAAACTTTGTAAATTATTGAAATATTAAAATACTAGGCAGAATCTGCCATTTCTTAACCAATTATAATGAAATTTGGATTACGATTCGTACAAGAATTTTAGATGAAATTCTTCAATCTGGATCGAGTCCGGCCATTTATCACCCTCATAATGATAAATTTTAATCTTTGGTCTTCTAAAATCGGTCCTATCTAGTCAAATAATAATGAAACTTAGTTGAAAGTTAGAGACTTCTCTTTAATAGTTATAACCCAATTTGACACGGAGGGAGGGGGGGGGGGCGGAGGAATATGGGAAGAGAAATGAAATATGGGGAACGTTATGGGAAATATGAAGAACGTTTATAGCATAGAATTCGCTCCATACATTTCTGTTTTTCAAACTATCTTTAAGAGATGAGAAAAACATAATTATTAATTTGAGAAATTCTCCAAATATCTTTGATGTGTAACTATAACGGGCCTGCTAACTTCACATTTTGCGCTCTTTAAATTTCCTTATCCTAAATCTCTGGCATAGAGAAAACAAGCTGCTACTACTTCTCAAGATTGTCTTGAAAATACGTTTTACACTACAGCTTTGTCAATCAGCTCCATAATGCAATACTCTATTTTACAGAATTTAGGGTTGGGTTGTCTTCTCCATAACAATGCCACATTCCTTTTTGTAGTGGAAATGTTCCGATTTTGAAGAACGAAATGCTATATTAGAAATGAAAATCAAACTGCGAGTGATATTTCAAATTTGCACCCTAGATATCAGTCACTTTTACTCTGTCTTTGCTGTTCGTGCCCTCTTTCTTCTTGTGATAACTCCGTCGCTATTTCAAAATTAATATAAAGGCCGAATGGAAACCTATCTTATATTTTACCGCCGTCTCGTGTTGGAACTCCGTGTCAGACGATGACAAATCTGCACTCGCACTGCAATCGATCAACACACAAGTTCCATTATAAAACGGCAAATTTACAAATTAGAAGGAGTTTGAAAATTGTGTCAACAAGGCAGTTGACCAATTCACTAAAACTGCATTATCTCAAAGGGAACTTAACTGGAAACGTAGCGCGGTATCTTAAATCTGTAAGCATCAGCAACACCAATTACGAGGAGTATGGCGGATTCTATGAGATTGTTACAACCACCAGTTGATTCGGTTGGACATGTTGAACTCGAATCAGCCGCAGGATTACGCAAAATCCTCGATATAACAACCAACACCATATTCGCTGCTTGAATGTATTAGAAGTACCACTCACCACATAAGATATCTTATGATCAACATCATCGCCGACAACCTCGATTTAGAAACCCATCGGCAATAGGAAATGGCCTAACTCGAGCGAAATATCCACCATATCAAACGCTCATAGATTTATTGACGAAATCATTGGAGATGATTTCCATGACTCGAAAAAACTCTAATTCGTTACAACCACACAAAGAGGTTCCGCCATTATTACATTGGACACACACTCGATCACATCTCATACCTGATATGCTCGTTCACTCGTCGTTACTTTGGACTCTCAAATATCCAAGTTTCAAGTTTGCACGTGAAAGGCACAACGTGTTGCAATGTGATCCACTCTAGTTCAACTTGCAGATCCATTTCGGATAGCGTACTCTTCGCCAAGCTTATGTATATGCGTACTAATCGCTTTACGTGCCAACTGTACGCATGGAAGCCAACCAATTTGCAAGTGGTTCTTGATTGAATACGCAGCTCTACAAATTGATGAAAGGCGTTTATGGACAATCGGGTCAATTACAACCTAGCTAGTTGCACGTCTCGTGGGTTGATCCGTCACCATTACATAATCATGCATTGGGTTCGACAGGTTCTGTGTGGTTGAAGGAGGATAGATCCCACTCAGTGGCTACGTCATACAATTAAACTACTTCGCATCACAGCTTTCTGAAAACGATTCTGCTATATTTCCAAAGCGTTTCACAACCTTGCCTGAACTCTATTGGTCATTCGACTTCTAGGTCAAGCTCGTTCAGAAAAGTCACTTCGCTAACGAGATATCTCGATGCCAATCCGGTTTCGTCGATAGTAACGATGTGTTACGCGTCGAATGGCAAGTAAGAAGTTCAACTCACCCGTTTACTCATTTTAGAAACTCATCGTGCAACATTTATACGGTCGTTCACAGGGGATGTTGGTTCGTCTACGAAAACACTATTGAATTTTGAGCATAAAAATCATGATGTTTTCGCATGCGCACAAATGCATCGTGCACTTCTTCATTGTGCAGCTGCGAGCCGGCAATTGAATCGTGTTCGAATTTGCGACTGCTGTGTCATGCCGAACGATCCACTTGCTGATTGGAGAGCCGCCAAACTCGACACCCGAGCCAATGCTAATCAAGCTTCAATCGAATCGTTATCAGTATATTCAAACGATGTAAAATCATTCCTGAAAATTTAGTTGCCGGAACGCTTCTCTCATATCCAGTGCCTCAGAATGGTTGCTCGGTTGCTTCTCTCATATAAAGTTACCCTTGACACCTTCAAAATGGTTGCTCAGCAGGATTATCGAGATGCAACCAGGAACTGAAGGACGAGCACAAGTCGTGACAATGAGAGACCAGAGCGCCGTTTACGACTCCCTGGTCATAACATTATTTTTTTACTGTTTCGTTTTTAAATTTTTAATTGCTCTTTGATTGTTTGAAATCTACTTTTTACTGATGGCATTGCTGTGTTATGTCATTGGTATTACATTCTTTTGTGAATTGGGCATTAATATTTTGTAGTACGTAAACATCGAATGGTTTTGAGAGCGAGACCGATGTGTACCCCTTGTGCGTGTGTACGAGCGACTAGGATATAAAGGAGTATTTTTGTTGTGTTTTCTGGTTTTGGTGCGTCTCGTCTGTGTATTTTTGTGTGGTACGAGAATTTTTGTTTTTTTGATTTTTTAAGTCTAGTTTGGAACGGTGTACAAAAAAGCCGAGGTTTGGATTTCCTTAAATGCAGTCTAGTTTTAAATTTTATAAAAAAAATTAGTATTGAATTTTTATAAAGAGGATGTAATCATTTTAAATTATATTAATCGTGATTTTACACCTAATGTAAGAAAATATATTTTTTGAAAAGATTAAAAAAATAACTTCAAATTAAAATATTAAAGTGTTTTCCAAGTTTGGTTGGTTGTTATTGTGTTGCGATTTTGTGAATAAAACTTACCAAATATAAAGTTGAGTTCAGTTTTTTGTTTGAGTAAAGTGGTCCAGTTATATAAATTAAAAAACGAGGGTTTTGTGAACTAAACACTTTCAGTTTCTGACATTAAAGATTTTTAGCGTACCTATGGTTGACGTGCCGGTTAGAACAATGTTTCAACGGGTGTCGTATTTTTTCGAGCCCCTCCGCTAGTTGTTCCACGGGTAACGCGATTTGTATCAAAATTATTACGGGTGTCGCAAATTTATTAAGAGTGGGGTGGAGCCAAATATTTTCTGCGGGCCGTATTATTAAAGAGTAGCCAGTTGAGGCCATCCCAATTTTACGTTTAAGGAACCAACGCCCAACGAGTATTAACGGTTTAAAGCAGAAAAATGCCCAACCAAATTGTTTACGGGTTGCCAGTTGAGGCCACTACATTTTCCTTCTGTTTTTGGCGATACAACGCCCAACGGTATCGGTGAAAACACAGTAGCGAGCAGGTGGCGAGTCGGCTATTTGTTGTTTTGGTATCGTGGAGAGGCCCTGCAAAGCTACAGGTGGCCAACCGGCTACTTCTAAAATTTTAACAAAAGGCGGGAAGATGTTCAACCTATTTCGGCGGAAAGGAACGTCGCAACCGGACAGGGTGACCTAAGCTAAAGCCCGCAGGTACCATTATATTTTTTTTGGAGTTATTAAATTTTTTTTATTTTTTGATTTACCTATTCATAATTAAAGTAAAATCAAATTAGTTTATATCTAATTTTCAAATCTTTATTTCTTTTCCAATTTTTCACAAATTTTATTTTATTTTAATATATTTGATGTAATCGAGTGCTATAACAGTTGGTCGGTCTATTTCGTTCTTTTCAGATTTCGTCATTTCATCTAACTTTTTTCTTCCTCCGTTTTTGTTTTGTTGCCTTTTAAAATGAATTATTAATTTTTTTTCATTCATTGACACCACATCCACAGAGTCGGAGTGGTGAGTCCAGCGTATGTGGCGTTCATTCGGGGAAGACCGTAAAATCCACACAGTCTCTCCATGGCACTTCGGCGGTCTCATACTGTCGAAGTGTGAATTGCAGTTGATTAGCTGGAGGTCTTTCCGAATGAAAGGATGCCTGGTTTGTTGAAGAGACGCCCCTCCTCTATTATGCCGCTTCGTTGTGATTGGGCATCGGCCTTTCGGGGTCGATGCGTCATTCAGGAAGGTCTCTTCACTAAACTGGGTACTTGTCACTCGGGGAGATCTGGTCACCGCCAGATGGACACACCCAGTTATGATTAATTTATTATGATTAATACGTTCCTCAAGTTACGTTCGACAAATTCTGGTCGACTTAATTTAAATTCAGAGTATCGATTTTGTACCAAAAATTAGAGCGCGATAGCTAGCGAGGTGAACAATTATTTTGTGTACATATACACCGTATAATACACAATTTTATATTTGTATTGTAATTTTTTTCTCATGTGTCTGTTCATTTTGTTTGTCAATTTTGCAAAGGCAAGTAGCAAAATATGTAAAAAGTTCCGGTTGAAAAGGTTGAATGTGGATATGAGGAGACGTATACCTCACCTCTTCTATTCTCTTGCTTTTGAGCAGTAGAACCGATTGTTTGCTATGTAATTTGATGTTTTATTTTAAAATAATTGAACCATTCCATTTATGGATTCCTAAAAGATCACACCTAGAGAAGGGATTTGGAATTTGATTAAATTCTTTTCCAGGTCTCTTCTTCTAGGTAAAGTAAAATTAAAAATATGAAAAGAGACATAATTTAAAAAAAGTGAAAATATAAGAAGGGAAAACATTTAAAAGTGTATAAGAAATAATAAAATATAACATAAATATACATAAATAAAAAAAAATGGATGACAAAAATATATATAGATAGACGAACACGTGAGAAAGAAAGACGAACACGTGTATTATGTAAAATTTAATAGAAGAAATAGTTAATAAATTGAAATAGGATTAAATAAAATAAAAACGTAAATCAAATATTAACAAGAATAATAATAACGGTTTAATTCCAACTAATAAATTAAGGATTGAAAAAATAAAAGACGATTAGAATCGAAAATAATTAAAAAATATAAAGAAATAAATACAATAATGGTAACAGTGAAATAATATTAAAAAAAAAAAACAAAAAACAAGAAACGTGATAAAAATTGGAAATCTGTATGTATATATAAAACAAAAGAAAGTGACAAAAACATAGGCAGAAGAAATCGCAGTCTTTCTGTCTTCTTCTTACACGTGTAAAAGTAAAATCTAATTATAAGAAAGGACAAAAATTAAAAGATATGTAACTAAAAGAAGAAATAATAGTAAATAAATAATTAAAATAATATCTGTATAAAACAAGAAACATGATATAAATTGGAAATATACATATACAAAACGCAAGAAAATGACAAAATAAAAGGAAATTATAAAACTGAGAACATGTGAAAAAATTTACTATGAATGTGACAAAAATAATATAAACAAAATAAACATTTATTCATAGGAAAAATTAAATTAAGGAAAATTGGTGTTGGGTTTAAGATTAAGTAGTTTAATATTGAAATAAATAATAATAATAATAAAAAATAATAAAAAATAAATAAATTAGAAATACAAAACAAAAGAAAATACAAAATAAAAGAAAAGGAAAAATATAAGAAAATTATAAAAACTGTGAACATGTGCAAATTTAAAATTAAAAATAATAAATACAGAATTCCACATTAATGACAGAAATAATAATAAAAAAATAAGTTGAAAAAGAAAAGATTGGAGAAAAAAAAATGATTAAAAATAAAATAAAAAGAAGAAAAATTAAAATAATTATAATATAATTAATTATAGAAAATATATATAATAAAAAATAATAATTAAATGATAAAAAAACAAAATTAAAAAGATATATACTCTAAAAAGAAAAAAAAATAATTAAATAAAAGAAATTTTACTTTTCATTTTTTAGCAATAAAAATGTAATAGTGAACTCATATTAAGTTAACATAATTTTCCAAAAATTTCAACTCTTCTTTGGATAGAAGAATCTGAAAGTTACAGGAATAAAAATAGGAAAAACGCAAACAAAAAGAATTAAAAAATAAAATTAAAGAGACATCCAGTTAAAAAATAGAAAAAATAATATAAAAGAAAAGTCTATGTGTGAAAAAATAAGAAGGGAAACATAAGTGTATAAGAAATAATAAAATATAACAAAACTTTACGAAAATAGTTCAAAAAACTGTGTATGTTGTTGGTGGTGTGAGTGAATTTCGCTCAAGCCAAACAAATAAAACTAAATAAAAAAAAATAAAAAAAATATTTGAACAACATACGAAACCCCATTTCACACATCAATTAACGCGCATGCGCTCAAGCAAACCAATATTAACAAAATAACTACTACTATGTTTTTCCGGATTGCTCACCTCGTGCTGCCATTTTTTGTACAAAATCGACACTCAGTTGTTTATAGTTGGCTTTTTTTATGTATGTTCCATGGTGTAGGCCAGGAGCACGCAAGCCTCTAACAAACTTTTTTTGATTACTAGTGTGTAAAACGAGCACTCATTAAAATTATAACAAACCAAAAAACAGTAAAATAAAATTCAGAAAAATTTATTTTATGATAAATGAAATGAGTGTGTTTTATGGCAAATCGCGATGAAAAAATATCGTGATATTTTTTACAACTTTTCCCAGCTACCTGCTTAATAATAAAAGGGGAAGTTTCGGGGCACATCGATGCCAATCAAAGTTCACTTTATACTACTTTGTGCATAACATTGATGGAAACTGGCAACAATATAGTATAAAAATAAACATGTCAGACCTCGGCACAATCAATCAACGTACATTGACAGATTTTGTAATTTTAATTCTAGAATTTTAATTATGACCATGCCATGCTACTCTTTCTTTGTTTAGCTCTCATCGCATGACAGCGAACGGATATGTATTATAGGGTTTTAAAAACTCAAAATCAATTACATCAACATATTAAAACTACAAAATCATCTTGACAATGGAACATACTTTATACATTTTAAATCCATATCAAATTGATTATAGCTTCTTGAATTTTATATTATTATTCTTATTTGTATGAAGTTTCATTTTCATTTGACTCCAATTTTTAAAAATTATCATGAAACGCATATTATGTGGAACATGATTCTGTCCTTTTGAAAACATAACATACATATATAAACTATCGATTTCATATAACCGCCATATAACATATATAACAATGTGTCAGATTAGATTGCCCCAAAGATCAAAATACAACGTATAATCGGGCATGCAAGAGATACACACAGGTATGCAAATCTAATTTTGTTATTTATTGTGTTTTACAAAATTCCAAATTTCATGTCCAGTCATATTTATTAACGGATATCATTATTTACAAGAAGAAAATGCTGCACAAAAAAAACAACAAATTTTGGGAGTCTGCATAATATTGTTTAATTCCACAGCAGGATATTTTTATTCGGAATACAGACAAAAAAAAAATGAATAAACCTTGGCTCATTATTATTTATTCGTGTGGATAATAATTATTAAAGACGTGTTGTTTTCGTGTAAGTTACCTTGTCATATATTACTCCTTTTACTTTATAGAGCGAGTTGTGTATCCGAACCGAATTACAAGACGCGATTTTTCGGTTTTGTTTCTTTTTATTGTGTTTGATCGATTAAATTCTTACATATTTATATGTAGTGTATGTGCTGTAACAATCTTGCCGATATTATACCACCAATTTGACAGGTGTTTTGTATACATACATACGTACATAGTTTAAATTAGTGAAAGGAATATATAAACGAATTCGAGGTTTCTAGGTTTTAATTATGAATTTTATGAGCATGTCTAATGTTACAACACGTCCATTATCGAATAATCGAATCATCGTGTGCGCGCACAGTATGCCGTATAATTCAATAGTTTTTTGCAGGTAGCATATTGTTTTAATTAGTATTTTGTAATGGAATACTTCCTACATAACAAGTTGGGTAACCGCATTAAAGGTCAAACTACATACGATTTCACATTTAATCTTCTAAATCACACCGTTAAATTACGCTTTTAGCAAAATATGCTATTGTATGGTGAATTCAGGTCATTCATTTATAAAATACAAACCAATCGTTTTATTAAAAATATAATAGTGTCAATGAAAATAAAATACTTACATGCTCATCAACAGAATATGTTAATTCACCGTCATCGTATAAAACACACCACCGTCGTTGCCATCTCTGAAAATAACAAAAAAAAAAACAAATTATCAATTTATCTTTTAAATGCGACCTGATCTTGATTAGATTAGAAAATAAAAAAAAATTTAAAATTGATTTTCTAAGAATCCCAAATCATTTTGATCCAATTATAGGTGTCTACCCTAATTTTAGGTTTTAATTAGTTTCGATATAAAACCAACCACGTATTTTTTAAAATTTCTTGGTTTAATATTCAACCATTTCCTTTAAGATTATTTTATCAGTTTTAAAAATTTATAAAAATATGAATAATAATTTAAATATTGTATTTACACAATTTGGTACGTGATCATATAGAGTTGATTTGTTAAAAAAAACGACGTTCCGTTTGTAAGATTAGAATCTGAATACGTATCCAAAACTATTTAAAAATTCATTGTTGGTAATTTATCCATCAATTTGCCGCTCTTTTTTTTATATTCCTATAATACGTGTGTACATAGAATATGACCGTTTTTTTTTATTAATTTATTCAAATTTGACATGAAAATATTTTTTTATTCTTTAAATAACCGCTTTGTGTATATACGAAAATGAATAATACTCGTATATATGATTTGTGAATGTTTTATGTATGATTTGTCTGTCCTTTTGACAAAGTCTTAACAAAATTATTCAAAGGTGTGACCAATATAAAAATGTTAATAAAAATTGTATGTCAAATAATTATAAGCCTGCGTGTAGTGTACGAAACCATTTTTTATTAAATGCTTCAAAAATAACTAATTTTTTATGGCCGTACATCATTTTCGAATGTCCAGATTAAAAAAAATTAATTTATATGAGAATGATTACATTTTTTCACTTTTGTGTGCTGTTTTCCTTTCACACACTACAAGAAACACCGCACAATTTGATTAGTGCTCAATGGACAATCATCCATAAACATAATTCTTTATCAACGGATACTGATCCATATAAAGAATTATTTCAAACATTTTACAACACCAACAATCTTATACACAGAAATAACGTACAACAACAACTTGACATACGAAATTGGAAAATCATGTAAAATAAAGTTATACTTGCAAAACAATATCCGGTACTACTGTATACGAGATGGCACTGATGTAGACCAAAAATACTTTATTAAGGGTGTGCACAAGGGATGTAATCGGAAAGAAACCCAAAGTCGGTAAAGATGACTTCACCAATATTCAGCAAATTTACATGCAAATTTCAAGGCAAATTGAATTCAGTCTGATGAAGTTCACACCAAAAAAACATTTTGCAGGATCCAAATCGCGAATTAATTTAATACATTCTTGTACAGTAAAGATTAGGCAAGTTCATGTTTGACCATCGACAAAAATAGTGAAATATAGAAAATGCAGCAACATAAAATAAAAACGTTTTTGTTTATTTTTTTTTTGTTTCTTTTTCTTGTATTCTATTTTATAAAAACACTTCCGTCAACAGTTTTTTCTGCTGATACGTGAAAACACAGAAGCTGAGGGAAGTATTTAATAAAAATACAATAGAAATATTAAACAAAAATTAGCAATTTACAACAAAAAAGTTAAAGTTTATTTATTTTATTTTGCGGCGTAGTAGTAGTTGACAGTGCAATGAAAGTTTTATTGGTATGTGCTTACCGTACGTGTAGGTAGCTGCAGCAGGGAAACTTTCGGGTTTCAAAATGAAACTTTGCATACCGATTAAGCTCAATTTATTTAGTGCTCACGGAAAAAAATTAGTGCTAGTCCAGGAGCCGAGAAAACGGGAAAATAAAATTTCATGTTTCGTCTGAAAGACGAAAAAATAAAACCTGATTTCTAGAAAAAACCACAAATAATTTAAGCCTAATTTTAACACTTTCCAAAGGTTGCTAATCTGACAAAATTTAGGCTTATCATAGAAATATAATTTTCATAAATTTGCATTCATAAATTGAGGAAACAAACTTGCCCCTAAAAGATACTATATTAAACTAACAAAATACTGAGGTATACCGTTCAATAATAATTCTGTTGAACAACAAAAGAGACACTTAGAACACTTTAGAAAACTTAATGTTAGACATTACGCACATTAGAACACTTCATGTCAGAAAACAAATCATTCAACGGTTTTTGTTGTTCAATGGAATTGGGCCAATTCTGGATTAGCACAACTTCAGCCGCTATATTTTTCAGATGGCAATGAACAAACCTGATAGGAATATACAGTCAGAAGTGCCAACTTCATTGGTTTCTAAAACACTTTATGTGAGAAAATCGTTCATTCAATGGTCTTTGTTGTTAAATGGAGTTGGGCCAATTCTCGATTAGCACAAATTGAGCCACTATATTTTTCGAATGACAATGAACATGCCACAGGAATAAGCTATCTGACTTGCTTATTCTTTGATTTTAGAACATTTTACTTCCTTTGTTTAATTTGTTGTTCAACACGATTATTATTGAACGGTATACCTCCGTATTTTGTTAGTTTAATATAGTATCTTTTAGGGGCAAGTTTGTTTCCCTCAATTTATAAATGAAAATTTATGAAAACTATATTTCTATGATAAGCAAAAAATTTCGTCAGATTAGCCGCTTTTGAAAAGTGTTAAAATTAGGCTTTAATTTATTTTTGGGTTTTGTCTAGAAATTGGGTTTTAATTGTTTCGTCTTTCAGGCGAAATTTGAAATTTTCTTTTCTCGTTCTCGGCCCTTGAACTAGCACTAATTTTTTCTCGTCACCACTAAATTAGCGCAAATTGGGCTCAATCGGTATGCAAAGTTTCATTTTGAAATTCGAAAGTTTCCGTGCTGCAGTTACCCACACATGTTGTACTAATACCACAGAATATATACATATAGGCGGAATAGACATAAATCTATTTGACTAAGGAAAAATTTGGACTCATTTTTTTTTACCTTCGGTTCACGATTACTTAGAAAAAATTCGTTATTAAAGAATATTTTTATTTCAATTATAATTAGTAATTATTAATAGTAATTATTAATATTCATATTTAAAAGTTATGTTTCCTATAAGAAATATACGATAGGAAAAAAATTTCTTGGTATACGCAATGTCTCTTCTGGTTATATATATATGTATATATATATATATATATATATATATATATATATATATATATATATATATATATATATATATATATATATATATATATATATATATATATATATATATATATATATATATATATATATATATATATATATATATATATATATATATATATATATATATATATATATATATATATATATATATATATATATATATATATATATATATATATATATATATATATATATATATATATATATATATATATATATATATATATATATATATATATATATATATATATATATATATTCTGTGGTACTACGTAGAAAATTTTCAAAATCAGAGAAGTTAAGTCGCCTTCATGGTTGCGTTCGTTCATTCGTTTGTTCGTCGTTCATTCAAACAATTTTTTTCGGCCAATCATATTGCTTCAAAATGACGATGTTTTTTCTTCTACATTTTTTCAGTCGAAAATTTTTTTTTGAATGAACGAAGAAACGAACGAACGCAATACTTTAAAGATACCTTAAAAGATACCTTAAATATTGGATGAAAATGTGTTTTCAAAATTATAACTTAATTTGGACTATTTTCTTCAGAATTCTTATTAGGACAATGCGATATTGACTTGTTATGTTACACAAACGAGGCTACGGGTATGTTACACAAACGATGTATGGGTAACAGGAGGCAATGTAAACAGTCCCACAGGCCCGGGCAAGTAGAGTTTGAGTCTGGACACGCTGGGCGTGGGTTGCAATTGCGGATGGAATTTTATGATAGATTGTGGCATGGGGTAACCTTTGTGTGAAATCTTGCAATGTTTAACTTTTAATGACTTTAATATCTTGAGCTGAAATTCCCAGACAATTAATTTGACTGCGAATTTCAGGTTTCTTCGTATTTTGAAACATTTTAGTGTTCCGGTAGATTTATGGCACGATTCTGAAAAAGTAAAAATTCTATAGCTGCAACTTTATAGAAATTGCTTCTTGTAATATAATACGAAAAAAATTCGCCGCTGTAACCAAATTATATGTTATATTAAAATAGTCTATCAAATTCGATGGCGGCACTCGAATGATGACAACAAATTTTTTACTGAAAAATAGAGCTGCGCAGCCATATAAAAAATAACTAGTTAAAAAGAGTTAGTAATATGCAAACAAAAATGGCGATGCTATAATTTTTTTTGTAAGCCGAAAATCGTAACGAAAATCGTTATACGTAATCCTTCATTTTTTACTGGAAAAAAGAATTCTACATGTTCGAATCGCCCAAAACTCGATTACAAACACATTGGATTTTACGTAAATTAATTAAGAATTAAATTAAAATTAGAATGTGTTGTACAGTTGCCAAACAACAGTACAGTGTCATTCGTTTGTATACCTTAAGAAGACGACAGAGATCGCCGTCAAACTATTTGTTTCGACTGTATTTGTGTAGTGCATTATCAACATTTAGGTGTATATAAGAAAAGTAATAAATCTTAAACAAATATATTTTATCTAAAAGCTCAAAAACTACAATTGACATTAGCTTCAACTTTTGTTGGTATAGAGATGCTATTGATAACAACATATATATGGCGAATATTACATCAAACCACAAATTTGGTATATGGAACCGGAAGTCGTGTTTAAATTTTTTACTTTTTTTGTTTTGAATGTGTAGCAATTGTTAAAAAAAACTGAAAAACAAAACAATCTTTGTGGTTGTTGTTGTTGTTGTTAAAGATACAGGATGTCAAATTTTGATAAAAATGATGAACATGATGTTATATATATGGCTATTAAAAGAAAACTAATTATCCGATACTTATAAACGAGGGCTCATTTTAAAGATAAATGAATAGGGATTATAAAAAAAATTATAAAATTGGTACTATGTTTCAACTCTTCCTATTCAAAATGGCCGCCAAAATAGTATTTTAGAATTTTCTCAAAAACCTATTTTTTTTTTTTTTTTTAAATTTTTTCTCATTTAATTCTATTGAACACACCAAAAAATTGTACTTGTGTTATTTTTTGTTTTCTTGCAAAAGACGTTTGAGTATGAAGATGTACCCATTTTTTGTATATAAAATCAAAGTTGTGGTATTTTTTATTTTCAACTACTTTTACGATCAACTTAATAAAGTAACTGTTTAGAATTATTCAGTTCACAAATCGTTCATAAATTACATCACCCTAGGTTTGATCATTTTTAACTTCCTTTCAGCGTTTTGCGTCTACGCGTGTTTATTTAGCAAAATTATTCCATTTGATTAAAATTGTTTGCGATTTTCAACGCTATCTTGTTCAAAAGATGGAACAATAGCTTCTGATTGCAAATTGTTATATTGAATGTTTATCCTATCAAAGTGACTGCTGTAATTATAATTAGGCACGTTGTCACGTGACGTCACGTCACAATCTGTCATTTTATAAAACTCTTCCTCCTCCAGCGACACACGTCACAACAATCGATACTCCTTCCGCCATAAAAATGTGAGATAGTTTATGGATAGCCCCTAAAGCAATTAGTAGAACAATAAAATTTTGCCATGAGTCATTTATTTTGTTAGGATTAAGCGTATTATCTGGGGGAGTAGGCCTGTAAAATAACATAACCAGTGGCTTTTGTTAACATTTTTGTATAAATTAGAGTTTAAAATAATATTTCAGTTAGTTTAACCTGTTTTGAAGCATTGGCTTGTTTAAATAATAAAAAATTAAAAGTACTTCAATTAATAAGTGTAATAATGTCGGGGCTCAAAAAGTGTTGTAAGCCGTTTTCTGAGACGAAATGTTCGAAAAATTTAAGAAACGTTTCTGATTATATTAAAAGTCATTTGCCGCGCTCGACTGAAGTAAATGAAGATTCATCGATTTGTACAACGTGTTACCTTGTATCTTCTAAACGTCAAAAAATTGAAAGTTACTGATTCATCAAATTCACCTGTTATCCCGGAGACATTATCAACACGCAGTGACGAGAACTAACAATACAATAAATCCAGGAAGAATTTAACACAACGCAGTATATGGTACGAACAGCGAAAAATATTCAAAACAAGAATGGGTCACTGAGCCTTCCACCACCCAAAGCTGGCAAACGGATAAGTGATGAACTCAGAGACTCAGTGCTAGAATATTATAATGATGATGATGTTAGTCATATAATGCCTGGGAAAAACGATTGTATAACTATTGAAAAAGTTAAACTTCAGAAACGTTTAATGATGTGCACATTAAAGGAGTGCTATGAGGGGTACAAAATCAAATATAAGGATGATGAGTCAAAAAAAATTGGCTTTTCTAAATTTTCTCTGCTTCGTCCTAAATACTGTGTGCAACCAGGAAGCAGCGGAACACATACAGTTTGTGTTTGTATAATACACCAAAATGTCAAATTAATTATTTATGGAACCAAAATACCACATTGACTTTGATTTTATATACTGTATGTACTGTTTTATAAATGGGTAGATCTTCATACTCAAACGTCTTTTGCAAGAAAACAAAAAATAACACAAGTACAATTTTTTGGTGTGTTCAATAGAACTAAATGAGGAAAAATTTAAAAAAAAAAAAAAAAATAGGTTTTTGAGAAAATTCTGAAATACTATTTTGGCGGCCATTTTGAATAGGAAGAGTTGAAACATGATACCAATTTTATAATTTTTTTAGAATCCCTATTCATTTATCTCTAAAATGAGCCCTCGTTTATAAGTATCGGATAACTAATTTTCGTTTTATAGCCATATATACAACATCATGTTCATCATTTTTATCAAAATTTGACATCCTGTATCTTTAACAACAACAACAACAACAACAACAACAACAACAACAACAACAACAACAACAACAAATAATTCTACAATCTTTTGTTTTTAATCAAGACTATACATTGAAAATATAAAAAACATGAAATTCAAACATGACTTCCAAAAATTTGTGATTTCAGAAAATTTTCACCATATGCAAAAACCGTTTCAGAAAATGACAATTTTCTCGAGTTATTCGCTATTGAAATCGTGATATGTAACTTTATACGTCATAAAATTTGGTGCTGCAAAGTTACAAAACGAAACTTCCGTTTATATAGCCGAGTCACCTTTTATGAATACCATTTTAGTCCGTGTACATAAAATTGTACTTTCATTAGTGTTCGATTGTTTTAGGGTCCATGTGAGGTTTTATTGTGTGGTTAAACCTGTAGAGTTGCCGGAACAAGCTAAATTGAGAAGTGATGACTGGAGAAAGGTAAACCATGTAAAGCTGCCCCTCCTCATCTTTAATGTGACTAGCAAAATAGATTAACCCTTATGTGAGTGAAGAAAAAATATTTTTATTTGAGTGATTAACTTATTTTTTCCACGTTCGTCCAAGTTGTAACATTTCTCATTTTTAAGTATGATCGTAATCTATACCGATTGAAGTAGAAGTTCTCATAAAATTTAAAGTTTTTATTGGAGGTAAAACATACAAAAATAGACGTCTAAAAGGACAAAAGGTACCCGGGTACCCACGTCACTCACATTAGGGTTAAACAAAAAAAACGTCTAATGTCTTCTTCATGTACATGGCAAGGTAAAGAGACCAAACAAGAAGAAATGCAACCCTGAGCTGTAAATATCATATCATATCTTGCACAGCAGAGATTATAGGCAACAGCAACTTAAGTCAATATTAATAATTTCGACCATGTTCATTTCCAAAAAGTTCTTGCAAATCTATCGTAATTTGAATTCTACGGGTTTATTCCAATGAACGCCAAGAACAACCTGATTCTAAAAGTAGCATTTAATATTCCCATCATTTTTGTTTGGCAAACGGTTGGATTTTAACTGTTGAGTGCCTGTGGTGTCGTTTATGAAAATATTTCAAGATACGCTTTAAAACTCGACTATATGAAACGGTCTATTTTACTTGAGGAATTAAACTGAATTTTTAAGTTTTCTGGTCCACATCTACCATCAGCTGACGCAATGGAACGTTTCTGAGAAATGCACCCAGAAATTATCGTTGTTAAAACCACTTCACAAATTTTTGTTCTCTACATTCCAAATTAATTAGATAAATGGCCTAGGGTCGGTCATTCTGTATGTCTGCAAATTAATACTCGGCTTGGTTTCGAATAGAAAATCTTGCAATGTAAATTTTTTTTGTAGTTTTCGAGAAATTTTAATTTAACTTTAAACTAAGCACTGCTTTTAAAATATAAAAATGCGAAAAGTTTTTGTTTGTCTAGGGATTACTGACAAGATATTTTGTGATCTTTCTAAGTAATCCAGCTGTGCTTGGAGTCAGAATTATAAACTGCTCAATCAATCCTTGGCTAGAGAGCGGCCCCCCGAAAGTTAATAAATTGAGTGATCGTGTAGACCAGGGTACTGGGCTTGAGAGAGTGAAATTTGAATGTAAATATTTCCTCGAAACGGGCAGTAAATATTGAGGATTTTCGCCATTGTATATTGGTTGTCAATATTTCCAAAGTGAAACATTTTATTTTTTTATGAAAAAGGCGTCGCACCGATCCCGAAATGGGATTTAACTAAAAGACACGACACCACTTGAGGACTCTTATTAACGTGGCTACAGTGTTTGGTTAATGAATTACTCGAGAATCAAATTCGCCGAGAATTAGTAAATCTTGATTTTACATTTATTATTTGGATTACACCAACTATAATGCTATATGTTGTGTCACAGAATATTATAAAAAGTGTTGAACTTCCAATAGGTCCTTTGCAAAATCTTCCACTTGTTCAAAATATTAAGCCACGTAGGAAGCTTTAATCATAAATGGATTAAATTACGTAGTCTCTAAGGTTCAGAGCTGTTCAACATCCTAATCTCTAGATTAAACCCAATGGATTGCATTATTGATATTCTTTTCTTGTACAAACGCTATCTCATAACTGAATTAGGAGTGACCCACCTTGAATTTGGTCAAAAATACTAAAAAGTGCTGAGAAGTATCGAAGTACTTGTGCACCAACAATTTAATAGGGCAGCTTAGGCAACACAAATCAAAACAATTGAAACCTAGTAAAACCGGTTTTGTTTATTTTTTAAATTGTTTATTAGGGCTGCGGGCCAATAATCGGGTAAATCATTTAGGGTCGAATCGACAGACGATGCTAAAGACGCATCTGCAACTAAAGTCACTCTTTTGGTATTTTAACGAAGCTTAAATAACAAAATGAAGTGTTGCTTTAAGTTGTAGTCATGACTGTAGCCGTCGATATTGGTGGCTAAATCCGTTGCTACATGTGACGTATCGAATTTGAGAGTGACTTTAGCTGCAGATGCGTCTTTAGCATCGTCTGTTTATTCGACCCTTACTAACTATATGGTAAAAATCGGATTTAGAACAGATTTTTCGATCAGTTTTCCATAGAGTTTTTGAAAAATAAATCATGTTAAAATAGAAACAAAAATGTTTGAGGTTGATTTTTTGGGTGTTTAGCGAAGTGTTATTGCATTTTTAACAGTTATTTCACTTGGAATTTATTTTAACCTCAACGACGGTTTTTATCGTAGCAGGAGGTTATAGTGTACCATTTTATTTATAGTGTTAATTAAATAAAAATTTTAAAATTTTAATGTGCATGAAACAATGTTAAGCAAATTCGCGATATAGGCTAACTAGCAAAGCTAGAGAAAATTGTACACATAGCGAGAACCATCGCGTTCACAATCGCATGAAGACGAACACCTACTCCTTCGATAAAACCGCAATTACCATACCATTTGACTTATTCGACTTCACTCGAATGCCACTTGATCGGCGCATCAAGAGAAGAGAAATTCCATATGAAACAGATCTTTCAAAAACGATCAAAGGCGTCAATATATCAACACCGTAAAACGTTTCTTTAGAACAAGCAATCTTAATTTTCTCTGACCTCTAAATGAGCTCATTAAGAGATGTACCGAAATCGTATTGATTTTACAAAACAAAATCATGTAAAACGCACTTATACGAGTACACGCAAAGCAATATGCAGTGCTATTGGATAGAAGATGGCCCAGATGTATTCCAAGAGATATATTATTAAGTGTGTGCACCGGCAATGTAATGGAGCAGCCCAATCAAGCCAAAGCAGAGCTGGTAAAACCGATTTTGCTTATTTTAATAATTATTTCACTTGGAATTTGGATCGGTGGATACTTCAACAGTGTATTTTAACTCTAGTACCTCATATGAGTTGACTGATAGAATTGGTCGTCCCTTATTTCTCGCAGAAATTTTTTCTCGCAGATAAGTTTCATGAAAAGGTTTGCATTTGTGAGTGATTCAAAATAATCTGTGGCACTATTCTGGTAATTCCCCGGGAATAGGGAATTAAGAAAATAATTTATATGAAGTTTCTATTTAAATATTTTCTTCTGGCATACTGAGGTAAAAAGCTAGTATTAATTTTTTGAAAACAAAATTAAATTGGGAATATGTTCCCCGCCAATTTAGATGGGAAATAAATCCTATCTCCAATTCCCTATTCCCGGGGAATTACCAGAGTTGTGCCACTGATTAGTTGACCTACTGATGACATGGTTGAAGCAATCAAAAGAGATTTTCCATTTGAACTAAAAAATTAAAACAAAATTTATTTCTGATAATTCCAATGTCATCGTGTTGTGATTTTTCGTTAACCTACGTATACGTATACGCCAAAACACAAAGAATTTTTGATTGTATGCGGCTATTTACAGTAAATGAATACGCGGTTTAAATTTTTACGTTTACATAGGAACGTATTGAACTATTGTCTACTTGTTTTTGGAATCGATATCAATGGATGGAATGGTTCCGATTTCTGCAACTAAATGTCTAAATTCTGCATTGTTTAGCAGGTTCGTGTTGATAATTTTACCCTTTGCTAATTGTGCAGCTTTGATAATTCTTTGATAATTGCGAGGAGGTTAAACAGTATTTGCTCTCGTGTTTCTTGACTGTTTAGTTCGGAAATTAGCTGACTGGTTTGTTCAACCTGATGAATTAGTTGACGTTTAATGCTGATTTCTAAGTTTATCTGATTGATTTCGGATGAAATCCTGTCATTCATACTTACATTTTTTATGTAGATTTTGTATATTTCTGTTTCCGATGCTGATAGTCGATGGGGTTATTCCCGTATTCTCTCCACCGCTCCGTTTACGTCACTCTTCTGGATTGTGTCTGATATTACAGGACTAAACACTCGATTCATGGTCCAGTATCGTAAAATAGTGTAAAATTTTGAATACCGTATGCTTGAGATCACACGCCTCCACTAATTTTTTGAGAGATCTGCTTTTCCAAACAATATTTTTTCACGATCTTCTTTTTGATTTCATATGTCAATTGAGTCGTCAATCGCGATCGTCAATTGAATTACTGGAAATATAAAAAAATCGATTCATCGATCGTGATTAACCTTATGGACACCTCTGCCTTAGATGCATCGCTGATCTGTCTTTAATGTAAAAATGTTGTATATTTACTGAATTTACCTATGCAAGTGACAAACTTTTCTTTTTTGATGTTGATTAGATCTATGTGGGTAGTGTCTGATCGATATGTCGGGATATGCGTTTTTGTAGTTTAATTTTTCAGGACGATGAGCGTATTTTTTTCATATGACAGTAGTATTCTTCTAAAGTGTGTTCTTTATTTTCTTTAAAAATCCTATCGACTCGTTTGCGTTCTTCTTGGGTAATCTTGAATTTATTTATTCATTGTTGATGCATTGTTGATTTATCCATTGTTGATTTATTCATTGTTGATTTATCCATTGTTGCTGCCATTGTTGATGGCAGTTAGCCGAATTTTCATACCCATTTATTCTAATAGGACTAAGCCTGTCTTTTAGGGCTTTTGTCAAGATGTCTGTGTCTGTGGTAATTCGGAAGGGGTTTCTCATAAACATATACGTCTTTCTTCTCCATGACGATTACTTGAACATTGCATGGGATTAGGTCTGTCCTATCCCGTTTTGCGCTGTGAATTATGCCTATACTGTTGATAATCTGTTAATTCCTAATTTTTATCTTGACAGGGCATCCACAACTTTATTGGTACAACTGGGTTTGAAGTTTAGTCCATAATTGCATTCTTCGAGCTCTGCTCATATTATTAATTTTGCATTTTTATTTCGTTTGCTTGTCAAAATTTGGAAAGACTAGGATATCCTTCTCTTTAGGTTAATTTTGGATTTGTTGGTGCATTGGCTTAAATTTGTGCATTTTCCCCGGGTTCTTGTGCATTTTCCCCGGGACGGAACCATTAGTGATCGTAGACGTGTACAGGAAGAAATCGAACAAGTCGGCCATTAGAAAATATTGAGCTTATTAGGGAAAGTGTAGAAGAATATCATCTAACATCTTTGGGGCGACGATTTACACTTTCACGATCTACACCTGTTTCCCGACAAAATGTATAGCTAGTTCAATCTCTTATTGCGGCTGATTTCATAACATGTCGTGAATACTGTGCAATGATCTTACACATAAACACTGAAATCATAGGTTTTTCTTCAAAATTAATTATGTCGGACGAAGCTCATTTCTTGTTAATTGAAACTGTTAATAAACAACCGATTTAGATTAGGTTTAGAAAATATTTGATTTCATCAAAACGAGGCAACAGCCCACACAGCTTGCTTTACAATGGACATGCTGAGGGAAATTTTTCCAAACCGCTTAATAACCAGATATGGTGATTTTAATTTGCCTGTGGTTGTTATTTATTATTTATAAAGGGTGTCCTAAAATTTACGCAAGGTTTGAATTAAATAGAAAACGCAGAGCTATTTTTTATTGGATAGGGTTATGTGTGGACTAACATATCGGAAATTGGATTGTTTCACGGGCTGTATGGCATATCATATTGTCTTGTTGAAACCACAAATCGTCCACATCAAATATACGCAAAATAACTCGGTTATCATGTCGAAATATCGAGCACCAGTAACAAAAACTGCTTGACCAGCCTCATTTTCATAAAAGTATGGTCCAATGATGCCTCATACGTAGGTTCTCTGAATCCCAAATGCATTTTTACTAACCCTAAACCGTCCGCTGTCACGAAAATATCACGAAAACAAATTTTTATTTCTTTCTAGGAGATTCATCATTCCTATTTCACTCATTTTCACTTTCATTCCCTTGTTATATTGCCGAAAGCACACAGTGAGCATTCGGCCAAACTATCGCATTTCGAAGGAGGAGGATACTGTTTGGTTTCATATTTTTATAGCCGAACTGTCAAAATATCGGCAACAAAAACTTCGCTTGTTAGCTCTTTACTATACTTTATTTTACTACGTAAAAGAAAATAAAAGTATGCGACACTTTACCCATGCTAGTTTTACCGTTTACTATTGCAATTGGCACAAGAAAGCAGATCAATTCAAATTTTTGATTTTACTAGAAGGATTAAAATTCGACGATCATCTCATTATTACTTATAGTTAAGTTGTGGTCATCGGAACATTTTTAGATCATACAAGTATATATAGAGTACGTCTATAGCGTTTATGGATCGTAATGTAGGTCTTGATACTTTTATAACTACCCAGCACATTACAATTTCAGTTGAATAACAAATAAAACCTATATAGTATTATATCATATGCCAAACATCTATTTATTACAGAGTAATTAAATTATATTTTATTGAAACTTGTTTAGTTACATCAAAACTATAAAACTTATTTCAAGTCGCGCCAATTCGCTCTATAAACAATATACAACAACAGCAATTTGTAATAAAACTATATAACATTATTTGTCACACCTCATTCCGATGTATATAGAGCGCACAAAACACTTTTTTATAATACGTCACAGTATGAGTAAATTATAAGTACTTTGCGCTAAGTAAATAAACATATGTTGTGTGTGTTGATCTATTTTATTTAGCTCAAATTAAAAATTGACTTAATTATAATGAAATAAGCAGCAAAAACAAAACCAAACAAAAAAATATATTGATTGATTGTTACCTTGGAGTACGCTTAACGAGATACGAAAGAATAATTAAGGCAAGTCAACATGTGGTAGGTCCATTTTAATTGTTTCATGCAAAAAGACCAGTGACCAGATTATACCATTGATTTAATATAGTAGATAAATATAGGCTTAAATAATATGTACAGCACCTCTGGTGACTTAAAGCAAAATAAAAAGCGAAATCTACCCACCTCCAACTTATTTTGCGTCTAATTTTACTTTTTTTTGTGAAATTTAATAACTAACACAACTGAAACAAATATAATTAGTTTCAAGTTAATATTTTGATATGTGTATTTATATTTCTAATGATTGATTTTTAAATATTTGAAATGTCTAACTATTGACTTTGACTTTCAAATGTCTCAAATTTCAAGGGGCTTTGTATTTCTGCTTTTGTTTCGCTCACGTTGTAACAATTAATTAAAATAGTTAACCTTCAGCGTTTACGTTTTCTGTACTCTGATTAATTTAAATTATATATAACGTGATGGGGACTCGTTAAATCTTAAATCCACTTGAGTTTCTATATAAAACTATAAAAGATTGTTAAACCTGTCACCATATCTAAATGTACTTCACAATGGTAACAATATATCACTAATTTCGTCCGCGTATAATTATATCAGGTTGATCGAACACTATATACAAAAATATATATACCTAATAGCGTCGAGCGTAATAAACATAACAATTTTAGTATTTCCATATAGTGATTTCGATTTCTTAAGAGATTTTAAACGATTAAGATGACTGACGGTGAAGGTTAAGTGCTTATATGTATATACAATTACAAAATCCTGTATGTGATGGGGATAAATTGTTATAATAAATTTATCAAAATTATAGTCGCACGTATTATACATATTTAAAAATCATTCAATTAAGAAACCTAAGTAGATACTCATCTTATTATCTATAAACTACGATAATCAGTGACTGTGCCGTATTAAAAGATTAAGTATTTTAATATTTTAAGTGCCTATATATGGCAGGCAATACATACACAATAGGCGTTCTCAAAATAAGATATTAATTTTTAAATCCATATACACATAATATATAAAAACCTAATTGGATAAAGGTTTGTTTTGTCATCAAAATAATATTTTGATATAAGGTCGTGTGAACGCACATTTTTATGTAGATGGAACCTTGGTATATTAATGAACATGTATGCCTAATTTGGAAAAATGTAATATTGAGTAAGAATGTCGGTCGAGATTGCACAACAACATATGTATTAGATTTTCCAAATCGAGTTAAATGTTTTATTTTATTTTTATTTAAGAGAACTAAGTTTACAGGGCAGTCCGTGGCTCTTATCTATGGTTAGGTTTCAGTGGTTTACACTTAGGCCATTTTTTGGCCCATTGTGATACCACGCATTCATGCTACATCATTAACCCATTCATCTATTCACCTACTCACCCATCTACAGTATACCACCTGCACATTGCAAGCTCCATGTCAACCTGTACATTGACATGGACGGTGGGTCGGCGCTGAATTCTGCACTCCATCAGAGGGTCTTAGTTGTGTTTATTAACATCACCGATTGTAATCGATGATGAAAGTTCGATTTGCATCTAGCCTCTGATGGGATTCGAACCCAGTACCTCCCGGTCCAACTGCCGAAGCTTTAACCACTGCACCACTTGTCCGGTGGCTTGTAACGATCGTCACGTAGTATGAGTGGGTTGGAACACACCTAGAGCGTGGTTCTTCGCTATAAATACTCGATCGTTATCAGAATTAAGTAATTAATTCATTTGCTAAGAGGCCTCAAGGCGGTTGTTGCTTACCAGCTATGGCTCAGTGGATGGGGTGGGTTAATGAAGCTTTAGCAAACCGATGATTGACCGCCAGGGAAACAGGTTACAGGATAAAAGGATACCGGTTGGACGGAGAGTTGGAACCAGGCAATGATATATACCTACCAGAAAGTTTTCACCTCCTCGCTAGTTACATGTTGCACTACATTCTCCAAAATCACTAATTTAACTTTAACTCATCTTGTTGAAATTTCATACACTCAGAAAGAAAAATAACGGACCATGTTAACCCAATTAAATAACATAGCCTTAGAAATGAAGATCAAGAAAAGATTTTGATTTTGGATCAATTAAAGCTAACAACGAAATTTTATTTACCATTTGATTTATAGAAAAGAAGAGATTTAGAAACAAAAAAAAATTATTTAAATAAGATTAGTTTTGTTAGTCGTAAAAATTTAAGTTACTAAATCTAATAATAATTATTTAAGAACAAATTATTTCAAATAATTTAAAATTATTATCTCATCAGCGATAATAATGAAAAAGTAATATTTAAATGATAAAAAAAAATATACAATATTTGAAATATTTTGCCTATGACAAAAAAATATGTTTCGGAAAAATAAAAAAAAATATATGATTAAATCTAACTTAATTAAATTAGTTAAAAAAAATTATTATTTCAATTTAAATTAGGTTTTGAATTATTATTTAATTAATATGGCGATTTTATAGTTTGTAAGAGGGAAAAAAAAATGACCAAAAACCTGATGTTGATGATGTTGCGTCCGGACGGGTCATTTCTACGAAAACGGTACCATATAATCCGTTAAAGTACCTCCAGGTTATCCGCTTATTTTAGCGTATTAATTTTTTTGCCACACCCCAATATTATTTTAATCACTACTATTTTATTTGTATTATTTAGTTATTTCTTAGTTATGTAATCGTTATTATTTTAGTTATAATTATATTAATTAATAAGTTCACTAAGTGTTAATTACGTTCATTTCATCCTTGCCATTCGACTATTGGCGTATGTGTATGCATGCACTCATAGATTTATTTAGTTCGATTATGCACGGGATTTTAGGATTGTTTCAAACTTTTGTCCTTTCACTCACTACACAATGCTTTATGCAATTTTGTTTTTATTTCACTAAACAGTTCATGCATTTAATAAGCACAGCATTAATTTAGGCACCACAATTGTTTTTGAAATGCACAACAATTCGTAAAATTAATAAACACTGATTATATCGGAAATATTCACAACACAAATATTATTAATTTCAAGTCCATATAGCTTATAGAAATCTAGTTTTATATTAATTTTATGTGTATAGGATATTGATTAAGTACTTTTAGTACATTCCAAAATGTATCATAACTTAATTAATTAAATGACACTTATTCAGATATTTGATTCGTAATAATCAACTAAATAAAGTTTCATGCTATATACAATATATTTTAACTAGAATTTTACACTATCAACTTTTGTGTTATCATAATATACTTTAAGTTATTTAATTAATTTTTTTTTTCTTTTTAAATAGCACGACTAGTATAATTTCCACCAAAAATCAAAATCCGACTCCCCGCAGAGACAAAAATTCGTCTTTTTATAAGTATAGGGACCGTTAGTTAGTAAAATCTCTCTGAGTGTATAAGAGGAACCAACCGCATTACAACCGAGTTGTTTACTCATAAAAAAAAATTTCGGTCAGGGAAGCAAAACCCAAAATCATCTGTTCGATTCCCAAAACTTGTGACGATGATTCGTTACAGGCTCTTATCATGAAGCTTAATTTTGTTTTCAAAACCCAAGCCTATTATTCGCAAAAAGATTCGAAAAATTGAAAACATAGTCAATCTGTACAACTGAAGTATTTGTTATTTTTAAAATCAAAAGTTAATTTTTTTGCTTTTTGGGCAGAAACTTTTCTTGGAACTACGCATGTAAGCCAAAAAATCATTTAGGAAAAAATAAGTTTCAAAGTAGGAAACTCAACAACTGGTATTTCAATGTACCTAATAAAAGACTTCGAATCTAATGTATGTTGAACTTTAAAACCAAAATATAAAATGAACCTTCGAGTTAGTATTCGAAAATGGAATGAAAACGATTACATCAAAAGCATTTTCGAGCACACATTTGACCTAGCTAGGATTCTAAGGGCCAATCACACATTACTCTGAAATTTAAAAAAACTGATTATGTAGCGCCAGTAAAATAAATAAATATTTCTGGCAAAACTTACATCCAAGTAATAATATCAAACACAATTTAAGTGGTTGGTTATTCGAAACTTAACGATCATCCAAAATTTCTCACAACTCTCATTTTCTCTCACGTCGTTCGTCACTGGAAAAATATTAAAAGATACTAACATACACTTTCTTCGATACAACAAAAATTCAGTTCAATGGATTACGTCATCAAACTCTGACGCAGGCATACATTGAGATTGGTTTCTTTATTAAAACCACCTTACGATAAATTGCCGTTTTGCAAACATTTACCACTTGGTGGTGAAATATTATCTTGATATATCTCTATGTATATCACTGCTGTACTGCAACGAACTTAAAAATCAATTTACCTTAGAAATAAAAGAAAATATTTTAACCGATTTTCATTTATTTTCATTTTTCAGTTTGACGCGAGTATATAAAAAGCAACCTCGATTATGAAGCCGTAATGTAAATAACTGGGCTTTTATAGAGTTTTCTCAAACAAAATATATGGTAATGTAAATTTTATTTGGGAATTTCAGAATTTCAAAATAAATTAGAATTGTGCTTTTCCTTTGATCATATCCCGTTTTCCACTACGAACATAACAATTTTGTATTTTAATACGAACGCACCCTTGAACGTTTTTCATGATCTGTCAACGTCCTGAAGTTTTGACGTTCAAGATTAACATTTTTATCATGGTGAAATTCACGAAGAGCAATGTTTGAAAATTATATTAGTCGCATTCATCCCACCATGCAGGCTTTCCCTCTCTCTCTCTCTGGCACTATATCCCATCAAGAGATTTGGCCGCCTCAAATGAGGTTTCATAATCATATTTTCATTTCGGATAATGACTGATTAATTCATTGATCCTAAACCAGCCGTGAATTTTTTTCCTTGTCACCACCGCTGGAGCAAGCATGCTAACCAATTTGCCAGCGGGGCGGCGATAAAAATACTCGCATATGTGAAATAATCTCTATACTCTAGGGACCATATCCCAAACGGTACCAATTCTGAACAATTCACTGGCAGTTATGCACATCGATAATGATAGAATTGTAAATTATTGTAAAGACAACTAGTGGAAAAATGAAAAGGTCGTCACCTTGTTCGGCCAATATTATTGAAATAATGAAAGCCAAAAGGAACCAATTTATATGTACTGGTGAACACCCTGAACCCAGTCGGTCTTTATAGAAACAGTAGGAAATGCAAACTTGGAGAATTCTAAATGGGTAAAAGTTAAACATAAGAAAAGAAAACGCGTTTAAGTTTAAGGGCCCTATAGCCTATCGTGATATAGGTTTAGTACAGAAGGTTGCTGATCTGATGTGTGTGATGCATGATGATACAGGATGCTAGTGAAATTTATCTAAACTAATCCAAAAAACAAAACAAGCTTATTGTAATAGTATTGGTGTAAGTAAACATTCAGGCGAATTTATTTTGTGTAAATTCGAGGACAGTGATATTTTAATGGGACGGAAGTCCCAGTTAGTAAGTTATATCTAGTGGGTCTGACAGAGTGTTCCATGTGATTTAAAATGTGATTTTTTAGAGCCTTAAGTTTCATTCTAAAGTCATTCTAAATATTTTATTTAGTTTATTTCCAATCAGCCTTGGCCACGAAAAGGTTATTACTCTCTGAGAATTGGTTTCGAGAAAGCTGATTTACAATTTATTTGACGATTTACAGAAATTTTAATTGGTAATTGGTAATTTTAAGACGGTAACGGTTTATGTTATGCTATGTTATGCTGCATCAGTTTATCTAGTGTTTAATAGATGTCATAATGGAGTGAACGCCGATCGTATTCATTTTTATTTTGAAATTAAAAGTAAATTTGAATGAAAAACCTACCATGATACTGATTTACTAAGTGCCTGAATAGCGGTATTAAAGAAAATTCGACATAACCAGCAGCAAATTGGTCGATACATAAGCACGACATCGAACTGCGAGTTAATTTTACATGGATACTCAGATGCCTAGGCCCAAAACCAAAGTGGATTCACCAATATCAATCCCATATTTTAAAAATTTTGCATGCCATGCCGATCAATATCATCCAAAACAAAGCGAGAACTGAGCAACGTTTATGGTGGAATGGACGCAAATGGCTCGGAGATCCAATGGTCTGGCTGAAGGGCGTGACAAATCAATCAAACACAACAGATGAGCTGCGAAATCAATGATCCCACCCACGAGAAAAATTGCGAATTCTGGCGTACACAATGAGATTTATAAACCTCAAAATCAAACGTATACCAAAAATTCCTTACTGCAATATCTTCAGATCGCTCAGAACTTCTAAAATCTAGATTGATCATGATCACTATCCGACACATACAATTAAAAAAAATGTCAACCTAAGATCAATGCTTTAAAATCTAAGAAGAAATTACCGGCCACAAGCAACCTAAAATACCGAGCGAATCAAAAATGCAGCAATTACAGGGATTGACGCTCGAAGTGTTACCAACTGCTGTATCAACCAAACGGCTAACGACAGTGCGCTCATTTTTTGACAAACGTTAGTCTGTTATATTGTTTACAAGCCTACGGAAGCATATCATTTTACGTCGCAGTTAAAAAAAAGTTATCGTAATGGGATTCAAACGCAACAGTGTTATTGCTTTGTATTTGGCTGTAAAATCGCAACCAGCCATTATGAGCTATGGCATTTACATGCGAACAAAATGTTTGTGTATTGGACCACCATTATACGTTACAATGATACTGGTAGCATCATGAAGCACCATGGAGGTTGATATGCAAAAACAGCAACATCACAAGAAATGGTTAGAAATATGAAGGCCACAATTCAACGTAAACCAATACAAATCACAGCAAAAATCTTAATGTGTCGAGTACCCAGTTTCATTTCTTCACAACAATAGCCACCAAATTCCCCGGACCCAATGGATTTTTCTATATGGTCCATTCTGGAGGCCAAAGTATTAACGAAAAATTATGAGATGGTCGAGCTTGTGAAGCCTTCTCGGATAGACTCGATGCTATTATCGGCGCTAAAGTTGGCTACATTGAACAATAATATATTTTTTGTTAAATTTGACATGTTTTTTTCGAAATACTGAAGTTTTGAAGTAAAAAAAAAATAAAAATTGACAAATTTTCAGCATTTTTAATTGGTAACTTTTCGAGTGTCGACCCTTGCGCATATAACGGGTGTTTGACATCATACGTAATCGCCCACCAACTCGCAGATCTAGTTATTCATTATTAAACGGGTTTAGGTATTTTAGGTTGTTTGTGACCGGTAATGCCTTCTTAGAGTTTAGAGCATTGATCTTAGATTGAATTTTTTTTAACTGTATGTGTCATTTTTCAATCTAAATTTTAGGATTTCTGAGTGATCTGAAGATATTTCGGTAAGGAATTTTTAAGTTTACCAGGAAAAGAAAATTAAAATTAGTAGAATTTAGTGTAACAGAACACGATGAAAAGTATTTACTTGCTGGGTTAACATTAATTACGTAAAATCTCCGTCAAAAATATTGGATCCTCGGAGACCGAAACCTAATTACAGAAGTCATTCATAACTGTATCAAACGTATAGAAAATTCCGCGAAAGTGTCAAAACAAATGATGGACGAAAATCTTTCAAATTAAACAATCGAATTGGCTAGACCTTTCCATAAAATTGGGTTGATTATGCAGGTCCCATTTTAACACACATCTGCAGAGGGAATGACAAAAAATATACGAAAGCTATATTTGTATATTATTATGTTTAGCTTAGCTACAAAAGCAGTTCAGATTGAACTAGTTCCCGAGTATTTACCAGCACTGCGACGATTTATAGCCCGTATAGGAATATATGCAGATTCATAGCGAAAATGCAAGTAACTTCATTGGAGCACGAAACCACTTATACGAGTTTTATTCAATTTAAATTTATCCATCCGAGTTCACCGTACTTTGGGGGGGTTATGGGGAAGATTAAATTTCATATGTGACGAGTTATCGATGACGAACAATTTCTTAATAGGCAACCAACGATTCAACTTCGAAGCGAAAATTTGGCAAGCTAGTCAGAAACCGTTAGAGGAAACGAAAGACACGAAGAAGAAACACAAAGGTGGTCAACGTGATGCAGATATGATGAAAAGGTAAAATACAAACCATCTTAGAAGCTTAAAACTCGATTGATGCACAAAACGCTAATATTTATTAGAAACTTGGTAAAATACCTACTGAAGAAGAAGTTTAAAACACATTAAACAGTCCGTTTGAACTGATAGTTACTGCAATGAAATTCATTAGATCAATTTTTCTCAACTTGAATCGATCCTTGCAAAGTACAAAAGATTAATAGGAGAGCGATCTTTAAGCAAGAAATTGTACCAACGATCTACATTGTAGCAAGGAACAATATATGTAGATAACAAAAGATGAAACTAGTAGGCTGGGAAAATACTGTGATTTTGTGACTCTTGTATGCAAAATACATTCCAGGGTTTCCGGCGTACCTAAGGGATATGGCGGTAGAACATTTTGAACATTTTTGGGTGACGAAACTAAAGAATACGGTATAACGGATTATTTTCTACAAGGGCCAATATAAAGCCCAATACTTTGGAATATTATGTGCGACGACGCTTTAAGAATTAGATAACCCGACAAAAATAGGAGGAGGTCAAATGTCATGGTGTCAATTAAACCCGTCTATAGCAGGTACAAAATACAGTCTTAACTCGCAAAAGTAGCCCCTGGATATCGACGACCTCCATGACTATTGCATTTTTTCTTAGTAAACACTCATGTTTATATTAAATCTACATATGTTAGAGTTATTCTCTATCTTGACCACCTCTGTGTTCTCTTATGTGACCAAAATTTTGAAAACAAAAATGATCAGAATAAATAAATTTCAATTGAAAAAATTAATAATCACCTAAAATATTTGGATACAATATTTGGATGTCGAATCGCTAAAAAAATGACAAAGACTCAAAAATAAATGTAGGTTTTTGTAAATCTAAAATTAAGCATTGTCCAAAAATTAGCAAGTTTACTTTCTTCTATGTAGTAAAATCAAAAAAAAAATTGGACCTCAAAATTTATGCAGATTTACCATTCGCTATATCGTCGAAGTAAAAAACAAATAGTTTTTAAAAATCTTTTTCCAAAAGTTCCGTAACAAGAGTTTATCATTAATAGGGCAACCAAAAATATGCCCCTAAAAATAGGTTTTAGGGGTATATATGGTTACTACCGTTTTCCCTCGAAAAACAAGGACTGGTTCTTATTCTTAAATAAACGGACCACTAGTATTTTTATTTGAGAAGAAGGACTGGTCCGTTTATTCGTAAAAATTATATATTTTTTTTTAATTTTAGTCAAAAAAAAACTGAGGTTGCTCTTTGTTAAAATACCATTATTTTATTAAATTAAATCTATCAAAAATATTTCGTTTAAACATAGTTTTTTATAAAACTCAATTTATATAATAATAATAATTTAACGTTACTTTACAAGTTTACAATGACATCTGTTTAGCATCATACAAAATATTGTTAATACATACTTTCGCTTTTTGAACGAACTCTTAAATGGTATGATGTTATAGTATCAAACCGATCGAACCCTATCTGCACAAAAATGTGTTTGTTCATCAAAATTGTTAAATTTACGCTTTACGAACGATTTTATCTACACTCCTAGTATTCACTCGTGTACAAGAGGATAAAAAATATCCGGGTTTTTTTGAGCTACAAACCGAGCGCACCCTATAAATCGGTATATTTTTAACTCCAGTTTGTTTTGGATTTTTTCGGGGTTTTTTGACATCTGAGTTTTGTTTAGAAAAAACTCGATTTTTAATAGCCGGCTAAACTGGATTCAATCATAAATATTTTCGTTAATATTTCATTAAAATTTAAACAACACTTTAGGATATATATCACTATATTAAATTCACTAGTAAAGGAAAGTAACGTTTAAAATAATGAACTGTCAAATTTATATGCCAAGCTAAAAATAAACGCGTTCACTCGTGTAATAAAAAAATTGGTATATTTTACTGAAGCGAAGTTAGACGGGGTAAAATATGTCAAAAATATACCGATTTTTTTTGTCAGAAAACAATCAGTGAACACGCTGACTACATATTAACTCCATTTGTACGTACATACAGTGCTGCAAGATCGTAAGATTTATCTTTTCTTCATCATAAAAGATAAAAAGATGTTTTCAAAAATAAAAAGATTTTCTTTAAAATGTTTATTGTTGGGAGTTCTAAAATCAACAATTACACATTTCCTATTTATTAAAATGGAAGGAAATTCATTCTATTCCAGCAGGAAATTCATTCTATAATTTTAAAGTTTAAATGATATGCACAAATATGTATGTTGGTCCAAAATACATACAAAAATCAATTTCTGACATGATTCTATGCGGGCCGGAAAAGGGTTAAAGAAAGATTTTTTAATCGGAAAAAGATTTTTTTTATCAATTTAAAAGATTTTATAAAAAATAATCTGGCAGCACTGCGTACATACTACATTTATGTTTATGTATTTCTTTCCCTTTCTCTTACATCATACAACAGCTTAATTTTGGTGTGAAAACAACAAACCGTTTGTGACATGTAAATTACAATATCGTATTTTAGTTATGCGTTTTTTTATAAATTTGAGTTTTATAGTTTTGAAAATACAAATTATTTATATTTTATATTAAACTATTAACAATTATAAATTTCATTCTAAAATTATTATCATCCAATATAAGCTTAAGCATATGTAACGTATTTACGTATAGGTGGTTCGTGAATATTACTCTTTAGGTATTGAACAATTTTATTCACACACGCATAGACGAGTTTTCGCAAATTTCTCGATCCGCAAGTGACAAATGTATACTTTACGTGCAATATCCGTAAGATTTTAGTGTAATGTTTACACCTCATTTTAGTGAAGCCTTCGTAAACCATGCTTTAATGTTACACATTGTCTGGAGGGTTGTTTTGTCTGTGATATTCTAACCTCACTTCTTTGCTTTTTTTAGTTTTTAGTTTTTTTTTGCTTATCATGTGCTTTGCTGTGTTAATGTATACTACATACTGCGTTGTCGCAAATTTTAAAGAGGTCCAATTGTAATGGCGTTAAAACCAAATTTTATTTTAGATTTGTTTTTGTTTTGATGAAACAAAATGTTTTGATGTGACAATCTCAATCTGTCGGATTTCATTGTTATCATGTTACGAATTTCTCCGACCGCGCATAACGTTATTCATTTTTTTTGTCCTACTTACTGTCGCATTAAAATTTGTGGTTTCCCGAAACTACTGATTCTGACATTCATTGGATTAAATTACTATTAAAATATATTTGAATGTAAATATTTAGTTATTCAATTTCAAAACTGACCAGAAAGCATCAAGCCTAAAAAGGCGAGGAAATCATACACTGTTCAACAAAAATTAAATATAATTTGGAAATATAAACCAAATGAATTTGGTTTTCAAAAACTTTCAAACGAGTATGGAATTCCAGTTACAAATTTGTAACGATGGTATAACCAAAAGGAAGAGCTGAAAAAATTACTCAAAAATACGAAAATATCAGTGAAAAATGTGAGACGTTTGGAAGGTAGGTGGTGGCAGAAATGAAAAATTTACTGAACTTGAATCATTATTATTTGATTGGGTTGCAGAACGAAATAAAAACGGCCTGTGAGTGAAGGATGTTTATATACAAATCAAAGCAAGAGATTTGTGTAGAAATCTTCATGAAAATAATTTTAATGAATATTACTCTACTTTCAGAGCCAGTGGAGCTTGGCTCGATAATTTTAAAAAGATAACGCTACAAATATTATAACAAACTTTCAAGAAAAATTTTTTCAAATTATAGAGCAAAAAAATAATGATGCTATAAACATCATAAATATTGATCAAATTCCTCGTTATTTTGAAAGTCAAGCAAAATCATCACGCTTCATCATTCCACAAGCGATGTACGGTTACATTCTGTATAACAATGGCTAGCCAAATTTTACAGCCACATATATTATTTCCAAATTTGAAGAACAGACCTTTGGTAAGTAAAGGTTGTCTTGTAGACGTCAGTAAAACCGGTATGTGGAACGACCAGATCCTTGACGAATACATCAAGATCATTATCGTAAAAAAAAAGAAACTGCGTTTTATAAGCAACCAGTATTACTGCTTATTGATCATTATGGACCTCAACAAGTGGGGAAAAAAAGAATATTTTTATAATTCTGATACCAGCAAATTTTACCGGAATTTTACAGCCACTCTATGTTGTACAGAATCACAGTTTGCGAATTGCAAACAAAATCAGGTAATCCTAAAGTACCATCATACTAAGCTGTTTCAGAATGGGTCTTAGCGGGGATTAAAACAAACGATAGAAAGTTTAAAGAATGCATTTTCGACTTGTGGAATTGGTCCTACAGAATGTTTTAATATAGATAATTTGCATACTCCATTAAAAGCGTTGCTATCGCCATTAACGAATATCCATGACTGGAAAGAACAGTAAAACATTGATAAATATATCTTATTTTGAGGGGGATCCTTCGGAATGGTTCTTTCCATCAGATGAAAAGACAGAAACAAGTTTCTTCCGATGTATCATGCAATTGCTAAAAACCAATGGTACGATTTCCGATGGTATTGAATTTATAGATTGGATCAAAATATATTGCCCAATAATCGTTGACATTATAAAAAAAAAACACAATTTTTAACTCGCTGTATGGTGAGTTAGATATAGCTACCACAATGAAAGGAGAGTACACAAGCTCTCGGTTGGAGTTAAGAGCTGTGTCCATTTATGAAAAATGGGAAATAAAACTAGTTGAACTGGACGAAGAATTTATCAAAATAAATGAGGTTATCTATAAAGTTGAGGGTTCCTTAAAAGTTTTATTGTTTGTAAGCTCCCAAGAATATTTTGGATATAAATTATAAAAATTTATTATTTTAAACCTATATAATTTAATATTATGAATTATTTGTGATTTTATTTTAATAAACTGTGATGAAATATGTTGTTACTATTTTTTTTTTTTATTTATTTATATAACTAATAACGAATAAATCAATTTCGATTTAACTTAAACTAATTCTTATCAAATTTTAAATCGGAATTTTCGTATAGAAGGACTGGCCCTTATATTTTAAGTCCTTTTATTCAAATATTTTTTATAAACTTTTATATTTTCAAAAAAAAAAACTTGAATAGAAGGACTGGCCCTTATTTTCGAGGGAAGACAGTAGATTTAGTTTGCCAAGCCAATTGACACATTTTTTAAATTTAAATTTTTTTGCGATTGTAAAGTAGAAATACACAAAAAGACTATTACTCATTTTCCGAGGTCATGTATTTCTACTTTACAATCACAAATCAAATTTAAATTTTAAAAAAATGTGTCAATTGCGGCATGGCAAAATAAATCTACACAGTAAAAAATTCGGGATATATCCCTGACCGCTGTTAAAAATATTTGAGTCCTCCTCAGATAATGCTTTATTTGGTTATTTTTAACCGGTAAATTTAGCTAAGTCGCAAACGACTAAATTTACTCAATTTTCTGAAATATGTTGTCAAACTTTTCGAAACAACCTCGGAGTGCTCCGTTTCCATTATAAATAATGTTTAAGATAGAATTGTCACAAGAAAAAAAACATAACTATAAGATACTTTATTTCAACAAGTGTTGAACGGTAAAATTACCTACTGTGATGGCAATTTTATTTACCACCACATTAGTATAAAATTTTGAACTTTGATTTTGCAACAAAAACCATATGTTGGTCGAAATCGAGTATGTTTAATGACCTAAAATCGTATATTGAAGTGACCTCGTCCTGTGATGGTCCTTTGGTTTATGTTAATAAGTCTTTTAAAAGCATGTGATAGTATATATTTTCCAATTAACATCTCACATTTCCAAGTATTATAGAAATATAATTACAATAATGCAAAATTATACTTATATTAATATGTTCATTTTGCAATATTGAAGTAGCTAAAAATACATAATAAAACACTTAATAATAACACGCACAGTTATTAAATTTCTAGTGACACTTGGGTGTTGCTCAAAATTGCTACGTACGAAGTATATTTCAAATAAAATTTCACAAAAAGTGTTAATTTTGAGGTGCCTGAATCGTTATTTTGCTTATGCTAGGTAGAAGAAAATTATTGTTCGTTTTTTATACTGCAATTCAGTCTTGGGTATAATATCATAGTGAAACGTCTGTGAAAGTTAAATATAAATTCTTAAATTCTGAAAAGTAAGTTTCAAAACATACCAAGTAATAAAATTGCTTTAGGTATTACCCGAACACCAGCATTGGTAAGTAATATTTGAATTTACTATGTCATTTTCATTTATATTAAACGTGAGCAAGAGTTAAAAGTGTTCTAAATGTATGTATATTAATATTAAACTTTTAACTATTTGTTAAAAGTGATTTTGAAACTCAAAAATAAGTTCAAGGCGTCAAGCATTTTCTCATTTTCATTTTCAAATGAGTACCGAAATTTACGTATTATGATTAAATAAACGCTCATATTGATAAATCACCATTGTTTAAAATAAATAATTTTACTAACCAGTCCCTATGTACGTGAACCTTTGTTCATTTTACATTTAGGACATCCATTTATCAGATTAGAATTTCCTTAGAATATTTACAAGCGGTGTTGATATACACTAGAACTAGATTCTATACAAAAATCTTTCGGTTTAATGGCCAACAAATCGAATTGATGTTTCTACGGTGTATCGGCGTCGTATTGTTGGAAATTTGTAATTGCGCTAATTGCGACGAGCGATAATTTATATAGTAGCCAGTAGCCACTATTCCTGTTGTTTGTGTAATAATCGCAAACTTTCCTGCTCATTGTAAATTATTTTTAACACAATTAGACGATAACTAACATTTTTATTCTTTATTTTAATTTAACAGGTCAACGAGCCATTAAATCCCCCAGGTAAAAATAAAAAATCCAGAAGACGCGCCTATAATAATTACCTTCGGATCTTCAAGAGCCACAATTACCAATTACACGATTATATATTCTGGTTGATGGACAATTAATACCGACAGATAACACAACAATAGGAAGTATTGACCAATTTTTGAAGGTGCATTATGTACTCAGCATACATTTCGAATCAAACTTGCGGCAAATGCTAAAGTTCATATTTAAGTACATATATGATATTGAAGTAGATTCAATTTCGAGTCAAATGAGACTAATAAATACAGCTATTTTTTCTTAAATTAAACTTACTAATTAAATAATTTAAACTTATTAATTAAATTATTAAATTTGACGAATTTAAATTTTTAGTTTAAACTGAAATACATACCTTATATTAAGTTTGTAAATGTTAAATAATAGTCTACTTACATTACCGAAATAAAATGACTCTCTTACATTGCTTCAGATACGACATTTCATTGCCAGACTAATGCTTTTTCTTTTCGCATCTTAAAGAAAGTCATAATAGATTTTCCGATTTCTTATGTGGTTTTTTAAACTGCCGGCATTTTTGCAAAAGCAAAAGTGGCATTTGTAGGCTAATTGCGAGTATCGTGTTAAGACAATTGAAGATGGTAATGAAATGTTGCAAGAGGGTTTTTGTAATAATAATAATAATGCCTTTTCTCCGACCTTGTGGTAGTCAATCGAAATAAATATACATATAATAATAAAAATTAAATTAAATTATTAACTAAGTTCCTAGTTGATTAAAATTTTAAAATTAATTATACTATTGAAAAATTATACATTATGTATCTAGACAGAATTGTTTTAAAATTCACAACTTTGTATAATTGTAAAACTATTTATTGAATTTAAGATTAAAAAAAAAACAATGTTTATTGCGATGTATACTTACACTATGTAATTCATTATTATTTGAAATAAATAAAAAGAATGCTTTATGTAACTGAGAATTTTTTACCATTTTTTATTATCACCATCCCAAATTTATTTATTTATTTATTTATTCATTAGCATTAAAAATTTTGTTAAAGGAAAAGCACATATGGAAGCAATATAAATGAACAACAAAAAAAAAAAAAAAATACTTCCATTAGGCATAAAAACCTCAGATTTTTTCAAAAAACAAATCCACTCCATGCTAGGTAGTACCCTCCGTATTGAGCTCAAGCTCATTTGTTACAGAGAACACTGCAAGAAGTGAAAACTTACAGAAACTTATATATACAAAAGTATTATTACAAAAATAGAACTATATGCATTGTCATTCAAGCGCGCCACGCTAAATAGCACGCTTTAAAAGATTTAGGCGAAGCTGACCTCTTAATATCTAATGGAATAGAATTCCAAAGAGAAATACCCCTAACAGAAAAGGACGTATTTAAAGATCTGCACAGGTTTATAGGGGGAAGTAAACGTAAATTTGAAGAATGGGACCTACTGAACAATAACTTATTAAATAAATAGGGAGGTTGCTTCGTTCTGAGAAGCTTAAAAATAAAAAGACAATTGGTTACTTATAATTTTAGTCGAAGTTACCAACATTATGTTCGTTTAATTTCAATGCCATATTACGAAAGTAATTATAATTCTTTTTTTTTCTACAACATATTATAGTAATTTTTATTATTGAATAAAAGTTATTAATTAAGAAGCTACCTACTAGTAGTAGAAAATGCCCAATCTTTAAAACATAATATATAAACAGGCTGGTTGTTTTTTCTTCCACTTTTAAATAGTTCTTTTATAATTAAATTTAAAAATTTTTAACAGTTTAAAATAGGTAGGTTCTACTCCGATGTTTTCTTTATTATTAACAACTAACAAAATCTGATTTTTGCAATAATTCGTAGTAAAAAATTAACAAAAAAATGTCAAATGAACAATTGATAAGTGTTCACTTTGGCAAACATTTTTTCTATATAATTTTAATATTTTCTAAAAATATTTAGTTCTTGAATATAGCTAAATTCTATTAGCACCTGTTGAGTGGTCTTTTGCAAGTGGTCTTAAATTAAGAGATCAGATTTAGTTAAAAAACACCCCAAATTTTTTACTGTGTAGTAACCATATTTCGACTCGATATACCCCTAAAACCTATTTTTAAGAGCATATTTTCGGTTGCCCTAATCATTCATTAACAATGTGTTCTGCAAACACACATATTGCTATTTTAAAGCAGTTCGTTTTTTAATTATTGACGGAAGAGTTGATAAATCAAATTTTAAAATTTTTCATAGCTTTCTATGATTAAATAAGTAATCGGGTTCATTAGGGCAGATTTAGCACACATTTTTGTTTACATCTAATTTTAAAAATTTGTTTTGTTTTTACAGCGATTTGATTTAACTTTTTGTTATTTCAACTTTTGAAATCTAATTGTACAATTTGAAACAACTATTTATAATTTAGATGCGCCTAATCGACCAGCCAGCAATTTAATACCCTTATTAAATTTTGAATGCGGTCATCAATAAGATTCAATCGGTTTCTTAGCTAAAATTAGGTCAACTTTTAGTTTAACAATTTAATTTTTATGACATTGGCTTGATGGTGACACGCCTAAAAAGCTGGTGTAATTATTTATGTGACACACATGGCACATACCTCTCGCTCAGAAAATACATAATATATTGACGTCATGTATCAATCAAATCGCAATAATTATAAATAAATAATACACAGTTACATATGTACATATATAACAAGAAAACCTTGGGATTGACAAAAAAAAAATAATAATAAAAATTAACGACTAAGTAATTTAAGATTTTTTTCTTAAATATAATTATTAACGTTCCAGCAAACAGGTGCGCATTGTACATTAATAATAATAAATAATATTTTCTCGTATAAATATTTTGCGCTTGTGTTACGTTACATAACTTTTAAAAGATTTGGTTTAATGTTTATTTATAAAATTAATTGATTATATAAAATCAGCAGTTGGATTACATAACGTTGATTGATTCAACAACAACATTCAATAATACCGCGTAATTCAATTTGATAGTGCGCGCAAAAAAATTCGTTGGAATATTGGAATGAAAGTCGCCATAGCACTAAAGTACATAATTACATTGATTTTAATAAGATTGTATATTTACTTAACAAGTAATAGTATAAACAAGTTTCTTTTAGTTTTAACGATTCCAAATTATTCTTTGGTGATAAGTAGTTTTTCGGTGAATTGAAGTTAGGCAAATAAAAAGTTTCAATAAACCTTTTATTGACTTTTACTGTTTGATTTTTAACACGAATTCGATTAAGTAATAACGAAAGGTAAACAAAAACATCGCTGCATACAGGAAATAGCATTATTACAAAAAAAAAAACACCTTTTTAAATTGCAGATAAATGATGCGCTGCTCAAATTTCAACTGAAAACCCCTAATAAGTGTTAGTTCGGCGTTTGGCAAATATTAATAATTTTTGTTCAGCCTTTTTAACACCCCGCATTTAAACGTTTTGACAAAAATGATGATTGAATTCGTTTGGTTACGATTATGGTCACTAGTTTTTATCATTTGGACACTTACGATAATGAAATATTTAAAAAATTACCGGATAGCACCACATTGCAAGAAAATCATACCGTTTTTAACAAATTTCGTTAGGTAATTATCGTTAGGTCAGGACTAATTCCAGAAAATCAGGTTCGTCGCTTATTTGGGAATTTCATTAGGATAAAAATATGTATATCTTTTCTTTTTTCAACGAATTTTATGTAAAGTGGAAGGTATAAGATAAAATCAATTCAATTTTTAGGTTATTTATAACTCGTTGGAGAATGGTCACTAGTTGATTTCGTTTGATTTATTGCGAAAATTTGTTAAAAACTCATCTTTTCCCAAGATTCGAAGTGTTTGGGTCTGGTTACTTGACCAATACTAATAATTTTATAAATCCAACGAGCAATATCGTTTGTTAATAGTAAAAATAACTGAGGAAGGATAAACAATCCGAAATCGATTTTATAATAAACTAAAAAAAAAAGTAAATAATCTATTGTCACTATAAGGAATAAAAATACTAAAAACCAAAAAAAAAGTAGAAAAATTTTGATTTGTAAAATTATTTTGTTTGAAATTAAATGAGATTTTTACAAACTAATAAATAGTATTTTTATTTTAACAAAATATTTTATAAAATGATCTATAAAATATTTTTTAAATTTTAAAAGTTTATTTATTTAAACAGAAAAATTATTTCAAAAGAAGAGTGCTTGATTTTTAAAACAATTTTTTGATAATAATGACTGAACTTATGAAAATGTTTATTTATATTGTTTTTGCCAGAAATCCCGATGTTTTATTTTTTTTTTGTTATAGTATGCTAAAATTAATTTTACAACATTTTGAAATTCGTCTATATTTATTTTTTATTTTATAGTTTTTTCGGCTTTTTTAGATAAAATATTATTTACAAATACAATGACATTCACTTTTCTAGAAGTTTTAATTTGGTGATATAATTTGCCAAATCGATATGTTCTTGTGTTATACTAAAGGTATGAAGCAAGATTTGAATTTTTGCAGTTTGGTCGTTGCACCTGATAAGTAGACCAACTTTTTATTAGTACTTTATCTCTTTAGAAACTAGCCAATCGTATTTTTTATTCTTAAAAAACAATCTCTTAAAGTTTAAGAAAACTATTTGACATAAGTAAGGAAAGTATTTTTGAATATAAAAACAATTTTTTTGTTTTTATTAACAAATTTGGCGAAAAAATTTATTTTCAAAATAAAAAGATTATCCTTTTGATTTTAAAAACGAGGCTTTACGCCTAAAAAATATATGTATAATTTTTGATTTTACTGGTTTTTTTTTTCTTAGTGATAATATTAAAGTCATCATAAATCACTAAGTAGGGATGACCAAACGAGAACAACTATAGTAACCAATCTATAACGACAATCGACCCAACGAGTTCGGTCGTTGGATTTATAAAAATATTCGTGTCGGTAATTTTTCCGGACCCGAAGACTTCGAATTGTACGGAAATTATGAGCTTTTAACGATCATTGCAATAAATCGTTTTGTAGCGTTGACCAAACGAAATCAACTAGTGACCACCAAGGGAGAGGAAATTAAATGACTTATAGTAATGTTATTAATTACATTCTATTTCATTACATATATTTCATCTCGATTAAGTACCAAATTTTTTTCTTTGATTTTTCGATATAAATTACTAACTTACTTAAATCTAGTTTCTATAGATTTAATATTATCTCATATATCAATTGAAAGTGGAAGTCGAAGGAAGTGTGGAAATATATTGTTCAACCGCTAGCTGGAAATTTATTGTTTAAAGAATTTTAGTCGAATAATGGAACTACTGTATATGATTTGGAAAGGCTAGTCGAAAGAAAGATAAGGCGTGATAGCGACATTATTATTAAGAATTTAAGGCTTAAAACAAAACTTGTGAATTTAACTAACAAAAGCATTTGCATCGCTTCTTCCTGGTTTCTTGAGAGTATGTTTAAAAGTACATAAGAGATGTAGAAGCATTTTATTAAAAGTGGTTGTCAATTTTCCAATCGGATATGCTATTTAAAACATTAAGAAAATTATTTTTGGGTTAAATAATTTTTTAATGTCTTTTTAAGGTTATGAACAACCACCTCTTCTATATCCATATCAATACTTGATATGATACTTTCAAAGGAGTTCTTCAAACTGTTTCTATATTTAATAATTATATGTTCATTATTTTCATTTCATGTCAGAGAATGCGCGCTCTCTATGGAAATTGGACGTAAATTTGTACGACCTCGGTTTGGTTACTGCGTAAGCAGTATGGTTTAATGAAAGAATGGAGAGTAATATCATCAAATAGAACAAAAATCTTTTATTACAATCATCCATCATGGATTGAAATGAAATTCAGTTGACATTTTTAAAATTTAACTGCAATTTAACTCAACCATCTCTTCAGAAATTCAAAAAGAAGAACGAAGAAATTCAAATCTGGTTCAGAAACATGCTTATAACTCCCGGCTCGAAAAATTATTCCTTCCAATACATAGATTGATATTCATGCCCCAGTATTTCCTCTATACAGGAATGCTTTTGTTTCGAAAAGAAATCTAAAAAACAGCGTTGAAATTAAAATAAAATCGAAAACTAAGATTTTCCGCTCGCGTGCTCTTCGAAATGCCATTCACTCCTTTACAGGATATTCTGCTCACTAATGTAAACTTGTAAGAGATTGTAACGTTCATGTCGTTACACCACAGCTGTTCTCTGTGCTGAATTAAAATTTATTTTCTTGACGCAGTACATCTATTGGATAAGGGGTGGCAGGACAATCGCTCATTGTTCGAAATTAATTCTCGGTATCGAATATTCGATACCGAGTGCAGTAATCGAAATATTTCGGTCCAATATTGACAGCTAAACACAAGAGGAAAGAATGTAAAATGCTTTTCTTACGGGCGTTTGAGCGAACAAACAAAACAAACAAAAACCAAAAGTGCACACGGGGTATCAAAAACAAATAAAAGTAGGGAGCGAGATCGCTCTTTCCATATTGGACCAGGACTATTATACAGCGAGGCAGCCTTAGTATTTTTGTCAATCCAAAATTATATTCACGGGGGCAAATTCAGTCTAGAATTATTTACACGGGTGCACATAAATAGTCAACCGATAAGTACATTCCAGTCCAAAATTATATACACGGGGGCCCAATCGGTTCAAACTATATACACGGGTATACATAATAGTCGACCGATAAGCACATTTTGATTCATAACAATTCATAGTCCGGTGCACATAAAAATCGAGCCGCAATAGTCCGGATCACATACAAAGTCGGCAACTATATTTCGGTCATTATCCATATGCGAGGATAATATACAACGGGTATCATCAACATATCGAGCAATAAATTACAGCACGGGATAAAGGAGTGGTTAGCTCAGTGTGCGGGAGGTAAGAGTCCGGTTCAGTATATATAACACTCACTGCGCGCGTTGCATATTTTTTTTTTTTTTGCATAACTATAATTTCAGGTCTTGGCGTCGTGATACAGGGAGCTCTTTGAAACCCCACGACGGTGCTTATGTAAATATACTACGGTCGCGAGTATCACCTAACATCCGGAGGATCCTATCGCACACTCAACAGCCCAGCTACGAGATAACAAAGAAATGGATTTATTGTTCGATATTATAAGCATTTAATTTAGAATGTAAAAATAACGTAGGAAAAAAACCCATTAATTTTTTTTTTTGTAATTCTCAAAATGTTTTTTCCGTATTTTTTTATTTACTATTTATTTAATGTTTTCTTTCTCATTTGATAATATATACCCAAAAATGTTTGTAATAATTATGTGTGTGTAAATCATTGAGTTCGGGAGGTGAACAGTCGCGAGGGTGCACTTGGCTGGAAATGGCAAAAATTGTTTCGCTGTCTTGTTGAGTGAAGTAAAGAGCAGCATTCGAAGTGTTATTGGGCACCACCACCAACACCCACGACAGATTGAGCAATAGTCGGCAAAAGCTGCAGGTGGTGACGCTAACATGTCTGTCAACGGGCGTGAAAGATGTTGGAAGAAGCCACTCCCCGAAACGTACCGTTACAAGATCTTAAATGTTTAGAAGATTGATCACTTTACAATCTGCTAATCGGTTGTCGTTGGTGCAAGAAAAGAGATTCTTTACCTCATCGCTTATAGTATTGGTTAACTTAAGAAATTGATTAACGACCAAAACCGTTTAGGATCTCCAAGTATGTCGCATTTCATACGGGGCAATTATGATAAATTTCATGAGGCAAATTTGAGAAATTGCTGTAAATGTTCAGATAACTAAACTAATCTGAAGATTTTAAAAATGTTTCCTAACGGTTATTTCTGAGATTCTCATTGAATTGTGAAAACGTCACATTAATAATATCCGATATGTGCTGGATATCGGTAATGAATTGGTAAAAGGCGTAGATCAGTGGCTTATGATCCACGACCAAGAAAACTTTCGATCTTCCAAAAAAAATTTAAAGTGCTTAATTCCAGAATAAGATATAAGGTAATTCCTTACTAAGTGGCTGCTGTGCTCAATCAATACAAAGCAATGCACTATTGCACTAATTTCTGTATCTAATGTATTGCCTTTAATTGCTAAAATTCTTGTTAGTCTGCACCTAGGCGTTGTTGAAGGCTTCCGAGACCGGGAGTTGAAGTCGCTATTTTTGAATGACAAGATTCTATGTTGTGAAAACTTAAGCCTGATACGAAAAATCCTATATGTTGGATAACGATCATGGATAGTGAAGCGAGGTAAACTACACCACACAGCATCCAATCTCAGTTTTTCTTCAAAACCAAATGTAAAGAGCTTGCACTGTTGCTTGGTGAATGTGTGATTTGATATTTAACAGGTTTAAAATTGTTTTCAAAATATTCAAGAATTTAAATAGTTCATTTTGTATTTGGGAATTCATCTGCGACATATCCTAATAAGAACCTATTAATTCCTTGAATAAAGTGATGGCTGCCAAAGTAATATTACAATGGATCAAAGGGTATTTGCTTACGCAAATCGATAATCAGGCCTGTGCTATTGGAAAAATCTGCACTAAATACGTAATTGGCCATGACACGTCCCGAATGATGAATTTCTAGTTGAAATTTCCACGAAGTCCAAAATTTACATCCAAAGTTTTTGTGTCATATGCCTGAATTCCGTTTGCCTCAAAAAAAATTGTAGGTCGTATCTGCGGTACGGGTGGAATTTTCCACAGTTTTAGTGGAGCTGAATCAATCAAAAATACTGTAATCCCGAGGGAAATTTAATCATTTTCTTTTTTATTCGACTTAAATTGATCGAATCATCTCCAAATTTAGAATGAAAAAAAAAAACATTTGTCAAATTTTAGATTAATGGGACTATTCGAATGTGAATACGAAGAATTCAGAAATGTTGCATGAGTTTGAAAGCTATCACATTTTGGATATAGATCCGAAATTTCACGTGTTTTTCTCCAAGGTAAATATTGATATGATGAAACCGACGGTGCAATAGCAGAACTGTTGATAGCCGGCATCATTTCAATGATTTAATTCGAGCCACAAATAATTTTCAAAAGTAGTCAAAACAACCTGAATTTGACTCGTCAACCTCTCATGCATAATTGACCGAGAAATTTTTAATTAAAATTATTACTAGCGTTAGAAACCGAAACCAATCATCGCCACTAATCAATGAATGCGTCTGCAATTGAGCCCCCCATTCACCGGGCAATAAGCAGCACCATGTTCCTCCGACACTTTAACCCAATAAAATCAAAACAATAAAAACAACGGTTTAGAAAAGAAAAAACCAAGAGGAAAACACAACTTCGGATTCCAAATATAATTTATAAAAAATTAAATAAAGTAATAAAAAAAAATTTTGAACTCAATAAAATAATTTAAAAATCGCGCACCCCGTGCTACGTTCAAAAGTTAAACAGACTATAGTGACCAACAATTTTTCATTGAAACATTCTAATTCTCTTCGGTTCGAAACCAACTACCACCCAACATTTGGTAATCTCAAGTGCTCGCATAAAACAATCCGATTAGTTTTATCCGGTATAATAAACTAAAACCAAAAATCGATAAACATGCTTGGTACCTGGTGATCATCGCCTATATGATGTTTAATGTTATTTAAGTATATTTTATACCCCCTCCCCTGGTGGTAAATAGCATACACATTTTGCTGTTGTATAACTTTTCTGCACACTTTATTAAGACATTACGTAAGTAATGAATTTGAACGTAGAACGATAGCCCATAAATCTTCTTTCTTTCTTCACAAAAAATATTTAGCTGAGCAGTTACATCGCGATATTTGGCAGCTTAAAGGATCCTGACTTCGAAGCTTATAGCAAATTTCGAAAGCAATTAATTTCCAAAATGCTTCTTCTAACTATTTATTACAGACAAGAAATAAAATTTGACACCCCAGTTAACGACTTTTACCTAATTAAAATTTTAAATCTCAACTTTACTAAACTTTTATATGTATACGAAAATATGCAAGTCGGGTGGAGGCAAAATCGGAAACATCTCTATACATTTCTATTTATTTGTGAGTTTTGATGTGCAATAAACTTTCTCATAATTTTAATCATTCATGCATGAAATTACAAATTTAATAAGGCGCAATGCAGTTGTATATGATTGCAAGGTTCGGTACTTCAGCAACAAACTTTTACTCTCACCAATAATATTATGTACTGAATTTAACTCGCATCATAAAAGCGGCAAATTTACCAAAACCATTTAATTAATAAGGAAGTCAATTTCATATGTTTACGAGTAATTAAAAAATTCTCACGTTTTAATTTTTTTTTATGTATTTTTTATAAATTTTGATAAAATAATTAAAATTGCGGCTAAAATTAAAACCTAAAGCTTCTCGTAAATTTCTTTATATGTGTAATATTTACTACCTGTTACGTGCTGTATAATTAAAATAATTAATAAATTTATGTAATGCACCCAAAATTACCAAAATATTCAAATTTTCATTTACATAAAAGTATAGTAGAAATAAATTATTACCAGCTTAAGATCGTGTTTCTATATACGATCTCTCCAGCCTATTGTACCATATGGACAAGTTTTTATTGTCGTTATTTTGTTAAGAACTGGAAAATCATCTTTCATATATACTTGACTATATAAAATTATGATAAAGTTTTGGTCACAAATCGTATTCTTTTCTTATAGATAGGAAAAAATAAAAAATAAATCTTAATTAGAAACAAACGACGTTATAGGTTAATATACTCGGTTGGTCTAGCGATATCTAGGAAAATAAACGCGGCGGAACAGGTGATAATGTTTAATTAACGTGGCTATTGTTTCTTATATTGAACAGCCGCATCATCATAATATTTTACCTAGATGACCGCGTACAGATAACTGGATGTTTTGTATTATAGGCTTGGGTTCATTTTCACAATTTGTTTTGGTTCGATTTCTACGGCACTATACGATGTGGCATGCTGTGAAGTTTCTGTAATTTATTGGGGAGATTAGATTATTTATCAGTTTGGTATATGAGCTGGTTTGGTACTATTGTATGGTCAATCCTATGGATACTCATCGTTAATATCCATAATAAATTGAATCACGACAAAATACATGAAAAGTTTAATCTAATGATTTATACAATTTAATTTTTGATAATTTTTAAACACAAATTCGAACTGAAAGAAACATTTATCATTTAATTCAATTAAGCAATTGATTCGCACAATTTTAGAACTTCTAAATATAAATTAATCACGATAACAAAAATGGCATAGTCAAATTAATGCCGCGCTACAAATTCATAATATTTATTTTGCTTTTCTAACGTGTTGGACCAACGGTCCTTGGTCTCAACCAAGTGGAAACGTCCTCAATCGAGGTCACAATGCAGTAATCACAATACACTTCTGCTCCTAGTCTATCGTCCAATTTGGAGCCGCTTTCCAAAAATTACAACCTATACAGGATTCGTAAGTGTTTATCACCAGAGTTATGTGCATTACATTTTCAAATACATGACTTTGTCAAAAACCGCAACAAGTATAGGTTTTGCGATGATAGTATGAAGTCATAAACCAGCAATATTTTCAAAATATTGGTCTGACTTATAGCTTGCTGGCCAAGACGTTGTTATTTTCAGTAAAATACTAGAATCTGGTGGAATTATATATAAATTCGTGGTCTAGTATTTTTCGAAAATTTGTCATTTGGCTTCAATGTATGACCGACTCATTCCATCTTCTTTGCTATAGGTCAGTCGCCATTGATTGGAGTGAAATATTCCCTAAAAAACCCTAAGTAAAAATTGTGTATTTGTATTAGTGATTCTACACTAAAATGGAAAACATTTAAGCGAAACTAAATTTAAAATGTGAAAAGATTAAAATTTTTGTTAATATATAATATTAATAAAAATCAAATAACAATTATGATTTATATTTTAAAATTAATAATATAACATAAATTTAATATACGTGATCAAATTAAACTTAAAATTATAATATGGTTTAATTTTTTTTCTATTTCATCAGTATACCGTAGTCGGGTTTTTGTGAGGTGATAGTGGATATCAATGTGTTTTTATGTTAGATACATCAAATGCCCATACCCATGACGGTTTTCAGAATTTTCACATAGTTGTACAATGGACAAACGTATCCACAAGCATATATGACTGTTATAAGAGATTTTACGACTTCATCGGAATCCATCGGTGATCATCGATCTCACTATGTTTTTATGTTAGATCTATGTTATTAATCTATTAAAAGCCGTAAAAACTCTTCTTAATAGTAATAATATGGTTTTGGGCTATGTTTGGTCATTCCACTACAATGAAAAAATTCTGAAAATCATCTAGGATGTGGGCGTTTGGCAGGTTTAACATAAAAACATAGTAAGCTCGTTGTTTACTGCGCAATATCTGGACTTATATTCCTTGAAAATCGTTAACAACATTTACTCGATATGACGAAGATTAATTTAAATAGATATTATCTATAACTAAACAAATAAGTTTATTTTCCGTTTTCAAGCATTTCTAATTTTAAAATAAGTTCGCCTAAATGTTTTCGTTTTGTGAGTATAATTACTAACGCACGCACACACAAAATTTTTACTTACGATTTTTTTTGGAAATATTGCATGCTTGTGTAGAGCATGACATTTTTTTTTACTTAGGATACCGGAGTGAAATAAATCCTAAGTAAAAAAAATCTGTATATGTTTTAGTAAAATACATCAAAAATCAACATTTAGGCGAAACCATATTTTACATAGCAAGGGCTTAAAGATTTTCTTTCACAACAAAAAATATAAATATTTGTAAAGTTATATATGCATTTGTGAATAATTGGTCTTACCGATAGCTTTAACATATCAAAAACCATTACAATTATATTTAAAAACGAGAAAAATATGGTTATATCGGTATAAAACAAGAATAAGATTAAAATATAAATATTATTAAACCTGCTTATAATCTAAAAGAATACAAGTCTAGATTTTATGAGGTGGTCATCGATTTTACCATCCTTTAATGTTAGATCTATTAAATGACTGTCCATGGCAATACACAAACAAACTTTAGAAACACTGGCTTTAATATTCAAAAGTTGTATAGGTAAAATCGAAGTAAAAACCCTCAATCCTAAGACACTTTTAAGAGCTTACAACTCTTGGAATTGCTGTTTTCAGTTTGTACTAGACCCAATCAAGCTAGAAATCATGAGTTTTCCGGAAAAATTAGGGGAACACTGGGTTTAATATTTAAAATATGTATAGGTAAAAAATCGAAGAAAAACCCCCAATCCTAGGACACTTCTAAGAGCTTACAACTTTCAGAGTATGTATTTTCGCTTTGTACTAGACCCAATCGAACTAGAAAACATGAGTTTTCTGGGAAAATTAGGGGAACACTGGGTTTAATATTCAAAAGTTGTATAGGTAAAAATCGAAGTAAAAACCCTCAATCCTAAGACACTTCTAAGAGCTTACAACTTCCAGAGTATGTGTTTTCAGTTTGTAGTAGACCCAATCGAACTAGAAAATATCAGTTTTCCCGGAAAATTAGGGGAACACTGGGTTTAATATTCAAAAGTTGTATAGGTAAAAATCGAAGTAAAAACCCTCAATCCTAAGACACTTCTAAGAGCTTACAACTTCCAGAGTAGGTGTTTTCAGTTACTAGTAGACCCAATCGAACTAGAAAACATCAGTTTTCCGGGAAAATTAGGGAAACACTAGGTTTAATATTCAAAAGTTGTATAGGTAAAAAATCGAAGTAAAAACTCCCAATCCTAAGACACTTCTAAGAGCTTACTACTTTCAGAGTAGGTGTTTTCAGTTTGTAGTAGACCCAATCGAACTAGAAAACATGAGTTTTCCGGGAAAATTAGGGGAACACTGGGATTAATATTCAAAAGTTGTATAGGTAAAAATCGAAGTAAAAACTCCCAATCCAAAAACACTTCTAAGAGCTTACAACTTTCAGAGTAGGTGTTTTCAGTTTGTAGTAGACCCAATCAAACTAGAAAACATGAGTTTTTCGGGAAAATTAGGGGAACACTGGGTTTAATATTCAAAAGTTGTATAGGTAAAAATCGAATTAAAAACCCTCAATCCTAAGACACTTCTAAGAGCTACAGCTCTTAGAATTTCTGTTTTCAGTTTGTACTAGACCCAATTGAACTAGAAAACATGAGTTCTCAGGAAAAATTAGGGGAACACTGGGTTTATTAATCAAAAGTTGTATAGGTAAAAATCGAAGTAAAAACCCTCAATCCTAAGACACTTCTAAGAGCTTACAACTTTCAGAGTAGGTGTTTTCACTTTGTACTAGACCCAATCAAACTAGAAAATATCAATTTTCCGGGAAAATTAGGGGGTTTATTATTCAAAAGTTGTGTAGGCCAAAAATCGAAGTAAAAATCTTCCATCCTAAGACACTTCTAAGAGCTTACAACTTCCATAGTAGGTGTTTTCAGTTTGTAATACACCCAATCGAACTAGAAAGCATGAGTTTTCTGGGAAAATTAAAGGAACACTGGGATTAATATTCAAAAGTTGTATAGGCGTAAAATTGAAGTAAAACCTCTCAATCCCAAGACACTTACAGTAGCTACAGTAGCTTACAACTCTTGGAATAGCTGTACTAGACCCAATCGAACTAGAAAACATAGAAGTGTCTTAGGATTGAGGGTTTTTACTTCGGTTTTTTACCTATACATCTTTTGAATATTAAACCCAGTGTTCCCCTAATTTTCCCGGTTCGATTGGGTCTACTACAAACTGAAAACACCTACTCTGGAAGTTGTAAGCTCTTAGAAGTGTCTTAGGATTGAGGGTTTTTAATTCGATTTTTACCTATACAACTTTTGAATATTAATCCCAGTATTCCCATAATTTTCCCGGAAAACTCATGTTTTCTAGTTCGATTGGGTCAACTACAAACTGAAAACACCTACTCTGGAAGTTGTAAGCTCTTAGAAGTGTCTTAGGATTGAGGGTTTTTACTTCGATTTTTACCTATACAACTTTTGAATATTAAACCCAGTGTTCCCCTAATTTTTCCGGAAAACTCATATTTTCTAGTTCGATTGGGTCTAGTACAAACTGCAAACACATATTCTGGAAGTTGTAACCTCTTAGGCCAAAGAGTTTTTACTTCGATTTCTCGAATACCATATCATTTCAATTTATTTCCATATTCTATAATATATTTAGTGTTTTTTAATTACGGCTGACATTAAAGATTGTATCATTGACCTTATTTTAATTTTTCAATCCGTGTGATTTCATCTGTTAAAAATTATAATATTTATTTTCCCGAAATAATGTATTTTACATTGTTAAATTTTATTATGAATTGGAAACGTTGTTGTTGGGTTTTGGACAAGTTAGAACAAACTAAAAGTCCGAAAAAATTAGTTAAACCGCAATGATAAGCTTCTGAGCCATGTTTGGCAATTCCAAAACTATGACAAAGTATAAAAATCACCATGCCCATATCTGACTGATCTAACATAAAAACATAGTGAGATCGATGACGAGCTCCCACATTCTCGACTCGTATTCTTTCGAATAGGTTTTTGTTATTATTATATATAAGGGTAGGCATATTTTAAGTAAAACAAACTTAAAATAACTTTTATTTGTTACATTATTATCTAAATAAAATAAATAATTAAAAAAAAAATCCAAGCAACTTTTAATAATAATATTCATATTTTAAGCTTATTCTTACCTCTTGCCGATTTATTAATGTTTTATTTTATTTTTAAATACAATTGTAGCAGTTTTTGAAATTTCAAATCTATCAGTGGAACCAATTATTTAAAATTACATATTCAACTAGTTCCGCCTAAATGTTTGTTTTTGGTGTTTATTTACTAATACACAAACACGATTTTTAGTTAGGATTTCTTTAGGAATTATTTCATTCCGCATTCCGGTATACAGGGGTGTGAAATATTTCCTAAACCTTTCCTATTTTTTTTTAACTTAGGATAAAGTTAGGAAATATTTCACGCGCATCTTAGGATAGAGTTAGGAAGTATTTCGGATTAGGATGTATATTGATTATGTGCACTATCTCCTACATTTTGTTTTAGTCCTAGCACATTTTATTTGCTACGCACAGTTCGTGCATTCAATTAATTGCGACTTAACCCTGACGCTTAAGTTCGAGTCTCGAGTTGCTCCTAAAAACACTCATAATATTTTTCGGGAAATTATGTAACGATAAACTTGTGATGACGATAGGCCTCGTAAGGTTGTCAAATCTTAATGCGATGTCCAAGAATATACCTATAACATATTTATAACTTTGGGTTAAGATAGTATTAATTAAGCGGTTTATCATTAAGCAAGTCCTGGTGACTTTTTGCGTCCTGGTGGCTATTAAGTCCTGGTAACTTGTTTTCTTGTAAGGCGTGTTAGAGCACTTGTGACTTTCTACGTGAATGGAGAATCTTTAGCAACCGTAAATGTCCAACTACTATTGATAGCAATGGGAAAGGCATAAAATATCCATTATTAAAATACCCAAGCACAAAATCCCCAAGGTTTTGAGAAAACCCCAAATTAAAAATTCCCAAGCACAAAATCCCCAATTTCAAAACCCGCAAGGAGGATTTGAGGGAGTTTAAGCTCAACCAGTTAATAATAATCGATTGTAAAATTCTTTTATCTTGCACCGTATTCCTATTTCCTACGCTAATTTCGTTTTGATTATTCCTGATTTTGTCTAATTTGATTTAACATTGATTGTAAATCGTCGCTGTGTAAAATAAATATTTAGTATAGAATTAGTGGTTCCAAAATCGAATAAAGGCATCGAAAAATTATTCGTGGATGAATATATGCTTATTATTTGCATTCTAAAACAAAAAAAAAATGATTATCACTGGTCTTGTGCACAAAGAAAGCAACTGTTGTGCAAGAGTATTGTGACTATTAAAAAGTCGCCGATATGTCATAACTACGACCCAATAGTGCAATTTGTTGCCTATATCAAAATTTAATAACAGTCTCAAAGAAATGGGAAGCACATTTGGGCTTAAATCATCAAAAGCTGAAAATTTCACGAATAAGGAAATCTAACGAGGCCATAAATGAGCCGCAAAGTGTATCAGACATACAACTCAATTCTGTTAGACGTATCACTTCATGCGACGTGACTATGGATCTTCCTGGTTACTTGATTTTAAAATCAATATTCACTAAATAATTTTGTGCAAAACTCTAAATGAAAATTTTTTAAATCTTAGTTGGCTTCATTAGTTTGATTTTTTTTTATTTATTTGTCACGTAAAAATTTCAAGTGATAGAAATTGTCATTTGGAGTGATAGCAGTCGCAAGGAAATATTTATAAAACAGCATATTAAGATTTAAAAAACAGCCAGTGGGTCGATTCTGGTTTTCCTATAGGAAATAGGAAAGAATTTGAAATTTTTATAGCAGTTTTGTATTTTTTTCCCCTATAAGCTTATTCTAGTGTGTCTTATGGGAATTTTTTCTTTCCTATTTATCGCAGTTTTGACGTTAATCTATCCGCACCTACTTTGGGTACGGAAAGATATTCTTTTACAACACATGCAATATTATTTTAATTTAATTCTTTTAATTAGACAAAAAAATTATAATTACATACAATTAATGTATGTTTTAGATTTCTTAACCGCTTACAGAGCATGGTTTTCAATATTCAACTTAATCAAGAATTTGGGAAAAATTTATTCCTATGTGTACCAAAATAATCCATAGGATTTAGGCTAAAACTGCTAAAACTAATTTTTTAGGAAAAAACTGCTATCAAAATTTTTTTAACTAGGGGAATAGGGGTGATAATTATTCCCGAAATTTTAAAATATTTAGAAGGCGACCTTTTTGTCTTAAAAGAGACTACTTTCAACGACAATAAAAATATTATATTGGGGACTTCGGCCTCATTAAAAACATTGGGTAGTTGTAGGTGCTGGGTAATTGAAGGAACATTTTATGTTGTTCCAACCACTTTCCGACAACCATTTACTATTCAAGGCAATAGACCGAGCAATAAGACAATTTATATTTATAATTTTGCCTGAACGCCTATTTTGATCCAGAATTGGGAGACGAAACAACAAATTTGTGTTATACGACGTATAATACACAATTTTGAATAAGTGTGCTGTCATTTGTTACGCATGTATGTATGTGTGTTGTTTTTCTGACCATAGGCATCAAAATTTATCGAACCGGGTGGAATCGGTTCAAATTTTTGGTGCTTCCACTCCTGTTTTGTGACATTTTTCCATGGTATCTAGATGGGGAATTTGACCAAAGCAAAATCATGCAAAATTTTGAGGAAAGGAATTTATTTTTTACGTGAAGTTTTATTGAACACGAAATGTTTTATAATTGTTTTTTTTTTATAAAATATCCCTTTTTCAACCAAAAAAAAAGGTCTCTGTTAAAGTCCAAACGACACAAATGTGTGAGTATAAAATCATAGTATGTAAAGGCGCTTTTGATAAAAAATTGCGAACGAATTTCGAACGAAAATAAGTTTGACAAGAATACACAGATATGTATGCAAGTTGGTTCAAAACACAAACAAAAATAAATTTTTGACATGGTTCTTTTGCCGTACCCACACAATTGTGTTAGTAAAACACAAAAGGGATATACAATTTGTTAATTTACAAAATATAAAATTATTAACCTAAAATAAAAATATTCCGAATGGTGTGGCGCGACGACCGAACAAATTTGTTTGTTACTAATACAAAAACACATATATTCTACACTATTGCGTTCCGGTAATTCTCCTCTCCTGTTATTATTTTTGGATCAAAATGGGCGTTCTGATGAGCAAAAAAAACAATGGAGGCGTACAATGAATTTTTATCAATTTTTAAAATTGGCGCTCGAAAAGAATATAAATCTCAATCCCAGTAGGCTTATCCGTGACTTTGGGAAAACCATTTCGATTGCCGCCAAACAATATTTTCCGGATGCAAATTACAAAGGACGCTTGTTCCATTTCGGTCAGATTATTTGGAGGCGTGTGCAGAGCCCAAAAATATGGCAATTGTTTAACGTTCATGCCCGAATGCTTAAAAGCTTGGCTTTGGTTCCTACTGAACATATTTTTATTTATTATAATGAGTTAATCACTAACTGCGGATGTAAAGATTTAAAAAAATTAAGCGTATGATTTAAACAAAACTGTATTTGTGGGAGAAGTCCAGAACATCGTCGTAAATATAATCCGGAAATTTGGTGCGTCGTCAATTCTATTGAAGAAATATTTCCCCGCACACAAAATTCTATAGAAGCTTTGCATCGTAGACTTAAAGTTGTAGCTGGAAAAGAAATTGTGGCTTATTTGAAATCATTAAAGAACTTTCACATGAAATGCTTGTTGTCCAGACTAATTTCCAAAAAATCCAGACTAATTTGCAAATATAAGTGCTAAAATTATTTTGGTAATACATAGGTTCTTAAAAGTTCACAAAAATTTCCCCAAATTTTGTTAAATAAAATAATTTTGGGGATTTTGTGTTTGGGGATTTTGTGCTTAAGGATTTTGTATTTTGGGGGTTTTTAATTTGAGGCGTATGATTTGGGGATTATGCATGTGACTGATATGGCGTTTCGTTCGGTAGAAGTAAGTTGAGTAACTCCATAACATGTATAATGCCACCTATCTGTAACGATTCTATTTGTCTTCCTAATGGTGTTTAAAACTACTGGAGGTCTTGATTTGCCACAGGTAAATGTACATATATACAAGACCCCAAATGTCTTTATTATCATTGGAGACTATTTACAGACAAAATACATGTTTCTCTTATCTCATTTAGCTCCTCTTTTGGGGGGGCACAAGCCGACCAATTGTTTAGCAAATATACCCCAGTAGGCTACTACTAGAAATTTTACTACTTGTGAGCGGAGTATTCTGCGACGAGTTTGATAACTAGAACGTGATGACCCTGTCGTCACTAGATGTCAAACTTTCTCTAACACACCATCCAACTATCGAACCCAGCAACGCTTTATTGACTATTGTTAGATCAATATTGGAGTATCCAGTAGACGAGAACATCGTTTGGTTTCCTTACTTGTTTGGTAGTAAGAGATCTAGACACGAAGTCCCCTACTTTTCTTCAATTTTTTTCAGTTAGGAGGTCTTGCCTTTATTTACTTCTAGCATTGAAATCACCAATGATCACTACCTTTTGGTGTTGACCTGATAAAGAGCCTACGATCATGCCGATCTTGCACAGATGATACTCGATCGGTTCACTGAATGGAGCATATATTGAAAATAAACTGGCTCACAATCACTAAACTAACCAACCTTCACCATGTTCATGCCAACATTGTGAATACTAAATGCAGTATTGAGTTTCTCAGAGCAGCTTGTTGCAGCCATTGACTATTTAAGTGCCCTGCATGTTGAAGTGGGCGATACAGGTTGCTGTTCCAATGTTTTAAATTTTGACTAAATATCAGATTTAGTATTCGATTTCAGACGTGGCACAGCCTTCTTGGTGATCATATGGTTTTTGCATTTCATTGCCGCTTGCGCAGCCGGCAGCAGGCATGTTTGTCTTTATTTGGACAATAACCGTGACCATGTTGTGTATAATGAGAATCGGCCTCGCTGCCACCAAAAGCACTTAGTTGGAGTCACAAACTCCTTCACACGGCATCGTAACCAATCCACGTGTGGTGTTTCACACGCTAGCATCATGTTTTTGATTACCGATTCAGGTTCTACCACCCAGCGAGCTGTATATGGAACCACAAAATGTTTTCGATATATGCGATTATGATTTGTAAAACAGGTTGTAACCATGTCACCATCGATCTCCGAGCTAACTTCAACGATAATTACCTTCAGTAATCTCTTTTCAGTTACATATTCGGGGGCTATGAGACCCATACCTTCCAACTCCAAGTTTTCCGTTAATACCTTTAAATCGGTGAAAGGATCCTGGCCCGGTGTTTGTTTTACATTGGATCATTTTCTTTGACTCGCTAGGACGTATAACTTCCTTGATTTTTATTTTAGTAATCACTTTTGTTGACAGGCTGGACTTATTATCTCTTGCTGAGATAGTTATCCGCTTTGTCTTTGTTTTATTATTTTTCATGCATGACATTAACTTGCGCGTAACTTGCGAGTAGTCAGTCCTTTAGATTGCCGCCGTATATCCCGTTTTTATTTATATCATTGCGTTCATATCATATGTTTATTTGATAATATCCTCCGACACCGATTTTTTCTGTGTATTATGGGGTGCTCAACAAGGAGTGGTAAGCGAGACATGAGTGGAAGAGAGGTTTATTTAATTTTAGTGAAAATCGATATTTTGGAAATTGACCCAGCAACCAGATGAAGCATAGTCTGTTAAGGCAGAAACAGCTATTAGATTTTTGCAAAATATACTTTTAGTAGAGAACCGCAGCTGTTCAAGCGGTCCCCACTTGGGCCATATCCAAACGCTGCACAACCAGGTTTAGGCAACAATTCCTACACTATTCTATGAGAACAGGAAGAAACACCCGATCCCTCCAAAATGAAAAACCTGTGCAAAGCACTTGGTCAAAGCATTTGATCCACAAACTGATTATCTTCCCTACTCTCAAGCACATATCACCATCAAAAGAACCATCGGCACAAAAAATCTAGTCTCCCTCACCGATCGAAAAAAGAAAGGACACTTTTATAAAAACTACAAAACGAAGGTAGACACAACATAAAACAAAAAGACTATTTAAATAAAATACGAAAGATTTTCATCTTTTGCAAAGAAAAAGTGCGCATCCATTTAAAAAAAAATAGTTTTCACGTTGTGCTATCAAATTTTATCTCAATTTTATCGTTCTAGGCAGATAAATTGCTGCGAAAACGTTTGTAGTTTTCACTAGCGCAGTCTATATGAGAATGAGATAACTACAAACTTTTCGCGTCAGCTGCGTACCGCATCTCCGAAATCGCGAGCTAAATATTTTTTGTTATTTCGCTAGCTAAATTTTACGTCAAATTTGTATGTAAAATTTATGTTAGCACGAGCTGGATACCGACCTTAACAAATAACGATAGCCATCCAGCAAAAGCTACCTGTTTGACTTGGTATACATTAAATATTTAAAAAAACAATAAAATTAATTTTCATATGGAAACGAGAAACTGTTAGTTTTAGAATTAGAAATTTAATGTCATAATACTAGTTTTATTTAACAAAATACCATTAAAATAACCAGGCTATTTTACCCCAACCCTCGATTTACATATATCAGCATTGTAATTTACCAAATTTATCATAATTTGTCCATTAAAATAAATTAACCGGCAACGAAAAAGTAAATCGCAAATGTCAAAACTTGCTCAACTCTTCTACGTTACGTGTTAAGTGGCCGTAATTCAAAATGCCACTAAGTACACTCCAAAGATTTGAAACGGCTTAGGCTAGGTATCCAAGCCAAATTAATTTGTCATTTCAGTTTTAGCCTTGGTAGTGTCCCCGCTTTCTATTTTCTATTTCCACCTTATTATAAAAAGTTTAAATTTTTAGTACCATTTATTGATCTTCCGGTTCTGCCATCTATTCGAAAATCTGCACAACTAACCTATTTCAAAAAATAATCAGTAAAGTTGCGAGTTTAACTGGAACTGCGTACAAAACCATTAACTGAATATTAACTATCAACTTAACCTAACCGAATACGGTTAATTGAATAATGAAAATGCTTCGTCTGAAAACATTTCAATTTGTTGATGCAATAATAACTATATGAACTCTTAAAGAGAACAATTTTAATTACAACATTTTACAAAGCTATAACGTCGAGTTCAAAGGGCATCAATCAGTGCACGTCGTACACGTATACAGAAATTTGTATTCTAGGCGTGTAAATCTTACAAGATTTTCATACAAAAATAAATTAAAATTTATGCTAAAATTACATTTGTGTACATAGAGTACATAAATCTCAGCCGCGATGTGTAAGAACAAAAAAAAAACAGCGTATTACAAAATTTTTAAATTCTAACCGTGGAAGCTTAATACGATCTAAAATTAACAAAATGTGTAGCAGCTATTAGGTATTGGTATTAAGAAAGTCGTTTTAGAATTTGTCTTCGTTTCTTCTGGTTTCTCGCGTTTTTTTTTATTATATCCAAAAATAGACAATCATATATATCTGTTTATTTATATTCTTCTTATACATTTCTAACGGGACTGTGTTCTGTATATAATATATGTTTATGAGACGAAAATAATGTTACGAAAAAAACCTTTTAACAAAATAACAAGATTACATACAAAGAACGAGGGGACCAGACGTATAATTTATTTAAGTTTTTTTTTTTTGTGGAAGCTTAATTGGTTTCGTGTTATTCTGCGCGAGCGAAATAATTTTGCAGTCGATTAATCCAATTAGATCGGTGGTATAAGTCTCCCGGTGTGTAAAATAGTGGTCCGCGCCGCCGCAACCTAGATAAATACAATCAACGCAAACCGATTATGTAAATTAACCAACGTGAATTTCTTTAAAGTTTTTTGTTTTGCTTTTAACGCACAGCATAATGAAAAGAAAATCAAAACTCCATTTAACACTTGAGTACTTACATTCATAATATACCTACTTATATGGTTATACCTTAAGAATTTCAAAATTGCTTGTGGAAAGTTAATTATATGTTACAGCTGTTGTAACAGGCAATAAATTAATCACAATTTAATTTTCGATAATGAATAAAAATTGGTTTGGACTAACAATATTACACGAAAATTATAAAGAATAAAACCTGGCTACCGTACAAAAAAGTTAAAAAAAAATCTTAATAAGAAAATTATCAAATTTTTCAATCTGACATTCTCAGGTATACTTACGAGATACTTTCATATATGATTGAAATTCCACTTATCCAGATGTTTTAAAATACTTATAAAATAAAATTGTTTGTTGTGATTATTTAACTTTGCAAGAAATGTGTTTGCATCTGTGATGCAGAATATGACAAAATATTACTACCAGATCGTTCGTATATCAGTAATATTTCTTAAGAACTCAGGAGCTTCCAATTAATGTTCCTGCATTTATGGAGACAAACTTCAGATTTTAATAAGTTCCGGAAAAATGGTTATTATAATCCTGACTCAAATTTGACCGGTAGAGGTTTTATATAATTACAATTATATAAAAATAATTATATTGGGTTGGCTTAGTACACATACATAGTGAGAATTTCCAGAAGTTTCTGATATGGTGACATAATTCGCTAAATCGATAAGTTCTTGTTTTTTTTATTATCGGTACAAAACAAGAGTTGAATTTTTGCAGCTTTTTATCAGTACGAAAACAAGCTGCCAAAAGAGACCTAAGAAAGTTCTCATTTTTGTAAGGGATGGTGTATTTTTACACGTTCCCTTGGGGTTAAAAATGGGGGGAGGGGGAAGTGCATTTTTCTACTTTTTTAGGTTATAATATATCATGAGTATATATCGATTTCATTCCATTGTGTTAAGATTTTGATAACATTAACACTAATTCTGATTCTTTGTCTCGCTTTAATTTTCGATTTTAGCGAAATTCTATTTAATAGTAATAATAATGTTGAAGCTCAGTCTGCCAATTTTTAAAAATACGCCATCATCATCTCCATGGTACAATCGAGACCTGTGTGCACTGCGCAATCTACTCCGAGAACATTTACGTGAAAACACGACATTAGAATTCAGGCAAATATTCCACTAAATGTGAATCCTCATAAAACATATTATTTCGAGATTTCGAGTGCTATCCATCTTTTATGCCAATTGAATATCGGAACATTTTTTTGACCCCTTTCAGAATTTATCTCATCCGTTCCATACCATTTCTCTTCTTGGTTCTTATATATTAACTTTAGAACGCGTCACATGAATTTCACGCCTCGGGGTACCAAGTGTTATAGAGCGGATCAGGGATCACAATTTGAACTAAATTTGTTTAGTGAACTCAACCATTGCCATCACTAAGCAAACCAAATTTGTTTAGTGATGGCAATGGTTGAATTGAGATAATCTTTAGTGAAGAACTTAAAACAATATCAGACCAACTTGTCTTTGGAAGTTCATATGAGAGTGCCTGATGAACTTTTAAATTTCTCTTTGACTGACAAAATTCAAAAATCGGAATTCGTACTTAATTTAAGAAATGCATTGACTACCAGCTAGTGTAGTTTTCAGCTCCAGCATCCAGGCGCACTAATGTCAACATTAGTATCAAGAAAGATCTCATGACTTCAAGCTCATAAACTGGGCACATAAACCATCCTCAAAAATTTCTCAAATCGTAAACATCGTTTTTCAAAAAGCCCCAAATCATAATAAATTGTTTCAAATCTTTATAATAGCCATGTTTTTTTATTGGCACCCGATAGATTAATCCGGAGCACCCAACTTTCTATGTCAAAACTGTCTTATATTTAGCGCCCTTACATATAATTAATTTATTTAATTCTAAAATAAGATTCTTCATTCAACTTTTTAGTTAAAAATCGATATAAAAATATTTTGTTCTACTTATTTAATCGGCGCTGCTATCGGGAGCCACCATCCATTTCAATAGAAAATTTGAAAAGGCCTTTATTTTACCCTTACACCATTAGAAACTTAAGCTGTGTTTTATTATTCGAACACTATTCGGCACCGAATGGGAAATTTCCACTGAAACTGCAGCTATTATTCACTGGTGGCGCTATACCATAAAAATGAATAATAAATGCATATATAAAACAAACATTTATCACCTGAAATATACTAATTGACATTTATTTTGACATGACGTTATAAACAAGAATTCATCTTTATGCGTTTTTAATGGCTTTAGAAGTTTACAAAATAAAGGCCTTTCAAATTTCCCATTGAAATGAATAGCGCTCGATTATGTCGATTTTTAACTGAAAAGTTGAATGAAAAATATTAGTTTGGAGATAATTAATATGTTAAAGAAAATTGGGTGCTAATAAAAAAAACTGTTCGAATCTTACAATAAAAATTTAAATCGCTGCAAAATAAAATCTCCTGTATAACGTCATGTCAAAATAAATGTCAATTGTTATATTTCAGGTCATTAAATGTTTGTTTTATGGATGAATTTATTTTTATTTTTTATGGTACAGTGACAAAACGGGTAGTAGTGGAATTTTGAATAGATTTCCCTTTTAGCGCTCAATGGCTCGCCCCAAATTATTCGTGCCCGTATTCGCTATCCAATAAAAAAACACAGCTTATATCGTTCTAAATTGTGTCAAATTGAAATCGCCTCAAGTTTAATCAAATCATCTCAAATTTTAATAAAATTATTTAAAATCGTTATATCTAATTTCTAATCGTTCCAAATCGTCTGGAAACAATAAACTTGTTCTTCAGATCATGAATTCTGATATAACTCATTAATAACTATATTTTGACTTTGTTGCAATTTTGAAAGCTTTAACCATAATTAGCATGTTAATATTAAATTTGTAGTATTTTACAAAAACTGAAACCAAGATGTCACATGACAAATTAAAAATTATTAGTCTGGTTTTAACCAATTAAAATAAAAATATAAAAATATTTTAAAAGTTCGCTTAAATGTCATTTTTATATCATATTATATTTATGAGGCTCCCTGAATTAAAAAAAGCTGAAATTAAAAAGGTGGACTTAAAAATGGTGTTTTCATATGAAAAAATTGGACGCCTTTTAAGTCATACTTTTAACAAATTTTCTGACTTAACAAAGGTGTTTTACAAAAACAAATTTAATTTCAAAATGACACAAGAAAGGCTTATTTTATGTTATTTTACCAATACATTTTAATCTAATATGAAAATTAAAGCCATTCCAAATTTTCAACTAATGCTTTCATTAATGAAAATGAGCAAAAAACAATTGCAAATTTCAAAATGAATTAAAAAATTGATATGGAAGAGAAAAGAAAGAGAAAGGAGCAAAACTCCTAAAAATTTAATTTCCGGTTAGTGTTCCGTCTGAGTGGTCCGGTTAATTGGACGCCGGATAATCGGGCTTTTACTGTTCTACATTTTTACGTTTTATTCGATTTTAAATAAACATGTTATTCTATTTTCAAAATGACTTAAAAATACACATTTTATGTGATTTATAAACACACTTCATGAATCATTTTCAATACGACTTATGATATGCATTAATAAAGTCAGCTTTTTTTATTTCATTTTTATTACAGATTTTATTAAGTCAATTTTAAAATGAAATAAAAACGCTGGCTCTGCGACTCTCTTAGCTCTAAGAGAGCATTTGTTGAAAGTTCCTTTGAAATGTTCACTCCTTCAATTCCTTCAGCTCTTACAGGGAATATGGTTTCATCAGAGTTCTTATCAACTCATAAAACGACACAAAGAAATGAAGGTGTGTGGCTGGCCTAACTAGGAAAGAACGAACTTTAGGGCTAGTTTATGGCAAATTTCACACGCGTATACACGCGTTTGAAGTTAAATTAAACCTAAACAAAAAATTCACTTTTTTGGTATTTTATTGGTAAATATGGCAAACAGTGACATTTAGGCGAATTAACAATATACATTTTGAGTCGGCGTTGAAATTTTATTTAAAAAATTCAAATTTCCTTTTAAGTTTTAATAATTATTACATAATTTAAATGTATGTGAAAATTATTTGCACATTCAAAAGTTCCTGAATCATTCGTACAAGTCCGAGGAGTGAAGCAGTATTATGAAAAGATCAGAAATTTTGAATCGAAATTGAGTATTCTCAACAAAGCCAGAAGCCGTGGTTGATCAGTAGTTGTATGAAGGATTACACATACAGCTGAAAGTTTAAACAAAAAAGTAATAATTACTGTCGAGTGTATACCAACATTAAATTCATAATGGATGGCCTAAAGCCACCGAAGTGCTTAAACACAACACATCCAGATGTAGCTACAGAATGGAAAAAATGGAAAAGCCAGTTCGAGTTTTATTCTATTGCATCGTGATTGAGCAAAAAGGAAGATAAAATACAAGAACAAACATTAATGATATGTATATGCTCGGCAGCTTACAAAATTTATGAAACATTCAAGCCGACATAACAACTAAAAAAGTAATAGAAGAGTTTTCAATTCATTTCACGCCTAAGGTCAATGTGACGTACGAAAGGTATTTATTTAATAAAATTAACCAAAAACATAATTAGTCATTTGATGAAATTAGCACAAATAATTAAGTGTAGGTTCGAAAAATTAGAAGACGGATTACTTAAGGACAAAATTGTATTAGGTGTTTTGCCCGATAAAATAAGAGAGAGATTATTATCAGAAGGTAATTTAACGCGTCAGAAAGCGACCAATGTGACTGTTGGTGTCATGGTCCATGTATAAGAAGTTGGCCCGAAATTTCCATCCCGAAAAGGTTTTTTTTTCATAAAGTCTGTGTCTTTGCTATATCACATAAAAATACTCCCATCCCGAATATTTTATTGTTAAATTAAAGAAGAAAATTAACAGCCCGAGAAAATTATAAAATGTTATTACTGTTTGCAGTAAAAAAAACTGCACAATCTATTAATAAATTAAATCTATTTTAATGATCATCTAGAAAATTGCTTTCTATCCACCACTTTCTAGTAATGGCTCGGAAAGGTTATCCTAAATTGTTCTCAAATCACAGCACCACTGAGAGAACTATTACAAAAAGACATAAAATTCGTTTGGGATCAAACTCAGGATAAAGATTACGTTGAAATCCAAAACATGTGGTGTCTCCACCAGTATTAAAATTTTATAATGTAACCAAAGTAATTAAAATTTCATGTAATGCAAGCAATAAACCTGTTGGGCAGTTTTCATGCAAGACAGTCGGAGCAAAACTACCCACAAATCGAGAAAGGGACATCAAAAACATCATAACAGAAACTGACCATATACCGTTGCAGAAAATTTTTAAAGAACCACTACACTCAGCGCCGGCAATACTACAAAAAATGTTGCTAGATATTGTTCAGTACAATCCAACAGTGGTCTACAAAAAAGGAAATGAAATTCCGATAGCAGATACGACTGCCAAAACGACGAAACGCATCAGGAAATTGAACTCGAAGTTCAATTGATCGTTCCTATGACCCAAGCGGCACTCGACTCCAAAAGGATACTGAAAATGACGTACAATTAAATAAATTGATGCAACTAATACTGAACGGGGAGTTACCGGACAAGGCAAAATTATCGGCAGATATTCAACATTTTTCTAACTTAGCAGAAGAGTTATCCGTATATCAAGGCATAATGTTAAAAGGCAAAAAAAATAGTAATACCAAAAAGCCAAATATCAAAAATATTGACAGCAGCTCATACAGGTCATCTTGAATTCAGTCCACATTGAAGCGAGCAACACAGATGTTTTATTGGAAAACCTAACAACTGATGAATCAACTTCATCATGCGGAATATGTCAATAAACATAATAACGAAAACTATTAGTAATTACTGCAAAACATATAACCAACATTTTGAATCTTATTTTGAACTGAGATACAGAAGCTATATTCGCAATCTAAAGGATAAATAAAAGGCGATCCCAGACACTTTTGGAAATTTTTTAATACCAAACGCGAAATTGATGATTACCCAGCCTGGATGAACTTTAATGATCGAAAGTCTTGTGATCCACAGGTCATAATAACATGTTTCCTGAGTTTTCCAGTCATCAGCGAGAAGCCATTGATAATTATAAAGATTCAACCTCTAGTGAATATAGTACATTCATATTTACTCCACACATCGAGCCAGAAGACATCCACATTGGTAGGATTCGGAGAAGGATGTGGTCCTGATGGTATTTCTGCTTCATTCTTAAAAAATTCTAAAAAATTGGCAATCTCTCTAAGCATTTTGTTCAATCAGTCATTAAAATTGGCAACTTTTCCACAAAAGTGGAAAATAACTAGAGTGACGCGTATTTTCAAAACTGGATCTAGAAATGATGTTCCTTGACCTAAATTATTTGAACTAGTAATATGCAACTCATTCAAAGCAGTGCTTCCAGGGTATTTATTACAACATCAACATGGTTTTATGCCTAAAAGATCAGTATCTATAAATCTCATAGAATTTACTATAGCTATTCTATTAAAGAAATTGAGAAGCAAAGCTTTCGACTCCATCAGCCATTGTAAAACTTTGGAACACATTTTCAAGTTCGGGTTTTCCAGCCATTTCGTAGTCTGGTTCAAATCTTATTTGAATAATCGTATCCAATATATTGAAATAGGAGATAAAACGTCAAATAGAATACAAGCAACCCCTGATGTACCACAAGGCTCTCACGTTGGCCCATGGATTTGTACAATCTTCATAAATGGTATTACCGAAGTGATAAATCTACACTACAAAATCCACAAAGCCATCGAGTCAGTCAACGTGCTAATAAACTACAGGAAGATATTGATAACCTTGTTTCACAAGGCTACAAGATAAATGGTGTACTCCTTCAGGTAGTATACTTGAGACTAAAGACCTAGGGGTTACTTTCGTTGAAAACATGAGCTTTACTAATCACATTGAGCTGTGCATCGCTAGGGCAAACTCCATGTTCGGTTTTGTCAAACGTTGGACGGGTGACAATTTTGATTTGGAAACAAATAAGATCCTGTATTGTGCCTACGTTCGATTCCCAACTGGAATATGCTGTAAATATGTGGTGTCCGTTCTACGAAGCTGACATCCAGAGTAATGAGAAAATTCAAAAGAAGTTTATACGCTACTTGACCTGGAAAGATGGATGGGTTTATGACCATGATCTACCATACCACGTACACATACAGCGACAACCACCATATTTAACCGGGTGCAAGATATACAATTTGTCAACTCTTGAAAATAGACGCGAATTGCTAAAAAGTACATTTATTGATAGCAAATGGAGTTATGTAATTCCTAAAAAAAAGTTTTTCGATACTCGGAACACCACAGATATTGGAAAGTGATCATGGACCACAGCATACGTCAGGGGAATTTAAAAACTTTATGCACACATGGAACTGATTACACAAAACATCGAGTCCTCGATGTTTTGTAGCTGAACGGGCGATTTAAACATTATAGAATATGCTACAAAGATGAGAGAAAGACAACACAGACCCAACAACATAAAATACAAATATTATTAATACAAAATTTATCTGAAACGGTTAGAAATCTCCCAAATTCGTCGGATAGGTTCGATAACGCACGATAACAAATCATCAATCAACAAAACAACAACATTTATAGGTGATTTTATTTTTATAATGTAGTCTAAAGTATGAGATGAATGTATAATATAATATAAAGTGTATGTAATAAAAAGCCAGTTCATCCTTAAACGTTGTTATCATTACATAGACCTATCAGAAAAACATAATAGCATTTTTGATAAACATATTAGGTCTCGAGATATTATTCAATATATCGCCTCAAAATGACGTTCTTGTTTTACTTTTTAACCAATAAATACAAATTTTCGTTTGTTTTGAAAATGATTTTTTATTTTTATTATTTTGAGAGAGAGTAAATGGCAAAATGAGAATTTCAGAACCAAAATTAATTGTTAGAGATATCTAGCATGAACAGAATGAATGCTTAACCCTATACCAAATTTAATAGGGCGTGAAGCATCATGTGCGGCCAGTAACCAATAATTACAAAATTTTGTGTTACCGCAATACTTTCTTTATGCTTTGTATAAGAAGTAAAAAAATTACAAAAATAATTGATACGAGATATAATTGCGCGCGCGAAGTAAAATAGAAAATAAAATGTCTCGGTGATATTTTACAATTTAAATTGGTTGAAAGAAAAAATTCTTGTCTCTCCCTAGATAATATTATTTATGTTTACAACAAATACCAAAGTTGAAGTGCTGACATTTGTGCAGCGGCACGTAACTTACAATTAGAAACATCTGACCTTGAATTCGTGTTACCTTATCCGCACCATTCACAAATACATTTCTTATCTTGTCTTACCTGAAAGTAAAAAATAAAAAAATTGTATTAATTTCATAAACCATAACTAACAACGTTCCTGTCAACTGGAAATTTATTGTATTTATCCTCCAATATGCAAATTCATCCACCATAAATATATCATTTTGCTATCTATATGTGAATGTGTACATACAACATATACGGTACTCGTATATACACAATCGACAAATTAATCAAAATATAAATTGTAAATTTAACAAGATCATACAATACATCTTCTTATACTATAAATACGAGGTACATGTGCCTCAATGCCAACCGATCAATATTGATCAATCTAAAAACTATATGTATAAGAGAGTAGATCTCCATTCTAAATTCTTTATAATTTATAACATAAAATAATATAAGAAGAAGGATGTAACAGCAAGTCATTTATTGATTATAATATAAAGATAACGACATGATTATATAACGGTGAAAAAATAGATGTGATTAGTCATCATGCGCTAAAAGAGCTTTCAATCAAAATCTTGATGTACTCTCTTGTGTTGTGTAAGAGTAAGACACACACTCAATGGTGCATGCATATACAAAAAAAAAAAATATTTTATAATTAACATTAAGATTTTAATTATGTCACGTGGGCAAAAATATGATCGGAACGTATTTGTATCTCTCGCATCTACATATTATAAATAAAAATAAAAACTATTTTTACTGTTACACTTCGATGTGAGGTAATATTTTTATTAACTATGTAGAATAGTAACAACAATAACACTGAAGAAGAATAAGATGTGCGGGATAAAGAAAATATATCCAAGAGCCAAGACGTTAGGTAGTTTGTGTTATGCGGCGCTGCTCGTCGCTTGTGTTAAGTTTTCTGAAGATTTTTATTTATTTTTTTTTTTTAAGAGAACACATTACAAAAGCAAAATTGAATAGAAATAAGATTAGAATAAGAAAAAAGGTTAACAATTTTTAACATATTTAATTTTATTATGATTGCATTTTTATTGTGATTTCTTTCTATTTTCTTTTCAATTTCTTTCTTTCGTTTACGATATGAAGATCAGTGTTTTTATTTGGCCAATGAACTTTTTTTTTTCATTTTGCTAATTTTTAGTATGAAACTTCTACTCCCAATGGTAATATGCATGTATCGTAATGTGTTTGAAATAGTTTTATTGCAGTTGTATACCAATTTGTTGTTGGCTTTGTTGTACAACACTTGATGATTTGTTGAATATGTAAATCAATCAAAATAATTTTACTTCGAGATTAGACTTTTAGATCATGTACATGATATTTTAAAAGTTAAACTAACAAGCCCATTCCAAACCTTATAACAAATTTCATTCTCAGTCTGTCAAAAGCTATAAGGATCGGTTTAGACCACCACAAGGAAGGGTTGGTATATTGTATGGTCATACACCCGATTTTACCATGAATACACGTAAATCATATTCTCACTTGTACTAAAAAGTGCAAAAGATAAATACGCTGTATAGGTTATGACCCGTGATGACAAAAGCCTGTCTTTCATTGGTTTTCATAGCTATGAACTTTGGCGAGAAGAAACCATATAAAGACAGTCAAAACCAAACCATTACAAATCGTTGTGTTCTAGGTCATGGTGAACAAATTGAAATAAAGACGGAACCAAAACAACTGCATCCAAAACCACTACAATATAAAAAAGCCTTTCAAAACCGGACTAACTTTGGAACAAAAAACCAGAACCGTTACTATGCCAGCCCAGATCATATAAAGCCGACCAGTGGCACTATTCTGGTAATTCCCCGGGAATAGGGAATTGGGGAAAGATTTTATATGTAATTTCTGTTCAAATATATTTTTTCCGGCCTACTGGCGAAAAAAGTTCCATGTAAATATTTAAAAATTGGGAATAATTTTTCCATACCTAAATTGGTAGGGAAAATTATTCCCAGTTTAATTTTGGTTTGAACAAAATTTACACTAGCTTTTTACCTCAGTAAGCCAGAAAAAAAATTGCAAGAATAGTGACACAGTGGCACTATAAAGTCTAAATTATATTTTTCTGGCCTACTGTTGGAATTAGTTGGGTGTAAATATTTTTGAAACTGAAATTTTATCCCAATTCCTTATCCCCAGGGAAAATCAAAATATTGCCACAGAAGAAGAATCCATTTTTTAGTTATTGCACAACATTTAAGGTTTCAGCCGAGTCATAATAATGTCAGCAGTAATCGCTATAACACAGAAGTACAAGTAGCACAACGCATCATATTTTATTGTGCATTATTTGAGTTTTCAGCACAAGTAAATCTCATGTTAGCCAACTAGATAAATCCGGTCTGAATCAAAGTTTTACCTGATCGAACTATTTGAAGACTGCAGAATAAACCATTCTGGAACAATCCGGACGATTGCACAATAAGTTCTAGTAATTTTTTGAAATCTAAAATTTCAACCGGAACCATATAAAGCCAGCCAACATATAAGTTATCAGCCGGTATCATTTCACCGCCAGTCACAACAACTACAATACCAGCCGGACTCAATTAAGACTGGCCGGACCGGAACCTGCAAATATCAGCTGTATATCATATTTTTTTCAGCTGTATATCATCAGCTGTATATCATCCTATTTCCGACTGGTTCTATATGGTTCCGGCTAAAGAAATATATAGTGCACAATGATGCACATCGCATTATACTCCTTGTGCTATTATAGTTGGTTTGGTTTCAGGTTGGGATTTTTTTAACATAATTAAATTGGTATAAAATTAGTAATCAAATCCAGACCACCTTCTGTCAATTAAAATATATCGAATAAACATTTAGTCAAATTTTCGTAATGGCATAATCCGCGAAAACGATTGTGCCGTGTATTGCGTCTGTTTATGTTTACAGATTCTTAAACTCAACCTGTTCTTGTTGGATTTTTTTCAAAATAGTAATTTTCGCTTACATTTTATAAAAATTAAGTGACTTAATTTTGTCGCATATTTAAATTAGAATCCTTTTCTTCTTAATCAATCTATCAACACCTTGAAGTCTCAAAATATTTGCAAAAATTGAGATAAAACGAAGTTTTGTCACTATAAGACAACATGTTTGGCCTTCAGACTCCAGAGTTGTTGAATTTTGGATTTGCTGCATTTAAGTAAGCATGGTTTTTTTTCACTTTAATGCAGTTAAAACATGTCTGCGTTTCATTCCTTTTAGTGCATTATTTGTAACTGTGGCCTGAATCGGAGTAATGGCCGCATATTTTGTTCTCAGATGTGCAGTGCTTAGCTATATGACCAAAGATACATTTGTAACATCATGTTGATAGTATAAAGTCAGCTATATGCTACATGCCGACCACTCATAGAAAATCCTTCCCTTTTGTAGCAACTTTTTTATTATACCAGGTGCGACCTCCATCACCCAGTGCACTGTGACCAGTCCTAAAACATGCTTTCATTTTACCAGCATCTTCGTTAGGTAAATATTGACTCATCACTATTTGGCATATTTGCTCCTCATTGATGTCTCTGCTGACATCTATTATCATTTTATATAAGTAACTTTTATGGTTCGTAGTTTTTTTTTATTTATTTTTTTTTCCTTAGTATTTTTCCTTTTTTTGTATCCTTCATTTTTTTACAATATGATAAAAGCAAATACAAACAAAAACAAGATATTACTCCTAGAAGGAGCAAAGCGCGGAAACGACCTTCTTCCAGCGCTGCCTGTCTCTCGCCAGGAGTTTGATTTCGCGCCATGCGTCTACTGTTCGCGATTCCCTGTCGACTGATTTGCGCCATGTGTTCACTGGGCGTCCGGGGTTTCGTCTACCTTGAGGGTTCCATTCAAAGGCCATTTTTACAATGTCATTGTCCGGTTTCCGCAGGATGTGCCCTCCTACGTTTAGTTTCGGTGATGATTGCAAAGCAAAGCGCGCCCTGGTTATGCGGACTGTCACGCCTGATTAGGACCTGCCGCTCTTAGTAATTAGGCTCCCTAATTTCTCCACATCTTCAATGACTATCGTTGCATCTGTCATTCCGATTCGCAGCAACTTCGTTTTTGAGTAGTAAAGCCGTAGGCCAACTTTTTCAGCGTTATAAATCAACCTACCAAGTTTACGCGTCATATCGTCTCATCTGTGAGTCATCGTACTGATGTCGTCAGCGTAGTCGAGCTCGTTGAGCCTTTCATTCAGGCGCCATTGAATGCCGTTTGGTGTGCCATAACCTGATCCATCATAACAGAAAAAGTGTAGGTGAGCGGACACATCCTTGCCTGACGCCCTTGGAGATGGTAAAATTGTCACTGTTCTTGCGCTTAAAGCGAACGCTGCAGGCGGCATCTCTATATAATTCACGGATAAGGGTTACGATTGTTTCCGGAATTTCGAGATTTAGCAATGCTGTCCAAACAGATTTTCTGGATATTTTATCGAAGGCCCGTTTGAAATCGACAAAGAGGATGTACAAAGACGAATTCCATTCCGTTGACTCTCTCTCTCTCTCTCTGGCATTATATCCCCATCAAGGGATTTGGCCGCCTCAAATGAGGGTTCATAATCATTCCGTTGACTGATCGATAATAACTCGCAGTGTTGATGTGGTCTGCGCATGATATATTCTTCATAAAATCGGCATGCTCTCGTCTCAAAAGTGAATCAAAAGATCCTAGATGGTGAAATACGATTAAGAATATTAAATGGTATAATTTTATCTATTGCACGCTATTCATGCGTCACAAATAATCGGCTCTAGTACAGGAACAATAATCTATAGATGCGCCGAACTTAAAAAGCTCGGTTATCAGGACCCGTAGCTTTATGATTTTTAAGTTGTTTAATTTTTTTATAATTTATTAAAATTTACAAGTTGAGGTTTGGTTATCTCTTTTAGTTTCCTTTCCACTGCCTTGCTACTATTAAACATATATAGGGTTCTTTGGGTTTTACAATAACAACGTTCACTTTGGCCTGAATATTTGCAACCTTTTCAGTATACCTCAAAATAGGAAGGCCTGGTATTTATATTTATGATACGCGGTATGATTGGTTTTTTCAGCGCTGTTAAAGATTTTTTGTTATACTGCTATCGTCGTCTATATAACTAAGTCCATCTAATTTGCATTTATCTCCACGGCTATCATTAGCCAGTGCGTTTTCAGAAACCTTCACAGCACCCGTCATTTCAAGGAAGATTTTAGTTTCAGTTTTGTTTAGCTTGGACTTAGAGTCACCTAGGTTGCTTAAGTCAAGCCGTATTATTTTGACCTCTAGTATTTTAATATTGGAGAGTAAAAGTCCTTTGATATCATCTTCAAATGACGCTGGTGCATTTCCGAGAACCCCTGTCCCTGCTACAGCTGTTTGCCGTCAATGGTAAATCATCAATGCGTCAGCATCCTCACACACATCTGCACGATAGATCCATTTTGTCGTTTACAGTGTCGTAATATTCTATGGCATCTTCTAGTTTTTCATCGACTTTGCACCCGACCATCATCGTCGGCATAACTTTCAACAGCATCACCATCATCAACGTACAACCTTTGCAAGACGTCGATCTAGCAATTCCAAGTATATAAAGGGTGCGCCACTTAAAAGTTTGCTTTTAAAAACGCCATTAAATGTTACGAGTATAAGTCTTTATTTTGTGGAAACTTTTTGTTTATTGTGTAGAGTGAAGTCTCCAATTTAAGGAAGAAAAACAATTTCGTTCATGTGGCTCCCTCTGCTGGCCTTACAGTCAAAGTTGTCAAACTTGGCGCGCAAGAGACCGATTATCGGTCCGTTTGTAAGACATGTGGCGCCATCTTGTTGAAATAAAAGGTTGATCAAATTCATAGCGTCGAGTTGAGGCCATAAATGTGGGTCAGCATGACTCTGCAATGGTTGCCATTGATGGTAACGGCATTTCAGCAGCGTTTTCGAAAAAATGGGCCAAATATGCCACCACTCGAAACTCCACACAAAGCAGTCACCTTTGGTTACAGCAGCCTATGATTTAAAATCAACCAATAGATGGCTCGCCCTATTAGTTTAGAAATTTAATTAAAATTATTTATTTTAGGAATTTTATGAAATTTTGGAATGTGTTCTCTTTGATATTTTTTACACAATATTCTTGGTTTGAATTTAAATTCAAAAAATTAACACCACTCCTCAAAAAATAAAAACCAATTAATCATAAATAGACAGAATCATGTTAAATAAATACTATTTTCGATTACAATTTTGGCCCGGCTCATATCACGCCGTACTCCTCACACGTATAAATATAGAAGTTACATGGGTAACTTTTCCGTCTACAGTTTATTTATTTTACCGTTTAGCAAAAATTAAGCGAGATGTGTTGAATGTTTCAAAGAAAAATATAAAATTAATGGAAAGCGTGGGTCACTAGCCCGCGGTATGGAGGAGTTATACTCTCTACAACCAACGAAATTATCAAAAATATCGAGCAGTACATTATTAACCTTTAACGAGACAGAGTTACTTATAATCACTGAACCGAATGTCGTTTAAACAAAGGTTGATTTACTTCGTATAATCGATATTTATAACTAAAAGTTTCTCAATTCGTTGTGATAGACCGTTTCAAATTCATCACAAAAGATTATAGAAGCAATAATCGATGGCGGCGATACACGAAAACAACGTTCTGGTAATCAAGGTCGGCTGGTGTAAACTTCAGAAAGTAGGACAAAATCACAAAAATATTATATTTAAATATGGCGAATCTTAAAGTGAACTAAATCAAATTTCGAATTAGTTCAAATCATTTGTCCAAAATGGCGATTTTTAGAAAACCGGTTACACGATGTATGAATTTGAGTTGAATTGTTGCCCAACCACTCTAGCAATTTTCTACAGTAGTTGTAACAACATCATTACTCTGGCGACTACCACGATATAAAAACAATAACCCAATCGATTGAGGTACAAGGGCTATAAACACATCAAGGATCTCGAATTTCCGAGACTAGCATGGACGCAAAGAGTGTCAAGGAATAGAAATGCCAATCGGGTTAAAATTATTACTGCAATTAATAATTATTGCCCATGTAAAGATTTTGAGGAAGCCTAGTTTTCGGATGAAAACCTCTAAATTTTGGTAAATTAACAAGTTCGCTCTTGGCTTGTTGCTGTTGAGAAATATTTCATAAGATTTGAAGGTAGTCTATGTTCTATCAATTATCGAGATAGTTTAGTCTCAGGCGTCTTGGGTTTCTCGCATATGGGTAGAAGAAATGTTATTTTAAAATTAAATTTAATTTATTGGATTGGTGATGCTGCGGCGGTGAGTGTTTCTCCCACCACGCCCAAAATATGAGAAAGAAAAAGAGTTGATATTGGTCGTTTTTGTGAAAATACATTTTAATAATTTTGGTTGCTGAATTATGTACTAGATGGCCGCTTTTATAATACCCGTGTACCATGAAATGCTGGACCACTATTGAATTACCGTCGATAGTGGAATTTTGTACGTAGTACATGTGCCATAATTTTTGCATGTGTTCGTTTCAAACGAACTTTATCTTGCGAAACCAAAATATGATTTAAAATAATTTTTGTGTAGTTCGAAGAATTATGCGCTACATCACTTCCTCCGCAGTGGCAGTAGCAGTTTAGCATTTGGGTTAGATGAACTACATTGTCCTATTAACTGATTATGTAGACAGTTTTTTCACTCTTAATCCCGATCTTTGAGCGGGCCAGCTGTAAATTCCATACGCTCCTTTCAGGCTGTCGATCGAGACTGTTTGCTGCTTCGTTTTGATTTGAAACTTAAAGTGCTTACACAGATGGCGCACGAAAACTTAAATCACAATGGATGTATACCTGTTCAGCTGGTCAACATTTTAGGTCGTCTTTGGCCGATTTTCGGATTCCCAATAAGCCGATTTGAATCTGTGAGCCGATCATTTGTGTCCAGTTGACTGTATCTTCTTAAGCTTTGAGAGCTGATTTAAGTTGGTGATCGAAACGTTCATGCCGTTTGTTCGCGGATTGTAGGCTATAATAAAAATTCGAGGGGAGATTTGATTTGAACTATGTGTCATGGACGGTCATTTTGTTGACTGGTGCGCCAAATCGAGAACTGTATTTTTCATCAATTGCAATACGCCGAAGTCACCAATATAACGTTATTAATTTAATTATTTATTTTTTTTTTAAATTTAATTTTATTAAGGCTTTTAAAGCCTAACGAATGTAATCATTAACTGATTTGATCAACATCGATGCTAATTTTAGTGAAATATAATCGAAAACTAGTTCAATTTATTACCTTTTACCAACTCTAATATTATCCTAGGTTGGTGAATGACTCTTGTGACCAAGCAATTACTTGAATAATCTCAAGTATCGGTAATGGGCGAGAAGTGGAGTAGTTCGCATGTAGGTTGGGCATCAGAGTAGACTCGAAAATTGGTCTAACATGTATTGCGCAAACAGCTTGCGATTACTCTGAATTAATGGTCGTGAAATGACTATTTTTTCAGCGATGCTTAAGAGTGCTGGTTGAGGAGTCGAAGCCAGAGGTATTCGAAATACTAAATTTCACATGTAAATTTTTGGTGTATTCAGAAGACCCCCAATTCCTTCATGGTTATGTGTGAATTCCACAGTGAAACAAATTGTTTTCAGTAAAATTAACGAGATAGAAATGTAAATCCTTTACTTGTTATAGAGGATCAAAAAAAAAATTCAGTAAAATTTACTGGCAAAATAAGTGGGGAAAATGTTGCTTTTCTCTACGTATACAATACGTTCATTGTAGGGAAAACAAATATTTGAAAATTTTGTGTTTTGTTAAAATCATTTATTTTCATATTTTTTAGCTTATGTTGCTCCCTGACTATACATTTTGCTATAAAAAAACAAACAAAGGTTGCTGTTTTTGTCGCCCTAACTATTCCAGATTAGAATCTACATACTTTCACCCTTTGAACGAGTTTTATTATTTTAATATTCCCACCTTTGGCTTAACCAAACATTTCCGGTTTGCAACTTAAAATCGCAGTACTAGGTACTTAATCTCTACGACATAACGCATAAGTTTTCGATTTTACTGATAAATATAAATCATCGAAAATACTCAAACCCTAACATTCTGTCAAAATTTAAAAGGATTAATTTGTATCTTAATTAAAAATTAAAAAACCAGACCAAACAACATATTGGCGAATATATATGGCTATTCTATAAAAATACTTATCCGCCAATGTTTAAAGTTTCCCACTAAGCAAATAACATATAAATTATAGTTTAAAGTGAACGTTCTTGATGACATTCACACAACAATAACATAAAAATTACAAAATATTTAAAATTTTAATAATAATAACAATAATAATAGTCCCAATTTACGAGTATATATTATAAAAAAAAATATATATATTTTCCCTTCACGATCATGATCGTCATCATTTTTCGATCGTATTATAATACAACAATACAAAATCCATAATTGGTTTTAAATTAATGATCTTCATAAAAAAATTACTATAAAATACAATTCTCTTATAACCTTGCAATCGACTGTTCCACACATTTTTATTAAAACAACAACAAAATTTAGATCATATGTATATTTAAATGATTCATCCGTGCGATCGATCGATCGATCGTTCGATCGTGATTACAATATGGACAACAACAAAAAATTTGTATACTTATATATTTCTAAAATAATATTTATATTATGTAAAGAAACAAAATTTTTAATAGATCGTCATTATACGACGATCTATTTATTACATGATCTATAAATAATTTTAAAGATTAACACGGTGCGGTGCTGCTTCTGTCCTATAATTATTTTTTAACAGTAAAATTATAAGAAATATGTGTATGCACGCGCGGTAGGTAGACTCGATTTGATAATATGATATTACTCCAATTTCTGTCTTTTGATCTACATAAATATATTGTACATATATACACTCGTATAACGGTGATCATGTACATATACATATATAATAATTATGTCACGATCATATGTAATTTATTAAATTTTCTTCTTCTACATACAAATACTGTGATTGATCGACAATTTTGATAAAAATCATGGATCGTATCTTTTGTATATATAAGTACGCGAATACTGTAACCATTATAAAAGAGAGAGTTTGTTAGCTTATTAAAAACAATAATATCGTGATCAATGAGTTTTTCATACAATAATTTCATATTTTTGAGATGATTAAAGTGAAATATCGCGCGAGCTCGCATCACACACTATATATACCTACAGACAGACATGTAAACGAAAGTTTTGTTTTTTATAATTTTTATATTGTTGAAGATCATAATTCTACGTTATTTGATTAGAAGCTGTCTATATATGGTTCGATGACATTTAAAACATATAACGAACCTAACAAATAAATAAACAAACACAGATGTTAGATTTGTTTTTTTTTTTTAAGTTTAACTCTATTTGAGATACAGAACAACAGAGAATGTCAAAATACCTTTTATTTGAACTTACATTATAAGAAACGACGAGTTGTATTATATACATTGAGATGTCAAACGTAGCGAAATTTGACAAACCATTTTCGAATTCGCTTATGTTAGAAATTGATATTGAAACAAGATGACAAAATGGGAATACAATACGCTTGTTTTTTGTGTTTCAAGTGGAATTTTTATTTTTAAATACTTTATAATCGATCGTACATTGATTTGATTGCTTTGTCGCCGATCGATGTACATGAAAATTGTTAACTCGCCAATATACAGGGTGTGCAACAATCGGCCTACCTGTTTTGTATCCCAAATTCAAAAACCTAAATTTTTATGAGGGTGCCATTTTTAACAATTAACAAAAATTATGTTTCGGAAATCACATTGTTAAAATATTTCTTGTAAACCTTTTAGGGAGACGACGTTGACCTACATATAATAGGGTGTTCAAATTAGAGCGCACGAGCGATATATCGAAACGGATGGAGGACCGCCGTGCGGGCGGCAACACCCCTTCATGGGATGTGATAACTAGAGACAGAGAGGACCACATCAGAGTTGGTTCTCAACTATAGGTGCGCCTGCATCTTTATCGGGTGCTTGCTAAATCTTGCTAAAAGTATTTTAGTAGAACTGGATGCCCTAAGATATATCAATACGTGACCATACATGTAATACGCGCTTTGAGCGAGATTAGGAGGACTTGGTCCTATCAATAGAGGAAATAGTTGTAATGTAATTAATAAAAATGGAAAGGCACCTATAGTTCCGACCGAATCTCTTATAAGTATTTAAATTCGAAGGTGCTATCCATGCATTTCATCCGAGGAGCAATTGCCTAAGGTAAGAAAAATCACCATCATATGCCCACCATATAAAAGCGTGATTACGCCCACCACATAAAAGCGTGATAAAGTGAAAACAACAAATTTCCGCGGTATCGCTTTCTTATACCTACTTGCAAGATACAATTCACTGAAAAATCAAAAGACCCCGTTTACAGTTTTGTTAAAAAAATCGTACAGTGCAAGTCTACAATGAAACGGTACAGTGGCTGTTTGATATGTCAAACGTATAAGAGTTATTCCTGTATGGTGGCATTTTGGTGCAATTTTTGTGACGTCTTGTTATTGAGGATAGTGAGATTCCCTCCAAAATAAAAGAGGCCCGATGATAGTTTTACTAAAAACATTGTGCCGAGCAGTCCATATTAAAATGATTCACACATCGTTTGAGAAGCCACATGCATAATATTTTTATGTATATAGTGGCATTTTGGTGTGATCTCACACACAACATACGCCGAAACGAAACATACGCCGTTTGATATAAGATATACCCGTAAGTGTTACTTTTGATTATAATTTGGTACATTCCCTATGGTGCGCTGTTATTGGTCAAAATGGGATTTACTCAAAAAACGGACAGTGCTGATGTCAGTTTTACTTGAAAATCGTACTGAGCAAGTGTACATTGAAACGCTGTATAAGCCGCTTGATCGGTCAGACCCACAGCATAGTAGTTACGTGTATATGGTGGTAGTTTTATTCAATATCTGTGAGGTTCACTCAAAAATAAAACAGAGCCGATGAAAGTTTTACTTACTGACCAAACTACACAGTGCTAACCACACACGCTTTGGCGTTTGGATCGGGAGGTGCCGGGTTTGAACCCCGATTGAGGCAGGATATACAAGGGATTTTTCATAATCGGGTTACGCGGCCAAATCAACAAAATTATGGCCCCATCACGTAATACTTGGCCCCAAGTGGCCCGATGATAGCGTGTTTGGTGTTAAAAAATTAAAACATGAAAAAGTTTGAAAAACTAGCATTATGGAACAATACACCATTTCGCCAGGAGTAAAATTTATTTTATTTCATAATTCAATATTAAGCCGGTTTCGTATCCAGCTTGAAAATTTAATTAAATTATCTGTCATAGTGTCGGTTCGATCGCTCATTTTAAAAAATCAGTGTAAATTCCAGTAATTCCAGAACCAAGATTTCCCTGCAATTGAAATGCAGACTCGAATAGAAGAAACGATATCCTGAACCCACTATAAAGCACGGTCAGGTACATCCTAGTTGGCCACTCTACGAACGCTGAAAGTAAGGTGTGCCGCGGATAACTACACAAACTTACGGTGGTCGAGTCATACGGATACTTTATATGATTCCACTTACTGTTATATGATTATAGTCAACATCTACGTGGCCGACGACCTAACAGATAGTGTTATACCGGCATCCTGGGATATGTAAAGCGTTTTGCAAAATCGAAGACAGAAACAGAGCGAATACCGGCTAATCACATTCTCTGGTTAACCGAAGCGTTACAACGTCACAAATGCAAATAAAAGAATTGGACAAATACGCATCGACATTCACGGTGATCATTTCCACGACTCCACGCAGTAGAAAATCCAGTGTAGCCCTTACGATATCAGTAAATGGAGTGAACTCTCACTGATTTGTGTACCAATCAACCAGCGCATCGTTAACTTCTCGCTCACAAGAACCGTCAAATACTAACGTAAATAGTTTACCCTGTTACACCCTGATTTACAAGTAATCAGGATAACAAGATCAACGAAATCGATTACAAGTCCTCAAATCAGCAGTAGCAGCACTTCTATGCGGCAGAATAGTTACCAGAATTCACGATTTGTACATACATTATCGATAATGATATCCCATTCCGATGAAGTAGTAATGTGTCGGCAATGCGAGAGATTGGTTACGAATTCAGGCGAGTCGATCGTCAAATGCTTCCCACAATGCCAACGATGTGGGTGATTATTGTGTACAGCTTTAATGTGCCGAGTGTCAGGGATCACACTCCCGAGAATGAAACAGACTCAATTACTCAGTGATGCAACTACCTAGCATAAAGCAAAACTTTGGCACGTGATGACCTCCTTTGAAGAAACTTCAACATTGCAACTTATACTGCCCCTCCAACACGCTAACCCCCTTTGGAAGGAATTTGTTGTTTTATCTCACATTTAGAACATTATACCGCTGACCTTCATATCGTACTATCGCTCGTTGGGTGTTTACACGTCACCTACTAATTTTTACGTGATCGTGTTGACAACTCATCGACAACGTCCAATACTCGTAGAAAACGTTGATAACTAGTAGACCAGGTCTCCTACTTGTACCCAACATCGACTACTCGTCGACAACTACTTGAAATTTACGCCAGTAGTTATGGTTTTTAGTTAATGGAATAGTTTAAAAGTTTTAATACGGTGTGCCTGACGTTAATTATTTTGTTAGTTTATTACAGTTATTGCTAGATGTCGCTAATCTCCATACTGTGCATGACATTTAGTGCTAAACTGAAAACTTAGTTAAGATTTATCCATCGCTGATTAGAAGATTTATGGAGAATGTAATTTTTTAATTTATTCGGCAATTTTTAATTATAAATTAAACAAAATTTTCATTGTGCCAACTATGAACGATTGGAGTAAACTAATCATTAATTTAGTTAGTCAGACGTGTTTGCGTTCCTTTATACCCCACCAGAATTTAATTCCCTGTGTTTAATTCTGTTTAATTCTGATTGGGTGATGTGAATCGAAAACGAGCATCGCAAATGGATGCGCGAAAATCTGGCAATCCAGAATACCAGCTCACTAATAGCACTGAACGAAACAAATTAATATACATACCCAGGGTGTACATAAGCACTAAACTGATAGGTTGGCGATGATGTGATGTAGGAATTGTTCTAAGCATAAAAAAATTCGTTCCTAGAGTCGTGATGAAATTTTAATATTATGAATATGTTTCATCACACTCATACCCTTCATATTTTTAATCTCAGTTGGTACATTTCCCATTGGCAAGATTTCGTAAACACTGTGATTGGAAATATCAATGTGACAGTTATCAGATGTATGAAAAATAAAACTAAAATATCAAAATTGTACACTGTGAAGATCGATAAAAATCTTCCATCCCGATAAATAAGTTTATTTGGAAAGAAATGGCGCGCTAGGCGAATAATAGTTTAAATTTTATTTATTACTAGCTGGTATACTCGGCGTTACCCGGGGAAAAATATTTCTAACGATTTGTAAAATTACCAAAATACCAATTAAAGTTGGGGTTTTATTTCCTGAAAACTTATTTGGTCATTTAAATCACTGATCTAGTGTTTTTGGTCCTCCAATTGGAGCAGCAATATAAAAGTTTTTAGGATACAAGAGATGGAGTTACCGATGAGAACACACCCTGGAACATGCAACGTACAGTTGTCCATGAGAAAAGTAGGGATTTTCGAAGCTAATTTGTGCCACTTTTAAAGATTGCACTTGCGCCTTATTAGTAGTAATCGCAAAAGCAAGTCGTACAGGAAACTGAAGCCTTTTAGATTCAAAAGTCATATCAGAGGCTCTTAATGGAATACGTGGTGGAAAAACATATTCCTCCTTACCTTACCAGTTGGTACGGTAGCCTCTATTACGTTACTCAATAAATTTTTCATAACCAATCTAGTCCCATTGCATAACCTGGGAGGGTCAATGTTTCTTAACCTCTTGCGCTATCAATTAGTTAGATGAAATGTGTGCCCATCAACTCAAAAAAATTCCAAATGAACTCCTCCTAAATGGCTGGACCGATTTTAAGGAAATTTTGTGTGTGTATTAGAGTGGGTTCCTGGATGGTTTAGATTCACAATTAGACCCAGTAGGTGGCACTGCAGTCGGTGTCTAGGAATATTTTTTTGTTTGGTGTATTATATGTATTTTATACGGATTTTATTTTCTTCTCTTTTTGAAAAAAAAACTTACTATTTTCCTTCTCTTTTTCAGAATCTACGATCTTTTTTTTTTATTCGGTGAGAAAGGAAAGAAAAAAGTTAAAATATAAATTCTTTCTTTTGGAAATGTAAATATAACAAAGTCAAATTCGCTCGTAGACGTACACTATATACGTCATTTGTAGTATATAAAAAATTACCAGTAACGTACATTGCACATCAAAATAGCACAAGAGGTTAACAGAATAATTACTGATCCAAGTTTTAGAATCAGGGTCGATAGAGTTATAAGTTACAGATGAGCCCGAATATTGACCTTGAATATATAAATTTATTTTATTTACACTGTCATTTTAAGGAGAAAAATTTGCTCATTCACAGAGCCACTTGTGATTCCTAAAGCAACGACTTATATTTGGAAAACTTTTTCTGCAAGTTGTTTTACTGAAACCACAGGCAAAGAAATCAGACCAATTGGATCAGTTGGGAATTTACCATCTCCCAGTTTCAATAACTGTTTAGAAAATCTATTAGCATTTAAATATCCAGGCAAACTGGTCCCCATATTTGTTGATAAGTTCCGTTTCTGAACGTCTCCAAATAACTGGCAACAAGGATTGTTGAAGGTCCCGTGCTAGACATACGACAGCTCCACCCCCTGCCTGTACAATCCCTTTGCAAATATTGTGTTTACGAATTTCAGCTAACAGTACATTGATTAAGAATGATTTTCCTCTTCCACCTGATGCATCAAGAAAAAATATGCATCTTCTTTCGTTGTCAATCGTTTCCATAATTGGTATCGTATGCTAATTTTTGCTCATCCACTAAGAGCGGCTTATTAGTTTCTATAAATTGTAACAAATAAGTATTTAGTACAATAGACGTATTTCGATTTGGACCTTCTAAGCTAAGTTGCTGTAGAGTTTTCCCGTTTATTGAAATCCACTTGTCTTCAAGAACGATGAGAGCTAGATTAAAGTTTTCTGTTGAATTTTGTAAAATTGTATTAATTCGTAGTGTTTCTCTAACTATATTTGTTTCATAAACCTAATGGATTTGACGGCCTACACGAGTAAACCAAGCTTCTGCATGTAGTAACAATCTCAAGTAATAACATTCAGCATTATTTGGATGGACTGTATATACACCCTTCCTATTGTGGCAGTTTCACATACATCACTAAAACCAGGAACTCTGGTGCCTTGTTTCCTCTTACAGAAAATTTTCCTAGATGTATTCCAAGTGTCAAATTCGTCTTGTTGGCTTAATAGAAAGAATCAGTTAGAGTTGTGTGTGATGGTTGTTCCTTTTTCTTGAGCATTATCCGACCTGAAGTAAACACGTTGCCCATTTTCTAAATACACTGGGAAATTAAGAATTCTCCAAACTGTTTTATTGCTGCTTATGTAACGAATGCCATCTGAATTTATGCCATCTGATATTGCATAATTTCATCGGTTGGTGAGTTTTGATTCGCCAGACCATAAAATTTTATATCGCTGCCTCTACTTAGATTTTGCAAGCAAGGGCGATTAAGGGACGATTCACCTATTGTTAACTTCAAAAAGCCTATGATCATCTACTTTTATTTCGATTGTGGCAATATACACTCCATCTTCTTGGTTTCGCCGTCGGTGAAGGGGGTAAAAATCGTTTTCAGTCTGTGTTTTCTGTCTTAGTTGTTGCGGATACTGCCAATTACACTTTCCGTCCTTTGTGCAATGCAGATTAGGGCTGAATGGCGTTCATTTTCAAGTGACACCAAGAAAACTTGGAGTTTACAAAAACACCGGAAAATGGAAGCAAACTTGGTTACTTATTTAAATAATATTACCGATATTCTCAATACCGCGCTACGAGTATTTAAAAAAAAATCAATCCGATACATTTTTTTTTGGTATTTTTATATTCTTTAACCATCAGATCGTCACTTTTCCATCTGATTTTATTTCAAATGGTTCAGGAAAAAATTAAATTTGAAATATTTCGACGGAAAATATCGCGAACATATTATGGAAAATGGTAATTAATAAATTATTTTGTAATTATTTTTATCTTATTTTAATTAAATTAATTGTAAAATTAATAATACGGTAATTTATTATTTTTTCGTGGTAGATACCAATTACATATTTTCAGTATACAACTCGGTAAAACCTTTTCAGATAAAATATTATCTGATTTATCTGATAAATTATCTTTCTGATTTATCTGATATCTCGGGATACAATAAAAAAGCAATCCAATAGGCGCTTTTGCCAGACCACTAAATCTATATTAAAAAAATAGATTTTTTGTACAACTTCAAGAGACGACATGAAAACACCTAGTAAGTAACTAATAAACATTTTGTTTTACGCGTCAAAAGACAAAACAACAGCAGATGAAATTGTTTTTCTGAGCGCAGCCTACTGATATTTCAAATATATTGTTTCTAAATGGCAAAGTGATATCTTTAGTTTGCTTTTACCGTTATAGTTATGGTTGCCATTACCTTTACGTTTATTATTACTTTTATTTTTAATATATGTGGTACTATTTAATACACGGATTTGAATTTCTGTTATCATACACAACATATAAAATATGAATCAAACCGCAGAGAATTTGTCCGAGTTATTATAAAAACAAAAAAATTTAACGAACTTTTTTGTTTGGGAGGTACTCGAAGGAAATTGTGCACATTGCGCAATCTACCTCGCTCATCGCCCAATATTTGATCGTAGGCATGCTAACTAAATCGGTTTGAATAAGGGTTTATCATTTCTCTCACCCTAATGGACATTGTAGCGCAAAACAACTACGGTCGTGTACACGAAATTGCCCATCCTCCATTTTTGGCATTTTTTACTGTGTCCATTAATTGCACACATTTATCTCCAGATATTTATTTAGAAAAATATCAAATGCCAAAAATTTTTCTGTTTTTTTCCCACGAGTGGCGCTTATCGTACTTTTATAATCGTCAGCAACAACTTTGATATCAAAATAAGCACAATTTAACAAAATCAATTTTAACAATTGCAAATAACAATTTAAAACGGTACATGTAAAATTAAACGTATCAAGAATGATTTTATTGTTCATTGAATATGAGACACCCTGTACTAACCGTTTTAATGTAATCATTTTCGTTTTCGATTACATACCTATTCTGTGTTATGTAAGTTACACAGTACTTCCTTTCAAACTTGAGAGAGATTAATTGTACGTAAAATTAGCAAGTGGTTTTTCTTTCTGGATGTGGTTTCTTCTTCTTATAGTTTTGTTTCTTTATTATTATTATTATTATTAATCTCATCACGAGTTGCGTGATAAGAATCAATTTAAGTAAATAAGAAATATTTTTTTTTATTGTAATAATATGTAATGGGGCAAGTTGATTTAAAAATGAATTATACAAAAATGAAAAGATACAAAATACGAATCAATCACTCTTGAACATAATATGTATATGTTTATGTGTAGAGAATGATCAAAAAATCCAGCCCCATTAAAGAAAAGGGCCTTACACAAAACTTTAGAAATTCTATTCACCTGTCACCGTTCCCAATAATAAAACAAGAAAATTATTTATTATGCGGCACCACTAAAATTCCAAATAAAGAAAAACCACAAATAAAACTTTTGCGTCTTGGGTGACCTTTTTTCTTACGTCTTCACAAATTCGATATACATATCTACAAACCAAAACCAATTTTTATATTTCATAATTAATCGTGCACTTTTGACTTTGGTTATTTTTACGCTTACTCGAATTTATTTTGTGCTTGTTGTTTTCGGTTTCTTAATTCATATAAACATGTTTAAAAAGACAATCTTCAACGGAAATCACAATTTATACAATTTGATGGGAAAATTGAAAAATTACATTTTGTGAATCACGCGAATTATCCGTTGATTTGAATATGTCTAGATTGATGAGTTTTTTGGGTTTACTCAGAATTGATTGGGGGTCATAATAAAAATCCCGTTTTATATTTTTTTTATGTATGTATATGATACTCGTATACATACGAATATTAATTGTAAAACTTAATGACTTTTGGACGTGTGCATATTATACAGATGTACATATATGTATATATGTATAGTGCAAAACCCACAACCAAAATTCTTAAGAATAATAAAAAAAGAATTAATTACAAAAACGATAATTCATTTGTCAAATACATGCATCATATTGTAACACCCTGGCTTGTTGTTCATTAAACCGATCATAATTTTTCATCGTGATTTGTATATGAACTCGTATGTAAAATTCTTAAAAAAAAAAAAGTTTTTTTTTTTGGTTGGTATTTTTTAAGAAAACATCACAAAGCCCATTTAATGGACAATAATTTATTTATTTTTTTTTTCAAATTAAGTGCATGATGCAATATATTGCAATTAAAATTTTATTGTTGCTGTACATTTCGCGGTTTTCATATTGTTGTATAATTAATCATATTTTTAGTGATTATAGTAAGTACATCATAAACATATAATCCAGTATACGCGTACCTCAAACAAAGTGTGGGTTCATAAATTATAAGACGGTTAGAGTGGATAAAATATTACGTTCAGTGTTGTGTTGTTTAATCAAACCAAAGATAAGCAAATATTTAAATATGTTTGTTTATGTTTAAATTTTGCATAAGTCCATAATATTGGGTTGGGCCTCTTAATTCACGATATACGTGACAAAATAATAAATATTAGGTTCAAGGTTTTAACACAGTAACGGAAGTATTTAATTTGATTAATGAATTTATTCGTTTACTTGAAATTTGATCAATTAATATTTCTCATAAATTACATTAACCCAGTTTCGGGCCGCTCACAGTTTAAGATTATTTTATTCTTGTGTATCATTTTACCTGCGGCAACACAGGAAATGTAAATCATCGTCAGATTATAAATATCGGTTTTATAACTCGCTGCAGTTACGTAAACTATTATACCAATTAGATGCAATTTAGAATCTATTTATACAAATGGTGATTGAGCGATGAGTGCGTCACGTGTTACGAGTATATAAATTACACAATCAAATCTGATATTTAGAGTGGATTAAAACGGATATACGAGATATTAACACGGATACAAGATTGGCGGTTTAGCAACGTAGCACAGCAATTCTTTTATATTTATGATACTTTTAAAAGGACTAAAGGACGAAGCACATAGTTTTCGTTTCGTACCGACCTTTACGTTGAATATGTCAAAATGTCCGAAGACTGAAAGAGTTGACCAAATTTTAATATAAACTTAAACAATAACCTCAAATTATTCAATTTGACGTTTATGTGGTTGGTAAATTTTGTGTCATGTGTACAAATTAAATAAAAAAATGTAAATAACATTTTTTTCAAGATTTTTTATATCTTCATTCATAATTGTGATTGATATTAAATTATTTTCCAATAAATGATTGTATTCAAACAATGTTGAGACAGGTGGAAAACGTCAATCTGTCAAATAAAAGAAAAAGAGCTCGGAACGAAACGAAAACTATATGTCTAAGAATTTTAAAAAAATTATTGAAAATGATACTACAGGAACGGCGAAACTCAATCGGAATGAATCGAATACTACGAGTACATAGTTCTTGAGCTTAATTCTCAAGCCCAATAAGTTCTAACTTTAGTAGTACTGTTAAATGAATAGGAAAACTATAATTCCTTTATCGTTGATTTATGAAATTTTTAAGATCATCTTAGTTCAAATTTTTTTTTAATTATTGCTAATTTGTCAAAATTCAATTATAAAAAGATAAATCGTAAAAGAATTTTTTGGAAGTGTTAAAACTACCAAACTATTTCTAAATATTTGATATTTTGGATAGTTTTACAAAATATTTTGAAAACTGATCATTTTAATCTGTTTGAGATTATGGATGTTAAACTCAACCCATTTTGAAATATTGTTAAATTTATTTTTGAATGAAAATGTCTGTTATACTTCTCACTTTCGACTCAAATGCAGTGGTGTGCCGTTTGTCTACATGGTGTACTAAATTAAAATTCTACACGTGTAGAAAAGTGTGTCGACAATGTAAAGAGTGTCGAAAAATGTAAAGAATATCGACAATGTAAATAGTGTTTACATGTGTACCGCCTATATATGTGTATATATTTGTGTATATATATTTCAGGCAACACAACCCCAATAAAATAGAAATATGAAAAACATGTCGATTGTCTTGATTAACCTCTACGCCGGTGTAGTTTAACCTAATCTCTACATGGGGTAGTTAATTAAAATTCTACACGTGTAAAAAATTGTGTCAATGTAAAGAGTGTCGGCAATGTAAATAATGTCAACAATGTAAAGAATGTCGAAAACTATCGTTTCTGTTAGCAATCAGCAAATGTCTAAGTACGTCTATATATTTCATGCAACATAATCACCTTAAAAAAGAAACATGAAAAGCAATTGTTGATTGATTGTTAATTGATTAATCTCTACGCAAAATGTAATTCAAAAATTAACAGAAATAAACTAAAATCACTCTTATTAAAAAATCTCTCACTGAAAACCTATTCATGGAACGACTAATCACCGCTGTCACTGTAATAAGCTTTAAACTGAATAACCCACCAATATTATTATATGAGGCTGAATTTACAGCGATTCTTGACGTGTGTGCAGTAGCCGCCTTGTCTGTATTATGCCTGTATTGCACAAGACGGACTTTAAATTTGGGAATGAAGGTGTATAAAGTGTATCCTCTATGTTTCAGAATTGTTTGCCTGTGCTTAGCGCCTGTGTTTAAAATCGATAGTACATAGAAGCTGGACCGATCTACCGAGTGCTACCTAAATCCCGTGAGCTGATGATTCTACCGATGTACGCTAATTTACAGAGTGATATGTGAGGATAATTTTTTGGATTAAGTCCACCGAGTGCACAAAAGTTTATGAATTTGTAAAGTAAAATTATTTCACTTCACGAACGGGCGCGGAACCACTTAAAGGTGCACCAATATCAAAAGGATCGGTCAACTAAAGTGTCGATCGAGGCAGATGGTGAAGCATTTGCAAAATGGTTTTATATTGTTTACTACCATAGGATTATAAACGTGAATTGGATGAAAATACTCTGCAAGCAAGAAATTCAACTGATAAGCTCAGGCAACACACTTTGGAATCATTCGATGTTAGACCAGGCCAGTGAAAGTATAAAAATGTTCTAAAAGTCTAATAAATTGGGAACATCCAGTAGGTAGAGCTGTTGATTTTTTATAAGCCGAGAGAAAAACCTTATCTATTTGTCAAAATTTGGAAACGGTTTGCAATTAGTGTTTCCAAATATCCGAATTTTATGTAACCGCACTCATCAGCATGATATTTTATTTCAGCCGAGACAACATCATTTCTCAATGGATTAAGCAATCAATTCTACTAAAGCATAAGTCTATTAAATTTTTTGAATAGAATGTTCTAATTGGTAAATATTTACGGTTAACGAATACGGTTAGGACTGTATAGATCTGCGTATACTGGTTACGGATAAATCCGATTCTGAAATCCTACTTTCGATTTAAATGCACAAACCTTACATAATTGGTTCCCAAAATTAAATTTAACCTTCCAAAATTATTGGAAAACCCAACTTCTGGAAAACTATAGATATGGTAACCAAAAAAACAATGCCGAACAACAAAAAATATATTTGACATTGTCTGCAAATTTTCTACTTAATATACTATTTGTCGACATTGTCCACGCTCAAACCAATTATCTACATATTTTTGAGACTAAGATGTAGGCAATTCTGAAACACGCATAGACGAACAACATTGCTCGCCTGGCGACTTTGCAGTGGGCGGATAGTTATAGGAAATCATCCAATATATTACAGAGGAACCTAAGAGATTGGAAAATGCCGCTTCTTAAACTCTCGATAAAAGTGTGACTTCAAACGGTTGAAGTTGACAGTTTAGAATCCAAACCAAAACAAGATTTGCTCAGCAGTAAAATTGGATCGAGTGTTGTGGTAAGAAGTTTTTCGTAACAAAGGGAATTAACGGAAACCCTCTAAAACTTTTAGTTGATGGTAATCGTGAATTAAACCAGCCGAACGTCACAATCGTGAATATACAAGCTTGACCGCCTATGACAATATTTAGGTTCCAGTGCGAGATAAATTGGATGTTATTGTGAAATTTTTTAACGTTCAGACGGAATTGCCACTTCTTGTGACTGCAGCCGATGGAGAAAATAGTTTGGGAATGAGCTGGTTCGGTGTATTCGGTCTTCAAATCCAGCGTATTGAAACGGATAATGAGTATTATCGCGAAACAAAAAAATGAATGAATGGTGTCTATGCAAAATACCCAAGCATTTTCGAGCACATTCGAAAGATTGACAGATTGGTTTCACTTGGCGTTTTTCAACCAATCGAATTCAGTCGATGAACCGCACACATAGTTATTGCCCGTAAAGCTAACAAAATGTCACTGAGTCCGTAAATCTGTGGAACGCAAAATTGCAACGATTCAGGCCGAGCCGAAGAAGAACATCTAAAAAATCTGGAAGAGATTTTAAAACGAGTTGCTGCTCCTACCTTGAAATGTAATATGGACACGTACAAATTCTTTCAACAACGGTGGATTATTTAAGGAATGTTTTCGATGAATCTGGAGCGAGTGAACCAACAAATCGTTTTTGAACGATTTGGACAATTTATCGCTGCTTACAGCGGAGCTAAGAGCAAGAAAATTATTTTTGTCAAATAAAGAATTACTTAGATTATGAAAGCGTCTCAGCTTGTTCACTGTCAGCGTGACTGTCCACTCTGGTTAACGACAAATGCTTCAAGTCACGGAATAGGAGTAATGATTTCTCATATTTGCTCTGATGGAAAGGACTATCCGATAGCTTTTACATCGACGACGCTTGATGACCGCCTGAAAACATATAGTCAGATTGAGAAAGAAGCATTTTGGATTGTCTAAGGCTGTAACAAGTTTCACCTCTTTATGGCAGATTATTTATTCTGGTTGCCAGTAACAACAACTAACCATAGGTTATGATAAAATAAGGTTCAGAGATTTAATGCATTTTGAAAATTTATTTGTTGCTTTCGATATTTAGTGTTTTGATTAATTGTTAAAAAATATTAAATTATTATTAAAAATTATTAAAAAAATAAAATACAGATACATTTTAGTTATAACAACAATTTGACTAAATGTTCTAAAATAAAGCAATACGGAAGAAATAATCGCATATGTTCACGATTGTCATATACCACTTCCAAACAAAGAGCGGGAATGCTTTTGAACAAGATAGAGATGTAAAGTGATTTTATTTTAATTGGGCCGTACGCCTTTCTAAATGGAGGGCTAGAGATTTACTACAATTTTTTTAATAAATTTCAAATTTTACTTGTTTGAGAAGTTTTAGTATTTAGTTATAAGTGCGTGTTTCAATTGGTTTAAATGCCGCATAAAAAGTTAAAAAGTTAAAAAAACAATCGTGGTAATTTTTTTTTAACTTTTTATCTGTTTCAATTGGTTAAAATTTTGACATTGGCATGGTTGCTTATTTTATGTGTAATTATGAACGTATACAGCAGATTTAAATATGAAAATATGTAAAATAAATACTATTTACATGTATATTAGTTAATTATGGTCAGCTTACATCTAAATCATTACGATTTTTCTCAAAATTTGTACATGACAAATTTCTGTTTACAAACAAATATTTTTGTCAGCCAAATCTTTCCACATACAAATTTTATCAGCTCTTGAAGCAGATAAAAAGTTTGACATTTTTATTCACCACAATTTTTAACTTTTTAACTTTTTATGCGGCATTTAAACCAATTGAAACACGCACTAACAAAAATTTCATTCAGTTTCTTATAAAACGGCTCTCTATAGAAATGGTATAGCAATATGTCTGTCTAATCAAGTATGCCGTACGCCGTCACTAAACAGAACGCAGGGGATTTCCTTCATTTGTTTGGATAAACTTCAAATTTTATTTGTCTAAATAGTTTTAGTATTTAGTTGCAAAAAAAAAAAATCTTCGTGTTTGTTCTAAAATGGAAATGTTGATCGTATATCTGACTAATCAAATGAGCCATACGCCTTTTCTAATAGAATGCAGGGAATTTCCACAATTCTATAAATCGAATAAACTTCGAATTTTACTTGTTTGAGTAGTTTTAGTATTTAGTTGTAACAAAAATCTGAGTATTTGTTCTAAAATGCCTCCTGATGGAAATGGTGGCCGTGGGTCTATTTTTTAGTTCATCCCGAGCAAGCAGGCTTGCCCCGGGTATTGTACACCGAGCACAGTTTGTGCATGATTCAGTGTGCATAGAGTAATAATTTAAGTTTAAATTTTCGATGACGTTTTTGTAACAGAAGTGACATCCAGATCATGAAAAAATTCAATCATCTCATCAGGCCATGGCGACTGAATATTCCTTCGTAATGATTACATTAATTAATTAATTCAATAAAAAATTACTTGCACCGGAATTGAAACCAGTGTGAATGAGATGAAAAGTTTGTAAGAATAAATTTAGTGAGTTGTCATATAATTCACTAGAGTTACGATTATACGGTTGCTCTACATATATAGAACACAAAATGTAAGCATTACGTAGTAATATTCAGTCGATATGGCCTGAAGAGATGATTGAATTTTTTTATGATCTTATCAGATCGAAACTGGATGTTACTTCTGTTACAAAAATTTCATCGAGAATTTAAGGTTAAAATAACTTGTTTAAAATAAAAATGTTTAAATAAGTAAAAAAAAAAGTAATAATTTGTTGTTTTACTTTGCATAGTCTTCGTACATTTACACTCATTTCAGGGTAAAATTTGAAGAACCGAGTATGCGCGGTGTAAGCACAGTTTGCAAATAAAAACACGGTGTGCAGAGTAAAATTACTCAGGTTGAATAAAAAACACAGAGTATTTTTTGACAGAGCACTGCTTGCTCAAGTTGAATTAAAAAATAGGTCTCGTATATGTCTCTCGAAGGACAGATAGAAAATATCTCGATGGTGTGATGAATTTGAACCCAAACTTTTATATAAAAATGTGTTACTAATTTTGCTCGGAAAACGGAGTAATCGGGAAAATAGTAATTTCTTGTATGCTTTAGCTCTTTAAGATCAAAAAATCTAAAAACGGGAAATACTTGTTGCAAAAATTAGACGTAAAGGTATAATCGCAAAAGTTTGACCAAAGGCTTGCAGGGTATTTAAGGATATAACAAAATGAATATCGCCGATATTTAAAAAATCACCCCTTGTATATCCCTGTTACACAATACTATATTTTAAACTGGTAAAATCACACAAGCTCCATAAATATTGAGGAATCCGTGCGATTGAAGCGTAAAACGGAATTTACAATACATTGGGCAAAACCAAATCGATTGTGCATTGTGATAAATCAATTCCGAAAATTCAATGCTTTCTAATGCCATCAACAATCCTGGTACCGCGAACACGTGCTCGCATCAAAAGTAAATGATTGTTAGAAGTTGCGCCACACTATTAAAATCGAAACATTTGGAGTATTGGCCGAACAAGAAAAACAGATCAAAGCCGACAGATTAATTTAACGGTCAAGTTGATAATTTTATTTATTTCAACTACCAAGGGACAAGTATCAGATGGCACTTTGAATATTTCAAAAACAATATTTTAACAGTTTAGTTTCGAATATGTTTTCGAAAATAATTGACCATATATAGTGACATTTGAGGCAAAAATTCTTATTTCTCGGGTATGAGAAAAAAAGATGTTACATTTGTAACACTAGAATAATCTAACCTCATACTGAAAAAACAAAAGAAGGAAGATGCTACATTGTCTACAAATTGTCTATACATATTCTAACAATTATCGACATTTTCTACGCAGAAATCATTTTTTTTACACTTCCTTCGACAACGATATATCAACAATTGCGAAATACGCGTAAACGCACAACTCTGGTCTCTAGAAAAATGGTGGAAATATAGACTAATCAAGTAGGCCATGTCTAGTTAAAAATCAACAGAAAACCTTATAAATTCCAATTGGAACTGCAATTTGAATGATTTTTTGTTATTTATTTCACAGGCATCCATCTTTTTCTTATTTTATATATTTGTCTCAATAAATTCCTTAATTTAACAGTGTAACAGAAATCAAAATTAAAATTGGAATATTATATTTGAGAGTTTTTTTGTTACTTGTTAGATATTTCCCTATGGTAAAAAATAAATTTTAATTTTGCACTGATTCTTATGAGAAAGAACAGGTTCCCATTTATTTAAAGCTTACGACAAAAAATGAAGGAGTGTTATGGCTCTTTTATACAGGTGGTTCTGCTTTTATTCATATATGCTTTTTATTCCAGGTTGCTTTGGTTATAGACAGTGGGAGAAGTTGAAATAGCACTGTCAACCGAAATTAATTAACATAAATTCATTTGCATTTAATTTCAATTTCGAAATAATAGCAAAAGTAAAATTTTTGAGTCACATACTATTTTTATGTATAAATATTACTATTACGTTGCAAAGCGTTATATTTGCGGCTCCCTCTTAGGTTCCAACCTTCCATAAGCAATACTGTATATGTAACAGACATATCTCAGAAAAATCTAACATCTTTCAAGGTTGTTAACGATTTGCGTACTATTGTAATAACACCAAAGAACATAAACCCCATCGTGATGTTAAAAAAAAATCTAAATTATACCTCTCAAAATAACTCTGGAATACAACAAAAAAAAAATTGTTTTGCGGTGCTTTTCATTTTTTTTAAAAAATTTGTTTGGTTCAAAATTCTTTCAAACATAAAACGTAATTTTGTTGTTGCTCTATATACTCTTCATTGTAAACGAATCAATCTCTTATTAAAAATCGATCAATTTTGTTGTTATTTATGCCTTATCCACTTTAGCTGATGTTATCGTCTTCTTGCGCGGTATCCATTCGGTATTTAAAAGTAAATATTTTGGGTTTTATTGTAAAAATATTTAGAATTGTTTTAAACTAAACAAAATACTTGGCCATGCCGCGCGCACCGCGTTATTTATTTCCTCGAGGTTATTAAACACTAACTGATTATTATTAGCATTAAGCTTAGACGCTTATTTGCCAATTTCAAAACGATAACATTGTTATTATTATTGTATATTATAAAAAAAAAAAATATATAATAATAATAATAATGAAGGAGAAAATTTATATATCGACGATGTATTAAATTAAAAATATTAGAAGAAATGTTGGTTTAGATCTCGTATACATATAAGAAAACAATTAGATCGCGAAGAAATAACAAATTAGTTGCACGCACATGATAATCACATGCATATACAACGTACCTTTGTACATATAAATTGTTATAGTTAATAAGAGATCGGAAAAACTAGATACAGTAGATACAAATAGTCATAACTGCTTCTCTACAAATACACAAGACATAATTTCCATAAATAAAAATTTCGATCTACTGTACGAGTAGGCCGCCTCGCGCTTCTCGCAAAGAGGAAGTTTTTTTTACTTCTATACCACATCAAAACAATAATAAAGGTAGAAAAAAAAATCCATGCACTAGTTATTCGTAAGACTGCACATATAATTATATAGTATGTCTATGTACTACACAGTTGAACTAGAAAGCTATTATTAATCGTGATTAGAAAACTTATATAATGTAAAGTGCATACCCGCCATTTGTCCCCTATACGTGCCGCTGTTGTTAATCTGCAGTCAGCTTAATTACTTTTATTAATATTTGTGAGAAAATATTTCACAAATCCATAACATATGCACCATCTTAATATTTCGAATATTTTTGTCTATACATGATGATCATATTATATGATGATGATGATGATGAAATATTATTTTCATATTCAATATAAAAAATGAAAAAAAAAAAAATTAAAATATTGTTAAGTGAATGAACTTTAATAGTTTTAAGCCTGATAGTCTGCTGTTATTATTATTGTTACTCTCTATGATGATCATTATTATCATTATCATTACCATTATTATTATTATTTAACTTGCGGAGAAATCGACAGGGAATCGATCATTACACATACAAGACGACCGTATATAGGTAGGTATATACTCGTATGTAAAAAGTACAGCAGAACAAAAGAACATATGTTCTTATACTTTTCAGTTAGAGGTGTGTGAAAATTTTTTTGGTTTTCATTTTAAAATTCTAATTCTAATTTATGATGTTAAGGCGCCTTATTGATTTTTGAGAAGATTTGATTTTTTCGTAGGTTTCATTTAATTTTTTGAAGATTACGCTGCATGAATTTTATAATTGTGTATACTCGTATATATAGACGAAAATGAAAGTAAATCTTTCTATTTTATGGTTTTGGTGTTAGCTGATTTGATTATCATTAATTAAACAACGATTGTTTATATTGAATGGGTGAGTGTAGGTACGCTAATTACTTTTACTTTTCTTTTTTTTCTTGAGCTCGGTTCATTTGCTTGTCATTGTATGTCAGCATTTTTATAGATGTAATGTAAAATTGAATTTAGAGTTTCTAATTTTTGTTGGTTGGTGTGAGCCATTGCGAAATTATGCCGCTCATTTTTTAATGTAAATTATTGAAAAGTTTTATATGAAACCCATTTACGCACAGATTATCGTATCGGGTATAAAAATAGAGAATACAAATAACACTTTATAATAAGTTTATGAAGCTGGCTGACAAACCAGTAACAGCCTGCACCATGACAACAAAATCGTCACGGGCAACTTTAATGCAGATATCGGTTGTAACAGTAACAATAACGGCCAAAGCGTCGCCGAACTTGCTATAATGTATAGCTTAGTCATACTGAATACCTCCTTTCAACATAAGAAGATCCACAAGGTTACTTGGCGATCGAATGATGGAATAGATATTCCACCAGTATAACGGACGTTAGATCATATAGAGGCGCTGATATTGACAGCGAAGAGCACGCGCTAAAAAGCAAAGAAGAGCACGCGCTGAATATGGAAGCATTAAAAAATTATAGCTTCGTACAGAACTACCAGTCTGCTGTTACTGGAAATTTATATCGACACAATAAAAGCACGAGCCCCAATCAAACATCAAGGGGCAGCGGAAAATACAAATACAAATCGGACAGATGAAACAATGTGTCCCATGAGTGATATTTATGCAACGAATTAAATGATATTATTGATCCAGTTATACAACACACAATCTATGTTAATCGATAATCCAAAGTTTATGAGGGAGAGTTGGTGGTAAGAAAAATTTTGAAAGGTTATCAATCGGAACAAATCCAAACGGTATTCATCCTTTCAAGGGTTTTTTTCTAATTTTAAGTTAGAATAATATACTAAGGAAAAGATACGACAGGCCCGATCACCAAATTTGGAAATAAAGAAATTATTTTAGAATACTTTAGCAAAGAAACTGAAAAAGAAGACATCTGTCTGCCAACATTCAAAAATGTTTCTTGTCATACACCACCAACAAAAACTTATACATCACGAACACAAATACGTTATAATTGTAACAGAAGCTGATACTGTTTATGAACCTTTCAAATAAAATGGTTTAAGAAAATTCAGACTGAAACAGAAAGAAATTATGCTAATTTTCGATTCGTGAAAACTATATCGTATCGAAAAAAATATTTATATTTTATGTGAAATTTAGTACTTACAGTCCCTGTTCGTTGAATTATGGACACTATTAATATTTTGGAAATCCCTAATTTCTGCTTTTGATTTATATTTTAACATACATATTTCAAAGTAATAAAATGCACTTAGGGTCACATCTGTTATTGTTTTAAGATTATTTTACGCAATTCTTAAAAGGTTTCAATAAAATTATTATCTGAAAAACGATCAATAGCATGCATATTTTACTTTTAGTTTATCCTCTCATTTATAGTTTGACGCCCTATTTGTCAAGGTGTTTTTAGAAATTTTGTGCTAAAGTAAGAAATAATCTACGTTAAGTAATTTTTATCATTCAGTTATAAAACTTAATTTTAATTTGAAGTGTGTGTGTGTGTGTTAGGAAAGTCCCGGCTGAGACATTTATTTTCAAAAATTGGTAAAAAAGCAGCAAAAAAACATGATATTGAAGCAGTATGAAAAACAAAAAACCATTCATACCGCGATATCGCAAAAATGGAAAAATATTCTTGCTGATAAGTAAGTAATTTGACAAAGATTCTTCAATCTGAGGGTACATTTTATGAGACCAAGAAAAAAAACTGTAACTGCCTGAGATAGACAATGCCCAGGACAAACCGAAAAATTATTCAATCGGCCTTAGAAAAGCGCAGAGCAATGACGAGCAAGCTACAAAAGCACCTTAGTTAAGAAGAGATAAACATATCAGCAATGATGTTGAGACGAAGGCTATATGAAAATAATTTGAAATGCAGGGGTCCAGTAAAGAAACCCAGACTCACTGAAAAAATGCGGAAAAACGTCTTATTTAGGCTAAACTTCATCTAAACTCAAGGACATTCATACACTTTATTCAAGATGGAGCTCATTGCCATACCGCAAAACTAATAGAAAATGTCCTCCTTAACCAAAATATTGACCCCTCTCTTGGACTGGCAATTCTCCGGGTTTAAACTGGATCGAGAATTGTTGGGCCTTACTTAAGTCCAACGTACATAAAAAACCCAACCCTGCAGTGTCCACTCTAAAAAAAGTATTGAAAAATATGGAGAAGTAGTGATCAAATTCGAAATTTGATCAATAGTTTTGATCAATTAGCAATTTGATCAATTTATGTGTATTCAAAATTATTTAATTTTAAAAAATTAAAACATTTAAAAAAAAACTTGTTTTTATTTATATTTTGATAAAATACTGGAGTTTTTCACTATATTGATAGTGTTCATAATTCAATAAACAGGGACTGTAGTTTAAACCGGAAAATTCAACATTTTCAAGTTGAGTACGAAAATTCGAAATTTGTAATTTAGAAGTTTGAAAATTAAAAAATAAGAGAAACCGCTCCATCCTATTGTATGTTGTGGCCAATACTCGTTTTCCATACAGCGACTAAAAGACAACTAAAGAATTTTATGATTCTCACATGACTAAATTCCATATAACAGTTTCTGTATATATTGTAATCTCCCCTAGTAACAAAGGATTGATGAATTCACCGATTAATGCACGATTTACATGTTCCATTTTTTTCCCCAACAAATTTTTTACAGAAAAATAGAGCTGCACGCAAATAACAAAAAGTTACTAGTTAAAAAGAGACAGCCACATGTAAACAACATTTGCTCAAATTAAAAAGAAAAAAAATCCAATTTTATTTTACTGGAATTTGTTTCGTGCTCCTTTCGCAAACGAAAATCGTAATATACTTAACCCTTCATTTTTTACTGGAAAAAATAATTGGAACATGTAAATCGTGCATAACTTATCAAGAAATTGTTGCTTTTTATTTTTTATATAATTCTATCTTATAATGAACATACCGGTGAACAATGTGAGAATTTCATTAGGAATTTCTTTATTACATAACCGATGAACTCATTAGGGAATCTTCAAACGAATTTCATGCACTAAGAAACCAGTGATTCATAAATGATTTCATCGAGATTTTCATAAATAATTGCTCTATTACCAATCTGATGAGCTAATTAAGGAATATACAAATGAATGTCTTGGACTAAGAAACCAGTGAAAATGTTAAATTATTTCATTATGAATTTCACAGAAATTACACTAATACAGAACTGATGAACCCTTTAATGAATTTACATAAGAGCTTTATCAATGATAATGATAACGCAATAAAAATGCATATATGTAGCTACATAGATTAAATGTTTAAGTTCATGTATTTATTTCAAATTCGGTACATTTTCATCAAGGTGAGGTTACCAAGATGTTGGGAGTTTATGATCTCGAACTAATGAAAACATCGAACTAATGAAAACATTGATCAGACTGCAGTGACTAAACTACAAAAATGTTGAAATTACTTTGAACTTTCATGCAAAGTATAATCACAATGCCTTAGCGAATTATTATGATTAATAGCAAAATTAAATTTTATTTTGTGATTTAATAACACTAAAAACAAAAACAAAATAAGTGTGTTTCCTGATTATCATCATGAGTATCATCGAAAGGCTCATCATATGTCTCCTTTATATTTTGTGCTACATAAAATATTTATTTTATAATTATTTCATGAAACTCATCAAAAGAATCATCAGAAGTATCATCATAATGTTTAATTTTTTATTATTTTATAAAAACACAATCAAAGAATTAGTAATACTTTAGCAATCTTGGATAATTGTATGCGTTTCTTAGATTTTTTCTAAAATAGTATTTGTGAACCGGTGAATTTTTGTTACCAGTGGCACTATTCTGGTGATTCCCTGGGAATAGAGAACTGGGGAAAGAATGTATATGTAATTTCTGTTCAAATATCTTTTTTCCGGCCTTCTGAGGAGAAAAGTTTGATGTAAATATCTATAAATTGGGAATAATTTTTCCATATCTAAATTGGCAGGGAAAATTATTCTCCATTTAATTTTGTTTCACACAAATTAACACTAACTTTTTACCTGTATGCCAGAAATAAAATGTTTAAATAATAATTACATATAAATTCATTCCCCAATTCCCTGTTCCCGGGGAATTACCAGAATAGTGCCACAGAGTCATAATTTTAAACCGTAGTAGTCGGCTTTTCTCTAAAATAACAAAAAATAATATTTCTTTCGAAACCCAGTTTTTTTAATTAAAAATCGTAGTTTCTGCTTAACCGTCAGAATATCAGCAGGAAAAATTTAAATGTTGTAATTTTTAAACATTGGTAAACAACGAAAAAATTGAAATGGAAATGGCACTTTCAATGTGCCTATTTCCGCCAAATTTCCCATTTCAAGTATGTTTTATCCCAATAAATCAACCTGGTATGGAGGGATCGAATTTTGATGGGCCGGTTTACACCTAATTTCACTGAAACTGCCCGTTCTATGAAAAAAAGTTTAGGTATGGAACAGACTGACAGACAGACACACCACTTCGAATTTCTATTTTCCGGACTTCGGTGGCGAATGGTTAGCACGCAAAAATCTTTAAGTGTAACATTTTCATAATTTAATAGTCTTATTTTCACTTTGTAAAAATAATTTCCCAAATGTATAAGAAGTTGGCCCGAAATTTCCATCTCGAAAAGGTTTTTTTTCATAAAGTGTGTGTGTTTGCTAAATCACATAAAAGTAATTCCATCCCGAAAATTTTATTGTTAAATTAAAGAAACATAAACAGCCCGAGAAAATTACAAAATTATATTACTGTTGGCAATAAAAAACTTACACAATCTATTAATAAATTAAATCTATTTTAATGATCATCTAGAAAATCACTTTCTATATTTACTGAAAGAAAATAAGTTCAGTACTAAATTTCCTAGTGGCGAACTCAGAGATGACCCCCTGACATGGTATATGAAGGTATAATTTTCTCGGGCTGTTTTTTTTAAATTTAACAATAAAATTTTCGGGATGGAATTATTTTTATATGATTTAGCAAAGACACGCACCTTATGAAAAAAAAACTTTTCGGGGTGGAAATTTCGGCCCAACTTTTTATGCCGTTTTAATAGGTTCTACTTAGCAGGGCTACGTATTGTTTGTGACAAAACATTAAAATTTGTAACAATAGAAAATTATATTTGCCACAAGTATTTAAAATTATGGTAAAGCGCCACTAAAGTGCCACTATCGGTTGGTTTAAGATATTTTAATTTTCGTTAAAAGCACAATTATGAATTTTACTCTCCGTCAAATTAGCTGCGCCTTTTCCGGTTGGTCGATTTCTGAAATCCGCCGAAAAGCTCTTCGATCCAATAGTTGAAGTAAAATATAAAGTTTGAGTTTCCACCCAAATAGACTTCTCTCAATTAGTTGAAATTCTGTCAGTCATGCCAGTTCATGTCTCAAGGTACAATTCTTGCGTGTTTATTTTCGTGCTAAACCAACGGTTCCAATGCATAATGGCAGCTTATAGAAAGTGTATATATATTAGATTGTTGAAACTGAAACTATATCACGAAACTACACTCACGTTTTAGTCCATATGCCTTTTAAATTTTAATATTTTAGTATGGTGTTTTTATTACTTTATAGCCGTTTTTTGATTAATTAACAGGCAGTGGTTAAAATTATATTAAAAATAATTTTAATTATTTTTAATTATAATTTTAGAAACAAAAGAAAATTATAATCCAGACACCGACATAAGAACCGACAAATTTTGCAAGAAACATAATTTAAATTTTTTAACACAAAAGTTCGCCCAAGAGACAGAGAACGTCGGTTTCGTTTTGTTTTATCAACTGTCGTTTTTTCGGATAATCGTCTCATTTTAAAACTTTAGCGACGCTGGTTTGATACATTAAGAAGATTGAATCAGTCATTTCGTAAGCGCTCTAACTTGTTATCTATTTGTGCCATTTCCGTTATTATTTCTAACCAATTGAAGTTTGTGAAGATCTTATCAATACTGAACAAAAAGATCCTAAAGCTTCATTCATGGTCACCAAGTTTGAGTACAAATAAACCCTCTACTTATTGTCTAGTTCATACTTAAGCACGACTCTACTGTCTAGTTCCAGAGACTCGGTAAAAGAAACAGTCGGCTCTTGCAAAACAAACTATCGCGATCAAAAACGTACAGGTACACCCAGAAACAAATTTGAAAAAACACGACCTTTTGACGCGTTTGGTATTCCGACTTGGCTAGATCGAACAAATTCACACTAAAATTATCAAGACGATGTTCTCGAGTATAAGACGAGTAAGTGGTTTTATGATGTCGAATTCGAATGTACCACGAAATAAAGTAACTCGGAGGTAGCAATATCATCGAACCACAAATCCTCCACAACAAGGTCTCGACAACAACGAATTGCGTCGAACAGAAAGACAAGACTGCGCTGCGAGGCGGTCGAAACTGGAGAACGGGAGCGATAGATCGAGACAGATGGAGGACCATAGTGCAGTACATGCGACAAAATCCCTTCATGGGCTGTGAAAACTAAAAAGTTAGAGGCAAAATGCTAAAAGGTTTAAAAATGTAGCAAGAAAAACAAACCATCAAGTTTACCAGAATAGTTTTCGAAGAGCGCAAGACGTATATAAGAAACGTGTAAGATGCACAAAGCTGGTCTGGAAGGAAATTTTGTAGAGGAATAATTAGCCTGTCTCCTGGTTGCATCATTATGGATGCTCTAGATCCTGCTTCCGAGCAGCCGATTTGATTTTAGTCAACAGACTGATTATGTACGATGTTTTACATTAGTTTATCTCTCTTTTGCATCGTACAAGGTCGAATTAGGTATGGTTAAACTATTTAAAAGTATCACCTTTTCTATTTCCAAGACTAGTTTGGTCCCAAGCGATTTGGATAATCGAAGATGCTTACATAGTAGAGAAATCCAGCGAATGACACTAAACGAGCTCGTTACTAACATGTAAAATCACTTAATAAAAAAAGTTTCTCATGGTACCTTCGACAGTACTTATACGATCTTATTCTAACTCTTTTTAACCACACAAAAGTTATAGCCGAGCTAGTGCAACAAATTGCCCACATTGTAAAGGGGAGTTTCGTTGAAAAAGACCAACATGCTGAAACTAAAACCCAAATAGTAGGTTTAACTAATCGTTCGAACTTAGGTGGTCTTACGTTAGCCATCCATTATGGGAGCACGATTAAAAAATCAGATAGTGTGAAAGACTGGTTCAAGTCAGCGTCAAACTAGAAAAGCTACTAGTATTTTTTGGTATTTTCTGGCTATTGGTAAATTGAGGAAGAAAGTGTTTATGTTATCAAGCTGAAATAATTTATTTTAAGTTCAGCTGCTTTTCATTTATAACTTTTGTGCGGTGGACCTGGGGGTATCTGGGAATTCGATTCGATAACGAGAGTACAAGATTCATATTTGATTTTAAATAAGAATCGTTCGAATCACATTCAAATCAAATAAGAATCTTATACTTTCGTTATCGAATCGAATTCCCAAATAGCCCCAATGAAATTTTTTGAAACTAGTGAGTTAATGATTTGAGGATATGTACAGTTTTTGAAGCTAAGATCATTTTTCTGTCTTGAAGGCTCTGAAATAAAAAGATCCAGAATATAATATGGTTTTATGCAATCACTGTAATGTTCAACTCATGGTCTGACCATGTAGTTGATTCGAGGCTTATTAAAAGGAAACGTTTGGGTGTTTCGTTTACCTCGTTATTGTTTTTTCAATACCCCCTGGCACTCAGGCGGTTAACAAAATTTTTGTTTCACCCTAAACCAGCACAGGAATGGGAAGTAGTTTAGTTTTGAAAACTAAGGTGCTTCAGCTTGACTTGTGATATTCTTCAAGCCATTTTAATTATACGTGATACTTATTTATTCTACAATAAATTAATAATCAGCTACCATTGCAGGAAATGGTGAATTTGTAAGCTAGGGCCTAAGTTGTTTATTTGTCCAAGACCATTGCAGGAAATGGTAAATTTGTAAGCTAGGGTCTAAGTTGTTTATTTGTCCAAGACCTTATGTCTAATAAGAATGAGAAAAATTATAACTGTTGCTAGCGCCACAGTGGTAGTTTTCAGTACTAACGTGGTTCAGTTAATTTTCGCCATTCTCCAAGATCTTTTCAACGATATTACGATAAGTATATCTATCAAAACCGGATATTTTGCTAACAACGTCAAACGGTCGATTTACGAACTATAGTGAAATTATCAAAAATGTTGTCTGATCCAGAATCTTTCAAACGAAATTCTACACGAGTATACGGTAACAAAGTAATTGAAAATTACAAATTTAGTTGAAGCACTTGGGTACTAAAACCACAGCTAAGAGACTGGTGGCAGATAAATTTTTCTATTTTCGATGTAATCTTAAGCAAAAACTATGTTAACATAACTTTAGTTCACAATTCCTCCAGTTTCGCGTTAGTGCTAAATGTTCAATTTTATATAAAATATTTATGTCTTGCATATCATTAAAAAGTTTTGAAGTGTGTCACAGATTCAGCTGAGGTGATAAAAACAACCGTAATGGCGCTGGAAGCAGTTATATTTTTTCTCATTTTAAACGATCGGGTAGCGATATTAAACGATCACCCGTTTGAGTTAATATCACTTTAGTTCACAAATCCACTGTGTTGGCGCTAGTGGTCAATTAATCGTTTAGAAATGATTATATAAGAAAAAACATTTTTGTAGCAAAATAACCCAAAGTTAAAAATGTTGCCGAACCGTATTATTAAACTTTTAAATTTTTTTTGCATTTATCCGAGTGTGAACTAAGAGATATTCATACCTTCAGTAAACCAAGCCAGGATGTCTAAATTATTTTGGTAATATTTTTGTTTTCATTTTCGTGCAATCATTAAAAATTTATGATTATTACTTTGCGGATTGGCACAAAAAATAATTTATGAAATTTTTCAGGATGTGGCATAACCAACTGACGTGCACACATTTCAAAGAGAAACTGGTGCAACTTTTGAAAGCATGTACCTTTGAATCTAACACTAATCGTTTATATGGCGTAGTATACACTGCAACATGGAAGGAACAATAAATTGTAAGATTAATCTAATAATTTATGTGATCAGACATTAAAACATATCGAAACATAATAAATACACGAAAAAACTATAAAATGCCAAGCCCAATTACAACTATTTAGCTATGTATATTATATATACGATATTTTGAAAGCACAGACACAACTATATTTTTATGACAGAGAAAGTTGGAACAAAAATATTGTTTCGTTCGAATTTCAATTTAATTTGATTAGAACCAAAGTCGTACACACACATACATAATTTACTGACACATTACATTTTTTTTTTGGTGCGGTAGTTGTGGGTTAACACTGTATATAGCAGCGCGCACGCAATTTGATTAATTTCTGACATATAAATTGCTATTAAGTGTTGCACAAGACAGAACCGACTGCGCGATGTATCAATTTTATGGTATTAAAAGTGATCAATTTTAATGGGTCCATTGTTTGAAATTTATATATATAAAACGTTTACAGATGGGGTCAAAATTTTGGATACATGAAAATGACGCATATTTATTATTCAATTCTTGGAAATGTTAATGTGCGGCCTTTACAAAAAAATAATGCTTCATCACCAACTTAATTAATTAAGATTCCATGTAATTTGCGTACGTACATGATATTTATTTAATTAAGCCAGCCACCCAGCAACAGGTATGTAAAGTATAAACAAGAAAATCAAAATTCATCAAAATTTTAACGTACGGTGACATTAAATAATTTTTTTTTTACTTTGTCTTAATGATAAGAAAATATTCAACGAATCAATGTTTGCCTTAACATTATTTGGCGAGTAAGAATAAATAATTTTATATATTTGTCAACGTTTTTCGGTAATGCTTTACTAAGTTGATTTACCTTACACTAAACGCGAGACATGAAAATTTATTACCTTGAAGCATAAAGGACCACATAAGCAAGATAAACTCGTTAAGCATAATTAAAATAACGGATTACAACAGGTAATAATCTTGTGTCTTATGCAATCGGATATATGCATGGGAATATACATTTTAATTAATTATTATTTTTTTTTTTTGCTAATCTTCTATGTCGATAGCATCAGCATAATGGAATAATAGATGTTGCAGTTTCTATATGACTTAATGCCAAATGTGTGAAATATCACGATTTTATGTATTTTTTAAAACCTTTATAACCAAGTAAGTCACAAAGGAATTAAAATAATGTATACTCGTTTATGTTTGTCCTCAATTTTAAACCTTTCGTTATTGATGATGCGCATATATTTGCGACTTTAAAATTTTTTTGCGCATTCTACACCAAATTTTATAAAAATGAAAGCATATTGCCCAAGGTGATAAGAGGTTACACGATAAGCCATAATAGAAGTACGATTGATTATGCTGGGTAAAATTTTCATTGATCACGATATGCATATTATCGATAAAATTGCAGAATAACTGAAAAGGGAAATACTTTCAATCTATATTGGAATGCTGTAGTTGTATTATTTCAAAATTCATTTAATTTTGATTAAGCAGCACAACTAAAACTATGTACATATGTAAAAGATTAATTTAAAGAAAAAAAAATATCGAAATACCATTTAAACTACCAACAAAATGGTAATAATTGCAAGATAAGAAATAAAAAAGAAAGACGGAAGACAATAAAATTCCTTTAAGTTTTCTTATAAACGCAATCTCAGTATTTCTGTATACGTAAGTAATAATTTTGTGCAACAGCTAAATAATATTGTTTAATGCAGATCCATCACAAAAATATCGTACCACCGAACAGTTTTTACAATCAATCTTTGAGTTAAAGTATTTTTCTCATCTCTTATTGTTTTATATTGCATCATCGGCAGCGGCAGCAGCAGCAGCAATTATCATTTAACTTTGCTGTAATAGAATTTAAATGGTATACACGAATATTACTGTTTCAAAGTAATGTTTATTTCGTGCCAAATCATTAATTTTTTGTATGCCACTGTAATTTGCAAAATTACTATATACTACAAAAACACTATATAATTTTGGCAAAGCAAAAAATATTATCAATAAACGTCGGGTGGCGTGGAGGATGGGTTTTGATTATACACTTTGCAATTTTAGAGAAAGTGCCTTCTAACTTTTAAATGATTTCAATTTAATGTTAAGTTCTGGAATCCCACTCTTTTCCAACAAAAGACTATGATACGGATTCTGAGGAGATGCTCAACCAACAAAATTGGTGGGACGCCACACCAGTACATCTGAAATAGCCACGAGTACAGGACGTGAAGTTAAACGCATTTTCGGAAAAAACGACGGCCCATAACCAGGCAGATTGTAACAAGCGAAAAAAGGGTGTCTATATCCGATAAATATTTTCAATAAAAGATATATCCCTCGGCGACGAGCACATAGAAAATTAGCACAACTATCGCAGAGGAATGATCACAGAAAGTGTTTCGGTTTTCGAAAAAAAACCAGTCATAATAATATTACGAGTAGCGGCCCAACGGGGTAAATTTTTATTGACCCAAGCAGCCAAAAAGTTAATCAAGAACTGCGTAAACTGGGTAAGCAAGTACCAGAGTTCCAACGACTGCCCTATTTTAAGGTATGTGACGCCATCACGAAACAAAGTGCATATACCGGGTGTTTCTTTTAAACTGAGACGATCAAATATCTCGAAAAATAGCCACTCTACGGAAAAAATGTCCATAATCAAAATTTAATCATACCGCGGGGATAATACATTATTGCAAAAAAATAGTCCCCATTCCCGCTTTGTAGGTGGGGCGGGGGTAACTTTTAAACTAAGATAGGAAGCCATATTTTTATTGCAGATACGGATTCTACGACTAAAAGTAGTATACGACTAAAAGTAGTTTTGAATGAATTATTTTGTTCGGTTCATGATAGATGGCGTTGTAATCGACGAAATTCAATTTTTTCAATTTCTTCTTCTTAGAACACACGTATTCGATTCTGCAATACGTTTGAAATAAAAAACATCGCGTTTTCATTGGAAATACTCGAAATTCGTCATCAAAACAATTTATTCAGTTTTGTAAATCACATTTAACGTTTGTGTTATTTCTTATCTTCATGTTTTTCGTAATTGCAAAATAAACGATAAAATACTTTAGAATGGAGCGTTTAACTGTGCCAGAGAAAATTGAAATGGTTCTGGTTTATGGAGAAGCTGGCAGAAATCTTGAAAATGCTGTTGCTATTTACGCTCAACGTTTTCCGGATATTATTCGTTCATGTGCTTCATTTGACCGTACTATCAAACAATTTATTGCTGATGGAAATGTTTAACCGAAAAAGAGGACCCGTAGAGCAACAGTCACTAGAGAAAATAATGAAATTGCTGTATTGGCAGCAGTGGCTCATAATCCTCATGTTAGTACACGAGAAATAGTTCGCGATTCCGGATTGTCCCTCACCAGTGTTTGGAGAATTTTAAAACGGCACAAGTATCATCCATATCATGTGTCTTTACACCAAGATCTTCATGGCGCTGATTTCCAAAATCGGGTAAATTTTTGTCAACGGGCACGTGAACAAATACAACAAAACCCCAATTTTTTTCGTTGCGTAATGTTCTTTGACGAATCGTCTTTTACAAACCATGGAACGGTTAATCGACACAACATGCATTATTGGAGTGTTACAAATCCGCACTGGCTTCGTCAAGTTGAACATCAGCGTCCTTGGACTGTCAACGTGTGGTGTGGAATAATTGGCAACAAACTCATAGGCCCCACATTATTGAAGGCAACTTGAATGGTCAAATGTACCGAAACTTTTTGGAAAATGAACTGCCAATATTACTTGAAAATTTGAACTTAGAAGTGAGACGGAACATGTGGTTTCAACATGATGGTTGTCCTGCACACGATTCGCTGGCGGCACGTGAAATACTTGATCGTGATTTCAATGGTCGCTGGATCGGTAGAGCTGGTCCGATAAATTGGCCCGCCAGATCACCAGATCTTACTTCGCCAGATTTCTTTTTGTGGGCTATCTCAAAGACAAAGTTTACAAACAAGAATCAACAACACGTGAGAACATGATTGAGCAAATCAGAAATGCGTGTGCTGAAATTCAACCAGACACACTTCTCAGTTGTGTACAATCATTGGAAATGCGTATTAATAAGTGCATTGAAGTCACAGGCCATCATTTTGAACACTTATTTTAAGCTAAAATTATTTTATTCACCTGCCATTTACATTAACAAATTGTTTTGATGACGAATTTCGAGTATTTCCAATGAAAACGTGATGTTTTTTATTTCAAACGTATTGCAGAATTGAATGCGTGTGTTCTAAGAAGAAGAACTTGAAAAAATTGAATTTCGTCGATTACAACGCCATCTATCATGAACCGAACAAAATATTTCATTCAAAACTCCTTTTAGTCGTATACTACTTTTAGTCGTAGAATCCGTATCTGCAATAAAAAATATGGCTTCCTATCTTAGTTTAAAAGTTACCCCCGCCCCACCTACAAAGCGGGGGATGGGGGACTATTTTTTTGCACTAATGTATTTTCCCCACGGTATGATTAAATTTTGATTATGGACATTTTTTCCGTAGAGTGGCTATTTTTCGAGATATTTGATCGTCTCAGTTTAAAAGAAACACCCGGTATATTAGTACTTTTAACAGAAGAGTTAGCCTGGGCACGTTACCCCGGACACGTTACCCTGAAACACCTGTTTTGTAGGGTTGGAGATAATCGCTCGATGAGAAAATCGAAAAGGTACATGGAGTAACGGCCGTCTATCAGAAAGAAATGTTCTTGATACATATACGGGACCTTGAGGAAGTAACTGGCCACTCTGAGGTGAACCAGAGTGTTATGGCGGCTTTATGGAAAATTAACATCAATGAAATATCGGTCACGAACCCTTTATTTCGGCTGAAGACTTCAGACAGGAGGACTGTAAGATAAAGAACGGTAGTGAGATGAACTCGTGCTAAACATAGAGCAAATTTTGGAATATTCTAATTCTTTAAACGTATTGCGCAGCAAAAATCGTAGCAACAATAACATTGTTTTTTCGAATGGCATATGTGGCTGTATTGAATCTGGTGTTACTCTGAAAGTGCATCAACAAAATTGCGTTAGGAAATGTATTTTTTATTTGAACAAATTCAACGATTTTTGTATTAACCAAGAGAAGTGTACAAGAGAACAGGGTGGTGTATATCGTCGTTTTAGGCACGTTTCCGGAGGTAAAGGAAATTAGGTGCTGCCCTTACTAATTAATCTTGAAGGAAATTTTATATCCTTCAAGGGATGAAAAAAAATTCAAGGCATGACAGATCGGATATCGATCACGATGTGTAACGACATATAGGACTCGATAATCTCCATATGGTCTTAGTCTGTTTAGTTTTACTTCTTTACAATGTGAAGGGGACATGCTATCGCAGGAGCGGATGGCCGACGTAAACCAAATTGTACCATTACCTCGCTCTTGATAAGCCCAGTTTTATGTCTCAGCGTAAAGCAAACAGCCTTTTGTAAACATATGATGAACCACACTTTATACTAATTACACTATTTGCCGTAGGTACCTGGCGAAACACACTTACACTTAATAAACACACATTTCTTTTATTTCGCCAGAAATCTTCGTATAAACGTAACTTTAAAAAAATTATGTTTGCGATAAATTCTGTTTCTGTGCTTTCGCCGATGAAAAAATTAATTTAAATTAAAAAATTTAACGAAGCTTCGTTAAATATGAATTGTCACTTAGTCAAAATTATTGGAACAAAATTTTGCGTTCAAACTTAAAAGAAATTTAAATTTTTGTCGTACTAAGTAAAAAAAAAACAACAAACAATAAATAGCTGTCTCTGTAACAAATAGCTGTCATTCAATATTCAACAATATTTATGGCATTCTCGTTACGACTAGTATTGGCTGAACCAGCGAGTCACTAATACAACTTGTCAAACCTTTACGGAAAACGACGAGTTTTTTGCTACGGAAAATTTCAATAGTTGGCTATTGCTTCAGTAACACAACTTGTCAAATGCTTTACCCACGGTCGGCAAATTTTTGTTAGTTTGATTTTAATTAAGTAAACGAATTTTTACTGGATTGATATAATATATCAATAAATTACCTTGTGATTTTAAAATCGTGCTCGTTTAAAAATGAAGGGCGCTTTTATTTTGTATTTGACGTTTCCTTCAGTTTGCACGCAATTCTTGGGTCTGTTAAGTGACAGACATATTTTAACGAAACTGAACGAAAAGATGTTAAAGTATCGCTGGCCAGTAACCAATAAAACATATTGATCACATTTTTACGTTAAGTTGTTACTGATTTGCTGGTTCAGTCATATGGCTGGAATGTCATTAAAAATTAGTGCCGTCAAAATGTTTAATTTTTTATAATTTAATTTTTTTTTTGGTTGGCCCTTTACTTGTTTCTTATTCAAGGTTGCCAATACGTTGGAAGTTTGGTTTCTAACTAATGAAACATTGAATTCTTTAAATTAAAAAATTCGGTCGCCTCACAGATTGCAGTGACCAAATTACAAAAATTTTGAAAAAACTTTGAACTTAAATGCAAAGTATAATCACAATGCCTTAGCGAATTATTATGTTTCGCTACGTATTTGTTTACCCCTCTGTTGTAAAACACATTCGAAATCAAACTTCATACGTCTTGGTAATCTCACCGCAATATACATAGAGCAAGCACGATAGAATGGTAGCTACACCAGGACCTACTTGTTTCTACCGATAATCAAAGACACCTGCCTGACGTGGATCTGGTGAGCAAACCAAACCAACGAAAAAAGCAGGGAAGGGACCCAGAAGGCGTTTCCGCGCTAATGGTTCTTGAAAACATTGCAATCGACAAATACAGTGCATGGAAAATGTGACTGCGTGGTGCTCCAATACGTTGTCCATCTGAGATGCTATTTTTCTCCTAATTAACGAAGGACTTCGACCTAAAACTGGAATTTTGATAATTCGGCATCAAAAGTAGTATGTGACGATAAACCAGAGGGAATGAAAATATCGTATGGACTACTTTGCCAGTTTGACACTTTCGGGAAATCTGTTGAGCATCTCCTGTTACACAGATTGGTGTGCGGCATTAAACCATCACCTTGATTCGATATAAATCAGTTTGGATTCCGATACTATAACGGAAGTCAAGAGGGTTGTTGACACAGCAGTTGAAGATTTCAAATGTAAATTGTTCATTCCGGTATTAATTACACTAGATATACGGAATGCAGAAGATTAATGACCTGTGGGTGAGCCCATACCTTAAAAAAACAGTCCAAAGCCAACTTAGTGGGTGGCGTATCATCATGGAAGAGAGAGGCATAGTTAGTCAGAAGAAGGTACAAGCGGTGTATCCCAAGGCTTGGTTCTAATATCCCGTATTTTGTGTGTACGCAACATTCCCCTAATTGAAGGTGCTTGCCTACGATACTCCACAAAATACGAACATTAAGAAAAGGTGATAAGGGCGACCAATACAACAACAGGCCTTGTACTCTAATTTCCAATGTTAGTGGGTGAAGATAATATTTCTCTTGTCTTCAGTTACGTTCATAATGTTATATGTAAAACCTATATGAATCGGAGCTTTAAACACAGCAAGAGACTTTGAATAACTGGAACGAGTGTAACATACCATCGCAATTAGTGCTCTCAAAAGCCAACATGTCTACTGCCATTGTTGATGAAACTAAAAGCCCCGGTTTTGGATGGAGCTGCAAAGGAGGAAGTGAAAGAAGAAGCGCAAGCACGAAGAAACCCACTTTCAGCTGATGCAGTTTCTGTCTGTTCACGGCTGTTTGGTTAAGATAATAAGGGTATTTGCATCCCTATTGTCGGGATATCGTCGAGACATATTGTCGAGTATCGGCATATTGTCGAGTTATTCACAATTAATATATTGATAACTATGTTTACAATTTTGTTGTTGTAAAATTATGTAAGCGAAAATGAACCGCCCCACCGGATAAGCTAGGGCAGCTAGCTATAGAGACAGATATGAGGTAAATCAATGCTGCAATATGATGCGAACACATATGCGACCAATTCAACAGACGGCAGATACTTGCGATACTTAAAAATTGACTGCATGATAGATACATGTCACCATTCTCTAGATGGTCACCCTGCTAAGCTGGAGAGCAAAATAAAACCAATCTATTAGTCTGAGAAACTAGGGATCTGTAGGGGAATGAAGAGAACTGTGGAAGACGCATAAAAAGTCATGCGGGCTTAACCAAAGGAACCAAGACCCATATAGCAATATCGTCCTTTCTTCTGAAAATACATTCAAGCTAGAGCTAGGCCCGCATTATGCGAACTGTAAAGCCAAGTTTTGTGATACATGTTTATATTCCATAGTAACCACAATAGAGAAATCTACGGCAAAGCATCTCTAGATTCGCAACAACCCTTTTTATTATAGCATTTCTCAAGGCAACACGACGCCCTATCATTTTTCTCTGAAATATTTTAATCAACGGATTGCTATTAGAACAGGAGAGAGGAAGTGGGATGGTAGCCAATACGAATACATGACAATCAGCAGCCGTTTAGTGGAAGTATTTCTGGACAGGACACTCTTTCTCAAGTTTAAACGATTTGTTAAAGGAGAAAATAGCAAATCTCGATAACGTAGAGTCCAAAAAAAATTAGTTTTCCTCAGAATACAAGAGTCAAGCACGGTCAAAGGGATTATCATATGATTCTGTAGAATCTAATGACTTCTGCCTGGGGAAGCGGAGTTAAAGATACTCTATTGATTTTGAAGAGGTATAGAAAGGAGAGAAACTTGTGGTATCACAATATATCACAACAAATTTAACTTCAGAGATCAAACCGATAAGATCATCAGCAAATGACCGAGCAGAAATTACAGAGGCGGTCATTGGGGTCACGAGCAACAGCAAGAACAAAAAAAACTCAGTTAAACGTGAATTACTGACAATGAAAAACAATGAACTTGACAAATAAAAGAACAAGAAATTCCGATTCGAATCAAAGTCTTATAGCATCTTCAACTCAATATGTTCTACCTTAATTCAAAAATTGCCACCACGCACTCCAAATTATGTTACGTCTAATATTTAATAGAAAAGAAAAACAAATTCAATTTTTCTAAATTTACTGCCGAATACCAATTTTAGACGGTAAAGAGCACAGGATCATTTTTCAATTGTTTCACAAAGAAATTGATGTAGTAGGCGATACAAATTATATCGCCCCATACATTCGTTAGTTTTATAGGAAAATTTTTTTTGTGTCCCTAGGGCCAAGTTAATAAAATCCTGATAAAAGTGACGAAAAATAACCCTGGGCAAAAACCACTTTTCTCAACGATTCGAACGTCCCTGATTTCAAAAAAGAAAAAAGTTTATCCGACTGTTTGAATGTACCGATCTCAAGAACGGCTTATTCGGATTCGATTCGAATTTTTTGCTCGCCAATCTTCTTTTATTTTTAATTCGAACAATTGAAAAGCTTTATATCATATATTGTTAAAAAGGTGCTAAACACATTAGTACTTAAAACTACCGCGCCACAGGAAGCAGTTACAACTTTTATTATGCAAACATAGCGCTTTAGTTCACAAACCCATCGTTTTGGCTCTGGTACCAAATTATTGATATATTAAAGAATATATACCTATGACATGTTCGTCAAGGTTTAGAAGAATGTCAAAAATTCAAAAATATTAGTACTCCAAATTACCATTTTGGCGCTGATTACGGTTACATTTCTTTTCAGTCTGATCATGTGGCATATCGTTTCTACGAAAAAAAAAATTTATCAGAAATTTACTTCAAAAATTCACCTTTTTGGCGCTGGTGGTAAATTATTCTTTTGGTATAGAATCCGCATCTCAAATTATTGAAAAAGTCTTGAACAATGTCACAAAACAAGTTGGATCACTTTAGTACTCAAACCTACCGTTGTGGCGCTGGAAGCATAGTTACATTCAGCTCATTTCCAATAAAATCATATAAATCATTGAAAGGTCTTGGAAAACCAATAATTTTATTACCAGCAGTTTAGTTCACAAATTCGCCGCTTTGGCGCTTGCGATATAATATAAAGTAATATTTTTAAAAACTAATTTTTACAAACTCAATGAAGAACCCGTAAAACAATTTTTGGATTTATGACCATAAAAAGACCGAAAATTGACCATCCGTCCATAAGAGACGAAATAAGTCAATTGTCGGCCATTTGTTCAGTCATTTGTGCGTCTAATCCTTGCCAGAAAAGGGACGAACATTTAAAGACATTTCTGTCGCAGCTGATTCGGCCGACTTTTGACCATTGCATTTGACGAACAAATTACAGACGAATAAGCCTGGTAAAATAAGACCGGCTTTTGTAAGTCAAAATTGACAGCCAAAAGGCATTAAAACGGGTAGGTCTTTTGACGGCCATTTCTTATAACAATAGAGAGACGAAATTGATTAACATTTGCTAGACTGTTTTGGAGCACATTGGTACGCCAGTTTTTTAATGGTATTCGGATTATGTTTTTATAAAATAAATTATTACATAAAAAATTCAATACATCAATTATTTTCATTTTATTTATTTTACGTCATATAAATTCGAGTACATTATATAAAATAATTCATTTTTTAATTCAAACAAATATAATAATTGAAAACAATAAAATCAGTTTGTGATGGAATAACTGGACTATTCCCGTTAAATAAATATTGTAATTTATTGTTTCATACAACAATTTGTAATTATAATTTTGGATCTACAACTAAATGATCTATAAACACAAAGTATTAGAAATCGACATAAATTGAAGATTAAAACAGTTATTTTCTAGAAAATAAAAAATCACGATAAAAATATAATATGTATAAATTTACTAACCTGTAAATTAGTATTGTTTAATTACAATATTAATTTAAATTATAGAAATTATTACAACTAAATTTTCAGCTTTATAAAAACTTGCTATTATAAATTGCGCACGACGAATGCTTTGTAAGTGAGGAAAAAAGTTGAAACGTGGGGATGAACAATTTTAAGTCGAAAATGTCCCTAATTTGTAAGTTGTATTTATTCGAAACGGTCGAATTCGTCTCATTTGAGTTGCATAACTCTATCTCGTCTCTCTTTCGTATTTAACATTTCCATTGCCAGTCTGTTTCGTCTCTATTTTGTACTTAGTATTTCAATTGATAGTCGTCTTCGTCTTTTATTTAATTTTGGTTCCTAATTTAACTCAAATTTTATTTTTCATTTACTAATTGATATTTATTTTGGTTCTGGTTTCCAATAAAAGGATAATTTCAATTCTTCTAGTACGACTTTCATTTTTTTTAATTTAAGCGTTGGACATTTCCGTCTCTAACACGATATTTCGTCTCTTCTAGAGACGGAAACGTCGCAATGGACGAAAATTGTTTTACGGGGAATTAGCTAATTTCAGAGTCGTTTTGTGAAGAATATTTATGGGAATTTTCCGGGTTGGTACAATGGTAATTATACATATAAAAAAACAAAACTTTTAATTTTTCCGACTGACGTTCTTTAACTTTAAATTTCTTTTTTATTTCCAACATTTTCGACAGTCAATAGTTAAGAATTAGACAATTCTTAACGCTTCGAGTGGCAGTGGAAAAATGCAAAACGTACGAGTATTTATGGAGTTATAACTGAACCTAGGACCAGATGAGCACTCTTTGGGAGAATAGCATACTACGTTTAATGAAAATGAAGGGAGAGGGACATTTTTTCGAAAAATAGTTATTTTACTTAGACGTATCGTGCAAACCAAATTTGAACTATTAATATCGCAATTGATAGCACAAATTGTATCTTTAAAGTATATAGTGTTGTACACTTTCGAATTCGTATCCCAATCTGAGTACATGTGGTTAATTTTCATAACTTAGAAACACAACTACGTATACATACCAACCAACATTCAATCGATCTGGTATTACACATGTTTTCGCAACATAAATTTATTAAATTACCAATTGACACACTAATTACAAAATGCAGTAGCTCAGTTAACATTATTGCACACATGTATAGTATAAATTTCCCACACACGACCATAAATTTATCTCAATTACACAAGATAGAAAATTGATTATTTCGTTAATTATTATTACATACAGTAATCGATCTTTTAACCTCAAATTATATATTTTATTATTTTATTTTTCAATTTTACATACTCGTATATATGTATATAAGAAAATGTCAAATTGGTTTACAGTTTTAGCTTTCCCCTTATATAAAAACATACTGTGTTCACATACGAGTGTAACAATACATTTTTATGACCGACAAATTACTGTATTATAGGTTGGCACACGTTTTATATCGACAGATAAAGCATTTGGCCTAAATACTATCACGACTACCTAGAGGTACTTACGCTAAACCCACCGGCCTTCATACATACATAAAATGTTTGACATACCTGAAATGATAAAAGAAAAAAAATGTGTTATCAAAATTTTAGAATATATAGTTGCAGTTGCGTAAACAGAAAATTAGAATTGCACGATTACAAATCTGAAAGATAATTTAATTTTGTGTATGTGATTAGATAAGACTTGCGACCATGTACATATATAACGTATAAATTAAATCTAATCAGTAGCATCACATACATGTCAACGTTTAATTAGTGTCTGGAGACCGTATGTTAGGAAATATACTGGGTAAACCCGCAAATATTGGTCAAAATAATAGGTAGGTTGTGAAAACCCATCTAAAGGAAGTAATGCGGCTCAACTATATGAATGAAGTTTTAGAGTCTATAAAAATATTAAGTTTCCTATCAAAATTATCATATAAAAATTATCTGGATTTAGGCCTAATATTTTAATAATTGATAATTAATTGGCAATTTGCGTATATTTCAAAAACAATACGGAATTGTTTGTTATGGAACAACATATACATTCATCAGCATACATATGTTATAGATCATACCAAAAAATGAAAGAATTTGACATACCAGACAATAAATAAAATTAGTAACCATTCCCCTTTCGCTGGTTCGGAAAGATTATGGGCTTGGACCTGGATATCTACTCCAGATTTACGGTAACACTTTACACTAGGGAATCCAAGTCGGTTCTACCCGACTTCGTGTAGCTGGGGAATTACTCACCCCCAGAGACACCCGAAACCATCGGGCATCGCCGCAACCAACCGAAACCGACAACCCTCTTATGCATCTGAACCAAAATGGAAAAAACATAAACGTATGTACTAGGGAATCTAATTACCCGACTAGGGAGTCCAATTACCCGAATTTGGGGTACCCGACTTTCGGTTCCGTTTTTTTACCATTACCCCACCGGTTTCTACAAACATACGTTTCTATTTTTTCTATTTTCGTTAAGATGCATAGGAGGGTTGCCGGTTTCGGTTGTTTGCAGCATTTCCCGAAGGTTTCGGGTGTCTCTGGGGGGTAAGTAATTGCCCAACTACACGAATTCGGGTAGAACCGACTTGGATTCCCTACTTTACACCTTATTCAATTTTTTGTGTCATTGTGCAATTTTTAATACAACACACATTAAGCGTCTCAGTACATTTTTCTATAAAAGCCTATTGGTTAGGCTATTTAATATATTTTGTGAAGCCTACTCGTAAATCTGATCGAACACGTTAAACATATTACACGACACAAACAATGGGATGAGTTGAGAAAGCGCCTTTTGTTAAGTTCTCCACACCAGTCTACTCATTTCGTACACGTTTTGCTCTAAACAACTATTTCTGACAGTGTTTCTCTCCAGTGACTCACAAAACTTAACTTCAAGATTATTCGGAATTAATTAAAAAAACAATTATTAAACACAAAACAAGAATTTAAGTGAAACTTCAGAAAGAAGAACTATCAGAGGAAGCACACATATGAAAGACGAAATATTTAAATTTAGGACATAAATAATGGCAGAGAAAATTTATTTAAATCTCTCCTAAATTTAAACACGTACGTGTTAATGTATTAGTAAATCTGTCCACTAACGCGATATTGAAACACAAAAAAATAATTGAAAGCAACAATGATCAAGTAGTTTACACCGATATCATCAATATTGAAAATTTGTTTCACATTTAAAATTGAAAAATTAAATTTCCAAAGTAAATGACATCGACGAAATCCAATTACAACTCTATGTTAAAGTTGTATAACGAAAATTAAATATTTCCAATCTAGAAGCCGATCATGCTTAATCCATTCAAGATGCACACATAGTTTTATCAATTCTTTCGGCTTAATAGAATCAAATAAGAAAAAACCACCCTGCCACTAGGTCGCTACTGAAGGAATAAGTTTTGTATAAATATTTTCGAAACAAAGTTAAATAGAAAAATATTTTCCCCAATTTATTACTTCAGTATAGGCCAGCAACATACAATTTGGAAAATATGCTATGAAAATATTTTTCCAATTCCCTGTTTCCAGGAAAAGCTAGAATAGTGCCACAGGTTATATGTTGAATGGCAAAATTTGAATATTAGCACCACGGGCCCTATTTTCGAAATTGGTGGAAATTTCCGCATTCGGAATATAATTTGCTTTAAAATTCTTTATATATTATTCGAATTTTTCGCCGGCTACTATAATCACTTTTTCCAATTTGTTTGCAAGTATTCTATTATTTATTTCCGTACTAAAGCTGTGGCGGGCCAATGGTCGAGTAAAAGTCAATTTTAAGTAAATTTTTCGGTAAATTCATTTATTTTTCAAAAACTCTATATCAAACTGATCGAATAATTTGTGCTCAATCCGAGTTCCATAGTAAATGATTTGCCGACCATTGGCCCGCAGCCTGAGGAAAAAAATTCCGCATGGGTAGGGCGGAATTCCATTACTGTGGCTTTCTTTTGTGCAGAAAACCAGAAAGAGATATACAATCAAAAATCCCTATGTGTGTGAGCGGGGCAACAGTAAAATTTCTTATACTTAAATTTTTTGTTGTTGTTGCGATTTCTCAGCAAATTTTAGTTTAGTAATATTTTTATGGTGAGCACTTGGCTCATACATTTTATATGTTTGGTGGAGTGTGATATAAATCGTGTTTTCATGATAAATTTATATTAATGTTCAAATTAAAACACTTTACAATTTTTAATTTTCATTATTTACTCTGTATTACATAATTTTAGTGCATGTGATATTATTTAGGTTATGTTACAAACGCGGTCAAATATTCCCCTAACTTTTTTATAGGAAAGTGTCTTCTTAGTTTTTAATTATTGAAAGGAAATAATTAAAAACACAATAAAATCATGCCTACAAATAATAATTAGGGTTTTTAGTAATTTAGGAATTGAAATAAAATTAATTTAGTAATAATTTTCATTTTTTAACTAAGTTATTGTTTATAATTTTGTAGTTGTCAAATATTCCCCTTAAAGTTTCGCTATAAAATAATAATAATAATCTGTCTGTCGGATTTTTGATTTTATCTCTTTCTTGTTTTCTGCACAAAAAAAGCCGTAGTAATGGAATTCCGATTCCCAGAATACACAATCTGGGACCTCACTCAACTTGTCGAAACCGAAATTATAAATGACCGAATATTTATGTTATCAAAAAACTTGCTCACCCTAAATAATCATAGGGAAGTGTGTGGATGGAGAATTCGAAATAAGGTCAGTTTGGTTAACTTGTTAGATTGCAAAACAACCAATATCAAAAGTCATTGGAAGGCATTGGAAGTTGGAACTGATCATTAAAAATTGTATCGTGAAATTATAGTGACGGCATATTTCGGGTTCTGTAATTTTAGTCATTAGATCGGTGTAATTGCTTAAAATAAATGTATCGCTAAAAATGAATACATTTCAAATCTAACACATCCACGCAACATGGTAATAAATTCGTATTTTGATAACCAAGATGTATACTGTAGTAGAGCTACATGGACCTGGCTCTATGTGTTCAAGATTCATGAACAAACTGAACACGGAACATCTCAAAGCACGGAACAAGACAGCAGGTCCTGACCTTTCGTTCAGTTGTACGTGATTCAAGCGACTGAACGACGACAAAACCATTTGGCAAATGAAGAATGCTTAAGTCGAATCTTAGACGAGAGCTTCAACAACAGCTTCAGACGCACTCGCACCAAGTTGCAATGATGTTTGTGAATGCAGATTGGATGTAGATCCGCCATTTGAGCATGACATTCGCATACATCCGCGAAATTCAGTTGATTCAGCTCAGCAGTTTGTTAACACAACTCTTTTAAGCTCTCCTCTGAATCCAATGAATTGCGCGAGAGGTGCACGTAAGGAAACAAAGCTGGGAACCAAATTGAATGCGTGAAGCAAATGAAGGAACACAAACGAATCAGATAAGTACAAACATCAGCATGCTTCAGTTCAAAGCAGTCCCCACATCGATTAGTCAAAATATCTTCAACCCAATTATGAAAGCTGGCAGCAAGTCAAAACTGCAAAGGTTGGTGAACTCATACCTTCAGGTGGAACCCAATAGATTGAACTTCATTAATAGCAAACCAAAAAAGAATGCGTGCAGAGCAATATAAAGAACCCGCAAACAATACAATAACGTAATGTCGGTCTTTGCTAACTGGGATTCGCCACTTCTGTTCGAAACTAAGGATAACTTGGCACATGGTAGGGGCCAGCTGATCAAACAGACTTGGTAGTGGGAGTATTCAAAATCATTTTAGAGGCTCTGATAGACGGTCCAACCGCAAATGGAACCTTCAGCATTTTCAAAGCTGTTTGATAGTCTAGTGAGTTTCAAAAGCGCAGCCTCCCGGAGAAATATGTATCCACTAAGATTCCCAACTTGAACGAGAGTCCCCGACTGCATGAGGTCATCGGGCGCTGCATGATGCATTGACCTTGTGGAGTTGACAACCTAAACCATTGTCCAATGTGACGGTTACCCATTGTACCGTCGTCACAGCAACAGGTGATGCTGTGATGGATTGTTGTGATGGACTTCGTATTTGCTTCATTCATATTTGCTTATCAAATAAAACGAACACCGCAACGTTGAAGTCAGGGCCTAACTATTGAATTCGACGTTCATTTTCGAACGCTATCGTTTTCCTATAGCAGACAGAAGAAAAAAAGAAAAATGTATGAAATTTTTACTATTCTTTTCTCTTTTGTTTCTATGCTTGCTATAGGAAAACGATAGCCGTCGAAAATGAACGTCGAATTCGATAGTTAGGCCCCAGCACATCACTGAAAGCTGTAAAGTACTTTTACAAGTGCATTTTCAAAGAGGTTCGACTGTACCAGCGTACACTTCGTATATATTAAATGTGTTGCTATTGCTAAAATGTACCGGGTCAGCCCGATAGATGAAAAATGTTCATACTTGAGACGTATGTTTCTTTATGTTTGAGGTGCAAACAGATTTGAAGCCCTACGACAATTTACGATTTGGTATACGATAATACATTTATAGTATCAGCCACTGCACGCGGACTTCTTGACTCAAATGAAGAATAACAACACTGCTTGACAGAAGCCGCCATGTTCCAGTGGCCAAAATATCTCCGATACAAAGTCTCGCTCGATATCAAAAGAAACCATTCAGGAGACGATGCCAAAAATGTGGCACTTCCCGACATAAAAGCAATGCTCAAACAGCATTCACTTTCGTGCTGTTTCTTTGTTCTTCCAAACCCAGCTGTGCTACAACTTCAACTTTATGATGTAGCTCAAGAACGCGATGTAGCCAAATAGCGCATTGGTAGGCTTTAATCACCATCACCGATGAAATCACAATGGTTGAGGTGATAAACAGCAACAAATGCTTCGGTGCAAAGGTATTCGTTGTCAGTGGAGACTTTCGACAAACGCTTCCTGTTGTGCTAAGAGGAACTGGACGTGCTCGAAAGTTATTGCATCAAGTGGAGCGGTCTTTGAAACCATTTCATAGAGTTATCACAACGAGCTACACAACCAAAGGCTTCTCTTCTTTCAACATATGTTAGGTAAGCATTCAACACTTGACGGGACTTCAGTTCAAATTCCACAGAACGTGATAGCGATGGCAAATCTATCCAAGCGAGCATTACTGACCCAACCAATCAACAGACGCTTGAGATGAACCGTGAGATAAAATGGCGGACTTAATCATTTCTGAAGAGTCGAATGACGCACAAAATTATCCGGTTGAGGACTTGAACAATTCGACACCATTGACACGGTCGGGGTATACCGCCACATGTATCGCTGTTGTTGCCTGGCGTCATCGTAATAATGTTGCGTAATCTGGATCCGAAGAAGAGATTGTGCAATGGAACTCGATTGATGGTGAAAACTCTTCTTCGTTCTTTGTGTTAGTGAAAACTGTTTCCGATAATCCCAGCGTACACACTCACTATCAACAAAGCGCAGTGCCAGACGTTCGGCAGCGTTGGCAACGAAATGGCAGTCTGCTCACACGGTCAGCTGTCTCTAACCGTTCGGATCTCGAAGAAGTCTTTTAAATGGCAACGGAATAAAAAAAATTCAAGTAACTGGCAAAAAGTCAACCCATATGACCAAAGAGGAGATTCTTCTCGCAAATAATACAGGAGTTAACTAATACTACTAAACAAGCTCCACTCATGGGGATATTCCGAAATATAGAAAAGCTTTATATAAGCGACTGGATAGACTAGAAGCTAATGAGCTTACGTCAATGCAGAATACTAAGAATAGTTATTCGGAACGTGAAAAGATTACCACAGCATGTTGAAGAGATAGAAACTAAACTTAGAAAAAATAGATATATGTCTTGTTTCGGAAACTTATTTAACATAAACTTTATTTATTAAAATACGTGACTATGAATGCTACCGTGCTATTCATCCAGGAGGAAATGCTAGATGTGGATCTACCGTAATTATTAAAAACAATATTAAACATTACGAAGAGCTTGGAATTGAATCAGAAATTTAGCAAATGCTCAGTATCTCCTGTAATATTTTCTCTCTACTGTCCATCACCCCCATCCGTCAAAAAACGAAAACTACAGCCGACATTTTTAGTACAATTTTTTTATAATAGACCGTGATTGCAGTGAAGGAATCCTATTGGGGATATTGGCCTGCTGACAAACATAAAATACCAGATCTTCCTGATTTGTTAGTGCATCGAAAATAGTGAAGGAATATCATCTGACCACTCACCTGTGATTATGACTCTAACAATAGTTTTAAAAAAGACAACTTGGCTAAATTAATAAACAATCAAACCAATTGGGATTTATTCAAAAAATTAGTGGAAAAGCAAACAAATATCTGGAAGGCGAAGTAAAAGCATTCAATAATAATATGAAACACAACAAGGAAAAATAACTATCCTCTTAAGGCCAAAGAAAGAGAACACATGCAACAAATTAAAACAACTAATAAAGAAAATAAAAAGAAAAATAAATAAACGACTTGGAGGCCTTTCTGAACTAAAGGCTGATGATTACTCATTTTGGAAAGCAACGAAGGAATAAAATAGAACTAAAATGCATGTGACACCTATCAAAAATGATAACAGATCCTGGACAAAATAGGCAAACAAAAAGTCTCTCTATTTGCTGCCCATTTATAGAAAACACTACTCAACCGTTGTCGAGACAAACAGCAAATGAAAATAAAACTGTCGTAAACAAAGTAGTTCAAATAATTAATGCAGTCTTCAAATTGAATTATATTCCACGTTAAAGGAAAGTGGCAGAAGTAATTATGATTCCATATAGAGAGATATCACTATTTCCGGTGATATCAAAAATATTTGAAAAATTACTGCCAAGAGAATCAATTCTATAATAGAATAGAGATGTTTAATTCCACCACACCAATTTGGGTTGAGAGAAAATCACTCTACCGTTGAAAGAATTCACAGTAAGTATAACGGATGTCATTGAGGATGCATTTGAGAATAAGAAGATACGCTCCAAAGTTTGGTACCGAGGGCTTAAATTTAAACTGCATCGAGACCTGCCTAAGTAATTTTATCAAATTGTTAAATCCTACACTCCCAACCAAAAAGAATATCAGGAAGTACACCACAAGGTAACGTACTTAGACCTATTCTGCTCAGTCTTTATACGAGAGATTTACCGAATATTCAAGGTACTACAGTAGCAAAAAGCAAACTTTAAAATGCAGGTAACATTTTCGTGGTAAATGGAAAGAACACATCAAGAAGAAAAAAGAAATGTTAAAAATCAAATACAAGAAAATGTACTAGCTCATTTGTAGAAATTCTGAGCTCTAAACTCACCACAAATTGATAAAACCAGTATGGGCCTATGGCATGCTTTCAAAATAAAGTGATGCGAGGGATTGTAATGCCCCACGGTATATTAGAAATGACAACCTTCGTAGGGACTTTAAGATGGAATATCGCTTCGATGAAATAAAGAAATAAGCCAGGAAACACGTACAGCGATTATTTTGACATGAAAATGTAGAAATACTTCGAATGTTGGACACTACCTAAGGAATGAGAAAAAAAAAACAGAATAAACCGAGAAACTAATTGAAGATATATGGGATATATGGGAAGATATATGGGAATGGGACGCTTAGCGGCCAATAACGCGTATTAAAGTATAATTAATTTAAATAACCATTGTGGGTGAAATTATGAACCAGATATCCGTGACCACCCGGTATTATACATCTTCAATAGAAATTTGTGTTATGTTGTGTGCTCGACCATGTTCCAAATTCATGACATATAATTACTTTAATTATTTATATTTTGTACCAATTAAATTTATCAACAATATATATTGCTATTGTCACATAAAAATTTATGCAAATTTCATTTCATTGTCAATTTTGTCGCTGTTGCGATTTTTATTTTATAGGTTGGGCAACTAAACGAGTACATACATGTTTTATAAAAATATGAGTTATTCAAATTAAGAATATATATATTGTAAACATAATATTCTAAGGTTATGAGATTTAGCTTTATTAATCTTGAAAATGTAATATTAATTGCATCGTTAAGCTCGATAGATCAATGATCCCGTCTTTAATCCTAAAATCACGTTTTATGTACTTGCGATTGCGTAATAATTAAGTAGATATAGAGATGACATTTTGAGCAGAATGAAAAAATGTCAACGTTAATTAAAATCATAAATTAATTAATTGAAATAAAAATGCGATATATAGAGGGAATCAGAAAATTAAACTTTCATTTGCAATAATCCAATATTTGTCACGCGATTTTCTATTTTGCAATAAAATAAATTCACGATTTTCTATTTTGTTTTGTTTATAAAAAAAAATATATATTTCATAATTTTACATTTTTTTAAATTTATATTTAAATAAATAAATAAGGTATGAAAAATATGTTTGTCGACTTTCATCATTTTTCCACCTTATAGTGTATGGTGTAACAAGATTTGTTACGTATAACTTAGAAAAGTAGTTTTTGTGTATCAAACAGTACAGGGTGTATCCCATACTTTCTTCTTTCTTCTAAAATCATAATGTTACACCCTATTTAGATAGTAGCCATTGATATAAAACTTCAGAGAAACATAAGATTTTGACTCATTAATTTGAATGTATATAGAAAAACCAAACCTAATATTTTATATGTCACAAATCGAATATTATTATAACACATAATATTAAATAAAATGTCAATAACTTAAATTATACACATTTATTTAATTTTGAAAATTTTAACGATTGTATGCAAATTAGGTATTTTATTGTAATAAATTTTCTTTTTATTTTTAATTCTTATAATCTTCCTCGATTTTTTTTTGTGTTTGATCTGATAAATAGGTTTGCCTCTTTATTATTGTAAGACATTTACAAAATTCCCAGAAACTTGAAAATCTAATTAATATTCTCTATTCGTTAGTTTAAAATATAAATATATAAAGTTACACACACACAAAAAAAAATTAAGACAGTTAACAAAAAAGTTCGCGTTGGAATTGATTTGATGTAAGGGACGTGCCTACCAGTAACTATTTACTTGTTTGTAAATTGCCGTTACAAATTTACATACTTTGTGTCCCTATACATAATTCTTATACTAGATTGATTTGATGCGATATACATAAATTCCATAATGAACCCATTTTACGGTCATCTCACTATATTAACATGCGATCATCTTTATATTTATATGATCACGACTTTTTGCATATTAACTCGATATAGATGGTATGCTATTATGTATATGTAACGGCACAATCCTAACTGCGATCGTATAAATAAAAAAATTTAAAAGTTCAACAGAATTTTATCTATTAATGGGTCCGCAAAATCGCTTAGAGAGATAAAGCTACCGAAAATTTACATATTTTTAATTTGATCATATATCGATCGTGTGCTCTAATAAACAATTTTTTTTTGGTTTGTGAAATATTAGCATCGATCGAATGATGTGTATCATATTATTTTTTAATATTTATTTACGATCATGCACTATGTGATCAAGATACAAATTTTGATGATTGATATTTATATATACGATCGGGAAATTTTAATTTATCGCGATCACGCAAACTGTCCTTTATTATAAAATATGTACGAATAATCTTATTTCTATGTACTTTCTTCATACGTATATTGTTAAGTTACATAAAATTTTTTAATGATTTTAATCATAAAAAATGAAGGAATAATTGAGATCGTACGATGAACTTAGGTATAATATAAGAAAGTGTGGTTTAAAGTACAACCAAATAAAAAACCAGTTTCCTTCAAAATATTTTGGCGGCATAACTTGCGATCGCATCTTGATCTTCTTTGATCAATCTACCATAATTATATTGTCAATTATCAAATTTGTGTGAAATTGTGCATCGTTCACGACACACGTGCATTTTATTTACGAGGCGACGACGACTACCATAAATAGAAAGCGGTTATTAACTCAAATTAAAAAGTAAATTAGTGCGCGTGCATTATACGAGTGGACAAATTTTGTTGCTGTTTGATTTGGTACGTACCGCGCGCATACATTCACGCGCGCGAAATTGTATGACACTTGCATAATCCGTAATGGACCATTATGAATAACAAGATTCGCGCGAATCCGGAAATTAATGGTATAAATTACCACTTCATCTCTAGAAAAAAAAAACATTTAACAACATTGAAAGAATTACAACAATATACAAGATTTATAAAAAAAGCTTAACATAATTTGGTTTGATAGTCACCAAGAGAGTAAATTCTGTATCTTTTTTTTTTTTGTATAAAAACTATAAAAAGTAGAAAAAAAACTGTAAGAAATTTATAATCATAACAATAATACCAACACGACGAGAAGACGAAGAAATCTGTTTTATACAAAATTTTTTGTACAGTTACGTTTACAAAAAAAAACAAAAAATAAAGTTAAAGAAAAGAAAAAGAATTTTTTTATAATTATGATGATCATGTTGTTGATGATCAGTTTAAATGATCAAGTGAATTTCTTTCTCGTGTATTTTCTTCTGTACTCTATGTCGAATCGGATATACATCGCTAAGAAAGTACAAATTATTCACCTGACCTGAAGGATGAATAATAAATATAAAATAATAATAAGACAAAAAAGAAATGATATAACTATGTAAGTACAACAGTAACAACAACATTTCAAACAAGAAAACAGATCGTCATCATTGTCGCGCTAAGATTATTTTAACTGCATATATACATGATCGCTGTTATGTCAGTTTTGCAATTTTGCATACACGGCCTTAACAAGTGTTTTGATGTTGTTGTTTTTTATTCCATTTCTTATTGTCTGGTCATACATTAGGTCGATATATAAATTAATTTTTATTGTTATTACTAACGATCACACATGTGCAGACAGGTACCTGACCAAATTATTTGCTAGTCGAAAATAGATGGAGGATCTCGGATGAAATTTTAAATTTAATAAAAAATTTTGTCAGTTATTTAGTTCATCATACATAAGTATATTCAGATAAGATACCACCTCTTAGTAATATGGATGAACAATTGATGACTCCGATTTCTCGATAAAAAAATAAAATGTTGTGTATTATTATTAGAAACCTACGATGGCTTTTGGGTTCATTAGATTAATTTTACCCAAGGTCCAAGCTAAAAAAGACATGAGACTTGTTTTACAATTTCTTTTATTTTTCGTCAAATAAAAACAATTTTAAGAAAATACGAGAACTGTGGTGCTTAATCGATTCCGCATAGCCTTTGTTGTCGGGCTCGGGAGTGAATTTTTTGATCTTTAGTTTCTTTTATATGAGTATAATAATCATGAAAAATTGTGAAATCGAGATTTCAAAAAAGTGGTTTGTAAAAATCTCTGTATGTACGTGGTTCCATGCAGACTAAATGTTTGCAAATTCTCTACAGCCCAGACAGATTGGCCGATCGATTAGTATGAAACTTCATAATTAGGTTTTTCTCATAAATTGGGAGATCCAAATGATTTTTGGACAAAATCGGTTCATCGTGGCAGTTTCCAAAGAGCTTTTTCGTTTTTTGCAAATATTTTGAAAAGTATATCATTTAAGAGAAAAACGATTATGAACTAAAAAATTCTAAATTTAATTTGCAACAATATCGGTCCAGATCAGTTTACAAAAATTACGATGTGGAAATTACGATTTTTGACAAAAACTGTTTTACAGGTCCACAACTGTGGACATCTGTGTGCCGGAAGTGACTGCTTCCGTAAGGGCTTTATTAATTTTTTAGTGAAGATTAAATTTTCAACAAGGGTTAACCTGGTTTTTATTTATTATCCAAGACATTTTTTATCAAAAACCCGGTAGGTTAAATTTTTCGATTTAGAAATTAAGTGTAGTGTACATTTGTCGTAAACGACAGTCATTTGTTGACCACAACAATTAAACGCCTCCATTTTTTTACTACCTGTGTTACGTTCAATTTTTCTTATTAAAACGTCACTTACGCACACAAAGTAAAAACTGTCAGATTTTAAGAATATTGCTACAATGTCAAAATTACTGCTTTATAAAAAATTATTGTAATAACCATTAACCCACCCAGGACTCACATAGTTTTTTTTGAATTATGAAGCTTTTCACATTAAACTGAAATTCTAATTTTCAACACCAGTGCTAAAAGTGATATTTTGTACAAGGCTACTTCTACCGTTCAACGTATACCTTACAAAAAAATTATCTACCAACTATTAGAAAATGCTATAAAGCCGTTAAAATCTCGAAATTGGAAGTTCGGTCTGACTTTTAACCTTGGTGTCATATAGAAATATGTACATAAACTTCAACTTTGTTGAAACGCATATGTATTTCAGCAACTTCTCATTGTTCCTAAATACACAAAAAAATCTTCATAACAATAACAGGTATGTTAATCTACCACCCTGAAATGCAAAACTTAAGAGTAACGTATGTCATAATTTTATACTCAGATTTTGCCGATTTTCTAGCTACTCATTAAAATGTTTTGTCCATCCCCAAAAAGTGCTGAAAAAATAGTGAAATTTGAACCAAATTACTTATGTTTTAAAACAATTCATATTACTTGGTTGATAAATAACTGTATCCACCAAATAATTGGGTTTATCCACCGTATCTGTGTAAGGAATATTAAAATTTTGCTAAATTTAGAGGAAGCTCGAACAACGTTCATTTGGCAATTTGATAAATGAACTAAGTTTTACAATTGTTCATAATACTTTTACACTATTTGCCGTAGGCATTTGGCAAAACACTATTACACTTAATAAACACTTGTTTTTCTATTTCGCAAAAAAATAGATTTTTGAATTTTTCAATTAAAAAATTTGTTCAAAAAGTTTAAAATATCACTCGATCGATTTCGACTTCTTAAGTTATCATCAGGAGTATCTGCTAATTTCTAAAAATAAAAATTTAGTTATATATAGTAGAAAAAAGGAAAAAGAAATAAAAGAAGTAGACAGAAAAACTAGGCAATAAAAATTAATCCGCCAGTTTACACGAGCTGTGATTCAACCAAAATTTTCTTCTCTTCTTTTCCCCCTTGCCTATAATCAAAATTTAGTTTATAGGCGGGGGGGAAAGAAGAGAAGAAATTTTTGGTTGAATCACAACTCGTGTAAACTGGCGGAATCTATTGATCGTCCCAACCATCTGTTGTTTATATACGGAAAACATACTAATAACAAAGGGGATCATCGGCTGAGTTACAAAATTCAAGGTATATTGAAGTATGTATATTTAATTACTAGAGAATAGAACAGGGCAGCATCTGTAATTGGTGAGAAACGGATTTTTCCCTGTTCGTTGGATATTTTGGTTAAGGAATATGGATTTCCGAATTTCGTAACATTATAAGGTATCTAAACGTCTGCTTTTGGGTTTAATACGTAATATGTCTAAATTGTTCAAGATAGCTGCATGATTTCCTAAAGTTAAATGATTATGGAAAGTTGATTGATTGCACCAGATAAATGTTCTTTAGCTCTAACTCCAAAATTGAGCTCTAACTCCAAATTCTTTCCATTGCACAATTTTTCCGTATAAACAACAGATGTTTGGGACGATCAATAGATTAATTTTTATTGCCTATTTTTGTCTCTCCTTCTTTTATTTCTTTTTCTACTATATATAACTAAATTTTTATTTTTACAAATCAGTAGATACTCCTGATGATGACCTAACATGTCGAAATCGATCGAAAGATTTTTTAAATTTTTTGAACAAATTTTTTAATTAAAATACATATTCAAAAATCTAGTTTTTGAATAAATTGATAATTAATAGTACAAACGTTAATTTAAATTAACTCAAAAAATTGAGTAAAAATTTAAAAATTCGACAAATAGCTACTGGAAACAAAAATATGATACCAATTTAATTTCCTTTTGCTAAAGTTAACTTTAGAGTAATAATTGGTATTAACATGCAACGTTTACCCCAAGCGACCAAATTTCGTTCCGCCAAAATTTTAAAATTTAAAATACCCGAGAGAAATTTGAAAAAAAATCTACAAAGGTCTGCGAAAATACGCTAATGAAGTCTGATTTGTGAGATAAACTTCGAATACGAATTTTTCTGTCAAATAAGTTAGTTTTACCTGAAAAATCGGTGGTGAAAAGTTACTGTCGTGTCGACTTGTCGTACGTTCCCAAAACCGTACCATAAAACGGGCTCTTGGTTATATGAAAGAGCATGGTTGAGGCTAAAACAATTTTCAATTTCCACCAGTTTCCTTCAACAAGAAGGATTTTTAAGAATTGTCCCTGCAGCTCAACAAATTAAGCATATTGAAGAACTATATACTTCCATCCGAGATTCCGTCACGAATGCTCTTGATATTTTTTTATAAAGATAACTAGAATGCTAATCATTCTCATATTTTAGACCAAACATCAAAATGTGATACTTTTGAAAACTACCGATTTTTTTCTGACCTTACGTTTTCTAAATATCATATAACCTTTAAGCCTCAGCTTTAAACAGACGAAGTAATGTTTACCTGTAATGGAAGAAAGGATCCTGTGTGCTTTACATTTATTGCCGAAAAAAGTTTAGTTTAGTGAATTTGAAAAGATAATTTAATTTTCTCGTTCTACATCAAAATCTAAAAATATTTTCTACTACAATTTTTTAAATCATACTTGCGCAACGTAACGCAACGTGAATTTTTGATGGAACTTCGTGCTTAAAAATTTTCTTTTGAAAAAGATAATAAATGCCACTCAATTTTTTTTTATTTCTTCATCAATACATCGACGGTTTCATTGGTCAGGTAACAGTCGGTAGACAGAGAGATCACCTCGGTTAAGCTGTCATATACCTGGTTCAAAGTATATGACAGTTCGTGCATGATTATATTGTGAACACTATTTCAAGATCATCCACAAAGTTAAACACTGGTCAGAGGTTGATTGGTTGGGACGAGAACTGCATTGGAAAGTAAACTGGGTCACCGTTTTTATACAGGGTATATTTGAATGCCGTCTTCGATATACCTCGGCAACTGTTTCCTCGCCCCATGTCTCAAAGAGAGAGTGTCCCGTCCCATAAAGAGAAGATGCAAGAGTAGCTTCTCTTTGTTTTAATAATTCTGCGAGGATTCCGTTTAAACATTGATAGTTGCTTCTAGTTCCTCAACTTTGGAACATCGGACAAATCTCTGCTCACCTATTAGATAGCTCGCCTCGATTAGATAGCTATAGCCACTGTTCCTACAGATATTTGAAGGCGGTTCGCGATTGTCGAGATGTAGTGATAACTGATCGGTAATTGTGCAGAGAGCCCTCATTTTTCAATTTATCATTTTGTGGCGTTTCTTATTTTTAAAAGCGTACTCGATAGTGTTGTAGTTTTTGCGCTCATTTAGATTTGTACGTAAGAACGAGACCGAAAATAAGTCACCTCGCCAACACACTAATTTGAATAAGTTAGGTTCCACAAATAAATAGTCGTTTCCAAAACAGTCTAAATTGCAGGTTGCGAAAACATTGAAACGAAAATGTTAAAAGAAAAATGTTCGTTGTTACCTTTAGATAATGGTCTGCTGTCCAAACCCCGGCCTTTTGAAGTTTTTTTAGAAATCGTAAAATAATTTTGAGAAATGTAAATGAAACTCAAACTATTTGAATATTTAATTAAAAACTTGTCTTACACGTTGTGTGTCGTAGTCCTACCTTCAGCTCATACCTCATACTAACACCTTTATTGATTAAGACGTCTCACTTCATGCGAAATGACTACCTTCTCGATTGCTAAATTATTAATGCTAACTCGTTGTGGCTGTGTTTTAAATCTTATTTTGCATTATAAATATTTCCTAGTGACTACTACGCCTTCAAACGACAATTTATATCACTTGAAACAAGTTTGATGCGAATTGAATAAATTGATTTTTTTTTTCAAACTTTGCTACCTTACTAGCACCGCGATTCTGAAGCATAGTCAGTAAGAGTTTTATGAGAGTTTTCGTATTCTGCGCGTAGTCTTTGACATCGAAATATGTATGTCTTATGAAAGACTTTTTTTTAAAACTAACACCAACTAAGACTATGCGCAGAATATGAAATGTCTCATAATTAAGACTAAACTCTGCACTGACTGTGCTTCAGAATCGGGGTGTAAGATTTAAAAAATGTTCACTGTGTGCTTTGACTATTATTGAATAAGACGAGGACTGTCATTGAATAATATTTTGATGAGGTGGCCCACTTTTAAATTACCACATAAATATACTACTAAGGTTCCCACATCGTAAATTCATGCAACCTTTCATGCAGCGACTGGCGTGTGGTAGAAAATTATTAAACTAGAAACTAAAATATAATACTTAGTTTATTGTCCAGTTTAAAATTACGAAGGATATTTCTAGCGGAAAAATTTGAAACTGATATAATGGATAATGTTCTCCGAAAAAAGTCGAGTCGTTAGTTTTTTGGATCATATTGCATTTGTGGCTTATCATCACGTCCCGCTTAGAACTTAGACATGAATTTGGAATTTCAAAATGAAACTTTGCATACCATTTAAGTTCAATTTGTGCTAATTAGTGCTCACGGGAAAAATAGTGGTAGTCCAGGAGCCGAAAAAATGGGGGAAAATTTACAAATTTTTCCTGAAAGACGAAACAAATAAAACCCAATTTCTAGAAAAAAAACAGAAATAGTTTAAGCGTAATTTTAAAACTTTCCAAAGTCGGCTGCACTAAAGAAATTTGTGCTTATCATAGAAATATGATTTTGATAAATTTTCATTCTTAACTTGAGGAAAACAAAGTAGCCCCTAAAAATACTATATGAAACAAAAAAAATACAGATACCGTTCAACAATATTTTTGTTGAACAACAAATTAAAAAATAGAAATAACATATTTAAATCCAATAACAAGCAATTCAGATAAAAAATTCATGTCGGGCATGTTCATTGCCATCCGAAAAATAAAGTGGCTGAATTTGTGCTAATCCAGAATTGGTCCAATTCCATTGAACAACAAAGACCGTTGAATGAACAATTTTGTGACTAAAAGTGTTCTAGAAACCAAAAGAGAACGGAATTGAGCCAATTCTTGATTAGCGTAAATTCAGCCACTATTTTTTTCGGATAGCAATGAACATACTTGATAGAAATATGCAATCATAAGTTCAAACTTTATTGGTTTCTAGAACACTTTTTGACACAAAATTGTTCATTCAACGGTCTTTGTTGTTCAATGGAATTGGGCCAATTCTGGATTAGCACAAGGTCAGCCACTATATTTTTCGGATGGCAATGAACCTGTCAGGCATACAGGAATTTGCTATCTGAATTGCTTGTTATTGGATTTTATAATATGTTATTTCTATTTTTTAATTTGTTGTGCAACAAAAATATTGTTGAACGGTATCTGTATTTTTTTTTGTTTCATATAGTATTTTTTAGGTGCTACTTTGTTTTCCTCAATTTATGAAAATAATATTGCTATGCTAAGCACAAATTTCTTCAGTGCAGCCGACTTTGGAAGAAGTTTTAAAATTAGGCTTAAACTATTTCTGTTTTTTTTTCTAGAAATTGGGTTTTATTTGTTTTGTCTTTCAGGAGAAATTTGAATATTTTCCCCCCATTTTTTCGACTCTTGGACTAGCACTATTTTTTCCCCGTGAGTACTAATTAGCTCAAATTGGACTTAATCGGTATAAAAAGTTTCATTTTGAAATTCGAAAGTTTCCCTGCTTCAGTTACCCACACATCGAAAGGGCATTGGCAAAATAATTCAATTTTACGTGCAATGTGGAAACAAGCTGTGCTTGGAAACAAGCTAAATTGAGAAGTGATGACTGGAGAAAGGTAAAACATATAAAACTGATCATCCTTATCTTTAAGGTGATTAGAAGGATGGATTAAACTTCTAATGTCTTCTACATCTTGATAAAATATTCTCAAATAATAGAGTGAACTTAGCCATGAACTATTGCTTGATTCAACGAATTAAACCTATATATTGTCGTCTAAGATTAAATCACTGCGAAATGAAGAAAGTGAATACTTACATTACTTTCTTAGACCGTTTCTTGTCTAACTTGCACCTATGCTGAACTTCCACATATATTTTTTGCATGCCGGCGCGTAAATTCCACAAATCTGTATTGAATCCGCAACTGTTATTTGAAGCTGATTTTTTATTGCGGTTTTCATTAATCTTGCGCAACAAAAAAAAAATTTACCGTCCGTAATAATCGCAATAATAATAGACTTTTAACCAGTAGACATAAGCATCTATAAGACGGGATTGGATAGCAAACCATACTTCATGTTAATGTCATTTAAGTTCTTAACATTAGAAAATAATCGTTATATCGTAATATAATGGTAATGTAACAACAGTAATAATAATCAAATTCCCCTTAAGGCTGGTAATAGATTTTTTTTTATACTTTTTTATTCTTCTGTATATTTTATATATTCCTTTAAGACATAATAAAAGTAATTTTCTATTAACCAACAATATACCTCGTCGTATATATATACACGAGAATACGTAAAACACGTTGGTCTGTGAGTTATTTAAACGGTAATTATGAAATTTGTGGTGCTCAATGACTTTTACAAAACGGTGGGAGGAATTATATCGAATTGTATAACTCTCCTTAAATTAATTGTATGGCATGTCGTTGACACCGTATCGAATTATCTATACACGAGTATAAGAAAAGAATTCAATTAAATTATGTTTATAAGAAAAATTACAATCCGCGCCTCTGGGTTAATCAACTTTGTCTCAAAATAAAAAATAAAAAATAAAAAAATGTAATTTAATTATTTTAACTATACACGGTACCATATTATTATAGTGTTAAATGCCGGGCATACAAAAAAAATTTAAATTTTTTATTAGCCGCCATATATGAACTTTTTATACGAATTATGACGTACATTTATAAATAATTTCAATTGTCATTCAAATGATTTAATCGTGTGTTTATAGTCGATAGATCAGCTAAAGGTCTTACGGAGACTATAATTATAAGGTAATTTGTTGAATAATAGCGATATAATGACTTTAAAAAAATTGCAATATATTATTATCCGATGTGTGATGTAACTAAATAATAAGCTCCGCACCGCATGCGGCATGGCATGGCATATACGTTACAATCGAAATTTTGTAATATACGAATTTATGATGTGGCCGATATTTGATAGCCTGCAGCACTTAACTTTATTTAATATTTGTTCTGTTGAACTTTGCTCCCACGAGTACATCTCAAAACTGTCTAAAGTTGGCCTTTGTGGCTTTAATTAAAATGTTTCTGACTGTCTAATTACTACAAGGCGTATTATGCAGGATGAACTTTGCACGAATTAGTAGCTTGCATTAGATTATGCCACTTCCAGCGTTATTTATAATAAAAATTTAAATATAGAATAAAATGACTAAATCCGTTAACACCGCGAAACTAAAAGCCAATCCTTAACCAAATTGTACATACGTATTGCCATAATATTCCAAACACCAACAGTCAACTTCCTGAAAGTAGGGGTTAATTAAAATAAATTAAATAAATTACAACTGCACTCTGAAATAGGTTAGGATAAGTTAGGTTTCAGTGGTTGCTTTATTGATGAATCCGACATCATTAAACTTCATTTAAACCCATTTAGTGCTACTAATAGCGTAAAACATCTCGCACATTACAGGTTTCGAGATCCGAGAGGCTGTCCATAGTGTATTTGCTCAATTGATCGTGTCTTTCTACGCTTCCCTAGTGTGAATAAGAACTTGAAGCGCTTCAAGTTCCGCTCTGGACATACTTGCCTCACAACCACTTGAGACTTAGGCCTTCCAACACATTCTCTTTCTGGTTCCAGTTGAAGAGTCGTACCGCAACTTGCTAATTCATCTGCCCTACAATTTTCCTCAACGTCAAAATGGCCTATAGAACCCAGACCAACTGGATATTGAATAATTCACTCATCTTGTTAAGAGTTATGTGACAATCCAACGCCACTCTTGATGCGACGGAAACCAAATCCAGTGAAAGAATGGCAGCCCAATACATAAATAGTGATATCAGTCAACGATACTACACTATATGCTTCAACCAGTTCATGACCACTTCAATTGCTATAATCTCAGCCTGGTACACGCTGCAGTAATCAGGTAGACCAAAAGATAAAGATGCATTAAATTCCTCACAGAACACACCAGCTCCCACTCGGCCATCGAAATTGGGGCTAAGGTTTACTTTACGTATACATCGAGTAAATCAGGTAAGGAGTATACATTTTTAAATGCAGGAATTTTTATCAACAGTTTTTAGGAGGGGAAAGCTAAATTTTACCGGAAAATTACCCCATTTTCCGGGAAATTTTATTCAAAATACGTACAAATGTGTATATTTATAAAAATTTTGATATTAGGATTGTATTTTAACAGTTTTTCGATAGTAGGAGTAATTTTTCCAGGAACATTTTGAAATTTTTTCTATTTTTTTTACTTAATTTAAAATTATAAATAAAATTTGACACTTGAAGAATTGTATAAATTCTGGAAAAGCGGGGGCTTGGGGCAGCCCCCATCCTCTAAGGTATACAACGAATTAAAATTACAACAAAAAAAATATATTTACAAAAGTTGATTTTTGTACATTTGTGGCACTATCAAAAGAAGCGATAAGAGCGATAGAAACTCTTTGACCTGTGTCCTTTTCTCGATTTTCACCGTTTTTCTCGATGTATACGTAAAGTAAAATTACACCGGCTTGGAACCGTCGGTGAATAATCTAACTGTGCCGCTTTCCATCATGAAAACATTTTTCTGATCCTCCCTATAGGGGAAAACTACCTTAAAACGCTTGCCAAAAAGCGCATCCAAGCCAGGTCATGCCTCACAGAATTGACTATAGTTAAGTGCCCTTTTGTCCAAGAAAATTTCTCCAGAGCTGGCCACCATACACTCACACCACGCAGCAGTACAGGCCTTACACCTGCCGTGTAAAACCAGTGCACCAGCTCCGGTTTCAAGGCATATTTCTTTCCAATGGCATTTTTACAAGACTAGAGTGCCACAGTGGCCTTCTTCACTATGTATATCGTGTTTGGTTTCCAACTGAGCTTATTCTTCAGAAGAATCCCTAGGAATCTCGTCTTATCAGTAAGGACCAGCATAGTACCATTCAGACTTGGTGGAACCATTGCCGGATTTTTATATCTTTTTAGTAAAAAAGACCAGCTCTGTTTTAGATGGGCTAATCCCCAATCCATATCTGCTGGCTCAACCCGCAATGATTGATAACGCATTCTGCATCACATTCCTGATTATACCCAGGCGCTTTCTCGAGACAGTTATCACTAGGTCATCGGTATAAGCAACCACACCTATTCCTTCCTCTTCCAGTTCCAGTAGTAAACCATTGATTACTACATTCCAAAGAAGGGGAGAAGGGACATTTCCCTTGGGTGTTCCCCGAACAACCCGTATCCTGACGAAGACCATCCCCGCTATGACACATTTGCTTCCTAGCAGGTGATTAATTAGCCTGGTTACTGGGTCTTTAATCTAAAGTGCCAACAATCCTTCCATAATTACTTCCACCTTCACGTTGTTGAAAGGGCCCTTGATATCGAGAAGCAGCAACACCGAAAATTCCTGAAAATCCAGTGACTTATCAATTTCCCGAACCAAATCATGTTATGCCGTGTCCAAGGACTTACCCTTATGGTACGTATGCCCGTAACGTAAGACGGTGGCCAGTTTCTGGGTACAATTCCTGAACGATTATGGACACCCAGCAGCCTTTCAATAATTTTCAGCAGAAAATATGACCGAGATATTAGTTTTAAATCCTTCGGGATGAAGATCACTGTAGTCTCCCTCCATTTTTTCGGGATTTACCCCAGCTTCAGACATCTTTTGAAGATAACTTCCAGCCAGGGAAGCAAGACCTCCGAGTTCATCTCAATTTCTGCTGGTCCCATCAGGACCAGCTGAATTATAGAGCTTATAACCTTTAATAGCCCATTTTATCTTCAGCCCATTTTTCATCCTCTGTACGCATCAGTTGGACCTCCAATACATTGATCCTAAACCAGCCGTGAAATTTTTTCCTTGTCACCACGGAGAAATGAACCCGGGACCTTCGGTTGCTGGAGCAAACATGTTAACCACTTTTCCAACGTTCATGCCAGTACGAAAATTGAAACTACAGCCAAACGTCCTCGATTTGGCAGGCGACTGCGTAAGGTAAGGACGTGAAAAGCGAACTGCGAAAGAGTTTGGTGTGCTTCGGCCCCAGGACAGATTGCGAATATTAAATACTTAAAAAAATGAAAACTGAAGTATCTAGTTGATAAGAGATGGCGCGCAAAGCACATAATCTGTTAATTTTTTTTAGTTAGTATAGCTATTCCATAATTTTAGATAGATGTTTTCAGTTAATTAGAGATTTTAAATTAATTTAAAAAATTCTTATAAAAGTTAAAATTAGTTTGAAGCAATTATTAATGCAATTTACACGTATTTAAGTATTGTGCACCTTCCTTTATAATGTTGAGCAGAATTGAGTGAAAAAGGTGTAGTAGGAGTCGGTCCATATATCGATGAATAATTTGTTATCAAAATGTAAACTTATTTAGCCCCTAAGATAATTAGATAATCACCAGCCCCTAATGGCTAAGCAGCAACTTTATCAGACCGTCAACGAAATGATGTATGTAGATCCAATTTAACTGCAGTATTAATCGGTTGCAGGAAGCAGCGTGGTTTATTTGCATCGCACATTGAGAAAATGTTCAGGCAAATCAATATAATAACTATAGGGAAGATCAAGACTGCAACGAACTAGTGGCAGTCAGACCAAAATAAGTCAATTAGAAGCTGTAGATTAAAAACTGTCCCACGTGGTACAAATTCTGTAAATTAGCAGGTTACGAAAAAATGCCAATAACTAGCTATAGATGAAGGCATAAGACATAATTTAACGGCACAATCAAAACGCTTGAACTTCTCCGGAACTTTTCAACAGATTCAGTTTAATTTAAAATCTCCTTGCCAGATACAAACACAACAATTCTGAAGAATATTCGATCCGATAGAATGGTTAGCACAATGCAACAATCTTACTTCAAGATTTATAGGCTTCTGTTTTATGAAACGATGCCAAACTCCGTTTAATTCTTGAAAAGAGATTGCTAAACTACAAATTAGAACTGACACAGCTGGCACAGCGGTACTAAGATTAAATTGCATGATTTATTTGACGCACGGAACATATGAAGCAGTGGTAAACAACAAAATATACAAAAAAAAAGATATGGCATTAAATAAATATTGACGATTACCCAAATTATTCATTACCAAGATAAGAAGTAAATGCCGCGTTGCTACTTTCAAAACTTGTCATGACGTCACAAAACCTTCGTCACGAACAGAATTACAGTGTCACGATTTTTAAACAAAAACCCAGTGGAATGAGTATCACAGGGATTAAACCACATCCAATTACTTAGTAAACCATATGATTTGGTGGGAAAGGCCAAAGTAGTTTGAAAACTACCGTATTTTTCAAAAATTTAAAAACGCAAGCAGCATGAACTAAAATCAACAATATCAATCTCTGGCGAACTTAACGCATCACTAACAGTAATAATAAGAGTTCGACAGAAGGAAGCCTTTCAACTATAATTGAAAAAAAAAAAATCAAATGAAAATTTAGGGAAGGACAGGAAAGTTATAGCATTAACCTCATTGTCAACGGGAATGATCGGCAAACGAGTCTCTCGTCTGAAGACAAACATCCAACAATAATGCCAAAGGTCACAATTTGTCAAGATAATTCAAAAGGTGAGCAGGACAACAAAATTTGCGTCACGTCAGCTAATGGGTATGTTATCAAAGGAGCCAGCATCCACGAACAGCTAGGCAGACTTTTCCAACTCAATTAGTAAAAAAAAATGTGAAAAAATCGCTGTAACAAAACAACCAAATGGCTACGGTTGAAAATAACAGATAAACTAACTGCATAGCACAAACGGGAATTGAGTAGCATTTTGTGCCTCCGGGAAGTTTTCAACTTTCAGTTTAGTGGAGACTGCTTGCAATATTTCTATCTCAAATGGCTGCTGGCGAGAGTCATCAAGCTACATCTTAAACAAGATGGGTTACTCAGCATAGTAACACTCAAATATAGAAATAATACCTTGAAAACGAGTATTATCAAAATATTCGACGTACCCTTGACTGGAGTCTGAAGGCCAGGCTAACATGCACTGGGAGAAGAGTATTCCTGTGTTCAGTCAGAAATAGTCAAAAATAGAAGTAAAACAGCATCATAAGCAAGACCTCAAGATTAGTGGTTGCGCAAACCCAGATTAAGGTCACATCATTTAACAATCCGACAGGAATAATTCCGAGGATCTAGGAAAACTCGGTGTGGTAGCTACGAAGTGAACTTTGAGAGAGTTATTGGGAGGAAATAGGAGCATTTAAGCAAGCACAAACCGAGCTGAAAGTACAGCATGTGTAGGATTGTCTGGTCTTGAGACAAAACGATGTATGATGTTTGGTAAGTATCTGACACTATAGATTTGGAAAATAAATCAAATCACTGCACTCCCATAATATATGTTGAGTCATCACCATTCGCTCATTCATCATGTTCTGATATATTCATTTTTAAATAGCGGCCACGCTCCCACCCTGGGCAAATTCACTATTTCAAAAAAAGATAATCTGAAGAAAAATTTTTCAAACTTACTAAACCAAAATTAAATATCCGCTTGTTTATAAGGTTCACACGTTCTATCATTCTATAAATAGAATTTTTACAAAGTAATCATTACACGCAATAAATCTGGTTATCTGTCTGTACTATCGTGCGTTTGCTAAAAATTTGGGTTAATAACAGAGTGTGACGTAAAATCGTACTATTCATAGTTCTGAGATAAAATAAAAAAAAATAATAAACTCAGTCACCGGAATACAGTTGGACGATCTCTGCGACAAAGTCACGTTTACTTCTAGACAACATCCAAGCGTAAGTAAGACTTAATTAAATATTTTCAATAAATGGCTATAAAACAAAAGAAAATCTAGAATTTATAGAACTTTCCAATTGTATTTTTTCAGCAAAAAATCTGTTGAAACCAATTTGTATGTAGATCCACGTAAATATAATAAATAAATTGTCGCATAATGCAAATACGCTGTTCATTTCGTTATCAGCTAGTAACAACGCGATTATTCGAAAATTGCTGTATATCCAGTTCAGTCGCAGTACAGTCTTGTTTTAAGAAGAAACCATAAAAATGAAAATTTGCACGTTAAGCCCGAGTACAAAATCGCAGCTACTTGCTGCTCTAAGTGGTAAGTATATACAGATTTCGGCAATTTAGATTATTTAAATTATATTTGTCCTACTTTATTCCGTGCACAGCAAATATCATTGCATTTTCCCATGGCGCAATGCTGGGATGGATGTCACCGTTTATCCCATTACTTCAATCAGAAAACTCACCACTACCAACAGGTAAACTGACTGTTGAGGAAGTTTCATGGATCGGTGCCGTCGTGTGCGTTGGTGGATTTACTGGAAATTTTTTATTTAGTTTTCTGGGCGAAATGCTGGGCCGTAAAAAAGTGCTGCTATTGTTATGTCTACCACAATTAGGATTTTGGTTGTCCATTAAATTTGGGACATCTGTGTGGTTCTTGTATATGGCACGAATATTTGGCGGAACTGGAGGCGGAGGTATATTTTTAACCGTGCCCCTTTACATAAACGAGATAGCTGAAGCTGAGTAAGTTGATATAAGAAACCCATACATATCAAATAATTAAATATATATATTTTACAGCCACCGTGGTGGGTTAGGATCGTTACTTCTTCTCTGTCTGAATTGTGGTACCGTGCTATCCTTTACAATCTCATTATTTGTTGATTATTCTACATTTCCACTAATCATGATGGCGCTTCCAATCATATTTTTTATAACGTTTAGTCAATTCCCGGAAACACCACAGGACCTAATTCGACACAAAAAAATCAAAGAGGCCGAAATTTCGTTAAAATACTACCGAGGCATCACAAGTAAAAATGAATGCCCCAAGGAGGTTTACGAAGAATTCGAGCGGATAAAACACAGCGTACAAAATTCCAAAAAGAAAGAAGAATCTCAGTTGCACCTGAAAGATTTTTGTACGTACCAGAGTATTGTTTAGGTGCTTTTTGAAATAAATCTAAACTTAAAATACATTTTTAGTTAACAAGGAGGCAGCGACCGGATTAACGATAGGCATGGTGCTTATGATATTGAACCAGTTTAGTGGTGGATTTGTTATTATCAACTATACCGAAACCATATTTCGAACAGCTGGCTCCAGTATCGAACCGCGATACGCTTCAATTATAATCGCTGTAATTCAAATTTGCGGAACATACTCAGCTACCATGCTAGTCGATCGTGTGGGTCGAAAAATTCTACTCATCATATCGTGCATTGGTACATCAACCGGACTTATTACACTCGGGCTATTCTCTTACCTTTACGATAATGGTTATGAGGTGCAATCCTTTGCATTTATACCACTTTTAAGTTTATCGGTTGTAATATATTTAGCGTGTTTAGGACTGTTAACATTGCCGTTTGTGATTATGGGTGAAGTGCTGCCCGGAAAAATACGTTCGATCGGCTCGAGTGTATGTTTAGGGTCATTAACCCTGATATCATTTCTTGTTTTGAAAATGTTTCCAATTATTTTGGCAAATTTTGGTCTTCATGGTTGTGTTTGGATTTTTGGTGGGGTGTGCGCTGCCGGAACGATATTTGTTGCATTGGTGATACCGGAAACAAAAGGTAAAATATTGGATGCCGAGCTTAGTGTGGACACGGTTAGTAGCACGCCTAAATCAAGAAGAACGACAATAGAAATAAAAGTTATTTAAGCAGAATTATTTTAACGCGTTTTCTCTCTTAAAACCTTGACTCTAATCTACGATTATTAGTTTGCGATATGTTTGGGTATTGTCTGATAAAATTATTGATTAAAAACATTTCCACAACCATCGAGTACTACATGCATAGTGATTAGATAATAATTTAGTCATTACAATTGAACCATGCGTGCATACGGTGCTATTCACCTCAAACCTTTTATTTTTGATACTTCTGATTTAAATCTTCAAAATAAGATTGATTAAATTAAGTTTGTTCATCACTTTTAATCTCGCAGCGATCTCACATTACCCCAAACGAAAGATCAAAGGGAATTACACCCAAAAACATTTGTAATTATAATTGATTAAGAAAAGACATTGAACTATGTACATATGAAGCCAGAAGATTGATTGCGAGTTCAACCAATTTTGACAGTAGGCAAACAGAGGGCACATATACGAAATAAGAAGCTTCTTAAAAAATAATTTAAGTTGTGTACGGTTTAAAAATTTGCGCAAGAAAGCTTTTTATCGTAATACTTTCATCACATAATTTTTATCAATAGTCCCGATTGATCACGACGATTCTACTTTTATTTATTAACTTTGCAAGATAAATTATATTCGATTCAAAAATAAATTGATAATCAATCATCAATAGAGTAACAATCGATCATTTAGCTATTTAGTTTTATATAGCCATTAACAATTGGTTGATCATCAATCAAAAAAAAAAACAAAAAAAAATTAAATCAAATACAAAACCCATTTTCTCTTAAGTTAATATTTGATCAAGCATGGTCTGTTGTATACTTTACTTGGAACTCAATTCTAATTTGATTTCATCCACAATTGGTCATACGAATCGCACACAATTTAATTTTGAGCGGTATCATTATTATTTTACAAAAAATTTACTTTCCCTAGGCAGTGATCGTTAGATAGTGTTCCGCGAACTTAGATTTTATTTTAATTTTTTTTACAAAATAGCTGTTCTATTTCATACATCCGACGAGTTTCGTTATCAACTTTCTTCAACAAGCTAAAAATTGGAAAAAATTCTAAATCGTCAAAAGGATGATATGCTTGACCAGTGGCACTATTCTGGCAATTCCCCGGGAATAGAGAATTGGGGAAAAATTTTATATGTAATTTCAGTTCAAATATTTTTTTCTGGCTTACTGTGGTAAAAAGCTAGTGTTAGCTTTTTACAGTTTCTATAAAAATAAATGAGCAATATTGAGTCAACTGAGCATGTTGATCAAGTTAGAGAATACTTCAACTAAAGAGCTACTATTGGACCAATTTACAAAAAATTATTGAAAACATTAGGTAATAGTTAAACAATGCGCCATAGCAAACGCCACAAGTCCCGATAGGCCCACGCCCAGGAAGCAACTTTTATAACCGAGAACATAAAGATTGAAGTTTAAGATGCAGAAAGTATATGAGAAAGTGCAGAGCAGACTTTTAAACAGTCCTAGCTCCTTCTAAATGTCAGCGAGTAGCTCCTACATTCAATGCACGAACCTTAAAGTAAAGGTTGATGCTGACATATTTATGCATTTTATAGGTCAACGGAAATTGAAACCGTTTAGTGAATTCCATTTCCTTTATGTTCGCTAAATATATTCGTGCTTGGCCTACTTAGTTGGAGCTTTCGGTAGATTTACCGTAAACCTATATGCAGTTACCGTTCCTCTTGTTACCTTTTCTAGCGTAACGAATGGTAAAATTTTCTTGGTTAGTATACTGCAGACACTTACTATGCATCACTTTATAGAACACACAGAGTTCAGCAACATTTCTGCGGTCTTGTAGGCTCTCTAGATTTATTTAGCTCTGTGGTTGCGTATTGTCCGAATGACACACCGCTGAATCCTGCCCATGTTCCACACCAAATTTTATAACAATACTCTAAACATGGCCTAATCTTGATAACCTGATGCGGTCTAAATAACCATCTGCATCTATTGAGAAACCCAATTTCTTGTGGAACTGACTTGGCCAATGCAACAATGTCTTCATTCCATTTCCATTTAAATTTAAAATGTTGCTAATTGGAACATAAAGCAGATGACTTGAGAAACAACCCACGCGTACATGGTCATTTACCTCAATATTGTATTCGTTGTGACTTCTTTTACGCGAAAATGAGCATAGCTGTGTTTTTGTTTAGTTAAACTTGGCCAAATTTCATTTGATAACCACAACATTCGGGAGGTCGAAAAATTAGTGAGTATCAAAATACAACACGACTAAACATCATTCATATTTGAAATTTCCTTGCATGCTTTAATTTAAAAAACTATCAAATGTTCTATCGGCACAGCAGAAACAAACCCAACACAGGGAACATCTATAAACAACTAAATTAGTTAGGGAGATACAAATTATAACACACCAGACTTCATAGAGGTTTTGCGGCGAGCACATTATTTCCGAAATATCGGGGACTAGCAAAAGTTCGCTTAGTTGGTCGAGACTCTTATATCTTTTTTTCAAAAAACCAAAAATACCAAATCCTTTGCAATTGTTTTATGAGACTTTCTTCAAAATTTTATAACGAGCGGTTAAAATGGGACGAGTAAACGCAAAATAGCTGAGGATGGACCAGATGAAATTCCACCACCTGTTTGCATTGGTTCGAGATTCGCTATGTGGTTCGCATTGGTTTTCGACGTAAACTAAAGCCACTACAAATATTCAATGAGTGCCAAATTGCATATGGAACGATTGCACAGACTATTTCCAAGTGGTTTCAAAGATTCCAGACTGGACATATTACTGTAGAGGACGAACCTCGAAAAGGTCGACTGGTAAAGTCCAAGGTTGACGAAGATCCACGATTGACATAAGAAATTATTGCTGATGAATTGGCCTTTAATGCCATATCTGTATCGCGAATATTAAGTAATCATCTGGGATACACGAGGAAATCTGCTCGATGGGTTCCACGAATTTTAGATGAGGCTCAAAAAGAAGCTCGAGTGCATTTTGCTAAATGTTTAGTAAATAAATTCGAAAATGAGCAGTCTAGCATCTTTAGTAAAGTCGTTACTGGTGATGAATCTTGGTTCTATAAGTACGATCCAGAAACCAAACAACTGTCCATGGTATGGAACTCGACAGGAGCAAGCCCACGAAAAAAATTGCAATGTTTTGCTAGTTCCCTCGTAAAAGGAAGGCTAGAATAATTCTACGAAAATTTATTGAAAAAAAATTAACCGAAAACGACAATTAAATGAAAAACAATACTCTGAAAAACTCCATACACCGAAAAAAAAACATTTCACCGAAAATGATAGCTCACCGAAAACCACAAGAAAATACTCTGTTATTTTAATTCTCTGAAAACGGCATTTCAGTAACAAAGACAATTTACCGGAAATATTTAAAACACGCATATTATTAAAGTTCCCGTTGAGTCGCTTTTAACAGAAACAAACAAAATCCGTTAACAAAATCGCAATATTTGGTTCACTCTCTACAAGACCCACCACGATATGGCTATCTGGCAAGGAACTTGGTATTTTTAGAAACTAGTTCAATGAATTAAAACTCATTTTAGCAACACAACCGCTTTTATCTCAGCTGATTAAATTAGTGAATTTTCGAGTTCGTAAAAGCGGTGACCTTGATAGGATGAGACGGTTATCTTTTCAAAATGTCACGAACAATTTTGTGACAAATAATAAAAAATTGTCACATATTTACGTAATATTCGGTAGCTTTAAATTTTTTTATAAAATTAATGCGTATTGAATTGCGAAATCGCAATATTTACTGTTTTTTACGATTTTTTCTCTAAACGCACTAAAATAAGTTAGAATTTCAATACGAATTAGCAATGCACGTCTAACTACTGCAAACTGAAAGAACCAGAAAGTTTCAGTGTCAATGTTTTGTTCTACTAAAAAAAGTCCTGAATAATTGTCATTTTATTAGAAGAAAAACTCTTCCAAAAATAATATAAGAGAACCATTTGATTCAACACACCAAATTTTCAATCCCAGTTGTATCCTACTAGTATCAGTTGACGACAACTTGTACCGAAAATCATCTAAGAATTCCATAGCCATCGTACATATCCAATTTCATTACGATCGATTATGAATTCACCTAATAACCCCAATTTTATCATGATCGGGTTTGAATTCGATTAGTTCCATCCTGGCCATATTCAAAAACTGTTCAGAAAGATAATTTTAGAATCCCATTTCCATCCTGATCGAAACAAAAATGCCATAGTTTTATTTCAGTATGCTATATTCCAAAACTTATGCAAAGATCAATTTAACCCTTATCGGCCCGAAAGTATTCCTAGTTTACTTCCCACCAGGTCCAAAGCTATTTTTCATACGACGAGAAACATGTGGGTAGGCGTCTAAAATTCAAGTTTTCTACAGTTGTCGCTCCGGTTGGACGTCAGCCTAAATATGCTTTCGTGTAAAAGAATTTATTGTTTATCATATTCAACTTAGGGGTTAGAATTTAAATATTTTTAAATGAAATATTAAAAAAAAAATAAAGAAGAATACATTTTTCATGCGAATAACACAAAAGTGCAAGTACACAAAAGCGGTAAAGTAGATAATTCACAGGATATGGCACAACATTTAACGCGTTTCTAGTAAATATAACAAAATTAACATAATAAAAATAATAAAATGTTTATTTCCGCCATATACGCGGCATTGGACACAGTAAGTAAAAGTGCCAAGCCGCGTATATGGCGGCATTGGTCCGTTTAGGGTTAAATCTCCATTTCCATTCTGGATGATACATTTCGTGTGATCGATTAAGAAACAACCTAGTTCCGTCCCTATTTGCATTATTCTAGTACTTCCCTCCAAAAAATAAATTAAATTCCATTTCCATCGTTCATACTCAATTTCAACATAATCGGTTGTGAAATAGTTTAGTTCCAGAATTACAAATTTTCTCTAGCTATATCCAGAACTCATATTCGAATTCAATTTTCATCAGAAAACCCGAGAAGAGAAAAAAAACCTTAAATATTTAGCACCATTGTTCAAAAGAAATATGAATTGACGTTTTCGGTAAACTTTCGTTTTCGATGAATTGTTGTTTTCAGAAAATTGATTTTCGGTGAACTGTCATGCTACCGTCTAGAACAAATAACACCGCAAAAAACGGAGTTGTCAGATCGTGTTCGGAAGGTTTAAAAGTCCAAGAGCTCGACATCATCACTTAAAATCAACTACATCGTATACTGAGGCTGTGCGCCAAACTTAAGGTGAAAGTTAATTTTAAGTAAATTTTTCGGCAAATTCAATTATTTTTCGAAAACCCTAGAAGCTATATTGAAGAATATATCCAATTGGATGAATATGGCTCAGATTAAAGCACCTAATGATATGGTGGAAGATATTTTGTACCACATCACGCAGAAATCCAAGATGATCAACAATCAAGCTGAGAATAGTCTTGGACGGTTCATCAAAAACTCAATAGGAATATCATAAAATGACCTAATCCAAGAAAATGAAGAAGAACCGGAACCCTAAAATCGAAATAGGAGAGACTCTCAAAACACTGGATATTTTATGAAATTGTACAGAAGATATTTTCTAATTTAAGATCATGCAACTGGATATGAAAGCGCCAATAACCAAGAGACAAATTTTATTCGAAACTTCTAAAATATTTGTATTCGGAGATTTGAACCCTTCCAGCGTGTTAGATTACCCATAAATTAAAGCCATTCACACAGAAGTATTATCGACTTGTAATCCGAAGACTTCATAGCGGCGTTCAGTCGCCTGATAGTACTTCGAGTGTAATGTTAAGCTTTTTATAGCGACTGTGACTTTACAGAGGTGTCATAGTTATGCTAGTTGACTGAACAACTTGCAACGGATGCACCATAGCAAAGGAGGATTACGCACGAGACCAATTACATAGATCAGTCTTCAGTATTGAGGACAATGGACAGCGTGACAGGATATCCGTCCCACAGAAATCCCAAGCAGGCTTTAGCTATAGAGGAAACGAAATCGCATACGAACACAAATTGGACAAGAGCAAGCACTAAGACCAAGTCACTACGCCACAGTTCCCCTAAAGTTTGTGTGTTAGAAGTAGGTGTACCGGGAACTTCACAAAATGCAGCATATTAAGGATTCACCTCTGAGATCCCAGAAACTAAACTGATAAAAATGGTGAAGGAAGTTTAATTAATGGGAAATTGAGCATTATCACCTATACTCAAAATGTCAACTCAAAAATGTCAATCTAAAGAAGATGCACATGTGCTTCTATATATTGATAATTTTTGATGATTGCCGTGTGTCTCACACAGTTTTCTTTTGTGTAAATTGTGTTAATGCATCGGTTGATTAAACATATAATTCAACTAGTAAGTCATAGATGGCAAACACGGCATCCTTGCCTCTGATAATAATTTCTTATTAGCAATAAAAATAGATTTATCTATCGTCTCAGTATTAAATCGGTAATTGACAAATATAAATTTGGTTTGTTTTTTGTAATTAAAAATTTGCGATTATTAGTAGTGACACCTATCAATGACTGAAATGAACTAACCTATAAACGCCAAGGCGACTGCCAAAGGCTACTCGAATGTTTGCTTGTTGTCATTATAGTAGTAAGTGGATAGTGGTAAACAAAATAGGCTTTCTCGGTTTGGGTCTGGTTTAATCGAAAAATAGATTTTTTTTAGCCATTTTATGATTGAAAGTTTCAATTAAGTGCTATATTCCTTAAAAGATAGGGGTCTACCCCTAAACCCCCGCTTTTATCGATGTTGATAATTTTGAAATAAAAAATTGAGGTCTTATGCGTAAATATTTAATGTTGTTCTGATCCAAACTTCATTTCTCATCCTTATACTAAAATAAGAAATTGCCTAAATCCGCTTAACATCGGTTTATTTTGTGCGAGCATGGCAGAAAAATGATATCGAAAAACCAACAAACTGTTTTAAATTCGATTAAATGTTATGTTGGATATTCAATTTTGCGATATTTTGCTACGATTATAAATTTTTCGATTAGTTTATTTTCGACTAGAAATTTTTCGACAAAAAAATATTCGATATTTAGTAAATCGATTTGAGTTTTTCGGCTAACTGGGGTGATCCTCTCGGATATTTAAACAAAAAAATATTCAAGGTTTTATAATCTCAGTTTTGACAAAACAAACATTATTCGCTCCACCAGAAAATACATTATGAAGCCACGAAAAATTATAAGTTTATCATCGAATATATAAAACTGATTGAAGGAAGTATTTCGAAAGTTTTGTCGAAAAGTAAAACGAGCGAAAACGGTAAATATCTATTAAAACGATCTACTATCTTCTCGTTTCTTGTTTTAAAACCCCAAAATCAAAATCTCGAAAATCAAAATCCCGAATTTCAAAATCTCGGAAATCAAAATCTTCAATCCTGGAAAAATCCCGTTTTTATAAAATGGGATTCGTGTTCTATTAAAAATTTTGAACGTGCTTTTGAGCTTGCTGATTAAGCTGATGGTTTCTTAACTAAAGCTCTGGAATTTTGTCTTGTTGAGCGGAACTGAAACTGTCCTGAAACATGGGTATGTAGAATTGAACTAGGCCTTATATTAGTAGACTGTGCCCAAAACGTTATTGAAAATGTAATTGGGATACTTCAGTTATATTAAATTTGTTTCGACATTTTACCTTTCGACGTTTAAACAGGCACACAAGTTAAATACCAAAAGATAAAATGTCGAAATAAATTTAGGCGGAGAAAACTTTCGTTTGGTCCGCAATCTAAAATGAAATAAATGTAGTATAACGAGATGGTGAACACACTACGTTGTTCTCAGCTCTACAATCTACAATCCTCTCATTTCGAACTTCAAAATCCCCAAAATCAAAATCTCGAAAATCAAAATCTTAAATTTCAAAATTCTGGAAATAAAAATCTTGAATCCTGAAAAATCCCGGAATTAAAAGAAGATATTGAATTAAAAATAGATTCTGATTTTCCAGTTATAATTTAAACATATAACGGTGAAAGTTGGCTCGTTTGTAGAATGGGATACTGTTCTGTTGAGAATTTTGGACGTGCAAATTTGGCTTTGCTGATTAAGTTTGACTATTTCGTAACCGCCCTGGAATTTTGCCTTGTTTAGTGAAACTGAAACTATTCTGAAATATTGCTATACAGAAGTGAATTAGGCCTTATCTAAATAGTTTGGTGAAACCGTTATTCCCGTTATGTAATTGGGATACTTAAACCATTTTTTGAAGAAAGTTATGAATTAACCTCAAAAATTTCGTATTCCTAAGTGGGGCTCGGCTGTTTTAGTTTCACAATGCTCAGTAAAATACGGGATTATAACATTGGAGCCATACTGGATTTGTCATCTGAGGACTATATCAATTGAGTTGACTCACTTGAATTTTGAAAAACTTTTAAGTCATTCAAACCACCATCAAAAAATTATCGATTTTCCTACGGTATGTTATAAATAAGCATCTGTTGAAATCATAAAAGAACATTCTACGGAGTTCATTGTATTGTGCTCATTTTCGTTTTTCCCGATTGTCTTCAATTAAGTTGTTATGTTATTTTTAATTCTAAGTTGATTTTATTAATTTAAATTCATTAGCTTATACGAACAGTTATGTTAAAGTGAATTTTATAACGAGTTTGTTTTTAAAATTTAAATGGCCTTACACTCGAAAAGATATTCAGTCCTCCTAATTTCCTCGAATTTTCTTTTAAATATGGTATTATATATAATATTATAACACGAGAATATACATACTTGTCTTGCTTCCAGCAGATTAAAAATGTATGAGAACGAAACGAACCACAAAGTGGAATGCAAAAATTCACTTACCATCTCATTTAGTAAAGTCAATCAATGTCTTCCTTGTTGATTTTTTGTTTGCTTCCATACGCGTACATATGTACACGTATATAAAGTAATGGTAACGAATGGGGCAAACAATTATAGGCCGAAGTAAAAATATGCCTCGAGCTACCAAAAAAAAAAAAAAATGCGTTTGGTCCGCGCGCGTAAATAGTAATAACAATTCAAGCACACCGGAATTCAAGACTAACAAAATGAATAAAAAAAAAGTTAATAACTTTTAAGGTGGTTTTATAATTGCAGTAGATTATTATGACATAGAATGTCTTCCTACATAAAAATTTATTAAGTTAACTGTGTGATGTGTATCTGTTGTTTTTATTCTACCTTAACTTTCTTACTTCTTTCTTTATATTTATATAAAAATATAATTGAAATAATTTTTTTCCGCACTACATTATTCTTTAGTTTTTTTATGTCTTTTTATAAATAATTGCATTTATCAAGACATTCTTGTTAGTTTTCTTATTTTTAAAAATTGATCTCGCTGCTTTAAATTATAAAACACACAGCGCGCTTCAGAAAAACAACACATTGAGCTTACGTTCGTTTCAAAATGATGCTGTAAGCACGACACCATTTCCCGCATCACACTATATATTATGTATACATATATAGCTATATATATATATACCAATCAATCATATATGTATGCTCTATTCCGAACGCATAATAAACATTTAAAGTCGCGTATTTTTAATTAAATTTAAATGTAAAAAAAAACGATAAAAAGTAAAATTTTAATTAAGCAACAAGCCACCTGTTTCTTGTTTTATATTTTCTTTATTGATATTATTGAAACATCTTTCTAATATTTATCTAGCCTATGGAGCAAGCTATTCACCATTCACTACTCTACTTTGTATAATCTCTCATCGAAATAATAACAAATTTAATTAAAATTATTTTTAATTACTTTGAATATCCAACAGAATACCATTAGATTTTTGTTATTTTCAACAAATTCAACAACAACATATAAGACACACACGCACACATGTATAACTTTCTAACGCAATTAAACTTGTTTTTGTATATTTCTTATTATGGAATTTTAAGCGCTTTTTAGTTCGAGAGTTAACCCTTTGTAACCTGATCGTTTTTTTGTTTGATGTAAAACGATATGACTGTGACAAAGATAAATGTTAAGAATTTTAATCTCGTTATTATTAATAAAAAAAAAATTTTTTTTGAAACTTACCTTTGTTCTGTATAGTGGATTACTAAAATCCCAATCAGGTGCGACAAATAAATATCCACATTTTGATACTTTTCTCGAGGCCTAAAAAATAATAATAGAGAAAAAATAAATTAATTTTAATTTAGTGCTTTGTAGTTATTATTAAAAAAAATTGTAGTTAAATTATTGGTGAGTTGAATGTTTTCTTAAGGTTAAGGCCGGGAACACAAATTAAGCTTCTGACTAATTAGGTCGAATTTTTAGGTCGTCCATATTGCAAAATAGGAAACGATGCAACACATATCATAATGGCCCTAACATCAATTTCCTTGTAACATCAGACACTAAGGACATACAATTTTCGACACATTTTTTTATTATTTAAGCTCGGTGATCTCTTCCAAGAAGTATGTTAAAATTTTTGTTATATAACGTCATTTTCTATCGATGATTCTGATCTTTGAATATAGATGGCAGTATAGTCAATTGAATTAAATGTTTTTGTTCGTATTTTTTTTAAATTTTGTTTTCGTGAAACAACTATTTATTAATTCACCTTCACCAAAATATACAGTAAATTCTGTCTAAATTGAGTTCCAAAAATCGAGTTTCTTGATCAACTAAAAAAATTATAGGTCGCTCCACACAAACATTAATGGCAAAACCTGTTTGGGTGAATTTACCATACAATTGTCGTTGCCTACGTTTCTGGTATTCCCAGGCGATGGAAAACGTTAATCGCAAATCGCACTTCATTTGTTTTGGATCAGCTTCCAATGATAAACTGTGGTGATGTAAACTCTAAAACTAATCCTGCGATGTATCTTCAATGGGAATAGTTTCACCAAGTTCCAATCACCAGGCAATTGGCCGACGGTATCTGTTGGACAGCACTTCAAAATAACATTAATGATTTGGAACTCAAAAACTCGTTTGACTATGCCGCTCTTATTCGAGAAGTCATTTTTCTTTCAATTTATAATTCGGACGTTTCCTCAGTGTTGCCAATTTTGTGACAAATTTAAAACTCAGCAAATTTGCCATGGCATGCGGTGGTCTCAATTTTAGAAGATATTATTCAAACCGTCGCCGTTTATTAACGGCCAAGTTGATGTGTGAGTCAGTTTGACTATTTCCTGGTCATACTACACCAAAAAAAAATTCGACTTCGTGAGATCCGTCTAAGTAAAATCTAAAACCGGACGAGGTGCTAAGATTTAGAAAGGCTAAACAGTATTCCCTTATTTGGTCATTAATAAATAAGGCAGTCCACTTAGAATTAGAAAATATGCGTTTTTGCCCCGCTTAAGACATGTTATATTCAGACTCGGCATCCCAAGATACATTTATGCCATCAATGAATCCAACTTCGTCGATGCCAATAAGAAAATCAGCCAGCAATTCAGGCATCTGGGAAACCGAGGCGACCTCACCCATGGCTAGAATTTTTTTCGAGAATTGTGAAGTGTTGATTCCAGGACACTTTCTCATGGGTTGCTCACCGTATGTTAACTGATATGATGAGGTAAAATATTACACTAACCACTGAAAACTTCAACAGAGTATCTACGAACCTTACTAGGCTTGGAAATCCGATTATTTAATCGTGGCGCAGCAGTGGACAAAATGAAAATCCAAATCTAGGAATATCGCAAAGAAAGACATCGTTCGCAACAAAGATGAACATGTACCACCCGATTCCTAACATTTTGGACGTATAATCGATATTCACCCCTGCAATCATGGACTCGTTCGTGTGATTCTATTGGGAAACTGTATCCTTTTTTTTAAAATAATTAAGTCATTATTTCTTTAATGTTGGGGGAATATGTCCGGACACCTCAATATTTTTATAACTTGATTGAATTGCTTTTATTTTACATATCTATCACAAAAACGAATAATTTGTCAACAGCGCCAAAACGGTGGATTTTTAAACTAATTGATTATAGTTTAAATTGTTGGTTGATGCAATTCGTTTCAAACATTATACACGAGAATATGTGGTGTTGGGTGATTTCTTATGAAAGGTACTCTTCGCTCTTGATATAAAGGTTTCAAAAGATTTTTAATACTTTGAATTAAAAATAGAAGATTGGCGAAAACATTTAAATCGAATAAACCATTCTTGAGATATCATCGGAACAAACAACCAGAGGGACGAATTGCTTTTTTTTGGATGTTTGCGCTTAAAGTCACCTTTAAAACACCGGAAAAATATGTTTCGGGTCTAGACCAATTGTTATCATTTTTTTAGGATTTCAGTAACTTCATCCTATTAACCGAAGGTAAAAACTAACGCAAAACACATTCGTATTTTTTCGTAAATTATAGATTAAGGGCGAAGCTCAAGCAATTTGAATATAATCCTGTATAGTATAGGAGATAAACCAATTCTCTCTCGTCCTATCTGGCAATCTCCAAGAGCAAAGGACGGTCCTAATTTTGGAACTATTAAATAATTTTTTATTTTCTATCCGAGAAAGTTTTGATGAAATTAATTTTGGATAAAATACGAACTTTGAAGTAAAATTCGATCAATTTTTCATAATAATTTCCTTTTAATTCGAAATTTTTTTGCTAGACATCTTTCCCATTTTTAGAACCTTTCTGATAATAATTTTTCAAAATGAGCAAAATTGGTGCTCAACGAGAAATACCTCGTTTGGAGATTTTTTTTTGCCATTTTTTTCATATTTGGCAGAGAAATAAATCTGATGTAAGGCACCATCTATAGTGCAAACAATTTTTTTAGATAAAACCTTCGTATTCGGTAGCAGAGAAAATCGAAACTGAAAAAGTTTGATTGTCCCATTAAGATTTCAAAGTAACCTCTCCTCCATAAAAATCGCTGAACTCTCACGTTAAATAATTACAATTTTACGGATAGGAATATTTTCCTAAATCTAAAGTTATTCCTTCTGTTAAAATGTAAATAAATTTTCACGTTCACGATATTTATTATCATGAAAAACAATGTAAAACTCTGATAAACTGGTACATTACGTCTAATTATATGGTAAGTATTCATAAAACCTCAATCGAGTGCCTCCCTATTTCTGAAACTGTGAATTGTCTTTTTGTGAAGAACAGGCGTTTTTCAACTGCATGTTTTTCGTACTTGTCAGTATATGTCTAGTGGAACGCAAACACAGAGCTCCCATGGATAATAATCTCACCCTTTTCGGTACTTCAAAATGTGTCTTTGTCAATTAATGTCAATTATTAATTCATCTATTAGCGTGCTAGGTTAAAACAGTGTCATGGCTCTACACCATGTCTGTCTTTATTTTCGTTACTTGAAAGAAAAAAATGTTGTTCAAATATGTTGTAGTACGTTGTGATAGAAATAGAAAAGAAACCATTGGAAAACGAAACGATAAAATATCGAAGGTTGTGGTCTTAGAACATTCCAGCACAGGGCCGGGATGTTCTACCATCACTATTTTCGACTTTCAACTTAGTTTATAGCTAGTTATTTTATATCACGATTTCAACCTGTTGATAAAATTGTGGTCTCTATCCGTTTTCGTATTTCGATAAACGTACCATCAAAAAATTATTTAGTGAGAAATAAAATCAATCAATCTAGTAGTCTTAGAAATGGTAATATAGAAATAAAATGATGTTTTCCCCTGGCAAACTGAGACCACAATAGAAGAAATGTATTTCTAGAAGTAAGATATACTTAAATTAGACTAGAAAAATGAGATATACGCTAAGTCGAAAGTGGAAAAGACTCTAGGAAGTAAAATTGAATTCAGTTCGCGAAACCAAGCAAAATTTCAACATCGAATTTGAAAATCGAGATTTCCTAAGGGATACTTGATGTAATTTTACTAAAGCAGGGCCCGTTTTCTTAAATTTTATATCCATTATCCCCATCTGGAGGTCTATCAAAATTGATAAATTCGTTCGCAAATTATAATTTTTAATTTCCTACTAGGGGGAAAAAATCCCTACTAAAAGAATTTTTTCGAATGGGTATAAAGAATGTGGAAAAAATTCCCCGTGCAAATTTAATTTAATCATGTGGAATTGCATCGCCTTGGCCTGTTCCATAACAGAATTCTCACACAGAACATGTAATTCAACCATTCCCAATTTTTTTTTTTAATTTAACCCTTTATCGCTCAGTGTTGCAATTTGCAATCACCACTACAAAATCATGGTTATTATAATTTCTCTGGTATTCGAAATAAATTATAGTATGCTCAGGAAAACAAATTTGAAACGTCAGTGGTGTAAAAAAAAAAATACTCTCGGTATTATTGCGTTTTGCGAAATAAAAGAAGAAAAATAAATGATAAGTATTTGTAAATGAAATTTAAAATAATAAAAAATAAATATATAATAAATAAATAAAGTTAAATTAATAAATCAGATAAATCAGTGAATATTACTAGTTTCTTATTTGCAATATATTGCATTTATGCAATGATGAGCTGTTTGGAATTTTTTTACATTCTGATCTTTGTAAATATCAGATTTTGATTGAACTGAAATAACAAAAATCTAGGTTGTATAGAAAATGGCACCCAAATATTTGACTGCGGAGAAAATTTTAAAAATTGTAGAAAGCTTTACAGGCAGTTAGGATGATGTTGATAATGAAGATGAGGAAACCTACATCAAAATAACACGGGAAAAAATAAATTACGAAGAAAGACAGGAAACTGTTGATATTGAACTACTTCTAACCAAAATTTCATATCCGATGAGGTTGAAGAGTTAAATAAAATATTGAGTTAAATGACATTTCAAACTTTCCAGTAGATTTAGTTGATGAATTATCTATAAAGGGACATCAACAGATGAATTCATGTTCCATAAATCGTGTCCAGCAATCAAAACTCACATGGAAAAGAAAGGAATTCATTTTTTCCGGAAGAACGAAGTTTTTCGTGGCTCTGAAGTACACCCCAAAGAAATCAAAAATGCTCCATATACTTATTTCAATTATTTCTTTACAAATGATCTCTTGAATAGAATTGTGATTCGTCGAAATTCGTCGAAAGATTTAACTGAACCATCACTCAAGAAATTTATATGCTGCTCGTACATACATTAAAATGCTGCTCCATTACATGTAAGAGAAGTTCAGATATAGTTTTGCTACTTGACCCCAATGGTCGAAAAACAGGAATTATTTTGCAGCTTTTCATAAATAAGACTAGCAAATAATATATTATAATTTGAATTCTTGTATAAGCTCAAAGAATTTATGATTGGAAATTAACTGTGGTTATTTACTCGTTTATTTAATTTTGAATTGTGATATTATGTTTTTATTTTTAGTTTCCCACATGAATTTTCTTACATATGTAACGAGTACACGTTTTATGCAATAAAAAACGTAAAATAAAATTTATGTTTGTTATCTTAGTCAAAGTTTTTAATAGGGTAATGGCTCGACATATGCCTAAATAAAAAAGCTTAGGCCTAATGATTTGTTTTGGGCTAGAATACTTGTATAGACGTAAAAATAAAAAAGTTTGAGCCCAAAAATTGATTTTCGGCTATAAAATTAAAATGCTTAAATAAAAAATTTACACTCACTAATTGATATCTTAGGTGAGAAATAGGTGCATAGAAAGGTCACAAATCAAAATTGGCGCGCCAGTCTCCATTTATTTTATTTTTTTGTTTTTTTTATTCCGTTGCATATTCTTGGGACAAAATTTCGTTGCATTTTTCTTTATAATGTGCCCCCAGAAAAACATCTTCGATGTTAAAAAGCGAAAGATGTTTAAAAACATTCCGAATTGTTCAAGAATATGATATATGGATACTTGCGGAATTACATGTAGGGGAATATGGGAGGAAATTTTAACCTATATATAGGGAAACTAGAGTAAGCAAGCGCTGCTGCTAGATTTACATATTTTGTTCTCAACGTAAATAATATTTATTGCGAAAAGTTAAGAGTTTAGGTTAGCTTTATGAACATCCAGTAGAATCAAAGATCCGTTACAATCTTATTCTTAATATTATGTAATATTTAAATTATTAGTAATATTTTGGGTATTGTAAAAAGTCGCATCACTAAACAAAAAATGTGTATATCATCGATTTTGTAACAATAAATATTTTGCAAATACGCAACTAAAATTCATGTAACGCATCAACAAAAAAATGTTCACATCAATACAGATTACGTCAGATTACCGACATTACGCTACCAATCATTTCAATCTAGATATTATAAAACCACAAGATCGATTTTACGACAAAATTTAATTATTTAGCAATAAATTATTTCATAATTAAAATATTTTTATATTAGAAATTGACATAAAAATTAATTAAAACTAAATTAGAAAATTCAGATCAATGAACGTAGTTTTATTTCGATATATGTATACGTGGTTTTTATAACATATATGTGCATACCTTCATTGCTACTCGTATATGTAATTAAACTGAATCAGTACATAATAAATAAATTAAATTAATTAATTTAATTAAATAATAAAATATTCGTACGAGTTTTGTGTTTAGTATTAAGGAAGTAAAAGTCGGACATGCAATATAATAAAAATGTTCACTAAACCGTGTACATAAGTGGTTTTAATTGAAGTGGAAAATTGGAATCCAACTTTTGAAAGATAATTGAGCTTTTTCTTTATTTTTATATAATAATTAGCTACCTATTTCGTATTTAACGAAACAGTTAAAAAAAAAAACATTTAAATTAGATCAAACGGAAATTTGTACATGATCGTATATATAATACAAGACAGAATTACTCAATTAAGTCATAATACATAATTTTATGTATTTTTATTCAAAGTTACGAGTTCGATCGTATATACACCACAATTTTGCACAAAAAAAATACAAAACGAATAAAAATGTTATTGCTGGAATTATCTGTACATACTCGTACTATAAAAAAAAAATTTAGAAGCTTTTAGAGAAAGAAATCGATTTGTTTTGATCGCAAATTTAGAGCGCAAAGATAATCTTACGTACCTTGCAAAATTGTGATGTGTTGAAAGGTATAAACATATAAATAGGTTAATTTGAGTTATATACATACTTTATGATCGGTAGGTTAATTTTACTTTGCGCATATAAAACTAGTTAAGCAGCTTGTTGTAACAGTTCTATAAATAAAATATGAGGATAATCCCCTTTGATTTAGTTTAAATTGCTAACCGAAGTTAAAACTGTATCTAAACAATGTCCAAATGGTAAACTGTACATTTGTTGGTTTATATGGGAAGGAGTTGTTGATTGATTGGCCTTCAATGAACATAAATTTGTTTAGTTAATTACTGTTTCAAAAATAGGCTAAGAAGAAATTTAAATATTCGGTGCCGTAAATATAATCTAAACACGTACACCTGCGTAGACTTTAAAATATAGAAAAATCAATCCCTATCATCGATCTGTAGTTTCATCCACAATGTGTTGACCCCAGACAGAAAATTAACTCGGCTTCAGTGACTTCGTTATCTGACAAAGATCTAGACAAATTAGGTTTTGACAAAGGTCTTGGTTCAAATTTCATTTTGGGATCAACACATTCTGTATGAAACTACAGATCGATGTTGGGGATTGATTTTTCTATATTTTAAAGTCTACGCAAGTGTACGTGTTTTGATTATATTTACGGCACCGAATATTTAAATTTCTTCTTAGCTTATTTTTGAAACAGTAACTAACTAAACAAATTTATGTTCATTAAAAGTGAAATTTTATATAAAAATTGATAAATTAAACTCAAATAATTAAATAATTCACCCAAAAATTTAATACACTGCGCCAAAAAACAGCGAAACAGATTTTTTTTTTGAAAAAATACCAAGATTTGAACCGCTGGTATCTTCGTGAAACAACCCCTTTAAAAAAAAATAATTTTGCTGCTAATTGAAGGCAATTTTGTCTTCTTTTCGATACGTTGGAAGTCCGTTTTATTTTATTTGGTATTTTATGACTTTTTGAGTAAAATAAAAATTTTGTAAAAGGAAAAAAAATATGCTGCTGTTCGAGACTGTAAACGAATTTGCTCGATATTTCATTCCCAAATCCAAGTTAGCCATTTTATAGAGAATTTAGAAACTTGGAAAATGATGCTGTGGAAATTTCTGTACGCCGACTCCTTGTCGATTTACTGAAGTTTGCAGATGGATTATCACCAAATTTTGCCGTTGTCACTTTCCTAATTAGTTAGTATATTCGAAAAGTTCAAAATTAATTTTGGACCAGTAAAAAGTTATTTAGGCAACAATATTTGGCATCTCAATGCCAAGTTTCAAGTAATGCAAATTAAAATTTTCTAAATCAGGTGGCAATATATAACATTTTAGTGTTCTAAATCAGGACCTGTCTAACTTTTTCATAAGTTAAGAACAACTTTTTTTTTCGTAAAACTACACAATCCTGCATTAACCATTCATTTTGAGGTTATCTTTGAATTTTGAAATAGTATAAATGACGATTTTCCAAAGGAGCAAGGATCATTGTTAGACTACGTCTCGCCGTTGTAATTGTAATTTTTATTATTATTATTATTTTTTTCAAACTTCAAAATATTAATTGCACTGAGTCAAAATAAATTGCACTGAAACCTCGAGACCTGAGCGGGAAATGGGTCAGCGATATGGTAGCGAATGTTTCCATCAATGTGGGACCAAATTTCCATTAGCATAACCAAACCACAAAACAGGCCTTATACTAGCTACTTATATCGATTTTGGACCACCGATGGTAGAATAAGTATTTTCGTACATCACTTTTTACTAAAGAAAACATTCTAGAAGGCCTCTGAGATCAAGAAACACGGTTTAGGTAATTTTGGAATCTTAAAATCTTAGACGGAATGACGGAGCCATTTAACTAATTTGATTGGATTTTCTCATTTATTTTGGAAGGAACTTATCGAATCAGGTCGTTGATAAACGATGATGAAATGTTGATGGTAAAAACATTGTATTGCTATGCTAACGTGAATTTTGAACGAACATTTTAAATCGGTCCATGCATGACCATATTCTGCCTTTTCTTAACGAATGCCAATGAAATTTGGTTGGCAGGATTGGATTAGGTCTTTAAGATAAATTTTGGAAGAAGTCCTTTATGTGCAAATATTATGCACGGAACTCAATCGTTTGCTCAATCGCATGCTAAGATTGGATTTGGATTATAATAAGCACAGATAACTCTGTCTAACAAATTTTGTCTATGTCGAAATTCTTCTTCTGTCGAATTTAAATTAAAGCACGTTGCGATTCCCTAAGGAATAGCATTTCCTATCTCAAACTTTTTCTATATCAAACTGCTTTTTATGTCGAAGTAATCTTGGAGGAAAAAATCGAACAAATTCCTCTTTCTATTTCGAAATGTCCGTTTATGGGCATTCGGTACACTCTTATAGTATGTATAATTAAAATTACAATGCTGATAACTCACCTAACTGTTTATTTTTGTCCCTGCAATAATTTTACTTAAATCGGGGAATCTCTTTTCTAAATTCGCTTGAAACGAATTGATACGAATAAATGCCATTGAATTTCTTTCAAAAAGTTGGATGATGATTACTCCTGGAACAATTTAAAATTGCTTTCGACGTGTAGACATTGTAGATCCATGGTATAGTGAAGATTATATTCCATACTTGCAAATTTGCTTAACAAAAACAATTATGAGTGTGGTTTGGAAAATGTAAAGGATACTTGGGAAAAATTTAGAACTGTATGTGTTTCGGAAAATAGTTGTAGGTTTGACAGTTTTGTGATGTTTCACAGTGATTTGGCACAAGATCATATGCTTACGGATGATGAAAATATTTTAGTAACAGCTGTGCCGGATTATGAAAACGATATAAATATTAAAAACGATGAAATAACTTCTTCAGACCTAATTAGTCCGCATTCGCATCAGGAAGTAACAAATGCATTGACAGTTTTAAACAAAAAAAAAACTTTTACCATCAAATAATACTCCCAAAGATATTTTTAACATGCTGCATAAACTTAAAAATTATGTACTTAACATTTAAACATTTTTTTAATAAATTATAACATATGAATTAAAAATTATTTTTTTATTTTCATTTTGTAAAATATCCCCTTTCTATGTCAAAACTCTTCCTTTTCGAACTTTTTGGGTACTAAAAAAACCTCTTTCTATCTGGAATTTTTTGAACATTTTTGACAGAGTTATCTCAAAATGATTCCTCCTCAAATTTTTTAAGTATTAAAATTATCCTCCTATCTCGAAATTGTTACTATCTCGAATGTTTTTTCGGTCCCTTGGAACTTTGCGCGCAACTCCGAAAGATCAGTGCAAGTTAGAATTTAGTAAAATAAAAGTTGAAATACTTGTAGTATGGTAGCCCGTACATTGCCCGGTGGCAACATATGGCGGTCAGCCCCTAAACCGATCATTATGAAATGTTTACCATGTATGATTTACATTCTGAAGACTTTTGGTAAAACTGTCTTGTATAATCAAGAAACATTATCTCTGCTTAAATTTTAGAAAACCAACAAGGTGAACCCCAAATTTTTCAACGTCATTACAATTGAAAAGTTTCCAATGAAGTTGCCACTCAAATGTGTGCTCGAGCACACAGATTTGCACCAAATTATGCAAGAGTCTTCCAATTAATGGAAAAATGGACGGTGTAGAGTTGCCAAATTTTGATAAAATACAGTTTATTTTTGTCAAAACAAGTCATTTTCGGCAAAATTTTAAAAATGATCTGAACTAATTTTGCTTGAAATTTAATTTACAATCTTTTTAAATTATTTGAAAAAATAAAACGGGAAAGTTCTTTGGAAGCTGTCATTTCCGGTGGACCGATTTAGACCAAAATTCACTGATACCTCGCTATTTGTGAAAAACTTAAATATTACGTTTCATTGAGTAGAGAACCAACAGACATTAGAGATTTCGTTAAAACTACTTTTGACTTCAAAATTATTTTTAAAAGAAATATAAATGTCTGATCGCATTAATATCGCGTTTCGAAATATCGCGTTTTGATAACTCGCGTTTTAAATGGGACCCCGACTCAATGGTGCTGTTTTTTTACAAAGTAAACGATTTTTTTAAAAATTAAATAAATTCATCAAATTGAATCAAATTCAAATTTTAAACGGCTTCATTAGAACAGTTATAGTTAGAAAATTCGTCTAGCAGCAAAAGTATCCCTATTCTTTCGCTGAGATTTGAGTACTTATCTACAACTCCAGCTCTCTCTCTCTCTCTCATGCGATTTAAATTTCTATCAAGAGACTATAACGTTTGATTTACACTATCATTATCACTATTTTGGTTAACACCAAATAAAACCAACGAAGGAGATCCTTGATGGAACACCTCATACATATATTTATGTCTTTTGTTATAGGAGCTTCAGCGAATTTGGCTAGCATTGGAACTAAGCGCTCTACTTGTTCACCAGACGGTGGATAAACAGTTTTGTTCCAGATCTGCAAAATATTCAATTTTTTTTAAACATTTTAAATTGAGAAGATGTAAAACACGATCCTCTATCACTAATAACATGGCACCCACAAAAATAGCGAAAATAATTTTTCCAACTATTTATGACCTCTGCAAACACTGCGGACTTGGTTGGGAAGAATTTGGAAAATTTCAAAAAAGCATCTATTACTGCAAGAAAATATTTGTATTTCCGCGATGTCTATTCAAATGGTCCCTCATGGTCAATGTGAATGGTATGGTATGGGGGATCGAATTTATTCACAATATTAAGGAACCCTTGCCTTTTTCAATCCTTCGGCTGAAATATTATTCACTTTAAACATCTTTTACTATATTCTTTCACTTTACCTTACATTATTGGAGACCGATATAACCTTTGGATTAACTCCACGGAATTTGTAACTAATAAACTAGTTAGAATTTAATTTGAATTATAGATGGAAGATCTGCAAGAATCGCAACAATCAGTTTCGAACTTAATGAGATTATTGATTTGAAAAAATCAGTCATCTCATCAGGCCGCGGCGACTGACGTTGATATTTTTACATAGGAATATTGTCTATATATAGAACAATACCATGTAGTTGTACTTCTAGCGAATTACTGCATAGCGTACGAAATTCGATTCTTTCATATTCTCCATCTATACTTCATTTTTACCAATTAACTTTTCGTTGTGTACGAATTACTTTTTATATTTTACGTTGTTGTTGTTTTATTAAAAAATAAACTAGGTTTGAAATATTCTGGGACATAAAATATAATTTTATCTTTATTCTTTCTGTAAAGTAAATTATTACGGATAATGACCTTAAGCAAAGATTTTTCAGGCCGGTGGACAATTTCGTAATCAAATTGTTCGAAGCATAAAAACCACCTAAGTATTTATATCTGGATTTTTTTTTCTAGGGCTTATTTTAATAAGTTACAAACAGTAACTATTTTATATCGCATCCCATGTAAATATATGCGAAAGCGCTTGAGCGCATATTCCATGGTTACACAATCAGTCGTTCTTTTACTCAAATAAAATATAGGAGATATAGGAGACACATTTATAGTCTGCAATAACATGACTCCAAATCTAACCTACTCTGCATCCGTGTGCAGTTTACCACCAAGATTAGGACCAACGATTTTTAAAGTTGGTTAACTAGATACGACTTTAAGTTTGCAAATGCTTTCAATTCTCTTTTACCCTTTAAAATTTAGCACTCTTTCTAATAAAGAAGAACAAAGCTTGAGCTATTATGGCATAATTTATGACAAACTGACTCGTCAAATTCAGAAAATGTTGTATTCTTGGATAATGGCTATGATACTGGATCTAATTCCCTAACTATCAATCTCAATCAAATAATCTAGTTTCGATCTGAAAAACTCAAATTTTAAGGTGAATTAACGTGAGCACTTAATTTGCTTGCCGAAATACTGACTTCTCACTCAATTATATAACGAAATTTAAATTTCAAAACACATTTTTCAAAAATGTTTTGTTTATTTTGAAAACGTGAAAATCTTGAAGGCAAGATTTCTTCCCATGAGCAGGGAAAAAATTATTGGAGAATTCTATGCTTGGGATTTTCCGTTCTTGTAAAATCATTAAAAATTCTGAAACGTTGAATGATATTTAGTTTGCCTTAGTTAGATCAAACATTGGATATTCATCAGTCATATATGTAATCCACAATACAATTTGAGCTTTTAAACCACCCATCAGTTGACAACGTGAGTAAAATCACGACCAACGTGATGAATATTTTAAACTCAATGATATTTTCAAATCAAATAGACGATCACTTCACTAATCCTGATGCCAGCCAACAGTTGCGCCGAAAATCCCATAGAACTGAGAAAGTCCAAAGAAATTTTACCAAGTCTGTTCACAATTACGGTCTTCCGAAGCTATAAGTACTTTCATATTTTTGTTTATCTGCTATTTTCTGATGAAGAGTTATCTTTCACAATGGCTTATATAAAAGCTGTGTATATTTCTTATTATGTCGCGGTTTAACCTTATTATAATGGATTGTATGATTTGGAGAACTACGGCCATTGGCTATAGAAAATAAATTTATATGTGTACGGGCTGCTTAAAAAAACAGGGATGAGCAACACAAATGCTTTCGCCGGTCGATCGATATGCTGCAATAACTGCTGGATTGTTAAAATTTGGACTAAAATCGCACCTTAGAATTCTTTATAGAAGATGATAATATATTGTTACGAGTTATCTTCGAAGAAAAATTAAGAATGATAAAATGAGAACTATCTATCTGGTTTTGTAACTAGTATTTGATTTTATGTAAACAGTCGTTACGTGCACACGAACGCAAAAAAAAATTAATTATAAGAATAGAAGTTACTTGGCCAGAAGTAGGTCGAAAACCAATACCATACAACCAAAGAGTATGTAAATTTTTGATAAGATGAATCGGCCTAATGTATTTAAATCTTAAAAATGTTTAATCCAATTAAAATAGCAAAGTTGTATTAGTCAAATGTACGCTACATTTATATTCAATCTAATAAGTCACCATTTTTGACTGGTTTCGGTGGTTTGTTTTCACGGCCTTCAAATTGAAGCAGCAACACACTAACAATATTGTAATAAAATAAAATGCTGAATAACGTCAGTTGAAAGCAGGGCAGCAGCACTATAATAGTTGTGTATTTAATTACTAATATTGGTTGATTATTATTATCACAACTTTCAGCAAATTTCAAATCGTTGAAAATTATCAAAAATTACTGGGAATCGAACGGATATCTGCAGGAAACCATCAACACACAACAGAAGCAGTAGTGAAAGTTACCACTGTTTGGCCGGATTTTGAAAATTCAATAGCCGCAGATGTTACTCGGCCCACCGCCTAATTAAAAATTGATCGTGGTATCAAAACTTTATGGTGAGCATCAGTTTATCCGAACATATTCGTTTCAATAAATGTTTTCACTTTCACTTATCAAAATAGTCTGCTGTAAAATCCAACATTTGCATTTGTCAAATATAAATTCGCTACTAGAAAACGTTTCTCTAATTTGCTTGCCATTTTCAAAATTTATTAAAATAAAATCAAATTGATTAATTAAAATCAATTTACAATTCATTGAACTTATTTTTCCCAAATTTTGTTTAATTATGAATTGGATTAAATTACACAGTATCGAAAAAATTTAAAACCCCGATCAATTTGGATCGCGTAAATGCTTAAACAATTTAATTCCAATTTTCCCATATAGTGCACCGATAAAATTCATATCAAATTAAATTAAAATTCAATAGTCATTCATATCGGTTTGAGAGCTGTTTTCACACACATTTCAATATTTTTTTGTTTTGTATAAAATTTGGTTGCGGAGCGTATTAGAAATCTAACTGTCCGGTATTTTTAAGTTTTAATTTATGAGCTTGAAAAAATACTAAATATTCAAGTAAAAAAAAAACACATTTAAATAAAAAACTAATAACTACTTTGACATTGAATTTTATATATGGCGATATATACAGCGTGTGTTCGTTCATAGTTTTAAAATACTACAGTGGTGTGAAAAAGTAGGTGTACGCACATATTGTTTTTAAGAGGTGTAACCGCACATCAATCAATAAAATTATAAATAGTTTAAGAATTTTTTATTCCACCGCAATTTGAGCATAGGTGGAATTTTCCATTGTTCTATGTGATGCGTTTTATAAGAAAATTGAAAAACATGTTGGTATACAATGATTAATTACATCTGAGTATCATTATATTAAACCCCACACGGACCGCGCTGTTAATTAAACACACATGTATATTGTTGTGGATGTAATTTAAATGTTCGGTCGACATTGTTAAGTATATTACTTCTTCGTATATTAAATATGAATATAACCATCTAATGTACAATTCTTCAAACCACCTGGACTTTTGTTTTCTTTAGATTTATTTATATCGACAACTATAAGATTTTGTTTTGTTCTGTTTTTTGGTAGCAAAAGAGTGGATCTATTATTCAATTTATACCGAACAAAGTGTATATACTTAATACACACACAACGAATTTTAAACCCAAGCAAAATGTAAGACAATCAACTTGATGTCTTTCAACCAAAAATACAAAACAAAATAAAAACTAAAAATCCTAAATGGAAAAAAAATTTGGTACACCTGTGTTTTTGATATCGTATTCTTAAAAAAAAATGTTTTGTACTTTTATATTGTTTATGTCTAAGCACTTAAAATGGAAAATTAGAAGTTCTCGAGTCTAACAAAATTCTTAAATAATTTACTGCACGAAAGAGACATGTACGATTTAATTGTCCATTGACTATATTTTTATGTAATTATAAGTCAATCATACTGATAAAACTATTTATCGATACAGACTGTACAAATAAAACAATTTCCAATAATCAACCTAAAAAAGCCGATACAGCTTTTTAAATCCGCAACAACAACAACAACAAATTGAGCACGTATCAGAAATATAAACAAACAAGAATTAAAATTTAACGAAAACAAAAATTCTTCCTTCTTCCTTCACAAGCGCATTGGAATTTAATGTGTCTTTGAAATAAAATCGTGACTTTAAAGACATTTCAATGGGTCGCGCGCGATTCCAAAGTAAACAAAAAATAAAAACTAATATTTTTTCTTTTTTTTGTTGCGAAAAAGTAAAGAAATTACAAAATTCCAGAAGATAAACGATTGTCATAATAATAATCTGAAAGTTAAAGGTAACAACAACAACATCTAAGTTCGAATCTGATAACTTCAAAATGAAAAACTACTACTACTACTACTGTGTGTGAAAATGATGTTTTATATTTTGTAATTTCTCTTATGGAGCAGGAGCGTGCTCTTACAATATGAAAACGTCGTTGTCGTCATTATGTCTCGTTTCATTGAAACAATATTTTATAAATTTTAAGATTTTTATAAGGAGCGCAAAAATAAACTGTATAAATACGCTCGATAACTGTTAAATAATTTTGTTTAAAATTCGCACAAAAAAATGATATCGGAATATGTAGTTACATTGAAAATCGTGAAATAAATTAAAATACAAATATAAAATCAAAATACGTGATTTTTTTCGAAATAAAAACCAATGACAACACAACTTGCATGCATGATCTGTACACGAAAAGGTAGTTTACTTAAAACATATTTTTTGTTCTTGTTTTTGGCCAATTTCGTAATTTCTTTCTTTTTGACTTCTAAGCGAAGTATCGCGAATTGAAATCGCTGGTTTAACGTTACTGGTTAATGGTAGCTAGGTTTGACGTAACAAAACAATTACATTACCTATTAAGTCAGATACACATTATTTTGACGGTTAGAAGAGAACCCTTATTCGAACAGTAAAAATTATTTTAACCATCTCTCTGCCTTCTCAGTATCTATTTCGAAACAAGGACATTTTGATTATGTGTGTCCCTTATACTTATTTACACTGTATTCATGAAATAATAGCGTAGAATGCCATGAATTGCATTACTCGACAGGTAACAAAATGGACACAGTTGTAGAATTTTCGTGGATAGATACGAACCAAATGAAATTTGCCAATGATGATGACAGTCTGAAACTCAACAACAAAGTGCTGCTGAAGATGGTTCTATGGTCAAGATGTTACAAAATCGAATAAGAGTGAACCAAATGCTGCTTTTCGTCTGCATCAACACAATGTTATGAGTTTTCGAGCTGGTCCCAAGGAACACAATTCAATAAATTTTTCACAACAGACGTTGTGATCATTATCATCACCGAAACGATTCATTAAGGAAAAGATTCAGTTCGAATATGGAATGTGGCTAATCGCGGGCAACACACAAAAAATTTAGAATTTAACAGAAAGAGAACGAATACATGAAGAGAGAATGCATTCATCTCTTTTGACTGGTGGTTTCACACAATAACATGTAAAAATCAGACGTTTTGTGGTGTATAAATAGCCTACTCGATTTCGTGCATTGATATCGTTTGTAAAGTGGCAAAGCCGCACCAATTCGTGACATATGGAATTATTGCAATCAAAACCTCGCCAAGAACTATAGCCCGCATACGAATATTACAATTGATGAACAGCTGTTTTCATATCGAGGCAAAACTAAATTCACACCATGATTTCGATGACATTATGTCATGAAAATTTGGTGATTGATCAAACGGCACAATGATTATAGCTTTGGCGTATAGATCGGGAGGTACCAGGTTAGAATCGGAATCTGTAGATACCGGGTTATGACCTGTAGGTAGATGGTTCTACAAAAATCGGACCTATAGCCGTCCGTCCTCGAATTGTTGGGAGGGCCTAGGCCAAAGAACAGATTAAAGATAAATAAATAAAATAAAAATAAAAATTGGTGAGTTTGCGATTCAAAAACAAAACATCCGGTCGAAAAAAAGGAGCTGTACTAGTCTGTACAGTTATCGCTGATATTTTTTTTACAATATTGGAAGGAACTAAGCGAGTGGCCAAACTTGGTCTCGCATTCGTTCACACAATCCAAACCAATAAAAGGTGTATCCTTGGGGATATGAGAAAGCATCCCCGTCATCCCGTTCTTTCATATTGTTTTAGATTTCATGACGATTTGGTTTCAATTTGTAGCTATGTGCCTAAAAAGAATAAGTATGTGAACTTACGTCCGGTCTTCACTCGTCAAAATTTGTCATGACGCCAGTGGCACTATTCTGGTAATTCCCTGGGAATAGGAAATTGGGGAAAGGTTTTATATGTAATTTTAGTTCAAATAAAAATATTTATAAATTGGGAATAATTTTTCCATATCTAAATTGGCAGGGAAAATTATTCCCAATTTTATTTTGTTTTCAAAAAAATTTCCACTAGGTTTTTACCACAGTATGCCAGAAAAAATTTTGTAAAATATAAATTACATATAAAATCTTTCCCCAATTCCCTATTCGCAGGAAATTACCAGAATAGTGTCATAGAATGTCATGACAAAAGATATTTGTATTGTATCTCATCATGCGCGTTACACCTTGATAAAGAGAAAATTTATTAAATTTGCTGATGTTATTGTCATGACACTGTGACAAAATGAGTAGAAAATTTGTATTTTACACTCAATTACACTCAGACAAAACAGAGAGTATAAAATGATTTTACAAACATTTTGGTGTTAATAATTGTCATGACATTCTAGATACAATTTTTTCATGACATTCTATCGTCATGACAAAATTTTGCAAGTGAAGACCGGAGATTACACTTTCCACCGTGAACACACAAAATTTTATCAAGGCCAAGCAAAGCAATGATACCAGGGAGTAGATTCCGACAAAAATGACAGTTTATCACGACACTTGCTTATTGGTACAAACTGAAGTCATTGAAAATAATGATGAGATAAAATGATAAAATGAGACATGACATTAACAGCAGTTTACAGCAGCTGCATTTTTAAGTTATATCAGATATATTATGAGGTTTTTAAAATTATTAATAATCACACATATTTTGTATGAAAACGTACATCAGTCACGATAATAAAAAACAATGACAATATTATTAAAATTGTCAGCTTTTTTTTGGTGACATTTCGGAAGTCACTCCATACGAATCGCGATTTAGTACCCACACATATTGTCACAAAATTGCATCAAAATTTTTAGAATAATGTCTCAAAAAATTGTCATTTGTCACTTAATCAGAATCTCAGGCCAGACGCAATTTGTTTTTTAATGCAAATAAAGCAGGCGTCGACATCAAAACGAACAACAAAAATGTGGATTTTGCTTTTCGTGCAACATATTCGATGTTGCACGATTGGCTGCATTTTGTATTTGCAAAGAAGTTAAGTAACACAAGTGGACGGCGGGTGCTGATACTTTTGTAAAGAAGTATTGCAAAATGTGTGCACAGGGATGTGAAAAAATGCGCCGCGGCTCTATTGAGGTTTAATGTCTCCTAATATTCGTATGCAATGATTAATTTTAATTTATTAAGATTTTTGAACAGTTTCTCAATCTATTTTCTCAACTCTCCTGCTAGCAGAGCAATTTAGATTTACTAGAAGTTTCTTTGGTCGAAGCAAAACCTGTGTTTAATTTAAATTGGTTCCATTTAAAACAAAAACATGGTAGGGAAGTGTCTGGGATTTCAGAAAAATGTCGTGAGTTTTAGTCCCCTTACATTTCGGTAGATAATTGAGTTTTGTTTATCATAGTAAAGATGAAACTGTGACGGCTAACAAGTCGGATCCATCTGGTAGAGGAGTCCTCCTATAGCGATACATGTTAACTTTGACAGTTTTTTACGGTTCATAATAAAGGAAAACGTATTTTCGTTTTGTGTGCCTACTTGCGTCCGAGTGGAACGAAGATTTCATCAGCTTGCGTGGATTTCCCTGGATGGGTGGCCACGATTTACCTTAATACCCCGATTTTTTAGAGCTTATTTATATACAAACTCTGAACTACATTTTTATTCTTAGTCCAGAAGGCTGATATCCCTGTTTATAATTTTCCTTTCGATCATACTCGGCCAAACAGGGGTAATTGGACATTTGGTCTTATTCGTAGAATATACATATTATTATTCGGATTAGTTTTCAAGACTTGTGTCGAATAAAATTATTGTAAGCACAATTCGTAATAACCTTTTCGTACTCGTAACCCTATATGTATACCTTACAAAAGTATTATGTTGACTTTACAAAACTAATCTAAACTCTTAAAAATTTAAGTGCACATTATTTATGTATTAAAGGAGTGCCCCAATATGAGGTTTCAATTCTTCAAAACACATCGAAAACCCGCTTTTCTCGCTATATACATCGACCGATCGAAACAACTTGAGACACCCTTTATACAATACAACCAAATAACTATTTGAAATTTTGCATACACAAATTTTTTATAATAAGTATATACGAGTCTGTAAGAAAATATTTGGTATTGCTGAGATCATCACAAATTTATTTTCCGAACAATTAAACCAACAACAAAATGTTAACATTTTAACGCGAAATACATAAATTTTATTTAAATTTGAGCGGATGTTTATAAACTATATACACAAAAAAAAATTGCAAAAATTTCCTTTTCAGCAAAAATATATTAGATGTAGTTTACACATATTGAAAACATTGAATGTGTGTGTGCACCCTGAAATACGTAATACAATGCCATCATTATAATTCTAACAAAATAAATCCAAAATTTAATTAATTAATGTGAATTATTGGAATTTGATGGCGATTTTGTTTTAATTGGATGCGGTGATTACGTTTCTACGTATGGACATTAAAATGAAAGGAGAAATGAATTAAATTCATTATATATATTCAGCCTACCGAAATCTCCGTCAATATCTAGAGTGACGCATAATGAAGGCCATTCGGAATGTTAGGTTAAAGCCACTAACAATGAGCTAATGTTCGGCTGCATATAAAAATGACTAACAGCTACATAATTAGGTGTGTGCTAGTTAAATTTTTTACATCAAAGTTTCGCATATAAAAAAACTCAATGCACGTTTGTTTAAAACCATTTTTGTATAAAAATCGGCAGTTTAACATAAACAAAATAACAATGATCAAGGCTGCAATGAGATTTTGTTCCCAAGACAAATTTTCATATTAAAAATCTAACACACTAATTATTAGCTGATGTAGTCTATGAAAAAAGCATTGGCACATTTTTATTTTTCTAATATTTTCTTAAAGAAAAGGTCTATCGGTATAATTTAATAAAATATTTCACGCTATAAAATTTAGCCAAAAACGACGTATTTAGACGTATACCAAAAAAGTATTCGTACAAACTTTATAAGTTTGTTTTTTTATTCAAAATATTTTTTATTTCGTTGGACCTCCGTTGATTTCAAAACTGATTTCAGGCGGTTTTTCATACTTTGCCAACTCTTCAGAGTTGATTTTCCCCACGATTATATTTTGATGATATTGAATGTGTTCTAAGGGTTTAAATCTGGAGATTGTGGAAGTGTATGCAACTGCTTGGGTATTTTTTAAATATTCCATTCCTTTTTTATTCATATGGACTTTGTGTCATCGTACACTGGAATAGCTTCTTCCTATTACGGATCCAATATCACGGTAAGATTTGTTTACTAAGTATAGTTTAATAATGAGTCTTCAAGTTTCTAAATATATTTCAGCTCCTCTAGCCATATCTCTTTTCCTGTCCGGTAACACAATTGTGTGGGTACGGCAAAAGTACCATGTCAAAAATTTATTTTTGTATGTGTTTTGAACCAACTTACATATTTGTGTTTTCCTTTCAAACTTATTTCGTCCGAAAAAAAATACTATAACCATACACACAATTGTGTTGGTTGTACTTAAAATCAAGCGAAATTTTTTATCAAAAACGCCATTACTTTGATCTTTTACTCACACATTTGTGTGGTTTGGATTTAAATAGAGCCATTTTTTTTTGGTTGAAGAAGGGATATTATCAATAAAATTTTGTAAATAAAACTTCACGATACAGGTATTCAAAGAATGTCTGGAATTTTTTTAGCACAAGTGAAACCTTCAATGATACTTGAAATACAATTTCTTTACCAATATTGTTTTGATGTAAGTTTTTCCCTAGACGAAACTTTATATTCGGGGAAGTCCCCTAATATAAGAGAAAACAATTAAATATGAGGAAAACTTTGTTAACACAATATGTGAAAAGGGAACAAATATTTTTATCAACAATTTGTAAAAAACATATGTAGAAAAAAAATAGGTTATACATGTTCAAAAAACAATGCGTGTCAATACATTTTTGATTGACTCTAAATAAAATTTTCACCGTGCAGAATTTGAATGCGAAAAACAATCCCGAGAAGCGATGTTTTTTTCAAAAATAATTTTCTTCGGATACCTGTCGAACAAAAGTTCTTTTAATTTTCATATTTTTCAGAATAACTACAACAAATGTTCAAATGCTGTTAATCCAATAAAATACGTAATATCAAATCTGGAAATAGTCAACAAAGGGCCTTGTCACACATTTATTGAGTACAATATCATGTCAAACAACAACAAGAACAAGACGTGTCCGCCCTATTTTATTATTTTTTAAATTGATTTTAGTTTGACATGGCATTGAACTAAACATGCGTCAACAACACGTTATCTAGAGAAAACCCCGAAACAATTTAGAAAAACATATAACAATTGCGAGCACTCATTTAATTCCCATTTTTGTTCTCATGATGTATCGTGCTCAATACTCGCTCTAAGTAAGCCATGTCATATTAAGTAGGACGAAAGAATGAGCAAATTTATGAGTTTGACAATTTGACGTACGATCCAACAATTTTCTATAACCTTTTTTAAACTAATAAGTTTTGAGTTTGAGAGGAAATTTATCAATCTTTCAACAAGTGCTTTCAAATAAGCAATCAGCCGAATTATGGAGCAGAAAGAAAGAGAGAAATGATTCGCCAAATTTAATACATCAGAATCTAAAATCAATAAAAAATGTTGGGCACCAATGCCCGGTTGCTCTGAAAAATGACTAGTGGCAGGTTAGTTGTGCGCCAGTTAAATAAATATTTTATATGAAATATGTTTTGGCAGCCGCAGAAGAAAAAATCATCGCAAACTTGATAAAACATTTTATTCCATGGAAATATTTAGCTTGTGTATACATATTTAAATGACCAATTTTGATTAAACAACTTTTTCCTTTATTTTCAAATAAAGGAAAAAGTTGTTTAATCAAAATTGGTTTCAAATATTTCCAAGGAATAAAAAATATTTAATCAAGTTTGCGATGGTTTTTTTCTGACTGCGAAAACATATTTCATATAAAACTAACCGCTGGTCATTTTTCTGTGCATCCGGGCATGAATCTTATTCTGGCTCGAAAATCGGTACCCACCTTTATTTTGATATCGAGCAACCTAAATTTAAAACAAAACCGGATGTCAATTAAGCAACTATAATAGCCATCCGAAAAGATCTTTGAAATCGAGAATCGGCCTAACACAACATGACATCAAAGAATGGCATAGGTAATTCATTTTGGCTGGGGTCATCGTGGCATATTTCACTGTAAAACTTAATCACTGTCATAATCTATATGTGATTTTGGACCATTTATAGATATCAAGCCGTGAACATCACATTCTCCAGTATACAAAACATCTTCTATTTAATATTATTCGGAACATTGGAACAACTAATTGATGGGTGATTCCTGGGGTCACCATATCCTGCCATTTCACTCATACAGGAGTTAACCATACAGGAGCTATCGGTATAATAGTGAGTAAAGGCCGAGAAACCAAAACATACAAAAAGTGTACGTTGCCTGAGAGCCATGGTGGCTATCCATATCGAGGTAATAACATTAGTGGAAGGAGTCATTCCGTTTGTTGTCCGGGGCAAATACTATCAAAACCGCCGAAAGAAATATTAACGCCAGTCAACTTCAACGAGAATAAGACACAAAAGTTTCAGGATAACCTCCTCAAAATAAGAGATGTTACAGAATGAATTCGAACACAGTGCTAACAAAAAAAAAAAATGAAAATCAGGACATTCACATTGTTTGCAACAAACCACCAAACGGAAAGAAAATACATCTGAATTAGCTACCGGCTACATTGCCTATAAATTTCTAGGACCTAAAACCAGACCAGGGACTCAAATCTAATCGACATTTCTTTCAAATATCGTAACCTGTTTCATCCTAATTTACACAAATGGCTTAGTTTTATTAGAACAAATTTTTGAACTCACATTTGGATTTTTCAAAAAACAACTCAAGATTAATTTCGATGGGTTGCGAAAAGGATTAGTTTCAAATTTCCAATCAAACTGGTTATTTTCCGGAACCACACTCGGAACATAAAATGGAATACCTACACTTTCCATCATACAAATTGAGTTTCATTAAAAGTGCCAACTTTACATGACGCGCGGTTTGTTTTATACTATTTTGCTATTTTGTAAAACCAAATTCGGATTTTAATTTCATTGAAATTGGTAGTTTTTCCGGAATCCGAGCCATTCAATTTTTGAATTTTTAAAAATCAGAAAATTTCAAAAAATCGGGAATAAATCAGGTAAAATTAAATTTTAACTGGAAAAAATTCAGTATGAGCTTTTGCAAAGAGGTTCCTTTAATAATAAACAATAACAAAAAAAACATCGGTCGGTAAACCATTACTCTCCCCTAGGAGCGGACGGCTGAAGGGGTTTAAGGGTGTAGAAAATAGATTGTCGTTACAATCGAAGAACGGTAATTTTCGCGTCTAAGTGCTCTAAAGTCTAAATTTCATGTTGCGAAATAAACGTGCTAGAAATTTTAAATTTTACAAAAGGCTCTTTTTAGCATAAAAATTACTTGAATTAAATTAAATCATTTTTGGCCATCCCAAATAAGCGGTTTGAACGGAAAAAGTGAGTTTTAAGAACCAAATAGGAATGTTTTCTTGAAAGAACGATTTTAATGGTAATTTGAAGGATAGTAGATGATTTTGTTGATATTACCTTTAATTTGAGACTCTGAAGTTCATTATCGGGTCCCTATGGTGAAAGTTATGGGAAGTCAAAAGCTCAAAAAACAGGATTTGATATTAAACGCGTCTGTAACGGAAAACCGAAGAACACTGCAATAGACATTAAATGATAAAACTGTACCATATACCAGTTCCTTTATTTCGGAACCTTAAAAAAGAACTTAAGTGTAATGTCAAAAATGCAGCTATCACAAGCTAAGTATATAAATAAGGAGCTATGTATATAAATCCAGGATTCATCTTCGGGTTGCTCAAAATAATAAAATTTAATTTACGTCATTTTCTGCTAAAAAGAGAATTTTTGATAAATTTGAAGTTTTTAAATTTTACCCTGTTTTGTTTTACCCTGTTTAGTTAAACTTACACCCCGACCACTCTTGTTTCCGGGGGTAGTAGTATAAACATCACAATGTTGCAATCTAGCAGGCTGGTAAATGATATAAAAATTGAAACAGAGACAAATTTTATTCTACAGAAACGAGAAATTAACTTCGATAAATTATCGAAAGTTCGTGATGTTTAAGCATCAGAGTCATTTTTTGCCGTTTTTTGTATTAAAAAAACCAAAAAAAAAAAACTCAAAAGAATCCCAGCTGGCCAAAGAATTCAGTATTGTACTCCGTGTCTTAAAAAAAATTGCATACAATTTTAATAAATGAATTAGTTCCACCCTAATTGGCTATATATTCTGAAACTTCTTCAATTTTTACAGAAACTAGGGCTCGCCATCAATTCTAAGAATTTAAAAGCCCTGAAGAACAACCTAAACGAAATTTTTCAAAATCGGAACCAAAGCCGTTTTAAAATCCACTGTTAGGAGGAAAGATTGCCCCCGAATTTTTGTGAATATCAAAAAATATACGCCATATGACGCAATATGTCAATACTTGGAGAACGGGTAACACATTCAATACATAAAATTTTAATGATTTTCAATCAAGCAGACAATCCCATCAAATATATTTTTTTAGTGTGTAGGATTTGGTGTGTGGGATTTTACTTTGTAAAAGAAAGTTATACGCAGTACTAATTAAAATATTGTATTTTGTAGACAACCGGCCCAATTGACCGACTATTGTGTTAGCAGTTCGCACAGCGCTGAAGATAAAATGCTACCATACAGCAAAGCCCGCGGGGTTGGTGCGGAAGTAGTTAAAGCTTAATCTGGTATAGAAAGGATGGTCATAAAACTTATGTTTATTATCATTTATATGAGAAAAATATCAAAAAATTTTAATTCAATCGTAGCTTTGACCCATTGAATTGAAAATATAAGGAGATTTGTTAACAAAGAGAATCGAAAATTTTAATTGATTCTGTACAGTGATGTGCGTCTACGCGTATTTCGGGATTGCCTACATGTAAGTGCCGAAAATAGGGTAAAAGAATTCCGGACATTTGGAAATACTAATTGCAAATCATTTCCAATTTTTTATTTGCAATGCTATCCGTTTTAATAGTAAAACAGGACCATAACGAAAAAAGTTTTTCTCTTTTCATAAAAATTAAATTTTTTGCAACAAATCTCACTATTTCGTCATTTCAAACAGATATTTCTGAAATTGCTTGTGTCAACTGCCACCTACAAGAAACAAAGAGTTGGGAGTCGTTTGTCCGCTCTTTAAAATCCCGCTTAATAAGACCATTATTGATTAAGAAATGGCCAAGTTCTATTTAGAATGGTCTAATTATAGAAGTTCACGTTAAATCGCCGTTAAAACCCCACAAGTAGTGCATACCAAATATCACCAAAACTTGTTAAGAAATGGCCTAGTTACATTCATCATTATCGAATTTCCGAACTGCATTCAAAAATCAAGCTAGGTCCATTGAGTATCCCAAATTCCAAAATTTCTTGAAAAATTTATGTTAAAACACAAATTAAATGACCGAGTTCTTAATAAAAATGTAACAAAAAAAATATTTTATTATGTTTTCAAAAAAGCTCGAACTTTTGGTTGTGCAAAGATGCAAATGAGGTTTGTTGATTTTGCATGTATCTTTTCGTAAAACGGATATTTGTTAATACTATAAATAAAGCTTGCTGGTAAAAGTAGCTTAACATTCAGGCTTTTATCATCTTGATCGCTTCGGTTAAACACCCCTTTACCTTAAATTAAATATCTTCTTTAATTGAATTGAGTTTTGTGTAAAGTGTTAAGTGCTGATACTGATCAATCAGGGTTTTATCAAAATGTTGTTATTATATTCGTGCCTTATCAATAATTTTAAAATAATGAAATATAATGTTCGTTCTAGTATATGCGATAAGAATTTTTCGAGTGCGTGTGTGCTTTATTGTCAAACCGCAAAATATCATAAACCTAGAAGCTAGAAGTCATAAAATAAAGAAAGATTTGTGGCCAAATTTAATATTTCCGACCGACTTGTTCTAATTTTTTTTTTTATAGATTGTGCTGACGATTTTTAATTATCATAAATCGCACCAAAGACTATTTAAATAAAATTGTATAACTTGGTATAAATGGGGCGGATCAAAAGGTGGAAAATCTTTTAGGTCATCATATTGTATTCATTTTCGATTAATTTAAATAATAAAATAACAGCAAGTGTCAATAGTACAATGATGATTCAACAGCACACTACAATAATTTAAAAGTACCGCTATCCAATTTATCAACAACACTTAACAGCCTTACATAATAAATCTTCACCATATTCAAACACATCAATTATGCAAATTAATTCATATCTTATGTTTTAAGTCAGACAATTTCTGTATAACGAAATACCTCTGAATTGCAAAAAAACCAAATCAACCTGTCTCTCTCCTCCTATTTACGACTTATACAAGTACCTACAGATACTTATTTCAATAATAATTTAATTTTATTATATTTTATTTTTTTTTAAATATTTTCTCACAATAATTTCTTCAACTTCAACATAAAATTTAGGTCAAATCGCGAAGTACATAAAATATAAGAAGAATGAAAACGAATAAATAAATTTTTGTATATTTTATTTTTTTTTTTTTTTTTTTTTTACAATATAATAACAATAATAAGATTTTTTATTATTAATAATAATACATAAATTATTTATTATTGAACAATTATAAAGCGAATTTAATAAGCGCAACCTAGCTTACATGTAAAAAATGTTCAGTGAAAATTTATAATTTTTGCAAGATGAAAATCAAAAAAAAACCTACTTTCCATAAGGCACACACAACATAAAAGCAACATAAGAAATATTTATGTGTACGTAGTTGAAAAATAAAATAAAAATACATTAAAGAGAATATAACCGCCAGATATTTTTTTATACATATATATCTGGAAAATAAGATCTCTTATAAATTTTCAACAAAAACATAACAACAATAATACAAATTTCACTTTCAATTTTTCAAAGTTCAACTACAAAATATTTTTTTTTTGTAAAAATTATAAGAATGAATTGTGAAGATTCACTTTTCTTTGGGAGAAAAATTATAAGAAAATGAAATGCCTTTCACCCTAGTTGGGCAATTTTTTATTTTGTTGATGGTATAAAGGAAAGGCGAAAAAATGTTCAATTGAAATTCGAAATGCGATTGCACAATGATAACAAAAACCATGTGAAATTATGTTATTGTGTGTGTGTGTGTGTGTGTGTATATGGTCAATTACTTGATTGTATCTGGTCTGTATAGAACACTGCGGGCAGGCAATGAGCTTTGACTTTGCGTGTCTGTTTATAGCTATAAAATATATAGGGTAATGTGGATAAGTATTAGGTTATAGAACTGTAATTTTTAAGAGTCTTGGTCACAAAATTAATTTAAATATGCAATTTGTCACAAATAATTTTAAGAGACCTCTTTATGTTGGTAACATTATTTTACTATACATGGTTATTTTAACAAATAAAATGGGACAAATGGTTATTACTTATAGTTTCTTTGCAACTGGTCGGTGTTTGGTTCTGACCAAATTACAAACATTTTTAGTTGAGCTAATCGATTTGTTCACCTATTATTCCAATATTCTAAATACGCTTACAAATTTTGTATCTAGTTTTAAAACATAAAACTGAAAATTGGATTTTATTAATTATTTTAACTGTTAAAAAGAGTCGATTATTTTCATTTTCCACTTTAGCTTAATACACCTAATTTAAAAAAAAAAAGATTTTTGCATATTTAGATTCGCATGAGTCTTTTTAAAAATTTCAAATATTTGTTTCTAGAGATAGATTAAGAGAGATTGTACGGGCCTTTAGAATACACAAACAGTGTTTGGACCATGCATATAAAGAGTCTTTCAATAAAAGGGTGCTCGAAGTATGTTAGACTAGTCATGTTCTTAAAGTAACATTTCTAAAGTTTGTTATGTGTATGGCAAGCCGAAATCACCATGAAAGATTAGAGCGTTCAACAACGTGTGCAAATAATATTCAAATTCTATTTTCAAAATCAGTGCTCTGTTTGAGAAACGTTTCTCATATTATGTGATTTTTATCCGTCCTGCCAAGTCGACTATTCGACGACGTTCAAGTTTACCCTAATTTGTTTTAAAACATATTTCTATGTAAACATTTAGGCGCACAACTTTAAATTTATTTAGTCAATATTCCGTTATGAGGCATATATTTAGAATACAATTCTATTAAGCAATTCATATATGCAGTCGGCTTCCGTAAGGTTTAAATATATGAGTAGATAAATTGGTCGAATTTTAATCGTTTTATCGGTGTATTATCGCATTTTGCCGTACCCGAAAATCACGGCAACTAGATAGGAGGGTGGAACTGGCTCTAAATGTAAAACTCAATTGCTAAAAATAAAATTACTATTTTTAATTAATATTAAATCCATGCGTGTCATTGTTATTTGCCATATCTGTAATTCACGGAACCTAGAACGAAGGATGAAACTGGACCAGTAAATGTAACATTCACAATAGCTAAAAATAAATTTATTATAATTACAGATTAGATTTTTCATGGTAAATCAATTGGTATGATATCAAAGGGCCGAATGTCGTAGGGTCGAAAGTGTCGAAGAGCCAAATGTGTCGAAGAGCCGAATGTGTCGAAGGGTCGAATGTGTCGAAGGGAAGAACGGGTCGAAGGGCCGATTTTTTTTTTGTTTTTTTTTGTTTTTAGAAATACATATATTTTTTTAATTTTTTTATTTAATTTAATTTTTTATTTTTTATTTTTTGTACATATACCTATTATCAGAAGGCTGACATAGGGCTGAATGTCTTAGGTGGCGCATGAAAAAAACTTTCCTTCATGAATATCCAAAGAATAAAATGAAAAATATAGTAAATAAATAAATTCATAAGAAGTTCATTAATGTTTTTAATAAATGACAAAATTAAAAGTAACTAAGGTTGCAATTTATGAGGAATTTAAGAAAAACCATTTTTGTATTTCCTCATTTTTCGCATTTCTTGTTTTATGTGAAGTTAATCGTTTTGGTAAATGAAACATCCAATTGTTGATTGTGTAGATTAGAATTGCGTTGTCATTGTGTTACTAACTATCGACTTCTAGGTGTCTGTAACCGGGCTGATTCAACCAATCAACTTGTTTAGGAAGCCGGAAAGCATTAATTTTGAATTAAATTTCAGGATATTTTCAGATGTACGTGAAATAATAAAATTTTTCCCTCAGGTTGCTGTTTTTGGGAAGCAATTGTTGAAGACCAATACCATCATTATCCATTAAACCTATTAAGCCTTTATCCTTCCTCTAGTAGATTAGAAGTAGATTAGAATTGTGTTGTGCCGTACGATCGCTAGGTGTCTGAAACCGGGTCGTTCCGTCCCAAAAAAAAAAAAAAAAAAACCTTTCCTATCCTTCCTATTGTTATGTGTAAACAGGCTGTAGGAATAGGCCCGGCGTTAACCGGGACACTTGTCAAGTACTTGGTCTTACAGTCCAATCAATCAATCAATCAATCAAGAAGTTCATTAATGTTTTTAATAAAAAAAAAATATACAAAATATTCCATAAAACAACAAATTTAAAAAAATTATATTTCTAAAGAAAAAAATCGACCCTTCGACAGATTCGGCCCTTCGACACATTCGGGCCTTCGACATTCGGCTCTTTGTTCGCATAAAATGCGAAAATTTATTCGCAATTTATTTAATCATTTTATTGGAGTATTATCGTAAGAAAAAAGTTAACAAATAAATAAAAATTAAAGCTTTAACAAAAAGATATCAGAAATGGTTTATTGCAATGTTATTTTATCAATCTGGGTCCATAACAAGCCATGTCCAGAGATTTGGGGCAAGATACCGCTATATAGGTCGAATTGTGCTATTTTTAGAGAACATTTTCCGGTATATGGATTTTTCGAGCGGAGCTTGCTGCTATATAGGTTGGATTTGTCAAACTTTATCTTTCATTTTCCCAAATTTCCTGAAACAATGTTTTGGAGAAATATCTTTGAATGACGTGCTTGCCGATATCTCTAGCTGATTAAATATGGTTACACCTCTTGTTCTACATTTGGACTGGTTCGACCCGTTTGATAAAAATACCAATCCGCGATACCAATCCACACGAGATACACCAGCACTAAATGTTTGGTGCGAATTTTGGTCTAGCGAGATCATCCTTCCGTACTTCTTCCAACACAAAACTCTATGATATGGATACCGACGACGTGTGATTCCAACAGGACGGCGCTACGTACCAAGCAGCTTATGTCACGTTAGACATTCTGCACGAGTGATTTGAGGGCATGGCCAACGAAGGCGGCCACGTGAACTGGCCACCGACAGTCCAAGCAAAGCAGCGGCGGATATTTGAACATAATCCAAACTTAATATCATAAAAGATTCTTTCAAATAAAAAGTAAATTGAGTGGATATCTCACACACAACTTGTTTTACTTACATTTAAAAATCAGGCGTCCTTATTGAAAATGACTTGTAATCAAAATTTTATTTCACGCGATATAATTAAATAATATAATTAAATAAAGTGTAGTGTATACTAATTGTAACATAGATGATAGTGCTGATTTAAGTATAATGAACGTGCGATGTTTTGGAATATATATCGCTCATTTGCTGCAACAGTGACAGAATTCAAAAATTTTAATTTTTCAGTAGAGCAATTTGAAAAAATCACTCGTGGATCTTAATTTTTATAATTCTTTAAAATTTTGCCAGTTTTCTTAGAAAAGGTTCCTATATCGTAAAATGTTAATTTCTTTCACGAATTAAGTCATATTTTATATGGGATTTTACCTAATTTGCTAGAAATAACTACATAAGAGAGTGTGTTTTGATACAAAATAATAATAATATGAATTATTTATTGGGTATCGTTTGATTCTAAAATCTTAGAAATTAGTGAAATTTGAGGTGTCAATATTGCACCAAACCGACGATATGTGTACATTGTATGTGCACACAAGTTTAATGAGTAGTGGTGCGATAGAAAAAAAAATTAATATAGCATTGTGTTGTAACCAACACAATTTCGCTAGGTTTTTGTACACTATATTAGTATCTGTGTTTACCAGAATTTGGTCATGGCGTTAAACTGTTGTTGGTTTTGAGTGTGCACATAGGATTTTTGTTTTCTATTTGTACATGAATATAAACGATACGTAGAACAAATAAGAAAGAACCAATAATTTACTTTGAATGTATTGGTTCTCTTGGATCCCAGAGATGTTCTATCTTAAATTCGATAACGGACCTTGCAGAGATGAATAGAATTGTTTGGACACGTGGTAAAATAGCTATTCTCGAGCAATATGTGGTGCGCTTGAGATCGTTGTTCTGCCGGAAGATCCAGTTTGTGGTTGATAGCCCCAGCAACTGATTGAATTAAATTTGATTTTAAAATCTTTAGATCTTTAAGCCTATCCATGTGGCTTTCAATAAACATTAAATTACCGACACTTGCATAGGACATACAGCCCAAAATCATTACTCCTCCTCCGTCGTGTTATGGCTTTATTACATTGTTTATTTTAAAAGGTTTGCATTTTTCCCTACACTTTTGGAGGGCTATTATGTCCAAAAATATTGAGTTTGCTGTCGTCGCTAAAACAATTCATTCACAAAAACTTTCTGTTTTTAATTATTTTTACTAATATGTAAGTGTTTCTGGGCCATCCTAGAACAATGGCAGTGTGAAGTTTCTGACAAATTGACAAAAAACCTTATAACAGCCAAAAATTGTAAAAGAAAATGTTACACTTCGAATTAAGAATCGTACACTTTTTAAACATTATTTGAAATTAAGAACAACAAGATAATTAAAGAAAATATGGGAAAATATATCTATTTAAATTTATTTTACGTCATTAAAATCGAAAATAACAAAATATAATAAACATAATTGTTTGAATCATAAAAAATCGAAAATTCAACCATTCGAAGGCATCGTAGAGATGTCTAAGTAAATCGAAGTGTGCGATCTTATAGAACAGACCGTATTGCATCTTTTGTAGAAGCCAACATAATTATGATTGCCGTCGAAGCATAAACTTTCTATGTTGGAATCATAAAATTTCGAAAATTCAATCATTCGAAGGCCATTGAATCGATAATGAATTCACCCGTTTAGATGATGAATTCACATGGTTGAATATGCGGCGGCAATTTCGTCAGCATTTAAGTTCACCGCCGATAACGAATTGAGTTGACTCAATCATAAATTCTAATGGTTCAATATTTTAAATATGTATTGTTAATTAAACATGGTGTGCTTATTATTTTCTGTATAAATTAGAGACACCGGATTGATTGTGCTTTAGGATTTATTTCTTTTTATGTATGATATATGGGCTTGCTGGTGGTTAAAAGTGAACGATTCCTTTTAAAAAATATGGTTTTGATCCTAAATTAAGTTCTGACGTAATACCGTCAATTTTTACGTTGTAGTAAGTTTTAATGTCAATAGGTTGCACACCCATTAAAACGAATCGATTATGCTACTTAATCTGTAAGGAGGTTGTTTTTTCAAACCATTTAGTACAGTTGGTACAGGTTGCCTCTTGAAACTGTACAGCTTCCTGTAAGTATTTTAGGCTTTTTTCTGAAAATATCTTAAAATTTATTGGAACGTAAAAACTGTCTTTCGCTTGAATATTATGACAATTAGGATATGTGGCATCGACAGAAATTGAACTTTTAAAGAAAAATTCAATTATTTTTGAAATGCTGCAGTCCATGCTCATATTTATGTCAGACGTAATGTCATTAATATTAAAATAATTTGAAAGCAAGTGTGTTCTTCGAAATGTCGAGTGAATTGCTCCATTTATTACAAAGTACGATATAAATTGGTAAAATCAGTATTTGTGGCCTTAAATACTTCCATAACATGATTATTATCTATACATAACACTCTAATAATATGGGAAAATGCATCGAAAGCGCACGTATTATAAATTAATACTTCCTTATAGCTTAAAAACTTGAAAAAATATCCATTTGGTAGGATGTGGTCGATGACAATGTCCTCGCCTTTTGATTGATTTTCGATAACTTCTTCAATTTTATTTGTTGCTGTATATCCGGCTAAGACTCGTTTCCCCATATATTTCGGGGAGTCATATAGTCGTATATGTTTATTCCATTTTTCTTCATTATTAATAAAGTTCGGTATGTTCTACATGCAATAGGATCTGAACAACACGATCGCATACTTCGATTTACTTAGACATCTCCACGATGCCTTGTCATTGACGATCGAAACACCACTACTCTTTTTTCTATAGCAAAATTTTAAAATTTAAAACAACTTTGACTCCTTATAAATATGTTGGCTTCTAGAAAACATAACGAATGATTATTGCACATCGTTATGGCTAAATTAGCTTGCTATTGTGAACTTATTTTTTATCAATTTATTTAGTTTTGCATAACACGTTTTTCTTGAAAGTATAGATTTACACTTTTTGGGCTGTTGTAAAGTTTTCTGTCATTTTCAGTTTGTCAGAAACTTCACTACAGTAGAAAAGTAATCATTTATATTCAACAATCTTTGCAAAATTTTAGACGGAGGAGGAGTAATGTTTGGAGCTGTAGGTTCTATGCAGGTGCCTGTAATTTAGAGTTGTTTGAGCGCCACATGGAAGGGTTAAAGATCTAGATATACATATTAAAAACCGATTTAATTAAATCAGTTGAAAAGCTAGGACTATCGAACACAAACTGGATCTTCCAGACGGATAACGACCCCAAGCACAGTGTGCATATTGTTCGAGAACGGCTACTTTACTATGTGTTCAAACAATTACATATATTGACCTCCGCAAAGTCCGTACTTAAATCCGATCGAACATTTGTAAGATTATATTGATAAAAGGTTGTAAAGCCTCATTAACGTGTCTAAAAAACATTAAAGGATGCAATCATATCCGAATGGGACAAGTTTCGGCCTAATCCACCCAAAAATTAGTATTACCTAAGAAAAAGAGATAAGAGTCTCTTCTGCAAGCAAAAGACGGACCGACCATATATAATTCTGACATAAAATTACAGTTTATCCAAAGCGTAGGATGAATGGTAGGTAGGAAACTTTTCAGACAACCCTTGTATGTGTATCAAATGTTTATTAATTATAAAAAACCTCTTTCAACATTTTTAGTTTGGTTTTGCCGCGTTTTTCCATGTTCTTTCTGTTTATAAATTTCACTAATTTAAAAAAAAAAATTGTCACTAACGGAGTCAGCTTACTGTTTTTTTTTTTTTGTTGTAGCTGTTTCGATTAGTGATATATTGCTTTTGTGTTTTGTTTTTCAGATATAGAGAGGGGAGATATGGGAAGCATTTTGTTGCTTTCTGATCGGAGAACTGAAGGGTGTGTGCAGTGTGGTAATCCTTTGTTTTGCTAAAGTCGAGGCTAGGTTGGGTGTTGCCAACCCAATACTTTGTTTTCGTTCTGATTCGGAGATGTGTCTTGTTCAGGCACGCATTCTTTATATGAATTTGCTTAAACCATCTACTTTTTAGCAATAGGAATTGCAGTGGCTGGACAATAAATTTTCTCTAAAGTATTAAAGCTGGAATGTTCAATTTAACCTTCCTATTGCCTTTCGTGTTGAAAATCATAACCCGAAGCGCGTTATAGTTGTTTACAAAATGGTATTTTTGAATCGCGTACGACTGAATGTTAGTGACTTTACATCACATGTTGAATTAATAAAAAAAGGATTATTTATACGTTTAGGGTCTATTATGTGTTTGTTACATCTATGATCTTCCGGATGTGCTTAATTAAGTACGAGTTAATTTGGTAACTAATTTTTATAATTTTTTGTTAATAAATAAAGAATGTATTACATTGTTTAAGAGGTCAGAATAAATAATTTATGTTATTGTAAGTTTCGAACTGCGCCAGTGTGATCACTTTAAATTTAAATTTAAATCAATTAATATTAAGCGGTCAATATTAGAGTTTCTGCTCGAGTAATTTCGTCTCAGAAAATCGTCATAATTTTACGCTCTCGAAATCTCGAGATAATTTATTTTGTAATTTTCGAAATTCTCATTTCTCGAGAAAGTTTGGTCGAAATTATCGAGAAATTGACGACTAATATATGAAAGTAGATGTCACCGCTCACCGCTGACAGGATGATATTCTGCATAAATAATAAAAAAAATTAACCTAACATTTTAAAATCTTCTAGCAGCTGTCAATGATGTTGTATTATTTGAATTTAAGATTTATAGTGAAGAACTAAACAGAAATACAACAATATAAGACATTTAGTACGTACATATTACATACAACAACAACAATAAAAACATATAAATAAAAATTTTATTAGTTTGTTTACTACAATAAAGGAGATAATTATTTAAGTGACGTCAAAGAACTTCGAGAATGTAAAGCTTATTCCATGCGCGACAAAAGCGAAAATTTTAAAGAATTGGGAACAAGTTTAAACGAATATTACATTATTTAATTAATGTATTGTAAATAAATTATTTTTTTAGCCGTTGAAATTATTTCAAAAGAACAGAGTAAAAATAGAGATCAAGTCATATGTAGTCTCTGTGCAAAGATTCTTGCTTGTAAAGCGTCATCATCCAGTGGCCTGCATCGTCATCGCTTACATAATATGATTATGAAGTAGAAACATGCAAATGATTTTTCCACAAGTGGATCGGCAATGCATGAAAGTAAAACAATTAAACAAATTTACTGTTATTTAAAAAATCCCGAACAAGACCGAAATTTTGAACGAATTATATCGAAACTCACAGCATTCGATGGAATTTCAACAAACGCTATTTGTAAAAGTTCGTTTAATAGACATAGTTTCGAAATGCAAGGTTTTATGTTACCGAAAAATCCCTCAGATATAATGAACTTAATTTATAAATTCTATGATAGTGTTTAAAGCGAGGTAATTGCGAAGATTATCAAAATGAAGGCAGAAAATCAAAATTTTTCCCTGGTTATAGGCGAGTGAACTAGCTATCGAAATCACAGGTACTTAAATATTCATTTATATTACTCAAATGGAGAAACCGAAAATCCAGGTTTGATGCGCATCGAAGGCTCTAGTCCTGCTGAAAAAGTGATTGAAATGGTATCGAATAAAATTTAGACATTTGAGTTAAATTACGGATCTGATATTGTTTCCACAACAAGTGACAGCTAAAATACACAAAATTATCTTCAGCTCATCAGCAATTATGCTACAATCACGCGATACACTTAGCTACCTGTACCATTTTCTTTGAGAAAAGGGGGAAGTTCTATAACTATACATAGCAACGAGATCTGCGAGAGTTACTCAAATAGTTATTCTAACACTGACTCAGATTCAGATGATAGTAGTGAGTTTTTTGCTGTCACAACCACTGAAATAAATTCAAACATGAGAATACATGAAACAATCTCAAAAATAAGAACAATTGTTAAGTTGTTTAAAAATTCACCTGTTCGGAATAATATTCTACAATTAAATATAAAATAAATGGAAGGCGAATATGGCGAAGATAAGGCGGAATACCATTGAAACCATGATAGACCGTTTTGTTATTTAAACCTCAGCAACTTATGAAATCCAGAACTTGCCATAGTTGCATCTAATATAATGCGCGCTTTACAACAAGTTAAAAAATCTATAGAAGCTTTAAGCCGCCAAGATGCTTCATTGTTTACTGCAGAGGGCATTCTAAAATTTTTATTTAAAAATCTTCGGACCAATAATTCGAAAATAACCACCGATCTGTTAAATGAAATAAAAAATCAAATCGCCAAACGTAGGGACAAACAAATTATTTTATTAATTAAGTTTTTACAAAATCCTATAGTAAAAGCCGAAGAAGACGATTTTTTTTCTGCGATTATTTAGAGCCTCTGATAGTGATAAGGTTGCTATGGATGAATCTCCTACAGCAACAACAGTATCAAATATTAGAACCAGAAGTAGAAGAGAATGTGTGTAATTCTGTTGATAAGGAACTGGAAAACTCCATACGCGATAGCTTAAAAGTGCAGCCAAAATGGCATTATTAATGATTTATTAATGTTTATTTATTAATGTTATTTATTTATTTACAAAAATTTCGTGAACTTCACACACCATTTTTAAAACTTCGTGTAACTTTCCTTTTCGTGTATCGATGTTTTTCCGACAGGCGACTGCTTCCAAATTTCTTGCAAATTAAAAATCTTTCCCGATTGCGTCATTCAACTGGCGAACACTTAACACGTACTATCAAAATAACGGTTTATCGGATCAAATTCATATCTTATCCATGCTCTGTTTCACGTAACTTCCAACAGGTCCAATTGAAAATATATTTATTTTAATGATTTGTATAATTTGAATGGTATAAAAAAACAAATTTAAACAATAAACATGGAAAATATAGCCGACTGCTCGACATGAAAGTCAAAGCCTATGTGTTTAGTTTTTAAACTGAATGATAAAACCGGCATCTACTCAAAATGAGAGAAACTTCTCTATTTCGGGAAATTTTTACAGTAAGCGCAATGGACGATTGAACAATAAATCGCTAGACTGCCTATCGTTTTTAAAACAGTAATTAACTGCAAAAAATAAAATATATATAATTTAATGAAAATGTTTGATTATATGTTTTATGTATTTTTTGAATAGTGATGATTTTTTGTAATTTGCATTTCATTGAATTTAATTTATGTTGTTGAACTAAGTGGAAATTTTTAGAAATGTTTGGTTGTATGAATGTTGTAAATTTTCTAATATCTCATAAGATTTTTACGTATTTAAAATTTGATAGTATTGGGTGTGTACGATACAGTATATTTTATCCAATATATTCGCCATCGTTAGCTATGACTTCCTGCCATCTCCTGGGAAGTTTGTGGATTCCTTATTTGGAGAAGCCTTCAACTTTCCCAGCTATCCAGCCATCGATCCAATTTCGCACTTCTCCGGCGTTTCGGAAGCGTACGTCAACCAGGCCTATTTGCATTGATCGAAACAAATGGTAGTCGGAAGGTGTAAGGTCTGGAGAATACGCAGGTTGTTCAAGCCGATCCCAACTCGGTTGGGCTCTATCTTGTTTTGAGCGGTTTACCATGAAACAAAACTTTATAGCTTTTGTTCGCTATTGCGCTATTGTCCAGTTGGCGTCGGTAGTGATCACCTGTAACTGTTTCATTTGGGTTTAACAGCTCATAATACAACACACGTTTCTGGTCCCACCAAATACTCAATACCTTATCGCAATGAATATCTCGTTTTGACTGCGATGAGGACCATCGCATCCAGGCTTGGCCTGGATCAACGTAAGCTGCTTTACGTTTGGGGTTGTCGTAATAGACCCACTTTTGATCGCCAGTAACAATTCGATGCAAAAAACTATGTTTTTTGTACTCAGCAAGATTTTTTTTGTATATGCACTTCAATTCGTGCTCTCAATTTATTTTCGTACAGTTGATGTGAGACCCATCCTCCTAGCTTTCGAATCTTTCCCATTGCATGCAAATGATGAGAAATGGTTGATCGATCAATGTTTAACTGCATTGCAAGTTCTTTTTGCGTTTGATATGCATTTTCATCCAATAATGTTTGTAATTTGGCATCTTCAAACTTTTTTTGCTGACCTGGCCGTTTTTTGTCTGTCAAGCCAAAATCATCACTTTGGAATCGATGAAACCAATTGAAACAGCTGCCTCTTGATGGAGCTTGATTACCATAAGTATCAGAAAGTAATCGGTGAGCTTCAGTGGCAGTTTTCTTGGAATCAAAAAAGCAAAGAAGAACCCCTCGAAAACACAACTTATCACGATCCATTTTAAATCGATTAGAAAAATTTGACGTAATATGGAAAATAACACTTTCTGCTCTGAATTAGATTAACAATTGTGACAGCTACACAATACAATTGTAATTGCTTGTCAAACTATACGCAATCTTACGTAGCGACATCTAAATGTCGACTCTAAGCATTAATTCACACACCCAATATTCATAAATAATATGATGTCAAAATACATGTTGAAAAAATTTCGGGACGAGAAAATTTACTAGAATACTTACTTGTGTTCTCGAGAGTAAAAATTTAAGGCCAGTTCGAGATCCTCGGATAAGTAATAGTTTGTAAGACATTTAAATTAATTTTTACTTTAGAGCAGGATTATTCGAGAAAATAAATTTCCATGATGCAGTGCTAATTTCCTAAAATGATTTTATATTTACCAGGGGCTTGTTTACAGTGAGATGAGTGTCCGAGTTGCAATTGCAGCTAACAATAAGCTCGTCATTAAATTAGTATGCCAGGATGAGTGATGTTGGGAATCGTTGAATCTTAAATTTAATGTATTCTAGTAAAATGGATAAACCCATCCAGCATGAATTAAAAAAAATAGAAATTTATTTTTGCAACTTTCAGCAAGGGAATCAGAACTGTCAAAATAATGAATTTGGCATTTCTCGTCCTTCATTTAGACGTAGAAACAAACGATATCTACATATGATGTAAATCGCGAAATACTTCTCAACCTTCGTAAATATTATAATGTTCAAATTTCCGTCTAATCCGGATATCAAAATGCATTAATAGATTAGGACGATCTGAATTTTTAATTAAATGAGACTACCTGTAATTTATAATACACGAAACTGTGTCAGAAAATACCTTCAGCAGTAATTAAGCTTTATATATATATATTTCTTCACCCATTGTTAGGCATCTATCTATACATAAATATCGTTACGAAAATTTACGTATAAACAACAATTTTCTAACCGTTGCGCTACTTTCTAGCCACATGGCCATAGGTTAAATATATTAATAATAGTATCCATAACACAAACAATAGATTGATGAATTTATGTCTGTGCATAAAACCAATTTTTATGTTGTTGTTGTTGTTGTCGTTTTTTAATTTTTTGTAAGGTAAGATTACAATCAATTTGTATTGTTTTCATACTATGTGCTGTATATATACATGTAAGGTAAGATATACCCCATAATATGGAAAGAATTTGTCCGCGCGCAACTTTAAATCAGCCACAACGTTCAATAACTGTACAAAAGAGTTTTACTTTAAATTATTAGATTTAAACTTCAACTTGACCTGAAAATCATTATTATTTTTTGTTGTTTTGTTTACAAGAAACATGTACGGGAACATAACACAACAAACCAATCTTCCTTGATATAAAATAAAGATTCTGTGTGTTGTATTATTTTTTTCTATTCAATTTTATTGCATCTTACGAGATTTTTTTTTTTTTTACTCTTTAGACTATAATTTTTGTGGTTTAATATGGTAACAAAAAAAAATCGTATTTTTATATAAAAATATGTAATTTTATTGTGACATCTTCTGTGAATGTATTATCTTGTGCGGATACAAATTCTTAACATGGTATAAAGTAAAAGCGCATGGCATATTGCTGGTAAAGACACTTTTAAGGAGAGAGAAATTAGTTTTTTTTTCTAGTCTTTTGATTTATGGCATACTCAACTTTCAATTCAACCTAACATTTATTGCATATAATAAAAATAATCCGATACGTAATGCCGACTTACTAACGTTATGGTGCCAAAATTGATCCAGCACTGCATAGTATTTTTAAAAACTTTTATGTGACAATGACGACGTTTTTCATTTACAAAGACGCATATTTGTATTTCGGTATTCATAAGTTGAGATCATATACGCTAAAGAATTATGTGGTCATGTAATGTCATCGTTTTCTTGGCGACATTTTGTTGTTCGATATACAAATCTTATCAGACTTTCTTCACTGCCCCTCACTTATTGTACGTTGTAAATTACAATCGTGACATAAATTTACAATTATTGGTGATTACTATTTTTTTTATTTATTTATGAATCAATATAAGAATGAACGTTTTTCTTACGTTTGTTACCAAAATCGCGAGGTAAATCATGGGGCGGCATACAAAAAAAAAAATAAAAATCCGCTACAATCATGAATGATACGATATAAAAAAAATTATATAAGATATCAATGTGTAGCTAGATAGAATTACAATTATTGCTGTATAACTGTTCATTTAATTCTTTTATAGAGTTTATTATTATTTTAACATTGAATGGTACTCGTACATCGCGTGCGACATTTACTTACTAGGCGTTTAACAAAATAATGAAAATTATGGTCATGTTTGTGTAATATTTAACTGACCTCTTATGTTCTTCATGACTCAGGATCACAGAATGCAGAATTCAATTAACATTGAAAATGGTTTAGCATATGGTATTGGTCTATGGCAATGAAAAAATATTCAATAAAAGCATTCGTCATTTCGAGGCCAAAAGTAACATTACATTATTCTACATAGTGAGTAGCAAATTCTCTCGGTTACCTCTCAGTTAATATTTTGACGTTTTCTAGTTTGATAATATAATTTGAAATGATTTAATTCAAATTTGTTGACAATTCGGCTAAGTCTGCAGATTTAGGAAAAACCCTACACTTGGAACTCTATACTAGTAACTCTGTTTTGCGATAAACAATCCAATAAAGTGTCATATTATAGAAGTTCCACCGAAATAGAAGTAGGAAAGCAAGACTTTCAAAGTGAGTTTAAGCAAATAAAAGTAAAAATTAAACAAGACAAATGTTCAAAAGTCGAGAATTAATTAAAATAACCAAACAAATGTATTTTGTTTGCAAAGTTAAACTCAATCGGGACCCCTTGAGTCATAGTATAAACACTTGCAGTTCCAGTCGATTTACAACATTTCGTATTTTTTTACACACCAGTGGTGCAATTGATCCAAGTACTTTACAACTGAAGCTACTTATTATAAAGAGACCCACCAGATCTTCTGGAGTGAAAACAACAACTCAATGTTTCTTCTACAGTAAAAACTGAAGATTTCTCCATTTTGTTCTGAAAAAGCAGTAAAAAAAGTTTCTGAAAAATGACACCACATTTAGGGTGTGAGCGTGTTCATTTCCATGGAACTCCCACTATATTTAGTGAATTATTTTAATTTAAATAAACAAATATGACGTGGTGCCGGATGGGAAGTCTAGAAAAATTGTAATTCCAGTCTGGATTCGGCCTAATAAAATTTTAGAAATATTTTATCTTTTTCCGAAATAACGGGGGCTTAACTTAAATTGTATTTCCCCTTAACTAATGAGGTGAATTTTTACCTCAATAAAGGGCAAATAAAACATTTTTTTTAATCCACGCCTTCTGTTTTCGCGGTTTATTTTCGGTCTCACTTTACGCATCATCTGCCAAATCGAAGAAGGCTATAGGGCCGATTTAAGTTACCATCTGCGCATTGCATAGCTCCATGCCAGCCTAAACTGAACATGGAAGATGGGTTGGCCCATGAGTTTTGCACGCCGAAAGGGGGTCGCAGTTGTGTTCTTTTTAATCACAGATCGTAATTGTGCGTCCAACCCCTACAGGGATTCGAATCCGGTACCTCCCGATTCAAACGCCAAAGCTTTAACCACTGTGCCATTTGGTCGATTATCCCCGAACCTAATGTATTACTAAATAATTAAGGTGAGTGATTCCCAAAACACTATTTCGTTGAAATGATTTATGATGATTTATTTATGATGATTTAAAATCGCCAATTTCTAAGATATTTAAAAGATAGGAGATCCTCTTTACCAGACGTCCTCTTTTTCTTTTTCGCGTCTGATCTTTTGTCCTCTCTCTTTTTTAAATAATTTGCAAAATATCCTCTCTATTTTTATTTCAATATTTACAGTTTTAGCTCAAATTTTTGAAAAAACTGGTTTAATTAACATTAATGACGAATATTACAATACAGCCACAACTAAACCTAAAAAAACCTTTTGAAGTATAATTGTTTATAGGGTTTGGTTGATGTTATAATTGATATATTTTATGGAAAAGGTTTAAGTATTGATCGATGAGTAGCTTATTGGGTTACAATATGACGTATGAACTCACAACACATAATAAGGGCCTTTGCACACTTGAGCTATGTTTTTTTACTGATGTGACCTATGTTTTCATTTGACAGCTTCCCGGTTTGGGGTCCAAAACTCAAATTAAAGAAACATTGTAGATGAATCTCAGGATCAAACAAATCTGTAAAGCAATATATTTAAATGTTTTATTTTTGCCTTTGATATAATTATAATTAGCTCACATCTCCCAGAAAATGTGCGACGTGAGCTATGTTTCTATCCCACAGGCGTAAATAAAGAAATTAAATAAATCAGGGCGAACGAGTGGCTTGAGCTAAGTTTCACGAATTCGGTTTGACTTATTTAGGCTTTGACCGGTGGTGCAGTGGTTAAAGCTTCGGCACTTGGACCGGGAGGTACTGGGTTCGAATTCCATCAGAGGTTAGATGCAAATCGAATTTTCATCATCGATTTCAATCGGTGATGTTAATAAACACAACTAAGACCCTCTGATGGAGTGCAGAATTCAGCGGCGACCCACCGTCCATGCCAATGTACAGGTTGTAATGAAGCTTGCAATGTGCAGGTGGTATACTGTAGTTGTGTGGGTATATGAATGGGTTATTGATGTGGCGTGAATGTGTGGTATCACAATGGGCCAAAAATGGCCTAAGTGACAACCACTGAAACCTAACCTATTTAGGCTTTGTAAAGTAAACGGAGAAGCTGTGATCTCAAAATATAGCTCACTTTGCTAAAAAAACATAAGTCAAGTGTACAACGGGCGGGCAAAATTTTTGTACGAAAAAGTAAAAGCTAAAATACAAGTGCAATTTAAAATATTAACTTAATATTATATTAAGTTAAATTTTGTATAAATAGTAAAAAAAAATACTTTTAAATCATCTTTGGTCGTTACAAACATCAGCAGCATGTCAAAAAGAAAGTTTTTAATTTGAAATTTAATATGAAATTTGAAATTCCAACAAAAGTATGAAGACAAGCATGTGGCTTTTTATAATATTTGTCAAAATAAGTTAAGTTTAGCAGGAAAAGGTTTATTGGTAGGATAAATAAAGGATCATATGATCTAGAACAACATACTGTTTCAAAGAAACATAAATCAGCAATTCAAGTTGCCATTAAGAATTTTTATTGTTGAAAAATTCATCTCATTGTTAAACTCCAATATTGGCTGTAGAAGGAACTCTAGCCTTTCATTGTGTAAAACACCATTACAACTATAAATCCACATATTGGACCACAAGTCAAATATAAAAACAGAAGCAAAGAAGATTATGTTCATTTCTGTATCCACCAATGGCAGTAATCATGGGCCATAAAACTATTTCCAGTATTAATTCAGTATTTTAATATTAAAAAGGGAATTAAAAAAAAGCTAATAAAAGTGGGCGATTTAAAAACGTAACAGCCGCCACAATTGTAAATTATTTAGAAAACACCTTGCCGGAATTTAAATTAATAGATAAATGTATAGCGCTGTCATGTGTGCCGACAACTGCAACACTAACTTTGGAGGCATCCAAAGAAAAGGTTTGTAAAATCTTTTATTAATTTATTGTAATAAAATATATTTCTTAACAACTTTTTCTTGTAACTTTAATTACTAGTAATGTCCATCATTGGAATTGGTTGTACTGTACATATTGTACACATATTGTACTGCAGGTCGATTTACCATCAATTGTAAATAAATTTTATAATTTTTTCGATTTATACAATTGGAACAGAGGAACTAAAAAGTTTCTGCGACTTTGTTAAAACGGAATACCGCACCAATTCTTAAATCAAAAGTCGATTTTTGTCATTAAATCCTGCAGTTAACAGACTTCTTGAAATGACTTCGAGAAAATTTTTTCTAAAATATGTTTGGTGAGGCGTACTTATGGTTTGCTTGCTCTATTATGAACACTTTACATATCAAAATAATTGAAAAGGAGAGAGAAAAAAAATCACTTCTTGAAATTGAGAGACAGGAAGAAAACTTTATGCCTTTTAAAGTTAAAAGTATTTTAAGAAAAAATATTGAGGATGGCTTTGAGACGGAAGCAACGGTTTTTAAGGAACAAATTTCGTACCTTTACCAAATTAAATTAGTAATTTAACCTCGATTCCTGGACCACACATTTTAACGACTATGAACATTTCCAGTGGATCCCATTAAAAAAGCATACAATACAATTTTATTTGATTAATTTGCAGATTAAAAATTTTTTTTAGGTGTATAAATATCAGACAACGATGGTTTTAAAAATAAGATCAGCTGTGACAAATGGGTTGAATATTTTAAAAATATAAACGAAAGCTGCAGTAATGAATTTTCGAAAATTTGCAATTTTATTTTGCTAATGCTAAAATGCTAATACTGAAAGAGTGTCTTCAATGATCTCAGCAAAATGGACTAAAGAGCGGAATAGGTTGACCAGCTACCATCTATCAACGGAATTAATACTATTATTTAAAACTGTAAAGAATTAAGCTGGTACAAATTTTTTAAAATGATAAAAGATGACAAAAATGAATTGGAGCAAATTCGAAGCTCGTTGAAGTACGATTAAAACCTCGTTATGGGGATAATAACTCTAAATTAATTTTCTTTAAATATTGATAAATATTTTTATAATATTATGCAACTGAAATGTGATTTAGTTTTTTGTAATTTATATGATGAAATGATTTTTGTAATTTTTTAATATTTAAGAATTAAGAAATATATTTGTTTAAGGCTTTAACAAGAATGAACTTTTTTACACTTTAACAAACATGAAACCACAAATATGTTCGTCCTTAATATTTTTATTATAATCTTTATTTTGGCATTCATTAATCACAGATTGGTGAATCATTTGAATTAAAAAAACGATTTTTTTTAAAAGTGAAACTACAAAATGAAGTGACCTATTTCCGATGAGTTTTTTAAATTTGTGGTGGTTACATTCTCGCTTACAGGGGCCAGCAGAACGGATAAGAATTTTGAGTTAGCTTTCTCATCCATCGGCGCGGTAAGCAATATATCATGTTCTGCCCCATCAATATGCCGATATGCACGGTCAGAGAATTAACAAAATAACGTGGAGATCAAATGTCAGGAGCAAGGAAAATCAAATTGATCACGTCATGATCTCAATGAGACATTCTATCACGTCGGATATCGTTAGATGTTTTAGAGGTACTGACATGGACAGCTATCGATGCTTATCGATTTCAGATATAGGTGCAAATTGTCATTTACATGCAATAGACAAGTACAAGAGGCCGTCCGTTGAAATGCAGGTGCTTTAAATGCTCAAGTTTATATCGAAATGATCAGTGCCGGCAACAACCAGTCGAAAATAAACAAAAACTTCTTAATAAATAGTTGAATCGCAATACCAGAAGAACCCTAGCCGAATATATCCGGGCTAGGACAGCTATGACTAAATATCTCCGACAAATGAAATGCGAACATATGAAAAAATACGTTAAAAACATCAGCTTCATTCAGTATATCAAACTTACTTTCGAAATCTGTTAAATCGAACTAACGAAGTGACCCCTATTAGAGTAACCGCAGAGGAAGTAGAAGCAGCTAATTGTAGATTGAAAATGGAAAGGCACCCGGTCTCGACGAGCAGAAAATCGTTCACCCGAATGCATCAGATGATGAATTTTGTGTTTTCATATAAATTTTCTGTTCGTACAAAATAACTTTCTAAATCGTATATTCCCTTTGTTTGTCTACATTTTCGAGTACCAAAATTAATGGTTCATATCAGCGATTGATAGATGTCTCTAAGATTCATAAACTAAAATGAGCCTGATATTTAATTCTAAATTGAAAACTCATGCTGTGTGCCTAACACCAATCGACTAAACTGCCGACATTCCTAAATTGTTTGTTAGTGAACACTGGCATCAGTAGACGGCGGTAGTGAAATAATACAAGCTAAATAAATTAACAAGTAAATTGAAAAAGATGTTCAAGGTGCTTATCAATATGAACCAATAAGACTTTTAGACATTTCATTAAAATTGCATAAAAATCAACGCAAACAAGTAAAAACTATTATTTTTCTGATTGTCGTAGATCAACGAAGTTGAAATTATGTCAAGGAAACGAGGTGTAAGTTCGTTTTAATAAATCAAAAAAATTGAACAATTTTTGAGTCCGAGATTTTTGATTATTCGGAAGGTCCTTATCCACGAGCATCGCGAAAAATCATCCTGTTTCATCAGTAATGGATTAACAAAATTCACACATCACTATTTACTATCTGGCAAAAGTAAAGTGTAAGAAAAACTATTATTAAGCTTGCCATGTACAGAATAAAAATTCATAATTTTATTTCAGGTTACAAGCTGCACCAGATCGCTGTTCAATTAAAATTTTTTTAATGGCGCCGATTTCGAGAAAATTTTCTACTTTTCTTTTCTTTTATCCGCTATTATTTGTAAGTAATCTCGATTATACGATTGTGGAATGAATATCCGGGGTACTCCTACACAAATTGCAAAATTTACCGGTGTTTCCAATAACATGATAATAAATGTAAATATCAAATTTGAAACCAACATTTCTGTATCACGTATAGGAGCCCGGATCTGGAACAAAAATCGAAATGAAATGTTGGACCAAAAAATTGTAAGTATCATTACCAAACATCTTTCGATGTCTGTGCGGAATTTGGTCAGAAAAACCTAAATAACCAAATCGATTGTGGAACGAGCTAATACCAGAAATAATTTATGAACGAATAAGTCAGAAACTACAAAAGAAATGTTGATCCTTGAAAAAAGAGTTCCTTGTACCGTAATGGACGGCGAAAGCTACGTCAAAATGGTTAAAGCTACGTCATTTTTCGGCGCTTCCAGATCCTACCTGTTGGGCGCATGGTTTGACAAGCAATTTGCCAATGCGGCTCTGGATCTCGTCCATACATTATAAATGGAAATATGACAAACAAAAACGTTTGTTGCAATTTCTAAAAAAAGACGGTATTGCTACTATTTTTTGGCCTAGTTTTGCCCTAATTCAGTATGCTAAAAGAACAATGAATTTTACGAAAGCCAATAACATCAAATTTGTTTCAAATGATTAAAAATCGACCGACGTGCCGGAGGATCACTTATAAAATTGAATTAAATTACTTTGATAAAAACACTTGTTAAAATTTCCTTATAGTGACAATATTTATTTGTTTTCAGGAATATCGATTTCGAAAAATATTTCTTCTTCAGTTCCTTTTACAACTGATCATTAGTTAGCCGCTTTTCATGTCACCTATTGATCCGGATCAACTCAAATTTTATATGGAAAACTGGAGCCATATTTTAATCTAGTTAACACCTTTGAGTTGTTTCGCCACACTTGAACTAACCCGGATCAGATCAAGCGTCAAAAACTACAGCTATTGTACAGTAAGGATTAGTTTTATGATTAGCGTCGTTCAACATGTTAAATTAAATTTTAAATAAAATTAAATTTCTTATTTTATGATGATTGGTACTGGGATTACCATCTAGATAATTTCATTAATTTAATTAAAATAAAATTTCAGCTAAAACTGTTTACATTGGTTTCCGGTAATGCGCTCAAATTTAAAAGTAGAACTATCGCTATAAGCGATCTATAAATTGACATCAAGTGTTGCTAATAATTTTTGTGCAGGTAACGTTTATTTGTTGCGCTTTTCACAACATCATAAATCAGGCAAACCTTTAATACAATTTACTTACCACCTCGTTGTTAACTAATTTACACGAAACAATCATCTCTCAAATATGTAAAATGAATAATTACCTGCAAAAAAAAAAGAAAACAAAAATTAAATACATTCATTCTAAATTAAAAGTGCAAAATCGATTTATGCATATAAATAAGCGATCATTATGCTTAATTCGACCAAGAGAACCAAAAGAAAATTTCCCTTTCTTAATGTTTTCTTATTTTACTCTTGGTATTTATATAACAATAAACCATTTTTTTATCAGTTGAATGGAAGAAATAATGCATTTTGTAGAGAAAATTACCCTCAAGCACGAATTGACTTAATACTTAAGATTTTGACTTAAATTAAATAACAAAATAGGAATCATTGCACAAAAGCAAAAAAAAACTCCTTCAGAAGTTTGCTACTTATCGTACAAAATAATTGATTTTTTATTGTGAGAGTGTTGATCAAATTGCTACGTCATCATCGTATTATCCAAATATCGAATATAAAGGATATTTGTGTAATTGACATTAAAATACACATTATCTACTACCAATAATTCACAAAACATTTTTAAAACCCATATGACATGTCGGCCGGACTATGAAGTTCTAAATCAATAGAGTTAATTATGTTACTTTATGCACCGAAATAACGGTAAAATATACAAATAACCGATGCAAATATTAAAACATAGAAAGGTCATGTCTTTTACATTTAATCAAGCAAACACAATCGAGTTGTCTTAAAGGATGCGGTTTAATACTTAAATTACAACACAAAGCGTATTAAAATTCAATCCACATCCTTTTCAATCTTTAAGTTAACTACTTACTCGTATATTATTATATTTTATTATCATCTTATTTAACCCTTTATTAGTCATTTATATAGTAGCACTGTAAAACCAGTATGTATGGCTCTTTCTTCATAATTTCTTAATTACACACACTCTAATACACTCCATAATAGGTTCAAACGACTACAGTATCTAGATAATCGTATTAATGATGGAAAGGAAATAGAATGTAACTGATTCTGGCTAAAAAATTAAACACTGCACGACAACAACAAAAAAACGTAAAGCAACAATAAAACTGTGTGACAAAACATGTTTTTCTTCCCCATGAGGCATGTCCAGAAACTGTAGTCGAGTTTTTTTTTTTTTTTGTTTTTGTTGCTGTTTCAATAATAATGCAAATACATCTGTATATGTAGAAAACTGGAAGAGCTAAAGTTGGGTCAACTGACCTAAGCCAAAGAAATATACACATGCATAACATATATAGCAAAAAATAAAAAATTGCAAAAAAAAATTCTCATCGAATAAATTTTCTTTATTAAAACAAAACAAAAAATTCTTATATTGATCCAAAAATGGAAGAACTAGATCTTTATGGGGAATCTCAAAATGTATAAGAAAAATACAATGTTATATATTTAATAGGTACAGATTGGATATTAATAGACTGCGTCGTAAGGTGGTTTATGGTTATTAATGTAAGATGAGCTAAAAAAATTTACAAGGTATATGACTTCAACCTCTCAGTGAAATTTAGCAGCTGTCCTTAGCTCCACACTTTATTTTCCTAGTCTAAGTTCTAACATTTTATGACATTTTAGCAGCGAGTGTAGGTTTCCTAAATACTAATATTTGAATTTTCTCACAATAATATTTCATTTTACATTTTTGTGTTAAAGGAGGAGAATTTATGTTGACATTTGGATTTTATTTAAAAGCCTAATAGTGCGTACATTGCCGTTTACTCGTGTGAACGTCACCATCTGTCTGGAAAGTACTTTATACCTACTGTATAGATCTATTTAACAAGTTAAAAAGTTTAAAATTATTTACTGTACTATTAAAAATAGGTTTTATGTGCCACTATTCTGACTGTCCCTTTGAAATGGGAATTGAGAAATGACTCCTCAGCAACAGCATTATGTATGTGGCATGCCTGAGATGAATTGTACAAAATATGTTTGCGATGCTGTGCGTACTTCAACAGACGGAACTTTGCCTGGTAGAATATAAATATAAATACAAAATGTTTATTAACCATTTGACAAATAGAATGTTTACATTTTTTTCAACACTATAAATATACAAAAAACTATACAGAGAGAGAAGTATGGGATGGCGACAGACAACATAACACGTGAAATATTTGTTTGTTGAATTTTCATCGACTGAGAATGAGAAATATCGATGACTCGTTAAACATGTTTCGCTTTAAAGATTGCCATATAAGAAGATGTGCGCATGATACGTCTGACATAGATATTCGATCGTCGTCAGAAATTGGCCGCGTCATTTGAGAAACAAATGTGACTTGTCATAAATTAGTAATTTAGTAAACGTACTCGTACAATAAAAAACGAAAAATATTAGCTTTTATCTTTTCCATTACATTTAGAAAAAGTGTACGAAATAGAAACGATTATTTATGTTTTTCGTAAAAATAATTCACATTGATGTTGACAAATTTCCAACTGGGTAGGTTAACAGTGACTCTATTCTGATAATTCCCCGGGAATAGGGAATTGAGGAAAGAATTTACATATAATTTTTATTTAAATTACTTTTTTCTAGCACAATAAGGTAAAAATTTTCCCCGCCAATTTCGCTATCGAAAAATTATTTTCAATTTACAAATATTTACGTCAAACTTTTTTTCTCAGTAGGCCAGGAAAACTGATTTATAGACAAAAGCTATGTAAATTCTGCCCCTTTCACCAATTCCCTATTCCCTAGGTTAGTGGGAATATTTTTGTAAACAAAATTAAATACGGAATATCTTTCTAAACCGCTGTAATTCTGCTCAGTAAGCCGGAAAATAATAATGGAGTGAGATACTAGATCGGTAATTTGCTTGCCAAAATCCTGACCCGTCATCAATTTTACCAAGGGAATTTGAATTTCAAATTAAATTTTTCAAATTTTTTGATTTATTTTTGCGATTTCACAGTAAAATTAGCGGCTTCAAAAATCACAGCAAATTTTTGTGTGGTGGCTAAAATAATCACAAATTATATGAAAAATATGATTTGAAATTAAAATTCCCTTGGTAAAGCTGAAATTGCTTGCTTATCTATCATAATATTGGTAATGCTATGAAAATATGTTTCCCCAATTGCCTGAATAGTGACGCTCTTATGGTATATATTGTATTTTGAGGATCACTACCTTATAGACTCATAACAAGGTTCTTAACATCTTCATTAGATCGACAGCATCGATTCAAATTTAAAAGAAATTTAGTAAGCCACTAAACGGACCACTTGCAATGCAAAACTCATAACTCATAATTATTAACTCATAAATGATAAAAATCTAGCATTAAGGCTCAAAAACGACAAAAAGCACCACACCCTAAGTTAAGCAAGATTTGAAGAGATCAATTCCGAATTCAATAGTTATTTTAACGACAATTTTTAAACACAGAAATATCCCAAGCAATATTAAATTGCATCCAAAATACGTTTGGAAATATTTTAGTGCCAAACGAAAATTACAAGCTTTTCAATATTCTATAATCGAAAAGGTTAGAAAATTCAATATTTTGTAACCTATTCGACGAGCCATAAAAGGCGGAGCAGAAACTGCGGAAGCGATCGTTACTACTGCACCCAACTGAATTGTCGCCGACAAAAGATGTAGCAACTAACATCAACGGTAAACGTTTGGAAGTGTCCAAGCAGCGCCTGAAACTAAAATCTCGGTTCCATTAATTTGGTATTTTAAAGTCCGTCACCGACTTAATAAATGATTTTTACATACTAGTAGTTCGAAGAGACGGAAATCAAGTGTTGCCATATTTACGTTTATTTGTCGTCTAGACTAATTCACACACGAATAAGATCAAATTAGAACAGTTCTACCTGGATTTAAATATAATGCTTGAAATTCGTGGAAGAGTGTAAATATCACACGAAAACTATCACCTTGGGAAAATTAATTCATTTCGCGTATAGAGAGAGGGCCTTTTGACTTCTACCGTTACAACTGTTAAAACAGGACGCATTATCTATACAAAACAAAAATATTCATCTTTCTTCAGCGTGCCCAAAATATCATCACTCATTGTATGACAGTGATAAATTCAAAAATAATTAAATTTTATGAATCAGTCTATCTGTGAATCATAAACAGCGTTGGGCGTAGTTACTTAGGCGCATACAAGTTAGGCGTAGGTATATAATTCAACGTGCCCAAGATCACAAAAGTGTTTCATTCCATTAATATTGGTCCCCACAACTGAAGCTGAAAGGGCGCTTCATTTATGATTTTAATGTTAAAAATTGAAGATTGAAAAGTTTGGCGCTGAATTGGAGCTTTGTTTTTTGAATATAATCATAAAACTGTGTACTTGGTAAACAATCAAAAATTTAATTTAAATATTTATTTAAAAATTGGTGATAATTGCCGCCCGGACAAGGATAAAAAATTCACGGCTGGCTTAGGATCAATGAATTAATCACTCATTATCTGAAATGAAAATATGATTATGAAACCTCATTTGAGGCGGCCAAATCCCTTGATGGGATATAGTGCCAGAGAGAGAGAAAGAGCGAGAGAGATAATTGGTACATGTTCCACAGTTTATATTCATAAAACAAAAAAAAAGAAACAATTTGCATAGCCCATAGTCCAAAATCTGGAATTGCAACGCGATCGACTAATTATCGACAAGAAATTGTCTGGTTTCATTATATTTTTGTAATGATGTATAAACGACAAAGTGTGCCTGTTTAATACAAAATAACTGCAAAGGGTGGAAAAGGGATCTAATAAAAATAATAATATTTGACAATTTGTATGTACGAGTGTATAATTATGTATTTTGTCGAAATTAATGTACAATTAAGTCAACAGAAAGCCCTACACGGTAGTTTGTTTGGGTTTTCACTCCGGCTTTCATGGTAATTAGGGGTCCCTAGGTTCGTAGAATTGGGTTAGATTTGAAAATATTAACCATATTACATTTCTCATTTTATTTATTATTTATAAAAATGTTCTTGCTGTGGTGGATCAAACGAAGCAGGGTCGGCTGTGGATGCTCATTTCAATTCAAAATACCCAAGACTTTCTTTGTATATCTTTCTTTTTTAATACGATCTTGAAGAGTGTACCTTTTCAAAAAAAAAATATTTGAGTTTTATATGACGCTGACATAAAGACAATCAACTCCAGAAAATTGGCCAACCATCAGAAAAATATGCGACACTATTACAGATTTTAAAGTGGTATCATGCATCGGGGTAGCCAAAACAAATCTTTTTTATAAATTAGTTTTTTATCAATTAAAAAATCTACTTAACAAAATTTTGACTGTTCAGAAATAAAATAAACTCCGGTAACCATAATTTGTGATCACAAAAAAGTACACCAAATTGTCACACAATGGAATTTTTTTCCGATCGTAGTAAAAAGTACATCTTTCCGTTGTTTTTTCGAAACGAAAAGCTCATGATTCCAGTATGTTGTATTTGTTGCTAAGCTACAAGTAATTATAGTACGAGAATTTTTTCTGGCCTAGGCCGGGAATATATTTCATTATACTTTTGAAAAAAAAAACAATAGTATATTGTATAATTAGGAGGAAAAGGACTGCATTCTCGGACGATAGTGGAAATTGGCCGGTAACTCCCGGTAACCACGGGAGTCCGAGAATGCACTTTTCCTTTGAATTGTCCATACTATTTTTTCTCTGATCGGACTTTAAAACGTATATAAACCCAAAATAATTTTTAGTATTATTCATTAATTATCATATTAACTGCGAGTTCATACGACGGATAAAAATCTCGGATTTTACTATCCCATCCTTTTAACCAATTCCGTCACGTAAATTATACAACGGGCACGCCTCTTTTCATATAAAAAAGTTGAAAATATTGAAAAAAAAATCTGGGATAGAAAAATCCGAGATTTTTATCCGTCGTATGAACTCGCAGTAAGAAATCAAAACAAAGTAAAAAATCGAAAATAACATAAAATTATTGCTTAGTTAGCCAAGACATCATAAGACATAAATACATTTTGTTTTTTTTTTTTTTTTTTCAAAAGTATAATGAAATATATTCCCGACCAAGGCCAGAAAAAATATTCTCGTACTATAATTACTTGTAGCTTAGCAACAAATACAACATACTGGAATCATGAGCTTTTCGTTTTGAAAAAACAACGGAAAGATATATTTTTTCCTACGATCGGAGAAAAAATGTATTTAAGTTTTATGATGTCGTGGCTCGATTTTTTACTTTGTTTTGATTTCTTAATATGATAATTAATGAATATTACTAAAAATTATTTTGGGTTTATATTCGTTTTAAAGTCCGATTGGAGAAAAAATAGTATGTAAAATTCGGAGGAAAACTGCATTCCCGGACTCACGTGGTTGCCGGACTCGGCTATCGCCAATTTCCACTATCGTCCGGGAATGCAGTACTTTTCCTCCTAATTATACAATATACTATTCTCTTTTGTTACACTATAAATGTTTACCATTTATGATTTACGCGAAGATAAAGTCAGAAGACAGTATTGTGTCCACAAAATTGTTTACCCATTTGTCAAAATTAAACCACATTATATGACACAAATAATGTTCACAATTTTTGTGAAAGATTCATGCAAAACAAAATCACAAAATCGAAGACAGTTTTCCCGACAATTATTATTCACAATTTTATGGCATAATTATACGGATATTTTTTCACAAATTATATGATATTTTTGTTCTTATAAACAAAGTCCCAACTTTAATCACAATTATGTGTCAATTTGTACTTTTTTGGGGTGGACAATTACGTAAGATAATTTTCGGTCCACCGTAGGAAATAATAAAATAGTCCACCCGTTCCACCATTTGGAAAGTGAAAGCTGTGTGGAATACGTGTAAATCATCTTTTATAGAAAATTTTAATTTTGTAAGAGTTGTTCTTGTTCCTAATATTAGGTATAAATAGTTTTAGATTAATATTAATTTAATTTGGTGCTGGTAAAACTGGTAAGTTTATTACTACAGTAATAATTAATTGTTTACAAAGAAAGATTCACGAAAAGTATATTCATGGAAAAGTCTTAACTTTAATTGTGTTGTTTATTTGATTTTAGTGGTTTTTGGTGAATGTGAAAAGTCGATGTTTTTTAATTGGGAATGCAGGGTTTGAATTTTGTATACCTTTTAATGAATGAAACAGACGTGCGGAATTTTCGCATGCGGATACGGAAGCGGAAACGCAACTAAACAACATGTGCCTTTTTTTTACGTTTGCGTATAATTTTGATATTTCGCCTTCGACACCATATTGTGATTTATAAATGTCGAGTTGTTGTGTCAGTGTTAAAAAATCTCATTAAAAACGAGTCTAATTAAATACGATCATTTAAAAAAAAATATCGTTGTATCTGTGCTTTTTATCTTACACAGAAAATTGATGAAAATTACACAAAAAAAGCAGAGAAAATCAAATAAACGGATTTGGTCCGGGGAAATTTACACAGAAAATAAAAGAGGAATGCACGGATTTTAACAATGATTAAAAACAATGACCAAGGTCACTTTAGAATATCTTACATCAATTTATTTATTCATCCATCGTTTATTTTAAGTTTCTGTTAAAAAGAAGTTAGTATTAATTCACAATTTTTATTTTTTTCGTATTGCCCATACTGCAGCGGTGCGTTTTTTTTTTTAGAAATAAAGACAACTTGCGGAAAAACGCATCCCATGCGGAATACAGGTATTTCATTTAATTTAAAGCAGTGTATGTATTCTAATTTAAACGCAAGCGTTTTTCTGCACGTCTGCTTCCAGCATAAAATCCTCATGCGATATTACCGGATATTTTAGTAGTGGTGTCCGTGTTCGTATTCGTTTTCTCATCGTTTTCTAAAGCTGTATACCAAATATTTAGTTTTTGTTTGCATATATAATATTACGGTTTAATTATTAGATTGTGTGAAAGACATTAGAAGCGATTTTGACGATAATACTGTTGAAGCCGAAATAAAAAGCTATATGCAGCGAGGTAAGTAACGGGGCAGGTACGCAGAAAAAAGAAAAAATTGAATTAATTTACTCTTATTTTTTATGATAGTCTAATATCTTTTATATTTTATATATTTTTATGTATATGTTTGTTTTTATATTTCAAGCAAAATAATTTATTGATTTTGAAAAATTAAAGTGGTAATTTTTTACATAATAAATTTAAATCTGCTATTAAAACGTGTTTATATTAAATAACCCTAATTTTCCAAACAAAATTAGGAATTTTCTTACGAAAAGTTCGAAAACACGATTTTGAGGTTACTTAGTGTCACAAGAAATCTAGAAATGTCAACCAATTTTTCACAAGTTCACAAAACTTTCAAACAAAATCCCACAAGTTTTAGCCACAAAATTAATGATTTAATTTCGCAATCAGCGTCAACCCCACCCCATCCACCATATCATAACAAATTTGTGACAAACCTTTTCACATTTTGGTCCGCGCAAATCACAGTCTTTGGTGACAATATTTTGGGTGTTTTTTTGACATGTGGTTATCGGGGAACAGATTAAAATATCAGTAAACTAATTATAAAATATTTTTAAGCATAAATGTAGTAAGTAACCCGAATTAAACAAAATTTGTTGTATAAAAAGAAAACCATTTTATAATTCATATTGGATCGACACGATGTGCCTTATTTCCACCACGAATATGCAGAACTGCATTTTATTAATGGTGTTTGTAATGAGAATGTCCGATCTGTGGCAAGAGAATGTCAGAGACGATACCCTAATCGAAATACGTTGATATGTTGCATCGTATCAAAAAAATTTTAAAATTGAACAAGATCCTTGAACACCTAAACAGCCTAGCTGAAATTTTTGCGTTACTATTAAAGTATATTTTTGGATTCCGCTCTATTATATATATTAAGAATTTTACTTGGCCGTCTAATACAAGAACCGTCTAATTCTTAAGCAATATTCCAGGTAATCCTAGAAATGTCCCCGAGGCGTCAACAACATGCTTAAATATATCTAGACATTTCATAATTTTAAAGAGTAAGGGGGTTGCGGCCAGTATACTCATTTGAACAGTTTGGAAAATTTTAACTTTTTGATATCTGAAAACCATTTGTATCGTCGTATAATGGAACGGAACCGAAAAATTTACTACGCGATCTACGCTGACATAGTAGGTCAATTTTATGATTTTCTTTTGAAAATAAAGCCCAATTGGAAAAATGACAAATTTAACAGTGTTATATTTCATTATCATAAAAAAACACTACTACGCCTAATGCTAAATTTATTAACCCGCGTACACCCCGACATGCATTGGAACGAGATTGCTCACTCGAAAGTGTGGCCAACAACAACATGTGGCATGAATCAAATTTTTTGATGACATAGCTCGACCATGAGAATAATATTGTAGGAAAGGAACAGAAAATTTAGTTTTCAGCACAAACGTCACAGCTCACACGTTACGCAAAATTGCAAACATTTCATGTTGTGGATTAGAAAGAAAAAAAAATTATACCAACAATCGAACAATACAATTTGTATCAATACACATGGTTGTTCAATCCGCCCTCTATATATTTTAAAGAAGTGTGCTAATTATGCCACACGTCTATATTACGTAAGTTTTTTGGGGCATTGGAACAAAACATACAATGAAGCGTATTATAATATTGAATCACACCGCACCCAATCTTGCATTAACATAATACAAAGTTCTTAGAGAATGATATAAATTGAAAATAATAAAGCAATTAGGTTTGTTTTTTGCAAAATCACTCAATTGTGTTGTGCATATCTCGTATATATCGAAACAATTGTTATTATTGTTGTACTTCTTATAATATTACAGAAGAAGTGAAAAACAAACCTACGACGCGCAGAAAAATATAGCATAGCGTACCACGAGAGATGGCAATTATTTTGCTTTATCGCACAAAACACAATACAATTTTTCCTAAAATCAAAATGAAAATGTATAAATTTCAAATTCTATTGTTTTGTGTTGTATGTGACATTTTGATAGGGACGACGACATCTCTTATGCTCGTATACAATATATGTATATACAATATATGTATGGAGTTATATGTGGAGGAGTGGTATTTTGTCTTCAACTTGAGAGATTAAATTTATATTGCATTCTTCCGGTATATATGCGCGATTATACGTCTGATAGAAATATTCAGTTTTTCTTCGTTCAACCAAACTAAAGAAAGATGAATTAATAGATTAATTAAAAGGGCATTAAAAAATTGTACAATCGTGCACAGTGACGACGACAGTGGCCGCAGAGAAAGTGATTTATTGATTACCGGAAGAATGTCACCGCACCAACCGTAAGGTGATAATAATTTAATGATGATGAGACATAATAATTTATAATCTCCACCCAAACCGTTTACATTTTATTTTTGTTGTATATGATACAGTCACGAAACCCTTAAAGAAATTACGTTATATACTTACTAAGACTTCTTAGTACGTACGTATAAAATATCTTACTAATACGTTTGTTATTTTAAAGGTTTCACAATCGATTAGATAAAAATAACAGAACAAAATACTAAAGAATTTTAAAAATGCGTCACTGTATTTACGTATAGACTCTAACTGGTGCGATAAACCATTCGACCTTAAGACCCTTTAAATCGCTACACAATATCTCAATCAAAAAATATTCGATTTTAATGTTTTATGTGGTACACACACATGATACACATAATACGATACATAAAAAGAGAAAACGTTCTTAAATAACTGAAATCTGTAACAACTTAACACGAAAAAGAGAAATTCATTCAAATTTGTGTGTATGTGTGTGTATTTCGTAAAGTGTTGATTTGATAGTGATAAGAAATTTTAAGTTATAAAAAGAAAATTTTTTTCAATTTAGTTATAAAATTGAAAAGTTGAAATTTATTTCATAGTTTTAACGTATTCGAGTATATATTCATGTTTTTATGTTTTTTTTTATTTTCATGTTGTTTTAAGAAATTAGGTGTTAGAGGTACATAAGATTGTTGTGTCAAAACTAAAACGCTATCTACACAAATACACATACACACACACACGTAATGATTTCTAAATAATTGATTTCGAAAATCGATTGTTATCGTGCCGCCGCGGTATGTAGTCAATATAATTTTTTTTTTTATGTATGTACTTGAAGATAATCCATGACTGTAGCACGAGTATGTAGCTATACATGTTGTATAATTATGGCGAAATATATGTTGTAAAAGTTAATGTATGTACAACGATATGATGAAATGATTATTGAATTCATATTTTACGGCCTTTGAGTTCATGGCAGTACAATTCCTTGGCCATCGCTATAAGTTGAACTATAAATATTAAATATTTCTTTTATGGTTTCAAGAGTTGAAAGTTTATGTTTCGCAGCAAAACTAAGATTAACAATATAATAGTACTTAGGCATTTATTAAAAAAAAATATGAAACATTACTGTTGTTGTTTTTGGTAACGTCCTGCTACTGTAGGTACTCGTAATCCTATAACAAATTCTAAAACAATTTCGCCGCTTTCTTTTGGGCCTATTTTTTAATCCATCCCGAGCAGGCAGTGCGGTGTCAAAAAATACTTCGTATTTTTTTATTCAACCTGGGTAATTTTACTCGGTACACTGCGTTTTTATTTGTGAACTGTGCTTACACAGTGCATACTCGGTTCTTCAAAATTTACTCTCAAATTAATGTCAGTGTACGAAGAGTGTGCAAAATAAAAAACAATTTATTACTCTATGCACACCGGATAATTTTACCCAGTACAAAATTGCTCGGTGTACACTACCCGGGGTAAGCCTGCTTGCTCGGGGTGAATTAAAAAATAGACCCTTTGTATAGTGTTTACTGTTCGAGCTCTTCCAGCCTACCTCGTATCAAAGATCATTTAAAACAATGAATAAGGGTTACACTGTCTAGCAGAATTTAATGGATCTATTGGAAAAAACACAGTGTTTTTTTATACAGTTTGAATAAAGAAGCTATTAACAAACTAACGTCAGTGATACAGTAATCTAATATTCGTCAAAGTACTTGCTACACTATGGCCTATTCCAGAAAGTTAACCACTTTAAAATAAAAACATTTGAGGTAGTCCAAATTTTGTGCTCAATTTTTTTATGTTTTACTCACAATACAAATATTTGCCGACACACTTGCTACACTATGGCCAATTCCAGGAATTGTGTGGGCATAAATCTTCTAATAGTGGGCGAATTGAGCAATCAAAACATTTAAGCTCATTTACGTCGTCTAAAGTGCAAAATTTTTGAAAAATTTTATTATTTGCCAAATACCTGCTGCACTATTGTCGATTCCAGGAATCTCAGTGATAATATCAAGTGTGGACATATGTAATTTACTAGTGGAAGGATCAAGCTGTTCAAAACAGTTAACTACTTACATTAAAAAAGAAAGATTTTGAGTGGCTCCACAAAAGTTTTAAGCCGCTAAATGTTTGAATAATTCAAATATTTACCAAAATACTTGCTACCCTATCGTCGTTTCCAGGAATTTTACAGATGTTACTTAGTGTGGGGATATATCTTTTAATAGTGGCCGAATTGAGGTATCCAAAACAGTTACGTGTGGGCATTTGTATTCTAATAGAGACCGAATCGAGCTGATTAAAATATTTGGTATTATATCAAAGGGCCGAATAAGAGCCGAATTTCGAAGGGCCGAATTTCGAAGGGCCGAATTTCAAAGGGCCGAATGTGTCGAAGGGCCAATTGTGTCGAAAGGCCGAATGTCAAATGGCCGAATGTCAAAGGGCCGAATGTGTCGAAGGGCCGAATGGCTCAAAAGGCCGAATGGGTCGAAGGGCTGATTTTTTCTTTTTTATTTTGATTGTTTATATTGCGTTCGTATCGTAATTATCAAGTGAAAAAATATTTGTACGTAATATTCACCAAAACTAAGAGTAATTATATCAATATGAATGGAATATATGTATATACATATATGTACATATTACTTTTGTAGTAATGGATATATGTTATGTCGTGTATGGTGCCACAAGACAAAATATTCCTTCACCAAAATGTATCGCTGACTGGATACGTGGAATTTCGACATTGGTCTTCCTCCCCTATAATCAATAAATTCGAAACCCTTTTCAAATGGGCTTGCACGAACAGTCAGCAAATAGCACTATAGCAATATAAACAACCAAAATTAATGCAACATATTTCCTGATAGAATACCCAAAGATGAAAAATAGTAAAATACATAAATTCATAAGAAATTCATTTATGTTTAATAAAAAAAAAATTACAAAATATTCCATAAAACAACAAATTTAAAAAAGTATATTTCTAAAAACTGAAAAAAAAATCGGCCTTTCGACCCATTCGTCCTTTCGACATTCGGCCTTTTGACACATTCGGCCATTCGACATTGGGCCATCCGAATTCGGTCCTTCGACACATTCGGCCTTTCGACACATTCGACCATTCAACATTCGGCCCTCTGCAATTACTCCTTTTGAAATTCGGCTCTTTGTACAAAATGGGTAACCACATTAAAACTAAAAGATTTTGTGTGGCTCTACAAAAATTTTAAGGTGTTAAATTTTTATAAAATTCAAATATTCGCCAAAATACTATTTGCTATTTACACTTTCTCATTTATACATTTTTTCATTAATTTGTGTAGACTTTTCGTTATTTTGTGTAGCTACACTTTTCGTTAAAAAGTTCATTTCGGCCAACGAGGAATAGATAGGCGTTGACACTAATGAAAATCAAACCCAATCAATCAAGGTACATAAGCACATCAAGACAAATCGGTTACCGCGAAACTTATCTTCCAGTTAGAATAACTCATCACATATTTGAAAAATACTCTGATAACGCTAGTACATTGACAGAAATTAAAAACCACATCATATTTACAAAGTTTCTTCCCCCTAAAGAGCTAGAGTTATTTAACACATTTTAGCGTATTACATAACTCACAAAATCATATTGCTCGTATTTTTAACTTTAAAAAAAATCAGTTTAGAATCCCGAATCAAACGAAAATTCCAAAAGCTGTATTTGTATGGTATTTATTAGCCATATTCCTAAACTTCATCATAAGTCATTTGTAATAAAATTCCAACATAAAAGTATAATGTTATATATCATATATCTAAAATTTAGAACCCCAATCAATGGTTTTAATGTTACAAATATTAGGTAGAGGCATTGCAGGGTTCCATATGTAGCATGGTACTTAATGGTCATACTATACAGAACTTCACATTAATATTATTTAAAAATGTTAAATTTTAATAGAATTTTACCAACATAATTTAAAAAAACTGGGGCTCTATTGTGATTTTTTTTCGATTTTGTAAAGTAAATCGTAAATTCGATCAACCGCGAATATTCCTATTATGAAACTTTTTTTATAGTCATAAAATTTAGGACCATGATTACCCCAAGGGCCATATTTCAGAATTTCCCTAAAATAATTAGGATCTCATATGACTGTGAACAAAATTGCAAAGGTATTGCGAAATCCGTTTTAAATACCATTGTCCACCAAAATCAAAATCGTTTAGAAATTGGCGAGTCCTGTTTGCTCCGTGCTCAATATATTCCAGAACTTAACCAACAGTTAAATGTATAGGTCTCATACATCAAATCAAAATTGTTCAAGAAGTGTCCGAATACAATTTAGGAAGTTCCAATTAGAATGGCCTAGTAACTAAGTTCCAGCAAATAACTACTTTCATCCAAATTATGAAAAGGTTAGATTTTATTCAACATGGCACCTGTGGGCCATAATCCAAAACTTCCCTAAAAAGTTTATTTACAATCTTCTTATCTGTTTACAAACCGGATTTGATCAAAATCGCTTAAAAATGATCGAGTTTCCTTTTCAATTAACCATTTTAATAATATTAAGAATTTAACACAAAAACAACAATTTCAAATCCTTATGCAAACCCATCAAATTCGAATTTTATATAATTCTGTTGGCTGAATTCCAGAACTTTAATGTTGTATTAATGCCGCACATTTAATATTAAAATTGCAGGAATCTAATAATATTTTGCAATTTTTAAAATTCGAGATTAATTTTGAAATTTGAACGTTAAAATATGTGATTTTAAAATGCGGGAATGACATGGAATATGGGATTTCGAAATACGGGATTTTGAAATACGGCAAATCTGACTAGGCCATCGTAAAATACAAGTAATTGACAATTTACAAAACTAATCGGTATGTATTTAAGGAAGATGTCAAACATCAGTTTTTCGGTGCATCAGAAAAAGTGTAGGTAATTTTGAAGGCTATTCACAGATTATCCTAGAAATGAGTAAGCAGATTTTACTAAGTCTTAATTAATTACTAGTCTTACGACAACGGTCGAAGGATAAAGGGTGGCGGTCATGGTCACCAAAAATAGTAGAGATACTAAATAGTTTTAACTTTAGAGTTATTTGGTTTTTCCGGGTGGTTTACTTCAGATGAGAAAAAAATCGAGAAAAGGCCGAAACCCACAAAAGAAAAAGGATAAATCGGTAAGACTAGACAAGCCTCTCAGGAATTAATAACAGGATAGCGCAGCACAAATAAGACCGTAACAGTGTAAACCGCCTCCTTTATAACATATTCAAAACAATCCCAAAATTCCAAGCAATATAGGTTGATTAATCTGTAATAGAGGAGATGAGAGGCCATCAAGGACCCTAATTCTTATTCCGCGTGATATACTCTCCATAAACCAAATTTTTTCCCGTTAAGTAAGTTAAAAAAATAAAATTAAGTTTATACCGATAGATTCCAATATTTTCAAACGACAGGCATTCTAGGGTAGTTTTATGATGGAAGGGCAGTCAAGAGAAGGGAAGTTCGGAAATTGTTTAACAAGGCCAAGGATAAAAAACTGGAAAGCATTGTTCTCTCATTAGATACAACATAGCGCTAAGACGTAACAAAATAAACATTTTTGCCTTATCAATAAGTTCCCGATGTCCTGTCGGCTACCCAAACCCCCTCTTCTTACCAGGAAAATTCAGATTTCCTTTGGTGACGAAATTGTCATTATCACAGTGACTAGAGACTATTTCTCAAGATAGTTCTGTCATATCGTGTGGCAGCTATTGCAAGGAGATCGATTTTAGTGTCAAACCAACAAAAAAAATTGTCGGCCACTTATTTACAAACGGTAGAAAAAACTAATACTGCGTGTTGCGGCTTAATATCTAATGGTGATATGTTACGATTTTAACTAAGCTGACATAGAAAATCAACAATTCATATGTCACCAACAAAGCCCATAAACATTACTTCTATTAATTTTTTCCCAAAACATGGGGTATTACTTTAGAAATGACGCTATGGTTATATCAAACCTTTATTAGACTTATAATTTCGAAACATACAAAATTTAAAAAAATTCAGACGCTTATGTGTTTAATTTAAATACAACAAGTGCTATTAATGATCGGGTAGCCAAGCAGCATTGCTAGCCCCGGTATACCGGTATATATATATGCTCTATCTAACCAAATGATAAATGTTATCAAACCAGATTGAGAAACATCGCTTGGTATGAAAAAAATAAAGAGCTACTTGGTTACAACTCGAAGATCTAGGCGGAGTACTCAAGTGAGACTGCCAATCATTCGAATAGTAAGGCGTAAGTATCACTTAGAAAAATAGAGAAATCTATCATGAAATCTGGATAGGAACCAAGCACACAATTCATTGATAAAAAAATGTTAACATAAAAAAATAATTCTTTAGGAGAAACTGGAGAAGGCAAGGGCTGCTAGACTTATTTTGGTTTTAAAGTGAACCATACCTATCAAGAAATATTATTTATATAGTTTTGTTTCTTGTTCACCCAGTAAAATCCCAGGCCTGCTACAATCTTATTTGGAATTTTATGGATATTTTATTGATTTTTTAATCGATAAATGCTGTGTTTCTTATTTTCGATCTAATCAATCGGATTAATCTGAGTACTAAAAAGTTGTTTCTTATTTCAGGTCAGATCGATCTGATCAATTTTGTTGCTGTTTCTTATTTTTCCTCAGATTGATTAGATCGATTTTTTTGATTTGTAAAAATATTCCGATTTCTCACATTAGTTTTAGTTTAGCTTCATGTAATTCAAATTTAAATCTACATATACATATGTCATTCTAATCATTTTTGTTTGTTTTTGCAAACATCATTAAAATAGAAAGAGACAGAAATTTTAATTATTATTTTATACTGATTGTACTAAAATAATGAAATAATTATTTTATATAGCCCTAATTTTTTATAGAGTATTTGCAAGAAGTTTTACAATTTCACATTCGTGGTACAATTTCCTCAGTAATTTAGTACGTTAATATTCCCTTCGTGTTCGTATTCGTGCGTTCGTATTTTAGACAGTTCGATGTCCAATGTTAATTTTTTTGATCTACCAAATCTGAAACCTGTTTCTTATTTCAGATCGACCAGATCAATCTAATTTCAGATTTCAAAATCTGCTCGATCTATGGATTTAAATAAGAAACACAGCTAACATGACCCTGATTTTGCAAACCTATATTATACTGGAACGTACAGTAGGTCAAAGGTAGCAGATCTATTATATGTACAAGTCATTGGCATTAGTTCTAATAGAAATTCATTAATTAATTCTAATAGATGGTGAGAATTGTAAAATTTGGTCAAAATAAATTAAACAGCGTAATTTATAAAAATCTAGGGTTTAAATCTCAACACTGAAATTAGAATGACCTATTAAGAAATTCTTCCAAAATTTAATCATCAATTGTAACGTCTGACTATATTGCTACAGATTAACCACACATCCATTAGTCGCAATTTCGTTTTGGTGTAAAACTCTCGGACATCCGAGAAAAATATTTTTTCTCTCCTCTTGAGAAACTCTTTTAAGGCAGTTGCTTCTAATATTAAGAATACTTGTTTGATGTTGTAGCAACGAACAAGGATTGTTCAAAATAGTTTGCTACCTTGAGTCACTTATTTCATTTCGAATTTGCAGATATGCCAAGTTTTTAAATCATACTAGACCATCTAGTCGACCCGTAATCGGCTGTTATTACTTCCAAATCCACATAGAAATTCGATATTAACAAATTCTAAGCTGCATCTCGAAGTGATAATTATAAGGTTGTTAACTATGTAATTACGTTTACATTAATTAATGCCACTTTCATAATCTTACAGTCTTTACAGTCTGAAAAATTTTTTATTGATCTCGAGACTATTTCACTTTTAGTAATTTTAGCATGAAATTTGTGAAATTGTATTTACATGGTTTCAATAATTATATTTCAAATAAAATTATTGATCTCATTATAAATTGCTCTAGATATTACGATGAAGTGAGAGATATTTATTATTTTTATGTGGCTTTGGAAACAACTCAAAATAATCAAAAAATACTTTTTTAATTAAAAACCTAACCTATACGCTTAACCTCACTCTAAAGTTCAAATTTTATAGAGTGTAACGTATTAAAGTAAATTAAAATTTCGAATATTTAGAATGTAGCTATAGTTAAGGATGTCTCAAATTGCTTCTTGCCCTCACATTAAGCGGTTATAAAAAAACAAATTAACCCGAAACGATTTCATCATATTTCTAGTTTGGAATTAAAAGCATATCATACAACAAGTTTGCGCAACTTAGTCGTAGTACAGAGTTAATTAAGTCACAGTTAATTAATTTAAAATATTTTGACGAATACAATGACGTCTATTGGAGAATAAATCAGGTTTTGGAGATATAGTTAAATTACCTACCCTTCTTACATTGAAGTAACTAAATTAGTTTTAGATATTACAAAATATTTATATTCGCTTTATAGACATTTGTTGTTTATTTTGCCTCTAAACTTTCACGATTCCATTCTTTAAATAATTATGTGGCATTCAAGTGGATTGAAATGAAGAAAATATATCAGTTTGCTTAAGTGTTTAGTAAACGCAATAGTTCAAACGAAAAAAAATACGTGTCCAGTTGACAACCAGTAAACAAGTCTTCATTACTCGAAATAGTTAGGTGTAAACATGCCTTTTAATGGTCGGCTTATCCAGTCCGACCAAAATAAAAAAAATGATCATGTTGTTTTTGCGACCCAAACTAGCCTCGTACGATTCATTTAAACATTAATTTACGTTGAATTAATATCAATTTAATGAGTAAATATCAAATTAAATTTTAGTAAAATCGCTACCTATCATAACAAAAAAAATTTTAAAAAATATGTATGTATGTACAAAAATTTTGACAGCTACAATCAAAATATCTTTGTTTTTTGTGATAAATGAGTGCGTTTTATGGCTAGAAAATAAGAAAAATTAATTTTGTCTGCCGCCCCGGTGGCAAAGTGGTCAGAATACTTGCTCCAGCGACCGAAAAATTAACCATCTTAACAATATTCATATTCAGCATTTATTTATTTACGCGGGGATCCCGCGTTCGATTCCCGGTGGAGACAAGGAAAATATTTCACGGCTGGTTTAGGATCAATGAACTAATCACTCATTATCCGAAATGAAAATATGATTATGAAACCTCATTTAAAGCGGCAAAATCCCTTGATGGGATATAGTGCAAGAGAGAGAGAGAAAGAGAGACAAAAATTATAATAGTTTCTAAATTTATTTAAGTATTCGTACCTGTCATAAATTTAGAGACAAAAGAATCGCATTGTCATAAAATATTTACTATGTATATCAAAGTACACGTCTCTCATATTTTGTGAAGGGTGCATAAGATGTCGGTGTGACACACCAAAAATGGAGCATTAAAATATAAATAATTTTATTGCTTTAAAAAAGGTGTGTGATTTTGTTGTTTTTTCTGGCATTTGGTGTACCGTATATCATTTTAAAATGCCAAAACATTTTATATTTTGTGGAATTTAAAAGAAAAATTAGAGGTTTAAACAAAGAGACATTTAAAAGATGTATTACAGGTGCCCGTTTTTTTTATAAAGGAATCATTTAAAATGTGAAGCACTTTAATAATTATATATTGTTTGACATTTGTGTGGTTCGGCGAGGTACATGGCATTTGACGATAAATAATTTTTAAGTTAGTAATTATTTCGAATTATTAAGACTGTGCCCGAATTGTGTGATAAACATTTTCGAGCACAGTATTTGACACTAACGTGAAAAAGTTTCTCTTCCGGTAATTTTTTTTTTCAAGTTACTGCCTGAATTCTGTGATAATTTTTTTGGTATTCCCCGCCCTCAGTTTTAATTTTATATTGAAAATATTGAATTTAATCATTGTAAGATTAAGAATATGTCACAATGGGCCAAAAATGGCCTAAGTGTAAACCACTGAAACCTAAAGATTAAGAATAAGTTAAAATATAAATCAAGTTATAAATTATAAATCCAGTTATATTTATTTAATTTTAACTTTGTATTGAATTATTTAAAAATCGAACTTCAATGATATTGTTGAATATTTAACCTTAAATCCATTTATTTACATATAAACAGCTTCTAATCATAATCAATCCCCTAAACAATTCGATAATTTCTATCCTGTTAAATTATCAATTATCTGTCAAAAATCACTATGCCCATAGACTATGATAATTCGTGTGGCTTCGCTATTTTCAAAATGTTTGTACTAAAAAATATTAATCACACAATTCGGATACAGTCTAGGAGTATAACAACCGGTCTTTGTTCTATTTAACACTTTGTCACTTAACGTAACTTGTACTTCATTGTAATATGGTGTCGATTCTGATGATGTTGGGATCACACTTTGACAAGTACACTTAACAAGCGGGCGGAAAAACGTTGTGTAAAGAGTCATTGTTACATAAGTGTTAAAAAACTTTTTCAACTAGCACTTTACACAACCCAGTCGCTCAGATCAGTGACCCTCAGATCACAAATCCATGTGTAATAAAATAGACACGTGTGCAGGAATATGTAATTTGTCGAGAAGAGTAGAAAGAGTAGAAGAGTAGAAAGAGTAGAACTCTGAGAAAACCATGTTGATTTACACTAAAGAGTGGGTTGCAGTGAAAATACAATGGATCATACAATATACTCTCAAACAACCATTCTTGTGGATTGAATAAAAGAACATTTCCCAATGGATGGAAAAAGCAACTCCTTAAAAAGAGTCGTAGGAGATTGGGCCAATTCGACCAAGCAGAGCAAACTAGTCAGCTTTGGCGATAATACGGAATTCTCTTGGAACGCTTCTTCTCAAATTGCACAACACACTGAAAATTAGTATAATTATTATTTAGCATGATGTCAAAATCTTAGTTATAGCCAATAATTAATTCAAGTTCTCAAAATTTGCATTACAAAAGTTAAAACGGCTCAAAATCGACACTAACATTATCATATTCATAACAAAGATGGATGAATGATGTAGGTCAGTAAGGGAGAAAACCTTATCGGACTCTGTAACCACGCTATTATTAACGTCCGTTGAAAAACCCGATAACGATGTATATTAAGATTGTTTTTTATAATACTGATTTGCAGTAAACCGCAGAGTTAGACATAGTATCGGTAATAAGGTTTATTTTATGGATCATGCATTAATTGCAAATTAGTGGGTGTCATCCTCCGTATTCGTTAATTTTAAAGTTACTACTCGAATTTGTCTCCGTGAAAGCAAAAAAATCAACTGGAAATTCCAAAAGAACACATTACGAAATTTTGTTGGTAAACTCTTTGCATTCTAGTAGAAAAGAGACTCAGTTGTTTGGTATAGTGATAACTCGTGAAGGGATCTCGCCATGTATGTCCAAATAAAAAAATTATTTTCAGTTTTGATATCGTATCATGAACTGCCACGATTCCACAAATTTAAAACACATTTGATGGTTAAAAACATCATCAGTCTTGATTACCGATATCATGATTGAACCTTGAAACGTTTTCTCGATATTTTTTATTTGTTTATTGTTGTGGAAAACTGGTAGTTACAAACATAATAACGCCTCTTGTTCATAGATTGTAATACTCCATGAGGCTTAAGTAAAAAAGAAACAAATCAGCAATAGATCAATACTTAAGCCGGAAAGGTTTAAAGGGTTGGGGACTAAATAATCAAAGCTTTATGAATATTTTTAGAGGACAGTGCGAAAGGAAAAACTTAAAGGCACGAAACATAAGGGGAATACTAAATATTTTGATATATTTAATAAGGGAGAAATGTGAAGAAACAAATAATTTAATTATTAAATAAAATCGATTTCAATTATAGACAGTTGTCCATAAACGGGGTTTAAATTCTTTATGTGTGTCCAGTACTTAATAAAATATTATTGCACACTACAACTGAAGTTTTAAACTACACTCATTACAACAAACTCGTCACAGAAATCTACCTCAGCACATCGGCCCTTTTGAATAAAAAAAAAAAAAAGATCTGCGATCTCGTACTTATGTTTCATAAAATCTTGTGTCGCATATTATGTAGCTCTATGATTTAATAAATAGTGATCCAATTTAAGTTTCTTTTGTTTGCAGCACTGTATCTGAAACAGCTGCTAATAAACACATTTCATTAAAATATCAAATAACAAGAATAGATTACGAAATTAGTCGCTTAACCGAACATTGGACTCGTTAAAATAAAATTACGATGCTGATTTTTCAAAGAAAATCTCAGATTTCCACATTATCTGAGTTAATAAATAAAATAAGCACTGAAAATCCTTGTCCTTCACGAGTTACCATTTGACGACCAAAAACTAACCGTGCGGTACGAATTAGGGCCAGGCAGCGTCTGTGAGCCTTACTTTTGAAAGCGATGAAAATTGAACATCCAGCGACTGTTGTCTGGATGATTATTTTTTTAACTAAATTGAAGAAAAGTTGTCAGATGAAGATCAAGAGCATTAACGTTGTGGGATGGGGCCATAGAGCCAGAGAGGAGATCCTACTCTCAGATAACGCAACAGAATACTATTGAAGAAAATCCACTAGAAAGGATATTTCGAAGTATAGAAACGATAAATGCACGCCTAGCAAAACAAGAACGTGGTCTAGAAGCTATATATAAGCGGCTGAATAGATCATTTAGAATTGTTATTTGGAACGCGAATGGATTACCACAGCATGTTCCAGAACTAGAAATTTTTCTAAACTTAGAAAAAATAGATATATGTCTTGTCTCGGAACTCATTTAACAGAAACTTCATTTATTAAAATACGTGACTATCAATGCTACCATGCTATTCATCCAGGAGGAAACACTAGAGGCGGGTCTTCGTCGATAAAGGTGGAATTTGTATTACCATTATGACAAAACTTTACGTAAGCACTTCCACCTTGTAAAAATTAGGATAAAATCCAAAAATTCTTGGAAAATAGCAGCAGTGACGACTAGAAATAGATAAATTGTGCTCTTGTCTAATGCATGTTGAAGTCCGATATCAGTAAGTTTCCGAAATTTTTATTTTTTAAATTTGTTTACACGATTAAAAACCGACTGTTCAGAAGTCCGATGGTTACGGAATTCTTGTTGACCTTCCCCCCTACATACCCGTAGTTTTATTCATTCCCCACCACAGGGCTAAGGGTCATGAGGAACACAATCAGTTTCCACAAACCCGTGAGAGTTTGTAAAGCTCTTAGTCTAATCCAAATTCCAATTTGCATTCATACCATAAAAAATGCTCCGTGGAGTGAAAGATGAACCATTTCGAGAATATAGGACTCTTTCTCTCACTCCTTTTTTCCTATTTTTATTCAAAAATGAAGTTCTGTGATTTGCTCCGGATTTGTCACTCATTTACTATAGAAGTAAGCTCTTGTTCAAAACGAAGTGTGTTGCTAAGAAGTAGGATTAGAAGGATATGATTCCTAATAAATTAGGTATATTATCTTTCACTTGAATAAAAGGTTTTGGTTGCCTAAACACATAGATAAATTAATTATTCCAGATATAACACAAAATTCATCTTACACAAGTCAGATACGATTCGGGTATGACTTCTCATATACGACTCATCTCAGACAGGTCCCTTTTACGATTATCCTAACTATACAGATAACAGATTTGAGTAAAAAAAAGTCACAACACTGTTTGATGCTCCAATGTGTGGATTTTTGTCGGTAAGTGTTAATTATTACTGGAGAAGTTTGATTGATTTGTCACACTACGATAACGGCGTACATGCTTGATGTTGCTGCATTTTGGATAACACTACAAACATAACTTGTGGAGTAAAAGATGCAGTATTCTAGGTATTCACAAACTATCAACTATTCACTATTTCACATAATTACGAGTATTTACACATAGTCGGGTTATACATCAAATTTACGATGTATGAATATCATAAAAAATGTTTTAAGATGTATGAATATCATAAAACATTTTTTTATATTCTGTACAAAACCAACATAATTAGTACAGTTAGGGAAATTTGTTTGTATCCCTTAAAAAAATTTGTTTTTCTGTAGATCGTAAACAAACTGATTGTTTCGACTGTGCGTTATAAAATCACATTATCAACATTCAGGGGTACTTAAGAAACAAAAACAAATAAATTTTATAAAAAATTACGAAAAACGTGAATTGCAACACGCAACTCGAAAGGAAATTTTTCAGAAACCTTGTCAGCCCCTAGCTCATTTTAGGCACGATCAAATAATAATCTCCAAATTTATTTCCTGTTTATGTACATAAAAGTAACGAACATGGGTAATAGAATAAAACCGATTTATGTTTCATCTCCAACATAATTCATATTTTTGAAGCATAAAAGCAAAACAAAAAAAAATGTTTTTGAATCGACCGATATATCGAGCATGAGATGAGGAGATTAATTTCACGGATAAAAATTTTAATAACTATAAAATTTAAGCATTTTATACTTTAATATTTATCTCCAGGCATATTAAAGTAAGAATCCAATATGATCAAAGGAAGAAGAATATTATTTTAATAAATACGATTACGTAGAAATTCCCTTAACCTAATTTCTTTGTTATTTTTTAGTTCTACTCTATAACCGTCTAATGTTGTAATTTAATATCGTCATGTAACATATTTTTCTTTCCGTAATATATGTATTGTATGTTACGCTATGTTGCATCTTTTAATCAGTTTTATATTTACTGTACTATGGTAATTTTATCGTTTCGGTGACAAAATATATAGGAAAATAAAAAAATATATAGTGTTACATTATACTAACTATACGGATTACTGTTAAGTTGCACTTATGTGTGACACGGTAGTGGAGCACAGTTTGCTGTTAATTAAATTTTACATATATACTCGATTACCTATAAGTTATATACATTTTCGACGAATGTAACAACTTACATGTCTGCATTCATCTTCTTTAATTATGATTAATATTTCGTTTTGAGGTTGAGTTTCTACATAATAACCATGCCCTGGGACAAGAATTTTATTAGAAATCATAAAAAATAAATAATTCTAGCGTTGAAGATAAATCAAACATGGTTTTTATTTTATATTTGTATATATCACTTCTTTAGGACCATAACATACCTAAATTTAAATAAGATGATAGATTTTATGATGACCTAGTTTCTTATACATTTATTTATTACCGTAACAAAAAAATTGTCTCCAATTTAATTCGACGTAAAGTTGGATTTAAATATACATACTAAAGAATTGTGTGGATGTCACAGACATTTTTTTCTATACATAGTTGCTAGATCGTGCTCGCACATCGAAAAATAACGCGCAAAAGGTATTAAATTACAAAATACCTAAAACGCCATACACAATCGAAATCGCGTGACTCGCCAAGATCGAATTCAAAAACGATATTCTTGTTAATGATGATGACACCCCAAAAAATACCAAAGAAATCCAAAATATATTTATGATGTAAACAAGATGCTTGATGAAAATCTCTTCACAATTATAGGGCGCTTCACGAGTCAGGCACCCATATAATTTTTGATTTTTGTAATATTTTGTTTTTTTTTTGTCTCGAGAACCAAATTTAACATTTGTTTCACAGCAGGAGGATCAACTTTTTTTTTGTGTAATCATGAAAGGATCAATTGATCGTTTCTCTAACAAAACCATATTAAATTAGAGGTATGTACAGTGTGTTACCTGATGTTTTACGAAGCTTGAAGTTTTAATGTTTTTTGTTATGTAAGTTAATGATACAAAGTATAAACATAACCAAACATAAAAAACAATATAATTATCACAATTAAAATGAAATATTTTATTGCCCGACCATACGTTATCTCTGTTTGCGTGTGTGACTCCGTGCCGTTCTATATACACAACATATATATAAGCGGTCGCGTCTTGGGAGAGTTAGATAAGAAATTGTTAAATAATAAACATTATTTGAGTTAGATTTTTTATAAATAAGCTCGATTTTTGTTTTGTAATTTTATAAACTTTAGAGTTTCTTATTGTTTTGATTTAGATTAAAAGAAGGAACAACTGTAGAGAGGCGGACGATGGGTCTAAGACAAAGTTGAATATCAACTAAATATTTTTTATGTTTCGAGAGTTTGTGTTAGCTTGAAATATATAAAATATAGCTATACGCTGTATAGGTATGTTATAATAGATACAAATTTAATTTTTATTTATGAAGTGAAAATTGTTTTAGCCTTGAACCGTTTACATATCTGTTTAATGTATTTCAGTGTTAGAATCTATACTAGAAATTCAAGGTTAAGGGTGGAGCCCAAGGAGAATGATTTGGCAATACATAATTATCTAAAATACCACCCACAAAATTATATTCAAGAATTACACACTTCCGCCTTTCTAGTACCTAGCCCAAAAAATTTGATGAAAATGATGATTGCAATCGTTTGGTCAGGGTTGGTCACCAGTTTTCGTCGGTTGGTCACTTACGTCGGTTGGTCACGTCGATAATCGTTAACTGAGGATTGGTCATCTCATTTTATTTTTTGGTGGCCAAAGCGAAATTTATTATTGCCAAAAACATACACAATTGCATTAATTCAATAAAACGGGTTCGTGGCTTAACTATTTGTGAATTTCATTTTACAAAATTACCAACAAATCCAATTGGAATATTTCATTCAAGGTTGGCCAACCATAATGATTTCACAAATCCAACGGTTGAAAACGATTGAACAGAAATCTTAACCGCGCCTCGTGAATCATACCAAACCATGAGAAAAGTTATTTTATTTTATCCATTGACAATCGTGACTGGGCAACAATATGTTTTAAGCATAAATATTAAAATTTCTATTCGTCTTTTAATAAAAAGTTTCTGATATCTAGAGGCTCTGTGAACTTTAAAAAAAATTAAGCAGGCGATTTCAAATATAAACAAATTTTGATCATATTTCCCTTAGGGACATAATAGCGAGCTAGCGACACTTAAAACACGAATAAACTTTATTTATTGTTTTTCTCCTTGATTCTCACTTTATGACTGTTATAAATATGTTTCCAAAAAAAAAAAATACTTAACCCTTTGCATACAAGCGGTATAAGAATACTTGTACGAAATTGAAACCATTTAGCGCATGCGTAAAAAACATTGTTGTTGAGAACATAAAAAAATTACTCACACGTGGAAATATTTTAGTTTAGAGTTAATTGCAGGTGCAACAGGTTGTAATTTATCTTTTTAGTTACTGTAGTTGTTATAATTTATTTGTGTAAATTTAATTCAATTATTTGATATTAATATGGCTGGTAAATCTCGTAAAATGTGTAACGTAGACAATTTAATCAAAAAATTATGTATCTGTGCCGTACTGCATATTAATAATAACTGTTTTTATATGTGGTTTCAAACGAAACCACTAGGAACGTAGTGTATAAAAATATTGTGACATTTTTAAAACAGTCAAACGATATTTTTTAGAGGACCTGGAAAAAATGAACTCTGATGAAGTAAACGCTTTGCTGATAGGAATACCTTCAGAGCCAGAATCTGAGCAATCTGATAATGAATCTCAAATAGAAGGCAACTCTCAAAATCATTTCGATATCAATAATATGGAAATCATTTTTGGTTTTAAACAAATTTATACGCAACTCCGAAATTTTTAAATACTGCTCATTGCATTTCAAACATGCAACGGTGACGGAAACCAAAACGCGGGTGTAAAGAAGATGCCAAGTTATAGCTTTTTGGTCATCCCTCCCTTTGCTGCGAGATACAAATATTGCATCGCTAATGCCGAGAGATCGGACTACGACTAACTTTATAAAATCCGACCATTATTGAACGTTTTGGGAAAATCATTCATAGAAAGTTATAAACCTGGCGTGTATCAAGCACTCGATGAAAGCATGATCAAATTTAAAGATCGAAGTTTATTAAAGCAATACATGTCAATGAAACCAATCATGCTAGGTTACAAGGTTTGGGTTAGGGCCGATCCATCAGGTTATGCTTGTCAATTTCAGTTATATTTTTGAAAAAATATTTGATATTACAGAAAAATCACTGAAAGCACGCTTAATAAAAGATTTAACTAAAACGCTTATTGGAAAACACCGTCAAGTATACTTTGACAATTATCTCAATTCCGTAAGTCTACAGTGGGATTTATTGGGCCTACGCATTTATAGTTGTGGCACAGCTCGAAAAGGAAGAAATCATATGACATCGGATAGAGCAATGACGCGGAGATCCTCTGATTAGAAAGTGTCCCAAAATCCATAATTTCCATAATCCCGAAAAATTAACCGACGTAACTAGAAAGCAGAAAGATGGAACATTGCAGCAAATATCACGCCCCACATTAGTCTTGGATTATAATCGGCACATGTCGATAAGGCCGATATAATGAAAAGCCTTTATATATCATAGAATATTGTGACATTTCGTAGACCTAAGTTCTGTAACTCTTTTGTGATATTTACTAAACGAAATCCTGGAAAGTCTCTAAATTTAAAAGGTTTCCGCATTTCAATTATCCATGGTCTGCTTGGGGCAAAAGATAATAATATACCATCTGTCACAAAAGCAAAACACAAACAATTCTGAAGCAATGTACCACTGGAGATACGCTTTGATAAAGCAATGCACTTCTTCTGGAGAAAGGCGAAGAACACGTTGGATGTGCAATATCTGCAATGTTAGTTTGTATCTAACTGCGGATCATAACTGTTTTGCATAATATTTCACACAACATCAAAATATTTTGAATTGATTTATACTTTTAATAATTTATTTACTAAAGATACTAAATTATTTGATCTTATTGTCTCTTATGATTTTATGTTATTATGTATTAATTTTAATTGGAAGCCATGTTGAAATATTTTTTTTATTTTGTTTTATACCTTCCCGTTCCTAGTGGTACTAAATTGAAACCGCCTTATAATCCAATTATATGACAAAAAAAATGTCTTCAAAATACATATTATTTAGCCTATTTTTATTAATATTCACAAAAAAAAATTCAAAGATCTAGAAATTTGAAGCTCCTCAAAGGGTTAATAAAATTAAATTTGTATTACTATATATTTTATAAAAATATTTTGAAATTGAAACCATATCAAACCGTAACTTAAATCAGAACGTTCAAAATTCTTCAAATCATGGTGCGTGTTACGATTTGAAAAATTTTGTACGTTCTATTGTATGAAAATATTTTTCCTTCTGAATCCAAAACCAAGCCACTGAGAAAATCACAGTGGTTTGCAGCCCTCGTTACCTGTCATTGAAGATTGATTCGTCCTTCCGTCACTCACCCCCCCCCCCCTCTCCTCCCCCCGTCCCACATGAGGGTTGCATTAATATGATGGCTACTTCTTTTAGTGGCCTCCAAGCATCTCCTACACAAATTATGTATAAGTAGTCTAGTTTTGTAAAATCCTCTATCGATTGATTGAGGGTCGCGTGAATATGATGACCAGCTTTTTTAAAATACTAAATGCAGAATAATGTGACCACTTCGTAACAATCTCTACGATAAGCTCCGGTTTATTTGCAATAACAAACAAAAAAATAGGGAGCAATCACTATGAACATCCCAACACAGATTTTAGTGTAGTCCTACTCCGTAAAATTCCGCATGCGCCGTTTTAAGGCCGATTTATATTATCCGTTCCGTTCAGTTCCTACACGTATCGTGTCAGACAAAAAAAAACATTGTTACATGTATTTTCTATAGGAGTATTTATATTACTCGTTCCGTACGTGTATGAACTGAACGGAACGGATAATATAAATCGACCTTTATGAGAACTGTCAATTTTTATCAAAAAACGAAAATGTAAAGAAAATGAACGGATGAGAAAAAACGGAGCGGGCGCTAAACCTAAATTCAAATTCTTGCGAACGTCATAACCTCACATAGTATTTTACATATCAGATAAAATCTTAAACGAGAATTGTTTGCAGTACAAGACGTACTAAATTGTATTTATTCTATTAATATCTTTTAACAATCTCACCCACAAATTGAAATTTCCAAAATATAATATATAATTATTATTATTAATATTAATATATATTTAATATCTATTTTTGACGACCGCTCCGGTCATGTTGTATTTTAGAAAATTGAACGCACTGAGCGGAAACGAAATGAGCGGACCAGAGCAGAGTTTTTTAGTCAGAAACTAGTCGATCCAAGCTGCATTTGTGTTACCATTCATGTATAAACTAAACTTTAAAGCACAATCTAAACTTTACGAAGTTTGCTGAGGAATTTATTATATGTTAAAAGTCAATTTCATATACTAAACGAGTAGAAACGAAAAGCAAAATTCTCACCTCCAAATTTTAGTATTGTTTTTGCATTCGTATTATCGTGTATTAACAAAATATGTCATATGGTACGATGTACGAGGTGCACAAAAAGCATTATGTTGCAGCAGTGCTTCATGCATATAAAGTTAGACCTAACTAAAGAAGAAGTATAACTTTAGGAAAAGTTTACACAAATTCTAAACGTCTGCGGCACTATTCTGGCTTTCCCTGGGAATACGGAACGGGGAAAAAATACGTTCATAGCATTTTTGTTTGAATTATATGTTTCTGGCCTACCGCCGGCCCTATTCTGGTAATTTCAAGAGGATAGGGAATTTAGGAAATAATTTATAAAGTAGGTCAGAAAAAACAGACAAATTTATAGATAAAACTTAAGTAAATTCTTCCCTGCGTTACCGTTAGGTAATTTCTTCTACTTTTAAAATAATTACAACACTGAACTATTCCATCATCAGTAGACCAAAAATATGCAATTCAAATAACAATGCTATGAAAATATGTTTCCTAGTTCCCTTCTGCTAGGGAAAGCCCGAATAGTGTCATTGTACTCAATTTTCGAACTAAATTGATCCTAAACCAACAAAAACTAAAAAAAAGGAATATCTTGGGTGAATTCCACCTAAAAAATTGAAAATTAAACAATTGCACAAAAAATATTTCAAAAATGTCATTATATTTTTATCGACATTTAGGCAAATTTTTGAATAAATTTTTTTAGAGCTGACAATTTTTTGGTTGTGATTCCCAAACGTAAAAAGTTGGAATTTTCTTATGAAATGTAATCCCTCGAGTTTTTTATTATCACTAACGTCAATATGATTTTCTGGAAGGCTTAGATTATGACTATGTTCTAAACAATTTGAAAAGTTAATTCAATTCACGTGGTCAAATAAGCACTTTACTATCCTAAGAATTTAGGACTTACTTAAGAAATTGAATAAGAATTATATATATCATTATGATTTTCGGAAATACCTAGATTAGGGCTATATATACACATAGTCAAAAAAGTATTCGATCAGTCTGAAATTTTAATTGTTTATGATTACTCGAAAAACAACTGAATCGCAAATAAACAAAATGTAAATTAAAAAAAAAATGTTAATTAATACACACAGTACTAAATTACGTCAAAAAAGTATTCGATCATATTGATCTAGTGTTCTTTGTTCGTCTGTTTCAACCTTTTGTTTAATATTAATACTGCTAATAAAAAAATTAATCAAAATCGAACATTCAGTCTCAGTTTAGTTGTACACGATGGATCGTGGGTCGGAATTATCGGTTGATTTAAAAAAACTGATAATACAACACTTTGAAGACAAAATGTCTATAAGAAATATTTCAAAAATTTTAACCTTTATGTGACTGAATGGGTACAATTGTACCCAAATGCATAATTGCCTCTAAATTTTTTTATGATACAGTTTACGTAGGTGGCTGAAACTCTGACATCTTTATTTTTATTTCTTGATTTTCGTGTCGATTTGCTTTTGGAGAAACATAATTTTGATTCTCTATGTACAAAAGTTTTATAAATAATCATGTAGTCAAATTAATTGTTAATTTGTATTTGTGTACAATTGTACCCATTCCAGTCTGCTAAGGTGTTTTTTTATTCAGTCACATAATTAAAAAAGCCTTATTTTACCGTTCATTATATAATTTCCGAATACAAAAGTGATAAAACTGTGGTTAATAAAAAAAGAAGTGGCCGGCCAAGAATGCTTAACATTAGAGAAGAACGAAAAATAATACGCCAAGTTAAGAAAAACCCTATGCTAAGTGCTCCAAAAATCCAAGGTCGAATGGAGGTTGAAATTCAAAAGACTTGTTATACACAGACTATAAGAAATATTTTACATAAAGCGGGTTATAATTGTCGCACGGCCCGGAAACGACCGAAAATTTCACCGGCCAATAATAAAAAGCGCATCGCGTATGCCAGAGAATATGTTGGTAAACCAGATGAGTTCTGGAACTCTGTTTTGTTTTCAGATGAAAGCAAATATAATGTTTATGGTTCTGATGGTCGAATTAAAGTATGGCGAAAAGTAAATGAAGCTTATGAAAATTCTAATATAAATGAAATAATTAAGTTTAATGGGGATGATGTGATGGTATGGGGTTGTATGGCAGCATCGGGCGTGGGCGTACGTAAAAGGTGTTAGTGCTTTGCAACACATGTTATTCAATTTATTTATTACAGGTTTGTCTACTTAGATATCCTCAAAAATAATTTGAAAAAAAGTGCGGAGAAGTTGGGAATAGAGCGAGATTTCATTTTTCAACAGGACAATGATCCCAAACATTCATCAAGGATAGTCCAGAGCTCAATCCTATTGAGAATTTGTGGGATAAATTAGAGCGCCGTATTGGCACACAAGAATTTGCAACTAAAGAACAACTAAAAGCCATTATCTTCACGATAATGGCTACGATCACGAATGTGACTACTGACAAGCTTGTCAAATCAATGAGAAGTCGTTTACTAGGGCGGAATACGTGTTATTAATTTACCTATGATCTTTTTTGTCATACAATTAACGGTATTTTACCATTTCCATTTTTTTTTATTTGGTTGAATTTATTGTACAAATCGATACTTCAAATAAACTGACAATATAATGATTATTTTTTTAAAAAGTAACATTTGTTTACAACTATTTTATTTGTACTGAATGCAACAATACTTCCGTGTATGCTAGAATCCATTTAAATGAATATAGATAGTCCGCGCTAAGGTCTTTCGTAGGTCGTCGTAGTGATGGTACGTAAAAAATTTTGTACTGAAAGTTATTTTTTATAAATAAAAATTAGGAAAAAAAATTAATTCAAAAATTCAATATCTCGCCTGAATGTCATTTTCGAATAATATGGCGAGCTCTAGCAGGAAAAAATTAATTCACTAAGCGCTATTTTATTCCGTTTTGGATATTTATGCTGTGTGCCTCAGGTCGATTTTTTCGGGTAAATTATGAACTAATGAAAAGTCTCCTAGCGAAGTAACTTTTCAATTTATTTGTCAAATGTCATTATTTGGCATTTAATGCAAATGTGCTATTGTGTACAAATTTGTACAAATTTTTACGCGACACATTTTTTTTATTTTTAAACATTTCGTAGTTTATATCATTTGCAAATAATGCAACTTCCATATCATCTGCCATTATTTTAATTTAATTTAATATTTCCTTTATCCACGAAAAGTCGACAATTTAGTATGTCGCATAGTTAGGCACTGCTTGTTTTGTTGATGTTACTCCCATCTATGAATGTTTATTGTGAAATACTGAGCAATTTAGTTTAGTTCATAATTTAGTCGAACAAATAGACCTGAGGCACACAGCATTACTACGGGGAAAAAGGATTTCAAATTCAAAACTAATAGCGTGATATAAAAAAAATAAAAATTAAAATTTTTCTTAAAATTTAATTTATCAAAAGAAAATACTACTTTTATGGGAAATTTAAATTTGTCAAGTAATTTTAAATAATATTAAGGATTTATTTTATTAGAATTTATAGCGTTTAGTTAATTATTTTATTTCCCTGTAGATGTCTTAAATTAAACTTTGGCATTCGTCAATTCACTTTTGTCATTTTAATAGAATTTTCTGTTTTGTTTTGAACTAAGTTAACCACTTGCGGGTGCAAACACCAAATTTTCCTAATCGATTACGAACGGTGATGTTAATAAATACAACTACGACCCTCTGTTCGAGTGCAGAACTCGTTGGAGTGCAGGTTGACATTGAGCTTGCAACGTCCAGATGGTATACACTAAAGCCTCGAGCTGCGTCAATAAAGCGTTCCATGAGAACGCGACGCAACTCGAAAATGATGCAACTCGAAAATGACGCAACTCGAAAGTTCATTTGTTATTTCAGTTCTCAAATATTGTATTTATCTATAAACAAAATATTTTATCTCTTTCATTATACTCGCCCATGTACTCAATTTTAAAAGGAAGAAAAATTCCAGTTGCATCGAAAAACGACGCAACTTAAATTTATCGTATTAAAAATTTAGTGGCGCAAGTTGAACTGACGCAAGTCGAATCGACGCAACTCCGAGACCTTAGTGTACTATAATTGAGGGAATGGACGGTTTGTGAGTGAATGAAAAAAGGATGTATTAATAAGAGAGAATAGGAACTATGCATATTTTTCAGTTAACAATTTTGTATGTTAATTTTAATTTCTATCTTTTATAACTATTTTTAAAATTCTAATTGAATGATGAAAATAAAATTTATTTTCCAAGTCGGTTTCATACAGTTCGAAATGTACATTTACTGGAAAAACAATTTTAAGAAAGGGAAAACTTAAATTAAAAGTTTTGTTTTTAAAAACGTTTCGTATAATTTAATTTATCATACACAATTATGAAGCCACAGAAAGAACAACATACTACACAAAAAGCGTATTACACAAAAAAGTGTAGTACACAAAAAAGTGTAGTATACAAAATGTATTTGTGTTTTGTTATACAAATCCTGTATATAAAACACGTTACCAAAGTGTACTACACAAAAAGTGTGAAGGTTACATAATTGTTACAAAATATAATCATTAAATAAACGAATGTTTCATATTGAAGTGACATTATTTTTTGGCATAAAAACCGGCATTTTGCCCCGAAGTGCACTAATTTATTTAAACTCGAACACACATTAATTTATATATCTGGGTTTAAAATTACAATCATATATTATTTGTACTTAAGTGCCTATATTCCAAAAGGCGAAACAATTTTTTGTTTTGTTTTAAGTGCATATTAAATTGAAAACATTACGGTCAGTTGTGTTTATGTTGAACTTAAAAATAATTTCCCCAAATTATACATTTTCATACAGTCTGCGTCACAGTTTGTAAATCGAAAAACAATTTAAGAGTTTTTTTTTTGGTGGATGTGCTCTTGTAAAATAATGCAGACCGTATAAAAAGACACCAATTAAAATCAAGTTTTATTGGTCTCTGGTCGATCGAGTACGCGATGATTATCGAACTATACATATCAGTTATAATTTGTTGGTGCGTTTTACAATATTTCTGATAATGACATAAAACAAAATTTTCTTATTACATACTTTATCTTTTCATTCATGATAATATGCTGGCTGTCTTTCTGCGTCTGCATCATTTTCATACGTATACATATCTTTATTTTAATTGAATTATGAGTCAAATAATAAATTTTGAACATTCACAAATCGTAATTCTGTTTACGTTTCATAAATCGCTGTGTGCTCCGCATTATGCATAATAAAAATAAAGATATGTCTTTTTTTTAAACATTTTTGTCATCCGTCGTCGTCGACGTTTTATATTGCATTTTAATAAAATAAATATTGAAAGAAAAATTATCTTTATTTAAAATGCAAAAACAACAATCATTGATGATGAGATGTAAAGTTGATGGATATTCATAGTAAGCGCAAATTGCCCTATTTGGTTCATGACACCCGAGGGCGCACTGTCTGTTTTTTTTTTGTAGACGGAAAAGGTCACCACAATCAGTAAACAGGTGATTATTACCTTGACGATGAATATATTTTGATTTCATTCACTCGTACTTTAATTACATAGCGATACCACAATAGATCAAAAATTAATGAAAACAAAATGTGTATACAAACAATATTATTAATCCTGGGGTTAGTTTACGTTGCAAGGCTATTATAATAATAACATCCTTCATTACGGTCATAATTAACGATAAATTAGCGTGTTTTATTTTATTTTCATTCGTTGTTGCTTTAATTAATTAGTGATCAGTCAAAATTACATCAAGGTTGTAAAAAATATAAATTAAAATTTATATAAAATTTATTGCCAAACAGGAGGAAAGAACCTAAATTAAACACGCTTCGGTTTATAAATCACAGTACAAAACTGTTTCCACTTCTAAGAAACCGTCATGAATCAAAATCGGTATGTATATGATTCAACATAATTACTATTAAAAAAATAAAATTGGGCGCCACTATAATATTAAAAAATTCATACCATCACGATTCGATCATCGCATAATATTGCGGTTCAATATAATAAAAACGTCATTATTATTGCAATGTGAAGGTGTGTTTTTTGCAAAATAAAAAAGTCCTCAAAAACTACTAGTGTTTACAATAACAATAACAAAAATACCGCATAAACCACACGATCAAGAAATAAAAATTGAGGTCACATGATCACACACATTATAAATAAATTAGGTTACACAATCGACAAAGTACATTAAACCTACACAATTTGGTTTCAAAGTCAATTATTATGCGTACATTCTTAGGCATCATTTGTCGCCGATTTAATTTACCAATTTATAAAAACTAATTAACAAACATAATTTTTTTTAATTTTTATTCTACGAGTATTAATCATCAGCATACATTTTTTTTTTGTATACGATCATTGTTTAAAAATTAAAAGATCTTGTTTCTTAATAAGCAGAAATGAAATTAACATTCATTGATCTAAAATAAGAATAAGACAACGCAAAAAAAAAAATACTTTACAAAAACGCAGAATATGATCAAGCAACAACAAAATTTTATACACACGTTTACCATTTTCCAGACAATTAGACCGTAGGCTAAACAACTGAACTGATCGTCGATATTTTTTTTTTTTCGTGTAATTGTAATACTTTCAATATATAAATTTCAAGTAAGCAATTTTTATATATATTGCAATCATATCCGCTGGAATTTAAGTCAGTGGTTTTACAACATAATTTTTTTTTTTTTGCGATCGAGTATCGAAAAAACACATGTTATTAGAAAATTATTATTACCTATTATTATTTTCTTGAATACAAATTTTTTCTACCATTTTAGAATATATTGTGTTATTATAATATTATTATTTATAGGATAGATAACAATTGTTTTAAACTAACATATATAAAATAAATAAAGTTATTGTTTATACATATAATGTGTACCGTTATAAGCACACAAGTCTAATGGCGGTTAAAAAAAAATAATAAAATTTAGTGTGGTCGCGTTTTTATTTGTTTAGTTTTAAAAATAAAAAAAAAAATAATGCCTATATAGCTCGAGCTATACAAAACTGGAAAATAATACAACAATTAATTAATTATTATTTAACAATAATAATTTATTGTTTTCCAATATTTTTTCGATCGCAGAGAGAAAGACCGCACACACAAAATTTTGTATGATTGTATTCGTATATGATCATATTTCACTAGTAATTTCATTGATCATTATTAAAATAATAAATGATTTTGGTTTTTGGTACACACACACACATAATATACACACATACATATACCTACTAAAATTATATTATTATGATCATTGGTATAATGACAACTAAGTTGAATCAAAAACCTTGGAGACATACCATACATTTTATAATATCAGACGATGAAATTTATATAATTTGAATAAACAAATGAATTTTAAGTGTTTATATATATGTGTTTGCGTACGAATAACCTTCACTGGATTATAAATTATCATTTAAAACGCGTGATCGTAATTTTTTTTCGGTATGTGCAAGTTATTTAATCGCGCGACACTTTAAATTTGGATAAAACAAAATATAATACTTTTCATGTGATCGTTTAGTTTGATATTTAATTATTTTGTTTTTGTTTTACGATCGTGGGATATTTGATCATTCCCTGAAATTAATATAAACTTCTTTTAAAAATCTAACGATCTCGATCACTACTTAGGTTACCGGTTACGGTATGTATAATATCAATATACATATTTTTCTTAGTTTATCTTCATTGACCGTCATTTCTAATTGTTTAATAATATCTCTCCTTGAAGTACACTAATAAATTTGAAATTGAAATTTTGCAATGACTAACACACTTAAGATTATACATAAGGACACTCAGTACACCTAGAATAGTAATGGTCTCATTGCTTTAAAAATTTTGTTAAATGACGTCATTTTATGTCGAGGATTTCAATCTTTGACTTTAAATGGCAATGTTTTTTCGTGAAACGTAAGAATTAATTATTTTTATTTTTTCTTTAAGCTTCTAAATCACGAAAACATTAAACGAACATTACTGCCACCTACAGTTCAGAAAAGAAACCGTAAACATAAATTTGATGTGTATCAAGCAGTACTGCCTGGTACTCTACGTGCATTGGGACAATCAACCATCTTCCGGAAACACAATCTCAAAAAACTTCAATAGTTTTTTTTCATCATTCCAGGATTTTAAACCGGCCGGTGTGAAGTTTCTGATAAAACTCAAAAAGTGTAGCTACACTAATTGGTAAAAAAGTGTAATAACATAAGTATCTATAATACTGGCATAGGCGGTATTACTGTCATATATAGCATATTCAATACAAAATTTGATTATTTCCCTACTTAACTTTACAATTTTTATACAACGAAAAATAAATTATTGTTAACTAAATTACATTGCTATTATCAAAGAGTAATGTTATCCCTTTCTCAACCAAAAAATAAAAAAAAATGGCTCAATTGAAATCCAAACCACACAATTGTGTGAGTAAAAAATCATAGTATGTAATGGCGTTTCATTTTTGACATGGTACTTTTGTCCTACTCGCACAATTGTGTTAGAAAACCACGAAAGGGTTATAAAGAGTAACGAAACAGAGGAAAAATTTTCATCAAAAAATTCGTGGATTATGCAATTTAAATGCGTCACTTACACGACAAATTTCGATTTTATTTGGATCGAATATTGTCATACTCGTGCCTATTGATAGAAAACTGTAAAAATTACGATAAATAAACCTGTAAGTGTATTGTATAACCCATTTAAAATGCATAATCCACGCATTTTTTGATGATAATTTTTCCTCTGTTTCATTACTCTTTATAACATTAATAACTCTTTGCAATTTTAGATCTAGATTAAATTTCTGGGTTATATTGGATATAACAGCACTCTTTCTGTTATTTTATTGAACCGCCTGCTCTAATTATTCCTCTAATACCACGCTTAAAACTGTTATGAAATTTAGCAAAAGCAAAAAGTGGTGGTTTTCCAGCAAATTTTTTTGGCTTTAGGTTCTATAAGAGTATTATTTGGACTCATTTTAAGCGTGTTTAATCTATATGGCAGTTCAACAGAAGCGTTTGAAAATTAATTTTAAGAATAATGACATATTTACGCTTATTCGATCGTGTCTTAAAGGAAGTTTCGTTTACCCACTTCTTAACGGTATTTCCAAAATCTAGGACCTGAATTAACCTGAGTTATTTTGGAAAAAATTTAATGCTCTGAAAGCACCTGTTGAACACTTGGTGGGATTTATTTCTTGTTTAGCACGTTACCATTGGAGAAAGATTTATGTCTCCAATAAGTTCTAAAAATGCAAATACGCAAACATATGTATATGGTTAAAACTCATAAGTTGGTTCAGTTACTATTGTCTAATATTAAAAATCCAATTTACTGTAAAGCACATTATTTTATTTACAGGTGTGGAGAGTTTATATCATTGCTATTACGTACCGAATGGAAAGTCGAAAGTAACATGTTTCAAATGTAAGGGAAGACATAACACTTTAATGCACATTTCAAATTATCAATCGGTCCCAAGGCTGAAACTTATTACGGTATGTCGGTAAAATTAGCCTCCCCCAAGGCAACAACTGATTTAAAAAGTGAGATAGTACATCTGATGCCACAATTACCTTGTGGCCTCACAGGTAATACTTCCCCGTTTTAGTTTGAATACAGAAAAGCATAAAACCCGTTCGGCACTGCACCTAATTAATTTTGAGGCAGACAACCATCCTAGAGCTATAAATCTCGCTGATCCAAAATTCTTCACATCTCATCGAAACGATTCTCCATACAAAAACTTACACTGAGATTTTATGGTTGAAAACTTAAAATGTCGCTCTTTCCATGAATCAGTCTTCGGTTACGTAAATTGTGGCAGAACCCGAAATCTAATTCCATAGCAGTCGGTTTCATTATTTGAGGTACAGAAATTTTATTTAATCGAAAATGTTAAACCCTGCAATACCCAAATTTCTCTCGAAAAAAAGGCGAGCACCATTATTCTACAAAATTAAAGCGTGACTTAACTCGAAAGTACAGCGTATAACTTTGTACTAAAGAAAAAAATAGAAGCCTTGCAAATGAACTGACCAAAAGAACATACTCCCTGGATCGCTTTTTAATACTAATCATTCCGTTACATAGGCTGCGTACCAATAGTCGGGTAAAAGTCAATTTTAAGTAAATTTTTAGGTAAATTCAATTATTTTAGAAAAATTCTATCGAATAAACTCTGATCGACAAATCTGAACTAAAATCGATTTATACCATAGTAAACGACTTACCCGACTATTGGCACGCAGCCCATGTAAAAAAAACATGCTAATCGTCTTACATTACATTTTATTAACTAACACTAACTAACTATATTGACTACTTAGGCTGCGGGCCAATAGTCAGGTAAATCGTTTACTATTGTAAAAATCGGATTTAGAACAGATTTTTCGATCAGTTTGCCATAGAGTTTTTGAAAAATAAATGCATTTACCGAAAAATTGACTTTTACTGGACTATTGGCCCGCAGCGTTAGATGTCTGAACCCGGATCAATTACATAATAACTAAATAACCTGTCCTATCCCTCCATCTTGTTATATATAAAAGGGTGTGGTGATGGGCCCGGCGTCAACCAGTCAATCAATTAAATTTTTGACATAAAATGTTTCACACAAATTTAGTATGATTGCGTACCAATAGTGGGGTAAATCGTTTACTATGATAAAAATCGGATTTAGAACAGACTTTTCGATCAGTTTACCATAGAGTTTTTGAAAAATAATTGAATTTTCTGAAAAATTTACTTAAAATTGATTTTTACCTATTCGAACTATTCGACTATTCGAACACAGCCAATGAAGTGCATCAAAAATTAGTTATAATTGGACAGTGCACCTCGAAGCACTTTTCGTGCAAATTTATTAGAATTACCTATGTCTTAAATTTTTAAGTTTCGTTTTTTAGTGATATTTTCTTGGTAACTATGAATTTATTATTAAATACGATACCCCTACCATTACCATTATCCTCCCAGACCATGATAATTCGAACTGTCCGAGAACTTAGGGATATAGTAATTTATTTCAACTACCGAAATATTTAAGAAAAACGAATATTTCTGGGACATAATAGATGATTAACGGATCATCTGATACTATTCCTCCGGGGAAAATTGTTTTCACGTGAGTAAGGGTCTTTTAAAAAATTGGTGGTCATTTATATATGGAGAAATATAGTTCGAAAGTATTTTCCGATTTTGGAGCATCAGTTTGCATCAGATGGGTAACATCAACCGCCCACGTGTCACGGAACTGGCTATAATGTATATTGCATAACCTAGCCATATCAATTACATTATTGCAGCATAAAAAATCCACAAAGTCATGTAGCAATCGAATGATGGAGGAACGGAAAACAAAACTGATTACGTCATGATCTCGAAAAGACATTCCACCATTATAAGTGGAATTAGATCTCATAGAGGCGGTTTTATGGGCAGTGATCATAGTGTGAGCTAATTTCGGGCGTTCGATACTGATTCGCACCGGATTTTGCAAATAAAACAATTAGCGTTTAAAGTTACAAGCTTTTATCCAACACCTTTAACTCTTTGAATAGTTCACTGTTGATCCCTTGTTCTATATTTCACTTGTACTATCTACCTTTACTTTTCAGACTGTTTACTTCCTTAACTTGCACAACTAATATTTTATAGTATTTTATGACAAATAATTGGTAAACGGAACAGTTAGGAATAAGCCCCTTCCATTTATTTTCTTAAATTTAAACCTACATGAATTTAGTTAATGAACTTCTAAATAATTAAATTTATTAAAAAGGTTGTAAATACTGGTAAACTTAAAACTGACCGAATAGTCCGGTGTATTTAATGGTAATAAAAACCATTTAATTAATTATATGCAAACCTGTCAGTAAAACAGCTTTGCAATTTTTACGTTAAGCTTTATAAACGAAAGGCAATGCTTTTGTTGTTAGAGAAGGACATGTTTCGCATTTATTGTTCTTATCAAGCGAATTATGCAAGAAACACCAAATTATTTTAGTAGTCCATTACCCAAACGCAACCCACATTTTTAAACCTCTAGACATCGGAGCTTTTGGCCCCCTTAATAGTTGAATGGTAAAATGCTGTACTTAGCTGTAAACATGAAAATGAAAGCAAAAAGTAGAAGACGGATAATTTGGAACCTTTTCGTTGAAAATCTTATCAATAGCTGCTAAAGCATCATCGTAGAATACTCTGAGATTTTTCTGTGTCTTCAAAATATCTAATCAGTCGAATTATTGTGAGTTGCTTTAAAACTTTCGTTTTGCGTCAGAACCAACCCACAATGGATTATGTTGAAAATATTTGGTTGTTTAAAATTCTGTCTATAGTATTTCCATCTATTAGAAAAGCGTTTGAATTTATTGTATTATTCTCAACTTACAGCGACAAATTGACGATAAAAAAATGAGCTAATGCACATGAAGCAGCCAGGAAACTAATCTTTGGCATTGTATGATAATCGATACTGATGAAGAAGACTTCGCAAAAGAAACATGGTGGATTCGTGCTAAAGGAAGAAAAGGTAAAAAAATGAATCGAAGTACGAAATTAAATAATTGAACCCACGCATGATATAATTAAGCAAAGTAAGTAGTTCAGAAGAATCATTTACTACAAAATTAACGAATGACTACATCCAGTTGCGAAGAAGAAATAGAATTTATGGAATAACTAATTTATTACGCTGTAAATGTCTACTTGAGACCTCCAAGACCTCAAAAAAGCAACAAACTTCAAAAACAATATAATACACAATCTTTTCAATTAAGAACTGAAGGAATAACGTATGCCCGGAGATTAGGAGAGCAAAATACAATCTCAGAGGAAAAGGAGAAAGATGTTGACATCAATAAAATCTTGTAGGAGATACTCGAGAAATTAAGTATCTACATTCGATGGAAGACTGTACATTGCAAAAGTTGGAAGGTAGAGCCAGAAAAAAATAAGTTTAACTTACTTATACTGGTAAACTTTTTTTTCTATGGTAGAGCTTTGGGAGCTAAATTCAAACCTAAGCAAAATTAAAAATGTACACAATAAATATTGTTACGGGATGCTAATGATCTGCTAAGACATCAACAAGAGCTGTTAGCAATTTACGATAAGAAAACAGAGACGTACAGATTCTTCAATTCAGAAACTTGGAAAAAGAAGAAATAAGAACAACTTACAATTGTACAAATAATTACTAAAAATTATACTATTGTAGCGGCAGGTTTATAATGTCCACCAATATATAATTGTTTAGAAAAATACTGTGAATCTCTTTCAGGAGGAAAACCAACGTACTTGATCGACTAAAAATCCCTCAACGCCCCAACCTGAGATCATTCGCCATAAATACTAACGATAAGTGAATCCTGTACTAATTAACCAATATACTGAATGTGAAAGTATCAAATTATATCTTGAAGAAAAAATTAACCTGGCAATACCATTGTTAAATAATCAGCAACTGGACGTGAAAGTAGAAAATCTTGTCATAGACATATAACAATCGGCTTGGAAAATTACTCCAGAATTAAAAACTAGGAAATAACTATCCAAAAAAATAAGAGAGCTCTTACGGGATAAAAGAAAATTGAGAATTCGAAAATTAAAAAAATAAAAAAGTAGTAACTTGAAGATATTATACTCCAACTGAAACAGTAAACGAAATCAAGAACAATATTAAATCGAATAAAGAAACAGCTTTAAATTTTGATAACCAGGTAAACCCTAAGGAAACTTCCAACAAAGACTATAATAATTAATCCTCATGTGAGTGAAGAAAAAGTATCATAATTTGAGTGATTAGTACCTACATGCATTTTGTATGGAAACCTATTTTTCTACGTTCTTCCAAGTTGTAACATTTCTCAATTTTAAATATGATCGTAATCTACCAATTGAACTAGAACTTTTCATAAAATTTAAAGTTTTATTGGAAGTAAAACATACAAAAAAAGACGTCTAAAAGTGCAAAAGGTACCCGGGTGCCCACGTCACTCACATTAGGGTTAATGTCATTAATGCGAAATCAGGGTGAAATGATTACCAAACCAGAAAAGCCTACCAACAATATCTAAACTATTGAAGTTATCGATCAGTTTGGCTTCCGAAATGAACACTCAACAATTTTTTTTATTGTTAGAAAAGTCTACAAATTTGACTTGAGAACATACAAAAAATTAAACACAGAGAAAATATATTTGTTTTTTGGTAAAAAATAATTTAAATAGTCGACTCATAAAACTTTTCCAATTTACTTTTAAACCCGCCTTTGATTAGGTAAAAGTCAAAAAGATGGTCAACTTTGTTAACACTTGTGCAATCATGTTCACCGGTTCGTGGTAACCATAATGTGCGCTATGTTTACTTAGATGAAGAAACTCGGGATTTCTAAAGTTCGGTGCTTTTATTCCAATAGGCTCAAATAATGTCGGTGAATCGAATTCATCCAGTAAGATGTTTCAAATAAATTAGCAATTCAAAAGCTCTCTTCTATTTTTCAGAGGTGTCAGATTGTACGTTCTACATCCGGTGAGATATGGCGATAGTTCTTGCAGATTAACATGATACGGTAAGTCTTTGTCGTATTTCCATAATTCCAAGATAAGTAACGTACAAACTTGTTTTGGATATTTTTTATGTTAAGAATATGTTCAACAGTAAACTCAAGTTGCAGATCCCAACTTAAGTATGCTGCTAATATCTATTCTTCACAGTATGCGAAGTAGAATATCATTATTATCTCAATATCTTTAATGTCCCCAGTCCCCCATTTAATAAAGCCAAACAGTAAGTTAGTCCTAGATATGCACTACTTGATGTAATTAGAGAAATTCATATTTTCAACGAAAGTAAGTAGGATTTTCATAAAACCGATTCAGATTACAATTACTACTGACATAAAAGCCAACTATGATGAACAATTATTTTCCATTACTGGAAATTCAAAAATAAATATTGCTGAAAGCAAAATTGGCCTCCAACATTAAAGCTAAGCGGCTTTGAGAAAGCAAAACAGCTGTCAAAATATTTTTTATGTAAGTTTGTTTAACAACAAAAATATATAATTGATGAAATGCCGAAGATTTAGGTTAGTTTTATCGTACCTACAGATAAAAACGCAGTGAAAAATGTGTAGAGTTAAACAGACATTTACATTTTAATACGAAACATACCAATTTCACTAGCTAAACTGCGTACCGGAAAATAAAATTTAGCAGCTGCATACTAGCCTATAACCATAAATAATTGGTTTGGAATACCAACAAATTAGGTCCGGATTACAAGGTGCGCGACATTTTATTAAACTAATGGATTAAAATACAATAAAATGCTAAATGCTAAAAGCCATACTAAACATGTAATTAATTAAGGATTCATCTGTGTAGCTGCTAGCGCCATTATTCATTCAACTGCCTTTGCAATCCAAATAGAATTCGAGCCATTCAACAAAATCGAGCCATTGAACAACAGAGAACATAAGGAAAGGATTTCGGGAATTTAATTAATATTTCGGAGAGTGAAACGTAATAAACGTCCGATAAGATTGTTTAATTTTGATGAAACGTATTTTTCTTACTTAACTATAACTACTGTTCATATAATAGCTAATGCGAATGGGATGCTCTCATCCCCGAAATTTATCTTTAGAAAAGTCGAATTCATTCAGATGTTAACAATAATTACTGCCAAATTTGACTCTGTAGATAAGAAAATTTTGCAGCGAAAACCAAAACGTAGTGATCTCCTTCCTCACTTATCCAACGCATAATTGCAGACAATTGATATAGAATTTAGCTTGAAAGTAGCATGAGAAAATTGTGTTAACAAAGCGCTCTATGTTCATTCTCCAAAGGCTTAATAAACTACACCTCACCTGCTATTGAAAAAATAGTATAAAAGGAACAAGCTTGGTGATTGGTACTCAGGAAACAATTTCTAAAGTACTTCGAAAGCCGTTTGGCGATTTATTGAAAAACATTTCTTAGCATCAAAAGCCAAGCTAAATGATATAACATTTTAATTAATGGCTCAAAACAAAAACCCGAATTAAATTTAAATTACGGTACCCACAGAACACCAGTAGACACAATTGATTTTGAATTAGCATGTTTTATAAATCAATTATTCCCAGAAGGCTAAAAAATCGACTTTAAAATCGACGAATTAAATCGACTTTTGTTTAGTCCAGATTAAATAAAATGTCAAAATGATAGCGAACCATATACTTCAGAACGAACGACCACATGTCGGTTGTGGAATGTAACCCGGGGCCCGGAGAATGTAATTCATGCAGTTGTACGCGTTACGTTTACTCCATTAAAAGTAGTAAGCAAGAAATATTTTCCTTACGTCAAAACACGCTTTAAAACACTCTTTAATGTCAAAAGACCAAATCTAGAGTAACGGCCACACTGCAACATTTAATTTGCTTTCTTTGCCGAGCATATGGGCCTTATGCTTGGTTATTAGTTTCAAATTTAATTATTTTACAAAGTTTCTTCATTATGGTAACACGGATATAAACAAGTTGATGCGATCGATTTAAATTTTTCAGAGAAGCATTTTTGTCACCCTAAAATTAAACCAGCAACTTAACATTGCGAGTTGAGATTTTATGAAAATGTATTAAGCGAACCGAAACATGTACTAGTGAATAAGCCGAAATTAGCTGACTCATCAGCCATTGCTCATGCATTGCATATTTACCTGGCTTAATTTTATTACAGAGTGCATAGACCGAACACATTTTAACAATACTTAAGCTTAAGTGTAAATATAAGAAATTGGAAAAACTTAAACCAACACACTAAATCACAGGTAATAAACTATCTTTTTCTTTGAAGGTGAAAGGTCGACTAAAATATATTTGGATGTATGTATGTAAATGTAGGTGGTGATTTTTATTAGTCATATTTTGACTTCGATAAAAGCAGCAAGTGTTAAAATGCTTCGTCAATATGGTTATTACAGAAAGATCTACTTATAGGAGAACAAGCAGAGAAAGGTGTTTCAGAGTGATAAGTGAAGTTTAAGAAACAAATTACAAATCAACTTCATTCAAAATTTTTAAGGTCAGCTCTAATCTCTATTTTAAACTAATGCCATCCTATGAGACATATACACTGAAGTTATGTTACTAATGTGCCATTTTAGCAAAATATTATAAACATCTTTAAAAACTAAAAAAATGGTATTTTTACTGTCTAAATCAAATTTCCATTAATCATTAAAAAACAATTCTCGGTATGTGAATAACGTTTTTCAATAATTTTTATACATATTACTAAGTTTTCAAAATATTAGTAATATATATTTTTTAAAATTGGTTATATAAAGGTTATTTATGACGTTAGTGGCATAATTTTAAGTCAAAATTGTTTGTTCGCAACTATAGGAAAACATAATAGCCTTACTATGAGACTTCAACTAAAGTTAAGGAATCGACTACTACAGATAAAGTAATTAAAAATAGATAACCAATCTACACACTTAAATCTTTGCCACAAATTAATTAAACCTAACTTAGGTGGTCATGGCTGATTAAGCGGAAGTTTATCAATTCCAATAATTATATATGAATAGCAATTTGCATAAATTTTGCAAATGCGATTTTATAATCACCTTGAAAGCAACAATGTGATTTTTAATCGAAGTTAAAAGTCACCGCAAGTTGTTTTTATATACTCAGTATTATCAAATAAAGATGGTGTGCAAAATATAAAATTTTAACAGGAATTGGCTGATCGGCCAGATAGATAGATGGAACTGGCCGGTATCTATATCTTGTTTAAAATATATGACCACAAATTACAATGTTAAAAATTAACTGTCTATCAGACCATGAAGATCACTTTCAAAAATACAATAGTATGAATCGTGAATAAAACATAAATCCGACATATTATTAATACTTTTTAGCTAACAAGCGAAGGTAAAATAATAATTTTAAGGTTTTTTTAGAAACCTTATACAAAAGTTTGATTTTTTATGTTTTTATAACGATAAAGCGCGTTCGGCACCGCGGTTTAACATCAAAAACTGGACACTATTATACAACACAAAAACCAATCCATATCACTTTATTGCGATCAAATTACCCAACGAAAACATAAAACATTGTAAAATCATTAAAAATTAAGTACCAACAATTTTAATTATTATTAACTATTTTGTTGATTAGTTTAGTGTCTTGTACAAGAATGTTTCAAATGTATATACATAATCTTATAGGAGAGTAAGAAGAGCGTAATATTGTAAATTGTCATTATAAAAAAAACTGAATATATAATCCATATAAGATATTCATTTCCGCATTGCGTGCAAAAAACTTAAGAAAATTGTTACAAAAACAAAACGATAATAACACCGTCGAGCTATAGTGTAATGTTATAACTTACCCGATTGCATTCCAAGGCGGCAGCACTATGTTCCTCACGTTGTCGAAAGCAGTGGCTGCATTTACTTTTATTGAAAATATTTGGTGAAAATTTTCGACAATCCACTGGGCGGCTACCCATTTTTGTGTAGTTTGAAAATTATTCACTTAGCGTGATATCCACAATATAATTATGAAAACTATCTTAAATACTAATAACTTATAACCAATTTTTATTTATATTTTTTTTTTGCTTTAATTCGAAATTAAACTAAAAACTTATATATAAATTATCAGCACATTTTATACATATTTTTTACATTTTTATTACACACAAAATTATATTTCATTATAATATATATTTTTATAAACACATCAAAAAATATTTGGCACACAAATAAAAAAAAAATATTCACTTAACACTTGACCACAGCACCCCCTCCAAAAAAAATAATAATAACAATAAACACAATATTAAAACGGGAAAATCCGTTAATTAAAAAATATTCACGTGTAACACGTTATAATCAATAAATTATAATATTGTTTTCTGAATCCAATTTATTTAATAATAATCACATCATTATAAAATATAACAATAAAAACTATAATGCAATACTATTAATTATAATTAGAAATAAAAATTTTCGTTCGAATACAACAAAATAATATAAAATAAATCTGATACAAAAATATTTCCACTTCTTTACAAAACCGACGACGTTTCACAACTAAATAAATTTAAGAAATTGTTTCGTTTCGATTTCATTTTAGACACGATCGCTTTACATATAAAAAAAAAAATTAAAAATATGCGACGAAAAGTCGAAAGCAGAATATGTATAAACAAAACAACATATTATAAAATGAGAGAAGAGAAGTAATTTAAAAAGAGAATATATAAATTATTACAAATTTGTGTACGTGTAGTTTGATTTCTGTTTAACACACTAATCTTTAATCGATACGATCAATATATTGATCTCGTTTTTTTGTTTTTGTATAATTTTTGTGTACAATTTTGTTTTGTTTATGCCCATTGCGATTTGCGCGCGGTGTTCACGACTATGCCCGAGCTAAAAGTTTTTTTTTGTCGGTAATTATCGGCTTTGTGAATATGCGCAATGCGCATAGCCAGAGAATTTTTTCATATCGCTTATGCTCAATTTTGTTTAGTTCTTATGATATTTTCTTCGTTTCTTCTTTTATTTGATTTTTTGTTTACGCATACTTGGCACACTACAAAACATATGCACAGCGCACATAGCGTAAAAAAACCGATACACAATTTTATGTCTGTGATTGAGGTCGCACCTATGCACGGTAATTTTTTTTTAACTTTGAATTTTGCGTAATGATCAATTTGAAAGTTATAATTATGTCTGCAAAACGTGTGCTGCCAAACTTTGAATGTGGTTAACAATTTAAGTGGTCAATATTTATTGAGTATGCAAAACTGACAATTGTGGTTGGGCCCCAGCCCACTACTGTATACTGTGGCGAATTAAAGCAGTTATTGTTAATAGTTATGCATGAAAATGCTTATGAATGACTTTACAAGTAACTTTGATTCTCAAATAGACAAAATGTGGATGGTAAGTATAGTTTAGGTGACGAACAAATAGAGAATTAGTGATAATAGATTTAGTAATGGTACTTAATTATTTTCTGCTGGATTGGTTTTGCAGTGAAAAAATTCGAATCGTTATTTTGTTTTTACGAAACTAATCGATGTTGTTGCATTTATTTACCTGTTGAGATATTGGATGCATTTTGGAGTGGAAGTAGATTTACCGTTATCATCATACTGTACAAAAAATTATTTGTTATTGCACTAATCTGCCATTTAAATTAGTTTATATATTTGTGTAATTCAGTAATGAAGCGATGCCTCCATTCTGAAATATTAGGTGTGCAAGTAGAAACTCTGCTTTTTTGGTTAAATTCATCATTATTGTATATATAATTGGTATTAATTATCGAAATATTCGCCTTTACTGTCTATGGTCTTTTGCCATTTATCAGATAGATGATGAATGCCTTCGCGATAAAAACTTGGTGGGTTTCGAGGCAAAACAGGCATCGAGCCATTTTTGTTCATGTTCCACTTTCGTGAACCGCTGGTCTCTCAAATCGGTCGATCTGAATCAAGTCTAGATAATACGCCATATGCTGTAAAACTTTCCAGTCTATGTGGACGGGCGTTGTCATGAAAACGCGTGCATGTAGCAATACTATATTCCGCCTGCCTCGGCCCGTAAATTGTTTTTTTTCCTACAAAGCATCATTTAATTTAATAAATTGGATCTGGTAACGTTCCTCTGTAATAGTTTGACCAGGTTCCAGAAGTTCGTGGTAAATAACTTCTTTCCAATCCCACCAGACACACAGTAACACTTTCTTGGCATAACTGTTCATTTTTACAACTGATGTTGATGGCTGGCCATGTCAACTATTCGGGTTTTGTTTTATTTATTTATTTATTTAAATATTAAAGGAAATCGATTCAGTACATTGCAATTATGATTTCAAAATTAACAAAGTAAAATATAAAATATAAAACAAAAACGAAAAGAAAATTTTAAAAATAGAAAATAAAAAAAATTAATCTATTCACACTTAGATTGTAAATAAATAAGAATTATAAATATAACAATTATTTAAATTAAACAGTTGTACTTCAAATATGAAATTGTCAAAGGACTTATTAATAATTTAGAAAATACGATTTTAACTTTTTTTTAAAACTGGTTTTTGATAAATTAAAAACAAATTGATCAATTACGGTATTGAAAGATTTTGCTGATCGATTAATGGGATTGTTGTCGCCATAGTTGGTTGGGTGGTGGTCGAGCGCCAAAAAATGATTATTACGCAAAGTCCTGGTTGGGACATTTATCGATATGTTTTCCAGGATGAAGGATGAATCAATGTGGCCGAGAAGGACATTTCAGATAAAAGCGGCATCCAGAAGTAAACGCCTGTTTTCAAGCGTGCACATGTTATATTCTTTGCACCTTGTAGAGTAAGGAGGTAAGCGAGCCACGTTTTCGTAAAATGGTATGTTGTAATCATAATTCCAGCCAGTTTTTTTCAACAGGAATATAAGAAATTTTTTTTGTATGCTTTCGATTCTGTTCATGTACACAGCGTAAGAGGAGCTCCAAACCGTTACAGCATACTCCACTTGAGATCTTACATAAGCGTAATATAATGTGCGTATAGTATGTATATCCGTGAATTATCTAGTCAAGCGGTCAAAGCCAAACAAGGAGTTAGCTTTAGCAATACAATTATCTATATGACTGTTAAAACTAACGTTTTCAACAAATGTGACTCCTAGATCAATAATCTCACGTACTCTTGGAACTTCCGCGCTATTTATTTTATATGCCGAAATTATTGGATATTTTTTCCGATGAAACGACATAATTTTACATTTATTAATATTGAGGTCTAATGAATTTTGGACACACCACTCACTAAGTCTGTTGAGGTCATCCTGCAGTTTATCAACATCATGCTCATGTTTTAGAAAATTTCAGTGTTTAATCATCTTGGCTATTCTATCGATGAACACAATAAAAATCCAGGGTCCAATATGCGATCCTTGAGGGACACCAGAGGTCACTTTGATAACATTAGATTTCTCATTCCCAATTAATACATATTGCAGTCGGTTTGTTAGATACGATTTGAACCAATTAATAAATTCTGTTGAAAACCCAAATTCGCACAGACTTTGAAGTGCTTTGAGGTGGCATATAGAGTCGAACGCCTTGCTAAAATCTGTATACGCTACATCTACTAGATGATGATTTTCTATCTCATTTAACACTTTGTATAGGTAAATTCGACCAGATTGGTAGAAGTCGATCTTCCAGGCATGATAATCCGTGTTGGTAAATAGAGATGTGACGTATCAATGTAGATTTAAAAGCATTGCACACAATCAGCTCAAATAATTTAGGAATTGCCGAAGATGTTGAAATTCCTCTATAACATGAGACATCCTCCCTCTTACCCGATTTAAAGATAGGTGTTATTTTCGATATTTTCCATTTATCAGGAAATACGGCTGTGGTTATCGATTGGTTGAAAAGTTTACAGAGTGGATTTGTGAAGCTACTCGCAAACCTTTTTAATATTTAGGCAGGTATATCATCCGGCCCACATCCATCTCCAAATTCCTTTAAGGCTGATATAACATTCTCTTCATGTATGAAAGGTGGAATAATAGAAGTATTGTTGTTGCCAATTTTATCAGTGTATTCCATATTATCACAAGGGCTATAGTGTGATTGAAAAAATGCTGCAAACATGTCTGCTATCACTTTTGCGTCCGAGGAGCTGGTATTATTATAAGTCATGTTGGAAGGATATCCCTCGATTTCCCGTTTGGATCGAAAGTATTTCCAAAATTCTTTAGGGTTTGATTTAGTTTTTGTTTCAATACTTGCCAAGTAAGATCTGTACTTAAAATTGAAATGGACGTCAAGTTCATCACTACGCTGTAAAAAAGCTAGCTTGTCGGATTTCAATCGAGATTTCATCATTTTAGTATAGGCTTTACATTTTCGGTTTTTTAAATTGGTTAGCAGGTCATCGAACCAAGGAGGATGAGTTTTCGGTGCTTTATTGTAAAGAGGTACATGTAGTTCAAAGCCTTGGAGAATGAAGTCATAAAATTTTTCAACATTTTCGTTCACATTGTCAAGATTTAAAATTAGATCGCAATTTGCTGCTTCTACATAATTTTGTAAACCGGCGTAATTTGCCTTCTTGAAGTTGAATTTCATTCTCGGAAGATGCTCAGATTTCTTCAGGTTACAGTAGGTTGTATCAAATACAATGTCCAAAGATTTGTGGTTGATATCGTTTACAACAAATGGATTCATTGATTCAGTTACTTTGAAGGCATCCTCTTCAGTGGTGTAGACCAGATCCACAAACCTATTGATGTTATTAGCAATCATATTCATTTGGTTGAGGTTAAAACCAAGCATGACATCAACGAATAGGGACTCTGCATCGCTATTGATATTATATGGAAGAATACAGTTAAACTCCACGTCATGTTTCCAGTTGATATTCGGAAGATTAAAGTCGCCCAGTATAAGAACTAGATCCGATGAATTAGATGTTTTAAAGACTTCATCAATCGCATCGATGCAGCTGGCATAGCAGTCGCAATTTGAGCGAGGCGGTATATACACTGTATATATAAATAGATATCGTTTGCCTATTTTTATCTTCGCACAAATCTGCTCAAGTCGTGATGGAACTAATGTAACAGGATAGCTCTCTAGATTTGAATGAACAGCTATCAATACACCACCGCCAGACTCCTTCGTACTCGTTTCAGGAGTGCGATCACATCTGTAAACAATATAATTCTGCCCAAAGTATTCTGTACTATGAATACCTGGGTTGAGATTACTTTCCCCGATTACATATATAGGGTAGTGTGGATGAACAAATTGATAGAATTTGGATGCTTTTGATGCCATTTTATTTACATTCTGATAATAGATTGTACTCACATCTTTGCCCGAATTTTTACAAGGTTTTATAGTTGGTTTGGTAGTATTTGGTGATTCATGAATAGCTGGACAACTTCATCTGCTTTTGTAAAAGTTAGATAATATGTATTATCAATTACAGGCAAGGATGATATATCAGGTGGTAGTTTGAAGAATCTCATTGATACCTCTATAGGGTTTTTGGTACTTATATCAGGATAATATTCTTTTAGTGCTAATGTAACATCAACATCTAAATGTAATGTTTAGCTGATCTGAATTCGTAATAAATTTATTAGCATCGTAAAATTGAATATTAACATGGTGCAATCTGTCAATGAATGGAATTCGATTTTTATCCCCAAGAAGATATATTTTTGAACATTTACTGAGCATGGCCACCAGTCCAATATAACCTGCATGTATCATCATATATTCATCAATAAACACTGAGTCATAACGTCGGGTTCCATTAATTAGGTATGAAGCAATCGTTTTATAGTTAAGTTCAATTTTGTTGAAATCAATCTTCTCCTTAATGCAACGAGTGGCAACTTTAGATTTGAGATCAGCAAGACCTTCCTTAGTGGCACATAAGACAAGATCATAGCCTAGTTTGTGATTGTTAATGATCCATGTAGATTTTCCACAGCCTGGTACACCCCGGACACCAGTAACGATAGGTCGCATGATGTTGTCTATTACATAGATGTGTTGTAAATTTGAATATGTCAGGAGATCGAGCATAATTTCAGTGCCAGCGGAGCAGAAAATATATCTTTGAGATGTCAAAAAAGAGTTTGTGGATTCACAATATTTAACTAGGTGATCGCCATCAAAATTGTAGGTTCCTCAAGATACTAGTTGTTTAGATTGTCAAATACGAAGATGTTCAATGATAATAAAGATGAGGAGGCGTACGGCATCAAATGGATGTATTTGCTGTAGTAGTGTTGGAGGTGGCTTTTAATGATACTGTCAGAATGTTTGATATAAAACATTATTTCCATAACAGAGTTCTTATAGTAGGAATCTGCGCTGGTATCAGCATAATATGAAGGATATGAAACTGGCACATTGTTCTTAATGGCAGCTCTTTCAAAATATGTTGACATGTTAAACGGTATATTTAGAACCCATTTGATATTGGCACATGAACAGTTGGAGATGTAATCCAGAGCCAGTTTAAGTTTATCTACAAAGCAATTGATGTCAAGCGTGATGACAAATGATTCCCGCTTATGTTGTAAAAATGACTTTAATGTATCTAACACATAGATTAAGTCAGTGCAGTTGGTTTTATCTTGATGAACGGGTTTTCCTTCAATTAAGTATACTTTTGTAACCATGTTTATAGATTTGGAATAACAGTTTATCAGTTTCAGTTCTTTTTTTGTTAAGAATTCTTTAATTTGACATTTGTCTAATTTGGTTTGCATAGATGCGCAAATCGTAACAGAAGAAGATGGTAAATAATCCCCCTTAATCCAAGTAGTAATTTGAGGTTCGGCATAATCAAATGATTGAGGAGGGATCCGTTGAATGAAATCATATCCATTTGTGAAATCCTCATGATAGATAGTTTTGCTGCCCTTTTTTGGAAGTAACTTGGCTTTTATACATTTGAGGAATGATTTGTTCGCTGATTGTGTTGACATTGTTTCCTCCTCAGTCTGAGTTTCAACATGATTAGGTTTACTATTGCTATTCTGATAATGATCGTTTATATATTCTTTGGTGCATGAAAAGTACATTAAGCCGCCATTAACATCACAAAGTACATCAATTAATTTAGTAGAGGTTACTGTAGACAACTGAATACTCACCGGACGAGGAAGCGTTAGATAGGGAAACTAACTGGATGTTGAAGAAGGGAAAAGCTAAACAATCCGTGATGGTTAAATTTCGTCATCACAACACCTGTAACTTCATTATCGGAGGTAACTTTAATGTAAAAAATACCTTCTGGGGTTCAAGATTAACCTCTCCAAAAGGCATTTATTACATGCAGCTGGCCAATATTGAAACTGTGAATTTTACTCAGGAGGGAAACCAACTTACTGGCCATCTGATCCTAACAAAACCCTATAGACCTTACAGATTTCTACATCACGAAATGCAAATCGGAAACCTACATCTTCTTAGAAAATGATTAAAATCTAATATCTGGTCATTCTCCTGTTATTATGACGGTTAGTGAAATTGTAATGGAAAAAACAAATGGAAAAAACAAATTCACCACAGCTTACAAACAACAAAAGAAATTGGGAATTGTTTAAGCAGTTACTAGAGGAAATTAGAACGTCAAGAGCCAATCAAAAGTGGAGGAACTAGACAGGCTCCTTGATAGCATACAATAGTATGCAATGAAAACCCCGTTATTTACCCAATAGAAGTAAGAGAACTAGTGCAGGAAAAACGAAACGCCCGAAAAAAATGGGAGACTACGCGTGGGCTGCCAGATAAAACTACCTTAAACAACTTGTGCATCAAACTTAAGGCACTCATAAAAGCAGTGAAAAATTAAAACAATTGAAAAACACGTTCTATATCTGTAACTAAAGGTACCGACTACCGACTATTCCCTCTGGAAAGCAACAAAAGGGTTAAAACGACCAAAAACGCAGATCCCCCCAATCAAATCAAACGATGGGAAATGGGCTAGAAGTGCGAAAAATAATACTGACCTGTTTGCTGAATATCTTGAAAAAAAATTTCAACCTCGGAAGACTAGCTACGAAAACACCACTGATACGCCCAGAATATCTGACTTGAAGATATCAGGCCTGTAACATTGAAAGAACTAAAAGCTGAAATTAAGAACATATGTAAAAGCAAAGGAAGCTCTTAGTTACGATCTGACGGCAGGGTTTGCCTGAAAAAGGCACCCGTAAATTATTGCACATATAATCAATGCAATCCTCAGGAAAAAACGTGTGCCAATGCAGTGGAAAGTAGCAGACGCAATAATGATTCCGAAACCGGGAAAGCCACCGAATGATAGAAAATCTTACCGACCATTTTGACTTCTAGCAACTCTATCGAAATAGTTTGAGAGAGTGTTGCTCAAAAGATTGGAAAGAACCATAGAACAAAGAAACCTTATCCCAGACCATCAGTTTGGTTTCAGAGAGAAACACTCAACTGTTGAGCAGGTTTTAGATAGGAAAAAGGTTTGCGCTAGTATCTTATTAGATGTGGTGCTGGCCTTCAATAAGGTGTGGCACAGAAATTTACTCTTCAAACTACATAGAGATTTACCAAAACAATATTATATGATGTTAAGATCATACATAGGGAATCGCCACTTTCGGGTGAAATATGAAGAAGAATATTCCGAGTTAAAAAGATTCACGCAAGTGAATTTTACTAATCTAAAAGTCAGCTACAAACCTGTATTCGTTAGCAGATTGAAAATAAGGCTAAATATTTAGGGATGACCTTATATACCAGGCTCAGATGGAAAGAGCACGTTAAAACGAGAAAAGATGAATTTAATATCAAATATCGTAAAATATGTTGGTTGTTCGGGAAACATTTGGAATTGTCAACCGAAAATAAATTGCTATTATAACAACAGGTGCTTAAACCTGTAGGAGCTTACGGAATACAGCTCTGGGGCTGTACAAAAAAAACCAAAACCAAAATAATACAAACTTTTCAAAACAAAGTGATACGTAAGATATAAGTGGTATAGTTAACGCTCCGTGATACATAAGGAATGATGACCTTCATAGGGACCTAAATATCCCGAAGGTTCACGAAGAAATAAAAAAAACTTGAAATAATTCATGGACAACGCCTTTATCAACATGTAAATGAAGAGCTTTGTGGTATGTTGGACACTTCACATGCAGTAAGACGATTGCAGAAAACGAAACCAATGCATTTAATGGATTAAGGACACAAGTGCAATGATTGATTCAGTAAATAACCTATAAATGGAGACTAAATAAGGATAGAAAAATTATATTCAGTTGTTTCATAGACGTTGCGTGATCTACTTCGCCCAACCCTGAGGACAACCAAATTTGCCTTGGAGTACTTTAAATCGAATGTACAAATTTTCGAATTTTTCTAAATTTTGTACATTTTGTTTCTTAAAAAAACCAGCATGCTAAGTGACGTATATATTGAGATGCTACTAGGTCCGGTCTAATAGAAAAAGCCGTTTATTTTGACAAAATTTTACTTTACGGTGTTGTGGACAGCCACATTAGCCTTAAAATCGAATGTACAAAAGATTTCGCGAGCTGTTGATATCGAGCCGTAGTTGGATTGTATAAGTGGAATCGTCCTCCGTGACAACTGCGTCCGAAACTCCGAAATTTTCCTTAAAAAAATGTGATGGTGAAATTTAAATCATTCATTTATGCTTCGATCACAAAATTAAACTAAATTAGTAACTAAAACATAAAAGCTTTAATTGAATTTTAATCAAAATATTTAATTTGGTTACCCACTCATTTATATGTATGTATGTGTATGTGCAGTAATAGCGACTGACCTAGTTAAAAATACATATAATTTTTCGTTTTCTAGAGACTAAACTCGATAAAAATCAGTTACTACCTGCACGTACATAATATTATACAAATCAGACTCCAATCTTGCTTCCACATTACATCTTATAAATCGAAACTATTTAACATTAATGTTACTATACAGTGTCATATATGTATTCGTAGTTTGAGACCGCGAGCATTAAATCTGTTTACAAAACAGTTTGCAATACAAATTATTGTAATCTTGTGTAGGTATATAGCAAAAATTTGCATTTATTCTACTCCTGTACAATTAGACGTTTTACATACCACTTTTACACAACAGCAATCACAGTAATAATAGTAATAATAAAAAAAACTTTGGTACAGCAACTGTAATAGTCATCACTTTAATCTAGCTGCGACAATACATACACAGAATCTTAAAACTTAACCATCACAAGTAACAAAAATAACCTGTCTCTGTCCTCAATTTTGATTTTTTTTTTATTATATATACATAGTTGACGACCATATACTTTTTTCTTCTTGATCAGCATCATCATCATCATCCATAATATCATTATCATCATCATCGTCATCGTTCTTTTTGTGTAACGATCTCAACTTCTCTGAACAAAATTTTATATTTTATTCTCCAAAGATTTTTTTTGTTATTATTTTCGAGTATATCTTGAACGAAAACTAAGATCATGAGAGACTCCAAGAAAAACAAAATTATGATGATCAAGTAGAAACACTAAAAACAAAAGAGAGTATTGTGTACTAAATTTTTTTTATATTATTCTTATATCGAATAAGATTCGATTCGATGTCCGACCGAAGCAAGAACGTTAAGATACAATAAGAAAATAGAATATGTGTGAAGATAATAAGCATATACAGCTTCCGTGAAGATGTTTATTTAGGTGATTTAACATGCATTTGTGTTCTAATATGTGTATGTGTGTTAGAGATCTTTGTTTGAATATTATGTTTTATACATAGAAATTCATCAAATGGAAATGCTCTTTTTATTTATTTTGTTGTTGTTTAATTAGGTAAATATAATTAGGGAAATTCATGGTGAGTGATGATCGATCGATTTTTTTTATGTTGTATACTTTGTAAGTTTAATGTGTTTCCTTAGTTCAATTGTTTATGGTTTTATGTACAGTACATTTAGCTTTGTATAATTATAGATGATGTTAAGCTAAAGTGTTGCATTCAAGTATAATGTGCGGTCAGTTTTGTGTGGTTCCGGTTCATTATGTAATCATTCGGATTTCGTAAAATTTTCTTAGAAATTGTATGGAAAGCACTATGGTTCCTTCTTCTGTTGTTGGAATATCCCTTGTATATAATAAATACAGGTCCTAAGACGCTCCCTTGCGGGATACAGGCAGAGATTTTCTTTAGTTCGGAATATTCATCCTCATATTTCACACGAAAATGTCTATTGGGCAGATACGATCTTAGTATGGCATATAATTGCCTCGGCAGATCTCTATGCAGCTCAGTAACATGCTTTCTTGGCTAATTTTTTACGTTCTAACGTTCTTTCAATAATGTTGGTGATTCTATGCACCTGTAGAATTGTGGAGTGCTTTTTTCTGAATCCAAATTGATATGAAGGAATTAGTTGTCGGTCCTCAATTATTGGGGGCTACTTTTCATTGCCACGGAATATATCTTAACCGAAAGCCTGCATTGATTATGCGTAATAGCTTACAAAATTCTTTATCTGGTAGAGCATTGATTATTTGGCAAGTAATCAAGTCATACCCTGGGGTTTTTAAAACATTCATGTTGCTTTTTACTTCTTCTTTTAATTCTTTGAGAGTTACTGGGCGTATATCAAAATCATCTAGCTTGTGGATTGACATTATATTTTCATTGGCTATTTGTCTTGGTAGTGGTTGGAAGGTATCCTCGAGATACTCCGCAAATAGATCATACTTCTCTTTAGAACCTCTTGCCCAGGCTTCATCCTCCTTTTTAAGTAGAGGCATTTTGGGTCTTTTGAGTTAATTCGTCGCATTCCACAGTGAATAATCAGATTTTTTTTCATCGCTTAGGCTAACTAGATATCTGTTCATTGATGAATTTTAACTTCTTTAAGAAGAAATTTGAGAGCAGTGGCCCAGTGATGGAATGAAGATACCTGCCCTAATAGACTTTTATGTAGCAAGAGGTGTATCCCAGAACTACATTTACATTGAAGACAGTAATTCTCTAGTATCGGATCATTCCCCGGTTATCATAACAGTCAGTGAAATATTAATTCAAAGGGAGAGTGCGCCCAGATTAACAAGTCTCAACGAGAAAGAGTGCTGGTTGATTTAAAGTGGAAAAATATCGCATTACGTCTCAGGAAATCGTATTTCAAAATCTGTCATAGTTAATCGATCACTCCCACCACGCACATTAAAAGGTTTCAATGTAAAGGAACTTGCAGTTCATTAGATGGGATATAAAAAAGCCTAGATTACGACGTCAGTATTCAATCAGTAGGGTTCGAAAAATGTTTTATTCTGGAGGTGAAACAGTATTTGCAGGATAAAGGCATGCCTTTTATAGTTCTGGTGTTGATTGACAACGCTTCAGGCCACAATCTCTTTTCGGAACATCTTAATGTAAAAGTCATCTTCTTGCAACATAATACAACTTCTCTTCTGCAGCCACTCGACCAGGGAATAATTGCAACCTTCACTCAAAAAAAAATTTACAAAATTTTTGTAAATATACAGCACACAAAATAATTTGTAAATTTGACAAAAACTGTAAACTTTATAAAAATAAATTTCTGGGAATTTGTAACTTATTTTTGTAATAATTATGATTTTTGATTGTTAATATTTTGTATATTTGACGAAATTTTTATAAAATTTACAAATTTTATTGTATTTTTCAATATTTTCAATTTTATGAAAATTTTATTGCATTTATTAAAAAAAATATGTTATTTTTACAATTTATTTTTATAAAGTTTACAGTTTTTGTCAAATTTACAAATAATTTTGTGTGTTGTACATTTTCAGAAATTTTGTAAATTTTTTTCAGTGTTTAAAGTATATTATGAAAGACGATCATTTAAATATATTTTAAATAAAATGGATGAGGATGAATCGCTAACTGTTGTTGACGTTTGAAAAATAATTCAATCCTGGACTGTAAAAGACATGCAGTTTTGTCCATGTCTGAAATAAAACCATCTACTTTGAATGCTTGCTGAAAGAACGTTTGGGCCAATTGCGTTAAAATTGTAAGCACTGCTCTATCAAATGTGGTTGATGAAGTGTACACCGAAATAATCAACCTGGCACAAGCAGTTGGCGATGAGGGATTTTGCATCCATTGACGATATATATATATATATATATATATATATATATATATATATATATATATATATATATATATACAAAATAACTTTATCTGTCAGTTTAATTCTTGAAGGTCTCCCAATTTTTAAATAAATTAGGAAATCATTTCATGCTGAATGATCCAATAACTGAAAGATCCACCAAATTTAAATCGGATTTGAATTCTTGTATGGGTCGGGTTATTAATTACCTAAAGGTTGTTAATTACGTTTAAGTCAATTTGTCGATAATCTCGTTCAAATTTCGAATTATTTAAAGCTTTAGAACAACAAACAACCTCAATTATTTTTGTGATTCAACTTAACATTTACAACTTGGTACATATAAAATAACTTCATATTCATAAATTCCACGCTCATTTCCAGATGCATAATATTTTCGAAATCTGGATGTCTGTCGATTTTATTAGTGTAGTCGGTATATATTTGCTATCACTGGATGATAAAACGTAAAAATACAAAACGATAAGTAACTTTTACTGCAAACGCTTTATTGAGGCTTTAATGATATTTATTACATAAAAATATTCAAGTAGAGTAAATAATTGGAAAATTTTAAAACTTTACACACATAAATTATTTTTTTTTAGTTTTAATCAAACTTCGTTAGATGTGAGTAGGCTTTAATTTGGTCGAGTTTTAGACCTTAGGATGCTAACAAAACCAATGTCGCTGGCGACGACGATATTGTCACCGAATTTTTTTTAGAATCTATTTTAATTTTGTCGCCGGCGCTGCAGTGCTACCAATATAAGTTTGAGATTTTTATGTTGGTAAAAATTTTTTTAGAAGTGTCATTATTCTGTATCATTGAACTTTCAATATTCTGTGTAACATCCAAAAGTTCTACAAATTGGAAAAATTAATAAAAAAATGTGAAAAACTAAAAAATATGTCGTTTGAGGAAAAATTAATTGAAGCGGTGAGGGTTAATCCAATAATATATAACTTAAAACATCAAAACTATCGAAGGGTGGACATAAAAGACAAATTATGGCTAGAAATAGCACATAATGATTTTAGGAATACACAGGTAAATACAGTATTAAAATAATTAATTATTAATTTTACAACAATTAAAATAAACATGATTTGATAAATAACAAATATTTAATTTTACTAATATATGTATTATAGATAAAATATGCAAAAAGAAATGGAAGAGTTTACGTGATGCACATATAGAAGAGCTCGCCGGGTTACGCCTTCTGGAAGTGCTGCTGATAAGGATATCCATAAGAAGGCATGGAAATATTTTGAATTAATGAACTTTTTGTGTACCGTAGATGAACAAAGAGAGTAAGTAACTACTTTATATTCTTAAATGTTAATTATGAAAATTATTCATTTTCATCCATTTTTAGAACTGTAAGTAATTTTGAACAACCGGAATTGTCATGGAAGAGCACGAGTAATGAATACTCTAATTCTTATATGGAAGATACTACCATGGATTTAACATCTGAACCGGAGAATGTTTCAGCCAACGGGCTCGACAATATATTGCACCCCACACCTCTAAAGAAATCGAAAGAATCATCAAATGATACCCATCACAATTTCCAGAAGTTTTTGGATGTTGCCACGGATGCGATGAACAATATAGATAAAGTTCCAAGCAAATCGGTTAGCTCAACTACATTGCTGTTTTCATCGTTGGCCCTTAAAATTGAAAATGCCTTCTTACCAGCGATGGCATTAACTGATCTAGAAATTAGTGTTTCTAATTTAGTTTACAACACGCTAAGAGAATACGAATTGAATATAATATATATAAGAAGAATTTTTTAATCGTCCGTGAATTTAATTTATTTAAGAATTTTTTCGGCTTTTCGGACAAAATATTATTTTAATGGACACCCATACAATGTTTACGACTATTGTTTTCTGCGACTAAAATAGTCGTAAACATTGTATGGGTGTCCATTAAAATAATATTTTGTCCGAAAAGCCGAAAAAATTCTTAAAAAAAAATATAATATATATATATATATATATATATATATATATATATATATATATATATATATATATATATATATATATATATATATATATATATATATATATATATATATATATATATATATATATATATATATATATATATATATATATATATATATATATATATATATATATATATATATATATATATATATACATATATTCGTATGTATATTACTCGTATATAAATTTACTTGACTTTTTTTTTATAAACAAGACTGAATTACGTACGAACTACGATTGAATTTGAAATATGTGATTACAAATCTGTGAACCTAAAATTATCATTTATATGTATGAAATAATAAATAAAAAATTGTTTTTTTAATTTTAACTTTTTATTTTTTATCTTCAAATTGGTTTACATGGTATTAACATTAAAAATACAGCTTTAAAAATCTCGTTCTTCAAGAAACTGTTTTAGTACATCTCTCAAAAAAATGCTTCGCGTGTTGACCGATTTCCTTTAAAAATTCGGCCTTGCTGCAGGGTCTCACCTTCTTCACGCCAAATTCCAGGGATGTTGACGCCATTTACCTCCTTGTCGACATAATCTTGTGGGCAGTATAAATTACTTTTCTGTAGCATCAGAAAGTTATGTAATAATACAGTCGCCAATATAATTTTTTGTGCATTTTCGGGATTCAAACTAATCGTAGTTCCGAGTATTCGCCATCTGTTCGCCAGTATACCAAAAGTATTTTCAATTCTAATTCGAGCCCTCGAAAGCTTTTTATTGAAATTTTCTTTGTCTGCCGATAAACATCTCCCAGGATATGGATGCATTAAATTTTTTTTTAGAGGGAAGGCTGCATCGCCAACGAAGTAGTATGGGTAGTCAATAATGGAATTGGGTAAAATTTTGGTTGATGAAATTTGTAGAGTTCCATTAGCCAATTGCCTGCCAAAACCACTATTTTTTAAAATACCCCCGTCACTCTGACTACCGTAAGCTCCCACGTCTATCATTGTAAATGTGTAGTTTGAGTCGCACACCCCGAGCAGAACAATACTGTGATGTCCTTTATAATTGTAGAAAAGCGAGCCGCTCTTAGGTGGACACTTAATATTTATGTGCTTGCCATCAATCGAACCGATACAATTAGGCATTCCCGTGTTAGCTTCAAAATCTTGTGCAATTTTAAGCCACTCATTGTAGTTTGGCTTTACGCCATAAATAGAATCAAGTGCCCAAATGGCGCTGCACGTTTCAAAATAATTTCCCGAATGGTTGAAACTCCTATTTTAAAACTCCAAGCAAGTACTTGCATTGAGCAACCATGTGCAAGATACCTAAAAGAAAATAAATTTTATTGCAAATGTATTTCTAGCGAAATTGTTTATCTTACATAAGTGTTACAGCCAACCTACATTCAGCACTTATTGGTTTTCTCTGGGAGTGTTTTTCAATACTTGGTCTAATTAGACTCAATAGTAGATCGAAGTTTTCGACACTCATTCGTGTTGCTCGCTGAAAGTGATCTGAATCATTCTTTTTTATATTTAAAAAACTCCGATTAAAAAATCCGTGGTTGTCTCTAGACAAATTTACGGGTCTAATCCACCAACGCCTTCGAGAAGTTATTGCTTTATAGTATTTATAAGTTATAAAAACTATATAAACAATGTTTACAATTTTTATTAATTTTTGTAAATCCATTTTTCTAATATTTTAAATATTTTGAAACAAACACTAATAATGTCATTGACAAATCAATTGTTTTAGGGTGATGTTGTTATTAGATTTTTTCTTTTGTCGCTTCATTCGACGGAATTATTTTGATTGGAACGGAATTTTTATTTTTCTCAAATTTCGTTTTCTCGCTGAATAATTCCGTTCCACAAATTTTTATTCTCGTTCTCTTTCCGAGAAATTTTTTTTAGTACTATGTACATATTTGTAAACCAAAAAAATGTCAAAAGTTCTGCCATTTTGGAATTTGAATAATACATAATTACAACCCATTTACACCCCAATTGTCGAAGTCATCTCACGTCTTTTTAGACGACTATAGTCACGTCACTTCAGTTTTGCTATTATCGAAGTCATCTGTTACGACTCTAGTTACATGATACGACAACAGTCACCTAATTTTTTCTAGTGACAAGAATATTTTATGCGACGTTCATTAATGAAACACATTTATGATTTTTTTTGTAATACAATTTATATTCATTTTGCAAATATTTTACTGCTTTAGTAAACATATAAGATAAATTTATCATTCAATAATCGAAGGGTTTCGTTGAAAATTTGGATGCCTCAAAGCACCCCTTTTCAATTTTTAATTACGATGGAAAACATCATGGATATTTTGCTTTGATCATAAATTACTGTATGGTTTCTGGAAATTTATTTAATAATTAAATAATTAGATTTTAGTTACCTATTTTCAATTTACGTGGTTTTTTCAATAAAATATTCGTAAATATTTTGATTTTTGACGTCGAATGGCTTGTTAAATTTGAGGAAATTATTAGTGCTGCCCGATATTTCTATTGTAGTATGCGTGTCGTTTAAAACGACTTCAACAATACCAATTTTGGCGCGACGTGACACGACTGTAGTCACGTCACTTGAAGTGAGACGACTTCGACAATTGGGGTGTTAATATTGCCGATACTAGATTCCAGCTTCCAGGAATTATTTCGATTTTCGAAGCATTTGGCACACGACTTCATTGCTGAGTTATCTCCTCACATGAGCCAACGTCAGCAGATACACGGGTTGCCAATTATTCTTAGAATATTTGTTGCGATTCGATTTTATGCCACCGGTGAGAATTAAATTTTTTACTTATCCGGATTTTTCAATTTTTATAAAATCGTTATTGTCGTTTTAGGATCATATCAGAGAATTGTTGGAGATGGTTTTTTGCTCTCAGTTAACCAGGTAAATTTTTAAAAACATTCATCTTAAATTATACATTATGAATCTCTGGTTATGATTTTAGGAGACAGAGGTTACCCTCAGCAACCATGGCTAATGACACCAATACTGAATTCAACGAACGAGAAGGAAGACCATTACAATGTGGTTCATAAATCAGAGCGAAATTTTGTTGAACGTTACATTAGTGTCTTGAAGGAAAATTTTAACTCGTACATTATTAATATTCATTGTAATAACTTTTTATTCATCTAAATATTCTTCATTTAAAAATAAATTATTACTATTATTATTATTTTGACGGCTAATTGCTTCGGCTATTTCATTTAGTGCCGCGACCTTTAATCGTTCTACAGCTACCTTCTTTATATTTATTTCAAGTTGTTTTTCTAACAAGTTTTTTTTCTTGTATTTAGGAATCCTCCATTATATCTTGCGGAGATCGTTTTCTTCGTCGTGTCGGAAGGTGGTTACGTGGTTTACAATATAGTTACTTTTGGGGGTGTTGGTGTCGATATTGCTGCATTAATGTTTATAGTTGCATCATATTCGGTTGGTCCAACCATTATTTCTATAGCTCTGTCTTTGGCCGTTGACGTTGATGGATGAGGACGTGTATTCATATGAGCTAAACTCTAAAGAAGAAAATATAGTTGATCAATATTGATGTAAAGTTAAATTAATGAAATTCTTCTATGTCGCTTAACGTTTTTTGGCGACTAAAACCATTAACTCCATTCTTATTTAGAGCGATATTTTTAATTTCCGCAGCTCTATTTTTTACGTTAAGTCTAAATATAAAGCAGCAGTTATTATGATCCAGAAATTCTTACAACATTGTTTCACATACCTCAAATCGGTCCACGTCCTTTTCCATCTGTCTCCATCCTTGTGCGCTCCACCAGCCGCATTCAGCAATTCTGCCACCTCATCCCACTTATTCTTCATTTCGCGATTGCCATCTACACCTTCAAATCTGAGGGAAATGATAAACAAATTATATTTATTTTTAAAACAATGCAATATAAAAATAATAACCCACCTTCCTCTTGCTAAATCCAAATTTTGCTCTAAGAACGTAACTAAGACCTCTTTTTGATTTATTGATACTTTTTTGCCCAATTTCTTTATGTTTTTTCCATTTTTAATAAATTTTTGTCTAACTGAATTTTTTTGCTGATTTGAAATAGTTCTGTCCCACATTAAAATTCCACCACGAGAAAATTTGACATTTCATTCCACAAAATTGGAATTTATTTTCTCGTTCCACTGAACAGTGAACCGGAATATAAAAATCTCGTTTAGTTTAAAATTTCGTTCCAAAAAATAATTCCGTCGAAACGGAATGTAGTGGTTGTAGTTCGAGGATAACTGAAATCATCGAGCAATAAATATATAAGAGAAATCAAGTAGTGCAAATTTTATAAGCCAATTTTTCCGAGGTTAATCTTATTTTATAGTTTTAATATATTTATATACACAAATTTAATTTTTTTCTACATTTAATCCATATATACGTATCTTTTGGTAACATCATCTCTATCATACAGCATAACCAAACTCTCTCCCGCTCTGGCACTATATCCCATTAAAGGATTTGGCCGCCCTCAAATGAGGTTTCGTAATGATATTTTCATTTCGGATAATGAGTGATTAATTCATTGATCCTAAACCAGCCGTGAAAGTTTTTCCTTGTCACCAGCGGGAATCGAACCCAGGACCTCCAGTCGCTGGAGCAAGCATGCTGACCAATTTGCTAACGGGGCGGCCGGCATAACCAAACTACTGGAGTTTAAACAAATCATTGGAGGTCGAAGCAATTCGTCATGTGAGTATTTTACCGGACAGCGAAGGTAGCGATTCTGAAAAATATAATTAATTGCAACATGGTATAAATTAAGTTCTTATGGTTATCACAGATTTCCACAGCTCAATGCTCGGAAAGTATACTGAAAAAGGAGTTATGGCAGAAAAATAAAAAAGAATTCGAGGTTGTGAAACTGCTGGTGACACTTATCTATAAATTAAGTCGACATGGTGTTGTGGTCGTCCACTATCCGAGGATAATATTCTACAAATTCAGGATGAGATACCAAATTATCAAACGTCATCATCAACAAAAGCATAAATTTATGGCGTCTCTAGAATGATCGTATTCCAAAGTCAACACATTTAAATTACCCATTTATGAAAACATATCAATTGTACGATATTTTAACTTCAATGTTTTGTGAAATATTTGAGTTACCAACTAATATATTTTGGTGGGCCGGTTCTTCAAACTCATCCAATTCAACATGGAAATATTGCATTGCACAATCTTTATCTAGTGCGCGATTTCTATCAATGTTAAAATAAACTTTAAACACCTAAATCGCATAACGTTGGTACTCATTGTTTAATGCAGTCGGTGTATTTACGTTTTTACGTACTTATTCCCAAATTTTACTTTTATTTTTTTTCATTTTTATGCAAAACCTCCAAACTTTTTGATCAATTCGGTTTAAAATTTTAAATACTAGATTTAAAAATATTAACTAATCATAAGAACCCAACCACTTGATAGAGTAAAGCCGGGGCTTTACTATAAAATATTGATCATCGATCAAAATTGGTTGGTGATCTAGGACCGCATTCAAATTTTAATAACCTTCATTTCAAGACATATCATATTTCACGGCTTGATGGACAAAATCTTGATCACACTTACTATATACGGGTGAAACCACACTTGGCTAAAATGACCTAAAATGCTATTCATATTATAGGAAGTCAAAACTCAGTAGCAGCGCGGGAATCAAAATTTTGTGATAATGAGAATTGAGTAGTCGCAAAGAAGATAATGTCATTAGTCATCAAACCCCTTGGTCGCTTTTTCTCTTCAGAGCTAGAAATATAAATTACATACTATAAAACGTAAAATAAAATGAAAATAAAATTAAACAATTTTTTTGTATTTTGCAAATTCGCTGGTTTGGTTTAAAGGGTTTGGGCCGATGTCAATAACAAATTTAAAACTTCAGATGTGGTTTTGGAAGATTGGTAAACAGCTGATACTATCATATTGCACCGATTATTATGAAGCCATTCATTTTAGAGAGTGTTGGTGATTTGAGCCAAATGTCGTTTCACCCATATACTTAGTGTAATGAATAGATTATGCATCGGGTCATAAAAGGTGCAAGTATATGGGCCTAGATGATCAACCAATTTACATCGATGGTAAATTTTTAATATTTTTGGGAGTTGCTTTTACTTGATGAATCCCCTGATTCGGTTGTTATTCGAGATATTACGAATATATTTGCCGTCCAGAATCTCGCCTACGTTACAGAGTCGAGGGTAAGCCATTATTAATGCCGCTAAAGACTCATTAGTTGCAGGCGAAGTGTATCAATCTTTGAAAACCTAACATTTAAAATTTTAGCACGAGCTGGCCAAAATGACCTACTGGTTTCGGTGACTATGCGTAAATATGTTAAAATTTTGGGGTAGCTATGTTATGATTCAAGATTCAATCAAAATTTTGTTGGAAGTAAAGGCTAGGTTCGCCTTTACTCCCAATAAAAAAGTTGAGACCTTATAGGCGAACTACATTCAGAACGCGAATTTTAGCGGTTGCGTCCAACAGAAGCACCATCGTTAGACGATTTAGGAGTTACTTTAATATTGATAGAAAATGAAATTCGAACGGATTTGAAGCTTGGTCTATCTGGTCCTAAAACCAACAAAAACTTTTATAATTAAATATGACAGTATGTATAACTCAAAATCGCAAAAGTGTTTTATCCTAAGATATTTATCAGAGGTCACTACGGCTGAAATGGGTGTTTTTACTGATTTACTGTCAGTTTATCGTGAACAAATTATCGTGAGCAATTTATTGTAGAACAATTTATCGTATTTATGAATGGGATGGAACTCGGCCATTTCTTAACCGATTATGATGGGATTGGATATGTTGGATGGAAATGGGATTCTTAAAAAAGTTCTGGAATATGGCCACCTGGGACGAAACTCGGTAGTTTCTTAACCGATTATGATGAGATTGGGTATGTCGGATGGAAATGGGGTTCTTTAATGATTTTTGGAAGAAGTTCTAGAAAAGTTGCCACCTGATTGATTCGACGAAAGTCGATAATAAATTGTTGTAATCGCTGTTGGATGAAAAAGCCAAATTCTAGTTCTCAATGCACAAAATAATTAATAAAGTTTTTTAATTGCAAGATTTGGTACTTTCAACATTTTGTAATTGCAACATATTGTAGTAGCAAGATTAATAAAACAAGCATATTTTGTTAATGCAACATTTTGAAATTCAATAATTGTAGAGGCTAATGGCTTCGATAACTCTCACGGGCACGCGGGAGGTCGCTGCTCCTCCACTTATTCCTCCGAGGGGCTTTAGATTTGAACTTTGTAACGTAATTTTTCGCTCCAATTTGTCCATAGTTTACCCAGCACCGATTATTAATTTTGCATCGATCGTTTTGCCGGTTTATATACATGTGTATTGGTGACGATGATCACTTATCTCAAACGAGAGAGAAATTGTGTTTAACGGGGTTTGCGATTGATATAAAAAGAAAAAATTGGTACGAGGCGAAGAGTTAAGTTGGGAATTTTAACCATATTAAATATCTAATGGCTGATCAGATAAAATTTAAAGTTTTTAAAAATGTGGAATTGTTTATTTAAACTTAAAATTATAAGTTAGAACTTAAACTATAAATAAATAAATTACTTTATAACAATATAATATAAATATATTCAAATAATATAACTAAATAATATAATATAACAAATAATATAATATATACAAATAATTTTAAAAAAAAAACCTAAACTTTAATTACAAACTTAATAATTTCATCGTTTAATTAAATAAATTACCTAATACTAAGTTAATCAAGTATAATTTTGAAAGACAAAAATGTGCTTTGGATTAAGAATAAATAACTGTGGAATAATTTTGTCATAATTAATTTACAAATCGCACTAATAAAAGCATTGTTTGTGATTGTGAGATAAAAGTGTGCATATAGCCATAAATAATATGCATAGTAGGGTGTGAGTGAATCAATTGAATTCCTGAAAGGAAGGAATAATAGGCTGTGGTATACGAAACGTGCAAAAATTAAATTGGAGAATGAGTAGAGTGTGATCTACGAAACGGTAGACAAAATTGCATAGATACACACACCCAAAATACCCATTCCTATCATAATCGGTTAAAAAATTACCGAGTTCCGTCTCATATGGGCATATTCCAGAACTACTTCCAAAAGTCATGTACGCATCCCATTTCCATCCAATATACCCAATCCCATCATAGTCGGTTAAGAAACTACCGAGCTCTGTTCCAGGTTTCCATATTCCAGAACTTCTTCCAAAAATCATTTAAGAATCCCATAACATACCCAATCCCATCATATTCGGTTAATAAATTACCAAGTTCCGTCCCAAGTGGCCATATTCCAGAACTTCTTCCAAAAAATCTTTAAGAATCTCATTTCCATTCAACATACCCAATCCCATCATCATCGGTTAATAAATTATCGAGTTCCGTCCTAGCAGGCCATATCCCACAACTTCTTCCAAAAATCATTTAAGAATCTTTTTCCTTCCAACATACCCAATCCCATCATCTTCGGTTTAGAAATTACCGAGTTTTATTCCAGGTGGTCAAATTCCAGAACTTCCTCCAAAAATTATTAAGGAATTCGATTTCCATCCAACATATCTAATCCCATTATCATCGGTTAATAAATTACCGAGTTCGTCCCAAGTGGCCATATTCCGAAACATCTTCTAAACATCATTTAAGAATCCCATTTCCATTCAGCATTTCCATCCCATTTTAATCGGTTAATAATTGATCGAGTTCCGTTCCATGGGGCCATATTCCAGAACTTCTTACAAAAATCTGTTAAACATGCCATTTCCATCCAACTTACAAAATCCAAACGGGAATGGACGAATTCAATAAAAATTTTATAGACCGTGGCACTTTAATTTTTATTTAGGCTGTGTGCCAAACATAAGGTAAAGGTCAATTTTAAGTAAATTTTTGAGTAAATCGCAAAACTCTATAGCAAACTGATCGTAAAATCTGTCCTTAAACCGGTTTTTATCGTAGTAAACTATTTACCTCAAGTTTGGCAGCCTAACAATTATTTTGTTATACATGCAAATTTACAAACTACAATAAACTGGCATACGATAAATTGTCCACACGATAAATTGTGTCCACAGCCAATTGTGTGTACGATAAACTGTTCTACGGTTAAATGTTCACGTTAAATTGAAACACGACGAATTGTTTACGATAAAGAGACCATCACCCCATTAAGCACACGGTCGTCCACGTAGACACAGTTTTAAAATAAAATACCAACCTGAAAATGTAAAAACAGATATTCGAATAGAGATAAAATCAGTATTTTATCAATCTAAACACAAGTAGTTCAACGACAACCTGGCGGAACTCAAGAATTAAAAATCGACAAAGCCTTTATAGGAAAACACCCTTACCATGAAAGCCGACACGGTGAACGTATTGGTAATTCTAGATAACGAAAAATACCATAATCGCATCGGGGAACTTTGAGATGAAATCGAGCTACTTTGAGAAGCTGAAATGCAACCCTTTTCCAAGCATGATAAAGTCCTCAAAGTATTGGGAGTATCAAAATACAAACTAATTGTATCAAACCCAATAGTTCCAAGATTGTATGAACTCCTAAAAATATATTTATTTATTTATATTGAAATAAGTCTACAAATTTTACTTGAAAAATATTAAATTAAGAATACAAAATAAAATAAATCCGCGTTGGATTTGAAAATTTGAAGAGGGGAAGAAAATGCATCCAATTGTAGGCAACATCAACGCACTAGCTTATATAGTAGCAAAATGGTTAACTGCAGCGTTAATTTCAGCATCAAAAATTACTTCGAATTTGTTGATAAAATAAAAGGCACCTAACTAGAAGGTAGCGAGATCCTAGTTTCGTTCCATATTGTTTCCGTCTACCTAAACGTACCGATTCCAAAAGCTTTGGAAATACATAGTAGACACAATCATGGCGAAAAAGTTTAAATATCACCGAACAAGAACAATTCCTCTATTCAAAACTCATGGAAATGTGTATGAACCAAAACGAGTTGAAATACAACGAGAAATTTTACCAACCAACAAACGTCACTAGCATGGGAAATTAATACTGCACAAGATAACGGAATTGCCATCGGAAAATAAGAGATTACGCTACTAACCTACCAAGCATTATAATGATTCACTTTTATTGATTAAAATTAACTATTTTAATTTAATTTACTAATAATTTAATTTATTTTAATATCACATATACATATATTTAACATATCACACATAAAATTTAATTTAATAAAAAAAAGCAAAATTCACAAACCATATACGGTGTTAATCGTTTGTGTGGTCTACAGATAACATTTCATCTGTCAAATTTTTTTATGTAAGACCGCAGAAAATCAAAGAATTATAATGAGAATTCTATCTCGTAAATTTCCCCAAATTACTCATGTAGTCTCAGTGTGCCCTTAGCTAAAAAGAAATAACCGAAAAATTGGTTATTTGTGGGAGTTTTTGAGATATTAGCGATAATCTGAAACTTAATTATTTGGGTGCAAAAAATAAATGAAAGGATTCTAAATGATTATTCCACTTTCACGAGAAACACGGAACACTGTAAAATATCGAAATTTGATATACCGAGTTCCTTTAATTTGCAATCAATAAATTTGTCATTTTAAGGAACACTTTTAAAAATATTGTTTATATCTTTTATATTTTTATTGTTAAATTTTTAATTGTAATATTCATAACTTTTTTTCATAATTTTTCTTGTTAAAGGATAGATCAATACTGCCGTTAAATCGGTGATGATTACCCTACTCATTTATTTTCATTTTGTATATTATTATTATTAAATGTGAAAAAAAAATCGTTTTGAAAAGAAATGACAAGCCTGCGTGCTTTAATATTAAAAAAAAAAAAAATATTATACCAATAGTGTGTAACATATATTTAAGGCAACAATTAAACAATTATGTGATTTATAAAATTTCCGATGGCTCTGATTCACCGATGGCAAAGTGTTCAGCATGCTTGCTCCAGCGACCGCAGAGGGCTGGTTTAGGATCAATGAATTAATCGTGTCCGTCACGCGAGCCGGAACCATATCAGCCGGAACCAAACAACGATTGCACATTTAGCACTATGCATTGTGCTTCTTTGTACACTAAATGCTTTTTCAGCCGAAACCTTATAATTTCAGCCGGAACCTGACAAAGCCATCCAGAACCCTACAACAAACAGCAAAACCAATTATGGCACAAGTAGCACGATGCATTGTGCATCATTGTGCACTATATAATTTTTCAGCCGGAACCTTACAAATCCAGAAATATACGATTATTCGGTAAAGAACCTTACAAATTCAGACGGGACCATACCCTATACAGCCAAACTAAGTATGGCACAAGTAACACGATGCATTGAGCATCACTGTGTACTATATAATTTTTCAGCCGGAATTTTAAAAATCCAGCAATATGTATATGATTTTTCAGTGGAACCTTATAATTCCAGCCGGAAACGATGGTATGGTAATATACAGTCAAACTCTAACTACATCATTAGTAGCACAATAAATTGTGTAGCATTGTGCACTAAATGATTTTTCAGTCGGAACCTTATAATTCCTGCCGGAACCTGATAACGCTATCCAGAATCCCGCAACAGCCAAACCAACTATAACACAAGTAGCACGATGCATTGTGCATCATTTTGCACTAAATTATTTTTCAGCCGGAACCTTATAATTCCAGCCAAAATCTGGTAAAAGCATACAAAACCCAACAACAGCAAAACCAACTACGGCACTAGTAGCACGATGCATTGTGCATCATTGTGTACTATATAATTTTTTAGCCCGAACATTACAAATCTAGAAATATATGATTTTGCGGGAATGAATTTTACAATTTCATCCGGAACCATATCCTATACAGCTAAACTAAGTATAGCACAAGTAGCACGATGCATTGTTCATCATTGTGCACTATATAATTTTTCAGTCGGAACCTTATAAATCCAGCAATATATGATTTTTCAGTGGAACCTTATAATTCCAGCTGGAAACGATGGTTATGGTAATATACACTAAACGGTTTTTCAGCCGGAACCTTATAATTCCTGACGTAAGCTGCTAAAGTCATCCAGAACCCTACAACAGCAAAACCAACTATAGCACAAGTAGCACGATGCATCATTGTGCACTATATAAATTTTCAGCCGAAACCTTAAAAATCCAGAAATATAAGATTTTTTCGAGAAAAAACCTTACAAATTCAGCCGGAACCATACTATACAGATAAACTAACTATAGCACAAGTAGCACGATGCATTGTGCATCAAACACAATTAGTAATCAATACGAAATGATAAAATTCACCGTGGAACTTGAAAATGACCCGTCACTTCTCTTTTTGGATGTATGATTGACACGACTCAATAATGGAATCGAACTAAACGTCTTTAGAAAACCAATGCCAATTATCTATTCAGAACTTCATGTAAGAAATGATATACATCAAAAATTTTTGCAACATCAATAGATAGGATGAGGAATCGCTGATTGATAGTTTGGAAAATATGCTTTTGAAAGCACTAAAATTGCGCCATTTAACAACACTACCACTATACTAGTTATGTCTACACATCTCTGAAATATTTGTTATTTTTTAATTACACTGTTAATAATTGAACGTACACTTTCATAAATTTCAGTAATAAATGTGTTAAGAACTCACATCGGTTTTTTGATGATCTTTTTAGTAAAGACTTGCTATCTCACTGCTACATTTTTAATGTTACATTTTTTGTTAATTCGTTTAAATAATTAAATAACCAGCGCACCACAATTTTTTAATCAAAAATTTAGAGTTTTTGCCTTGTACAGGGTTAACTCACGAAGTTCTCACGATGCACCTTCACACATTTTGGAAAGCTTTAGTCATCTAACACGCTCTACACTATATAGTGGAGGGCTGAAAATTAATGAAATGAATAAAATTTCCCTTGCAGCGGTAATTGAGTATTTTTTGTATCTGGAAGTGTTGCGATATGGTGTCTACATTATTTCGATAAAACTAGACACGATTAACAAAACCAACCTACAAGATTAAAGCAGACTGTTGTAGGTGTATAGTACGTATTGTCATCCCATCCCATCCTAGCCCATCCCCAATCACCGTATCACAATTTTATGCTAATCGTTTGATTTATATATAAAATCTTATTAATTATTCAAAAGTTTGCATAACTATTAGATTCTCGTATGTACACACAAAGACGATGCCGATATCTTCATGAATTGTGGGATGTAAAATAAAGGAAGATGTTGGTTTAAAATTAATTCCTCACATTACGTCAACACGTTAACTGTTTCGCTAGATTTCGTCACAAAAATTTAAACTAAAAACTCGTTTCGTTCGAAACTCACAGCTTACATAAATATAAAATATTAGAAATTATTAGCATAAAAAATAAATTAATTTAATTTAAAAAAATAATAATAATTTAATATTCATGCATATATAGAAACGAAATCCACATACGGCAAATAAATTTTAATTTATTAATTACGTGTACAACAACAAATATACTTCTTGACATAAACTGAACAAACTGAAAAATAGTAATAGTAATAATAATTATAGTTAAGGTACAATTACAATAAATAATAAATAAAATAAAAAAATTGTATAACAATAGAAAAATTATTAAACCAAATTGTAGTGTGGGCGATCTAAATTTATAATATTCAAGTATCAAGATCATGTTGGTATTTTTGATTGTGCATTATACAAAATTTTTTATAAAATTAAAACTAAATTACAGTTTCAACCTCCAAAACCATATTGTAAAGCTTTTCAGAATGGTTTAACGAAAATGTCAAAAATTAATGATGATTCAATTATCATGGTAATTTTTATGTTTAATTTAATTTAATTTTTTTTTTATAGTATATCGAGAGAGAGGGTGATGAAAGTTTAATGACATTTGGAAATTTATACGCCACCATAATATCTGGTTTGATTTTTTTTATTGCAAAGAATATAAGAATTAAGAACCGATTATTATTATTATTATGTTTTGCTCAATGTTATTCTAGGTCACAGTGATGAGTAGTTGTATCGTGATTATTCGCAATTATTTAATAAAAAAAACCCATACAAAACGCAAATATCATCTTTTCTAACTGGAATTGGCGTTTTGTTCCTTTGAAAACACCATAATGCGTCACAACAAACTAATTTATGTAATTGAAGTTTACTGGTGTTGGTGGCACCATTATATCCGTATAATCGGTTTTATAAAGTCGCAGGCCGTATCAAAATTGGAATTAAATAGTTTAGAATTAGACAATACATAATTTTACGAGTTTTAGTTCAATGAACGATGACAAATTAAAATTAAAAATCATAATACTCGTAATATTCTATTGAAATATATTTTTGGGTAGCATTAGGTTTATCGTATAAGGAAACATTATTATGTATAGTCAAGTAATGGCAGAGTGTTATAAGGTAGAGGTACTTTCACCGTTAATTTTGGTGGGGCACGTTTGCAACTAAAATTATATATTATGATTACATTTAATATGGTTTACAGTAGTTTTGTAATTCGCAGATACCTTTTCAAGAGTTTCAAGTGTATAGGGAAAGCGAGTTCCATTTAATGATTCATTTATTAAGTGCCTATTCCATGGAAAAATTTTACTGACTGTATTTTTTTACTGCAAAAATGAAAACAAAAAAATACTTAAAATTCCATAAGAGTGACAAAGAAAACAAATATCTTTTATTTCATTTTTATTGCAAAATTTATGGTTTAATTTTGACAGTTACATTTTGACATAACCTAAAATGTTCATAAAAGTTGTAATTTCGTTTCGTTCGTTTCAAACAAAAAAATTGTTATCGCCATTAATTTTATAATTAATTTATAATTTTTATTAATATCACCATGGATTTGGAAGATTTGGATTATTTAGATCTTGATTCCGAGTAACCGTCGCACTCATCCACATACCCGCTAGTGTTGGTAATTTCTGCGGACGCTGAATATTCATCGTACTCTTCACCATAGCTGGCAAAAAATTTTGTATCGGGGAATTGCCGCTGTCGTCCAGTTGCGATACTTGCTCAACCCGGATATTTTCCAATACGATAATCTTTTACTCGGTGCTGTAATTATATAAATAGATTAATACAAAATTCTCACGTATCTAATAATTTCGTCGACACACAATAAAATATTTTGATGCTTCATCCACCAAATAAAATAATGCTCAATCAAACTTACCGTAATTTTCCATACTAATTTATTATTATGTAGTTTAATATAAAATTATTTGTATTTTATAACAAGTATTTAGATTTTTTTTGTATATTTGAACACCTAAAAAAACGTTAAAAACACTAATATTCACTAATGTAAACAAAACTCGAATTTTAGGTATCGAAATAAAAAAACAAACTGACATTTGACTATAAAAATGGCGAACGATTTATTTTGTGTGAGTGTGAAAAAAAATTCTTATCTTTACATACATTTTTTGTAGATGTGTTGACAATGCTGCCATAAAAAGTGCTAAAGTTTACATTTTTTTATAGCACGTTATGGCAGCACACTACCACAATGAGTATTATTTTCTCAGTAAAATTTTACTGATAAAAATTTTTGTTTCGTACACAACCAGTAAATCTATATTTTTTTCTCGCTTTTATTTTTGCAGTCAGTAAAATTTTTCCATGGAATATTCACTTTAAGCAATAATACCGATAAATAAAACAGGGTACGACAGGGTAGGTCATTTCTATTAAAAGAAGCCAATTAAAATGTTATTCAACTTTTAGTACTTTTGGTGAAATCGCACCAGTACGCACCCACCAAACATTTTATTTAAGAAATATCAAGAGTTCATTTGATTGTCTTCCTTTTACGATATTGAAGAATAAAACTTTTCAATAAAATCACTCGTATAAACTCTGTTTACTTCCGTAAAAAAAAAGATTTGTCAAGTCTTTTTATTTGCCAGAAATTTTAACTAATTTTATTTATTTATTTAACCAACATAATTAATTTACGTCTGGTATTTAAAATTAGGTTTATTAATATAAATCAAATTTAAATAAAAAAAATTTTTAGAACTCTTTTAAATTCACCTCTGGACAAATTAAAATCGAACACGGTAGATACATTATTAAATACACTGCTAGAATTACAAAACGGGTCCGACATACCAAAATTAGACCCATATGGAAGTGCAGATCAATGTGATTTTTGAATTTTTGACTTATGGATGGAAACCTAAAGTAAAATGCAGATCAATCAATAAGCGTCGGTGTCTGAGTGATCTCACTAGGGCACGTATTGAAAACAAGGACAGTAGCTGTGAACAATTAATTCGGCCACTTATAATGTCGCGGACAAACATTGCGCTCAATATTCGGTAACAAACAACGGCCTAGATACGACGGAAGCACATACTTAGGGGCGTTTACCTCTCGAGGAAGTCACCTTAAGGTAAACAACATAAATCGAACAAACTTCTGGATTGATTCTATACGGTTAGAGGAATTGTTATAGTACGGACTCCAGACAATTGACGCATACTCCAAGTGCGTTCGAACAAATAAAGCGAAGAGGACTTTTAGAGTATATGGATCATGAAAATCTTTGGAGAAACAGATTAGAAACCATAACATTGAAATAGATTAGAAACCATAATAGTTCATAACTTTACATTTAGAAACGTTCAGGCAAAGGTTACTCAAGCTACACCAGTCGCAGAAAACGTTTAATTCCTGTTGTAGATCTAGCAGATCGCGATCATTTCTAATCTTACAAAAGATTTTTACATCATCAGCGTAAATCAGAAACTTACAATGTTTAAAGCACCGCTTCACATTATCTATTGTTACGGTAGCGGATTGTATCTGGATTCGCTGATTGATAATGGTGAACGCAGTTTTGGTTTTTAATTTTATTTATTATAAATTTATTATCCACTTATTAAATATTAAATTTAAGTTATTTTATTGTTGTTAGCGATGGTAAAGGTAGAAGTGAAGTGACAGCAACAGAGCAAATTTCTTTTTATCATGTAACATCTGATGAAATTAAGTTGGTACACCTACACAATTTGGTTGCGCATAACGTAAGGTGTGCTGTGCTGCTCTGCAGATGTCACTCGTGTTAAGTTAAATGAAGTATTGTCAATGTTGACAATAGTATTTTGACGTAAGTATTATTATTACAATTTAACATTAAATTTCTTTCATTACAGGGAATCAATTAAATATAAGGAATATAAATGTAATACATTGATAATAAGATGAGTATAATTGTTTATATAACTATAGTATGCAAATTTAACCTTAATTACATAGATTTACTTTTTTATTTCCAGTGTTACAATAGGGTGATTTTGAAGTTGAATCAGTAACAAATAAATATTTACTGATCATAAATTAATGAATGGTGTTTTATTTTATGGCTTAGTTCTGGTTGTCTGACATCGGTTGTAGGTGAGTATTTGCCATTCATGAAGAATCCCAACATCTATGACTGCAATAAATAATAGAGGCCCAAGGTGGCTACCTTGAGGGCCGCCAGACAAAACATTTATGTCTAGATAAAATAGTATTTAAAAAAACTTTTTGAGTTCTGTTCGTCAAATATGAAAAGATCAATTTTAAAGGAAGGGCAACACACTTGTTGAGCTGGCCCAGTTTCTTTACCTATAAAACAATTTAGTTTAATTTTATCGAAAGCTGTGCTGAAATCAGTAAACACTACCTCAACATCATCACCGCCTTCTAATGCTAACGTCAGAAAATTTGTGAACAAAGCATGATTTGTCACATTTGACCGTCCGGGGTAAAACCCATGCTGGTTTACTGAGATGGAATTTTTAGTTAAGAAAAAGATGCGGTCCTTGACCATCGATTCAAATAATTTAGGGATAGCCGATAAGATAGAAATACCGCGTTAATTTTCGATATCCGTTCTCCGTCCGCTCTTGAAAATTGGTTTAATGAAACTGGATTTCCAAATTGAAGGAAAAACTTCACTCTTCAAACTCAAATTGAAGATGTTCGTCAGGAGCTGAGCCAATACCGAAGCGCACTTTATCAACACAAGCGGGTGAATTTTGCCCGGGCCACAACTCATGTTCACATTTACATTGAACAGAGTGTGCAGAACGTCATCGGTAGTAAACTGAAATAGAATGATTGGATTATTACTAAAAACAAGTTCGTCATTCCCTCTCGAAGACGGGGCATACACATTTTCACATTTTCGTGATTATGAATGATATCATGCTATTTACCCAGGAGGAAACGCGAGGGGAGTATCATCAGTAATAGTGAAAAAGAATATCAAACACTATGAAGAACCTGGTATCGAAGAATAATGTATGCAAACTAAAACCGTAAAAGTTGAAACTAATAATAATAATGAATACAGTATCTCCTGCCCTCCACGCTATAATTTACACAAAGAAGATTATAGCAGACTCTTAAGATCACTAGGATCCAATTTTATAATTGGTGGCGATTTTAATGCAAAACCTATTGGGAATCAAGACTTACAACCCGTAAAGGAAAAGAGCTTTTCGAAGCAGGTCGGGTAAATAATTGTGACTTCCATTCTGGAGGTAAACCAACATATTGGGCTGCTGATATAAATAAAATACCAGATCTCATTGATTTCTATGCAACGAAAGGGATTACAGAGGACTACATGTGTCTCGAAAATAGCGATGGAATATATTCTGACCATTCACATGTTATCATGACGCTCAGTATAATGATAATTAACAATGATAACTTGCCTAAGCTAACAAATAATAAAACTGACTGGGACCTATTCCAAGAGCTAATTGAAGAACAAATATACCTTCAAGTGCCCATTAAAACAACGGTACAATTGTAAGAAGAACTGGAGGTACTTAACAGTACTATTCAACAAGCAGCATGGCAAAGTTTTCCTACTATTCATACCGAATCCCGTAGGAATCAAAATTACCCTCTTGAAGTCAGGGAACTAGTTAGAGAAAAACGGAAGGCACGAAAGACATGACAAAGGACACGCGCACCGGTAAACAAAAAATGCTCAACTATCTGTGTATAATAAACTGAAACAACTTATAAAAGAAATTACGAACGAAACTATTAACAAGCACTTAAGTGGTCTCACCGAAGGACCAAAATGCGTGTGCCGCCTATTAAAAATAGGGGAGGAACCTGGGCAAAAAGTGACAAGCAAAAAGCTATTTTATTTGCAGCTCCCTTGGAAGAAACCTTTCAACCGTTACCTAGACAAACTACCGATGAAAACATAACAACAATTTGCAAAATTAATGATCATAATATACGAGCTTTTAACATTCCAGGAATTGAGAGATGAGATCAAGTACAATTTAAATGAGGAAAAAGCGCCAGGTTATTATGGAATTACTGGCCAAGTCGTAAAAGCCATCCCCGAGAAGGGATTACTAAAATTGCTTCAAATAATCAATGCTGCCATCAGACTAAAATATGTCCCACGGCAATAGAAGGTTGCTGAAGTAATTATGATTCCTAAACCATGAAAAGCACCAAACGACAAAAAGTCGTACAGGTCAATTTCACTACTTCCTGTCTTTTCAAAATTATATGAAAAATTACTGCTCAAGAGGCTCAAGCCAATATTAGAAGAACGAAATTTAATTCCACCACACCAATTTGGATTTTGAGAAAACCACTCTACCATAGAACAACTTCACAAAATAACGGACATAATAGAAGACGCACTCGAGAAAAAGAAAATATATTCCAGTATCTTCTTAGATGTAGCACAAGCTTTCGACAAAATTTGGCACCAAGGACTTGAATTTAAATTGTAACGAGATCTACCTAAACAGTTCTAACAAATTCTGAAATCGTACATCGCAGATCGGCATTTCCGTGTAAAATATAACGGAGAGTACTCTGAACTAAAGAGAAAAACAGCAGGCATACCACAAGGTAGCGTACTGGGTTATATCTTGTACACCAGAGATATGGAAAATGTATATCAGAAGCAACGACAAAACTTCAACAAGCAACTGACTCAGTGAGTAGCTGGAGAAAGTGCGCATTAGCCTAAACGAAGCAAAATCGGTTCACGTAAACTTCACAAACCAGAAAGTTACTGGATACCAGTGGAACTTAATTCAAGTCAGGTTCCAAATGCAAATACAGCCAAATACCTCGGCATGACTCTCGATTGCAAGCTTAGATGGAAAGATCATGTCAAAAAGAAAAAAGAAGAATTGAACATCAAATACAGGAAAATGTATTGGTTAATCGGAAGAAATTCTGAGCTTACTATACACAATAAATTGCTATTATATCGGCAAATACCTAAACTTATGGTATTCAACTTTGGGGTTGTACCAAGAAAAGAACTACACAAATGACACAATGCTTTCAAAACAAAGTGCTGCGTGGCATTGTCAACGCACCATGGTACATCAGAAATGATAACCTACATAGGGACTTAAACATGGAATATGTCAGTGATGAAATAAAAAATCATGCAAAGAAACACATTCAGCGGATATCTTCGCACCAAAATGCAGACATACGAAATTTGTTGGACACCACCAATGCAGTAAGAAGACTTCAAAGGCAGAAACCTTTAGAACTGGGCAGTTGTATTTAATCAGGACAGAAAAATAAAATAAATTATGTAAATTCAAACGGGAGTAACCATTGGGTTACTGCCTGTCAAATGCGAATATTCATTTAAGAAAGATAAGTTACTATAAATGATTTGTAAATCAGTTGTAATGTAAAATATAAATAATTAAAAAATTAAATAATAAAAATGTGCGACACAAAGTTTTCAATAGCACCTAAAATTTATTAGTCGAAAAAATTTCTAATTATTTGGTTTAGGTCTAGTTATGGAGGGACGTTATAGTTTTACCATTTGCTGAGCTAACTTTTAATCTGTGTAAAACGTATGGGTTAGTCTTAAGGATCGGTAACTGGACTTTGATCAATTAAGTGTTTCTTTAGAAAAAATTTTATAAAATAGACATCTCCTTTGTTCATTATTGTTCTTAATTTGTCTTATATCAATTTCTTAAACACAATATTAATAAATAGTCTAGGACTAAAGTATTGTAAGATCTTAAAGATATTGCTGAGAACTAATACTGCCTCATAAATGAAATATTAAACAATTTGTAATCCGAAAAATTCCTAATTAATGTTGTCAAATCAGTCACTTGAAACACTTGTCTTTTATATTTGAAAATTGAGCAACTAAAATGGCTTGCAGTAATCTGGCTTGCACAGCCCATCGCGTTTTGGATATCCTACCCCTTAAGACTTTTTTCTTCTAATGCAAAAAGCAATTTATTTATTTCCTACTTTAAGCATAAAATTATAAATAATAACGGTACGACTGTAGATAAAACTAAGCAAAAGTATGTAGAAGTTAACTTTACTGAAAGAATATTTTAATTACAACGATAACAATCCATTTTTAAAAGTTCACAAATTTACATTCAAAATTGACATTATTTTATTATACTTTTTATGTAAAGTATCGCAGTTAATTAAATTGTTAGAGCTTGATCTTATTTAATTCTAAAATATTTATCAAATCATTTTATTAATCAAACAATCATACAATCAACTCAAATGTGTTTTTTAATTAACTTTAATATTAGTAAATTTTCTCTGAAAAGACTTTACACGACTTAAGCGACTTGATCATTGCCATCTTTAATTATTTTTTTCATCATATTTAATTTTTCTTTTCATTGTTTAAACTTTAAATTTTAACTTTTATTTTTAGAATTATGAATTCTGATTTTTTACTTATTTTTTTTTGTTTCAGTTTTCCACTATTGACGTTTTCCATTTTTTAATCTGCTGCACTACCCCTAAGTACAAACTGACAACTTTCTTTCATCTTGTTCCTGTGGAGTATCCCGTGCTGAACTATTTTTTCACTTAAAAATATTTTTTTTGTTTCCTTTAATGATCATCGTTACTATTAAATTTAAAATTTATACATAATTATTATTTTTTTTGTTCAGCAAGCTTCATATACTTAATTTAAACTCTAAAAGTAATAATAATACAGATGATGGCTCTTCGCGTTCGGTGAGAGAGGGATAATTGGTTATGGGAATTATTATTATTATTTTCCGATATGCAAATCACGTGAGCTGATGACTCTACGGTGTACACTAATTTACCGAATAATACACACGAAATAATTTTAAGATTTATTTCTAGATTTGAAAGACCAACAATTTTCAATTTACGAACGGAAATGGACTCGTTTATGGTTGTCTCAATTTAGAAAAATCTCGATTAACCAAAGTGCCGGTCGTTCTGTGGCAAGTGCTCGAAAATAAACTCTCGACTAGAAATATATTAGCTACTAGTGTATCAATCTCCAAATCTTGTAGCCCTGGTCCGAGACATTTCCGTTTTGGCGAGATAATTTTAGTTGGCGGGACGAAAATTTATATAAAAATTTATGAAATTCCTAGCCCACAGATTACTTTCGGAAACCTACCACGGAACGAATTTTTTCTAACATGGCCTATCATTATTCGCATGAAGTTTGTCCTAAACTGCCTTAAAAAAAATTTGATTTTTTTAGGACTAATTTCACTATACTAAACAAAATTGTGAGGTTTGTCTTAAATCCTAAAAATATTTTTCTGGGAATCTCCCGTTAACCAGCAAGAGAAGTAACCTATATAGTGATATGCTTTTAGGTTCTAACATATCCAATAGAAAAACACGTTTGTTTTGTTCAAATTGGGTGTTTAGGACAGCTAAATTTGCCGTGGAGTACTACAAATCGAACAAAGAATTTTCTGAATTTTGTAAATTTTCTGAATTCAGAAAATTGTACGTTCGATTTGTAATACTCCAACGCAAATTTGATTGTCCTAAATACTCTAAACCCCTAATTTGAACAAAACAAACATGTTTGTCTATTAGATAGCACCTAATACCATCTCACTAGGTATATAGGTCACTTCATGTGCTGGTTTACAGGAGATTCCCGGAAAAATTCAGAAAATTGTACGTTCGATTTGTAGTACTCCACGGCAGATTTGTTGTTTTTAACAACCTAACCCTTCAATTTGAAAAAAAAAACAAACGTGTTTTCTACTAGATAGGACCTAGTAGAATCTCACTATATAGGTTAACAGGAGATTTCTGGAAAAAGTCATAAAAATTTACATTTTTGAAAAAAATATTTTGGTATTTATTCTAAAATTCCATTTTTTTTATTACCCCTGCAATTTGCTATGGAGTCTATTCAATGCTCTCCCTGCTCTTTCGCTTTTTGCTTATTCTGTCCTTACTTTTACGCCAATGTTAGATAATTCGAGAGCGTACAGCTATAGGACCGATTTTAAAACCATCTGCACATTGCAAGCTCCATACTGACATGGAAGATGGGTCGGCCCATGAGTTTTGCTGTGAGTGCGGGGGGAGTCTTGGGGGTCATAGATGTGTTTGTAAATTAAATGATTGAATGATGATTGATTCTGAATTAAATTTACCTTTGGACTTGTGGTGAAACTGTAGTATAATCAAAAATCATTATTCCTACTTAAATTTAAGAAAAACAAAAAAGTCAACCCTTGTTGGTTGAAAATTAAATTTTTAAACTTAAATAAATCTTTCAATTCTTTGTCGTTTTTTGTGAATCTTAAATTTTCAACTTCATTGCAAGACTTGAAATAGCTCTCATTGATGCTGCAACTTCCGGTATACAAATTTCCACCAATTTTCGCAAGAATCTTCAAGTTAATGGAAACAATTTAAGTAGGTTTATTCCGAATAGTCAATCCGCCTGGACTATGGAGATGCCGAATTTTGGTAAAACAACTTTTTTTAGAAGTCGTCATTTCCGGAAAAATGTAAAAAATGATCTGAATAAATTTTGTTTTAATCGCATTTTACGTAAATGCTTTACACTTTTAAAAATATTTACAAAAAACGAGGAAGCTCCTATGGCGGCTACCGCTTCGTGTGGTTTGAATTTTAGACAACATCACAGGGACCTCCCCTGATCAATCAACCCACTTGGGCTGTACAGAGGCCAACATTTTGTTGAAAACAGTTTTATGGCAAAAATCGTTCGTTCCGATTAAATTTGTGAAATTTTTTATTTGGACCAGTATTGTTGCAAAATTAATTTAGAATTTTTTAGAATCATTTTTTGTCAAAAATTGTGCGTCAATGCAACAACAATATTCCGAATTATGTGCGAGAACTTTGAAGTAAATCATATGGAATATAAGTAATCGATTCAAAGCCAACTATTTCAAGCCACAAAACGCATCTACTTGAGCAGACATCAGCACGACGAAATTACGCGTCTTTTGGTTGGACCCCATTATCCAACAAGACTTACATTCGATTCTCATGAGATTTTCATCTTATTGGTATCGTATAGGTGATATCATCGATCGCATTTGGTGACGTGAACATGAATTCGATTTATTGAAGCGTAGCAGACTACTTATAGTTAAATGTGGAACGGTGGTGCTTCGGTCCTTACAATAAGAACATCATTTCAATTAGCAAAACCTAAAGAGAATGATGAGTTCCTAGGTTGATTTTGCTGTATGTGAACGAGCGTTGTCATGCAGCAATATCATCTTCCGCTTTCCTTGGCCTGTAAATGGTATTTTTTCTTCCAGAGTAACACTTAATTTGATCAATTTGGCCTGGTAAAGTTCAGCTGTAACAGTTTGACCAAAAACACTTTCTTGTCATAAATCATTTTTCAACTGACGTTGATGGCTGGCCTGGTTCAAATCCACTTTTCATCCCCTGTTATGATTTTGTGCAAACAATTTTATCAGGGACCCATTTTCCTTCTTTTTGTGCTTTTCCCATTGCATGCGCAATCAAAGTTATATTGCTTGGTAACTCCTAAATTTCTGCAAGCACCTTTTGAGTTTTTACTGAATTTTCTTCTTTGCCTTCAAATCGTTTCATTGCGCCTGGGCGTGGATCGTCCTCAAGGTTAAAAGTGCCATCACGAAATCTCGCAAACCACTTTTTACTGTTGAACGAAAAAATGTTTACTCAAAGTCGAACTATCAGTTCCATAGCTTGAGCGGCATTCTTTTTCATTTGCACACAGAATAGAATGCAATGACGCAAATGTTGCTTATCGACAACCATCTATTAAAATTGAAGCACACGAAACGACTTGTAAACGACTCAAACTTATGTATGTCATAAAAACAGCCGTGACTTCACGGAAAAATTAAGCTTGCTATGTTAAAGAAATTTTTTTCTTTATTTAATAAAAAATATTTTTGCTTACTTTAAAACCAAATTTGTATGTCCATACCTGTTTTTCTAGTTAAAAAAATAGTTTTCTTATGAAGAGAATTATTTCTTGACGGAAATTTTAACATTAAATTCTATCTTGAGAAATATTTTTCTTGAATTTATCGTTGCCCTAAATTCTTTATAATAACAGAAAAAATTTAGTTTGAAGAGAAATACTTTTAATTTAATCTTACTTTAACTTAAAACGAGAAATTTAACCTTTTCTTAAAACAAATCATATATTTTATTGAAATATCACATTTTAAACTAGAAAACGTTTCTTGATAATAAAAAAGTAATTTCTCTTTCTGATAAACTAATGAATTCTAGAATTTCAAAAAAGTGATCTTGATTGAAGAAATAATTAGTCTTTAGTCATTCTCAGTTTTCCTTAAGGGGACAAAGCACCTTCAAAAAAGAAAAAAAAAGTTTTTCAAATTTTTTTTTTTTGGAATAAAGAGAGATATCTTTATTAATTTAACTGCAAGTATACAAAAAATTTTTTTTAAAATTTTTATTAGCCCACTGTCGTCTGCTACAGGGGTTTTCCAAAAACACTGAAAATAATTCGCGGCGTGCATCATAACTTCTCTCAGAAATGTCTAAAAAAAAACGGGATTTTATTCAGCATTAAATCGCCCTTGGAATGAACTAAAAGGAAAAAATTTGGTTGAAAAATAGAAAAATGGCGACATTTTTTCGAAAATGCAGCTTTTTGGTCCCTCCCAATTAGTTGTAACTCAAAAAATTGAAAGCCGATTATTCCTTCCGTAGTTCATTCTGAGAAGAAATATACGTAGAAAAACGAGTTAAAATTTTAGAACGATTGGATAAGTAGTTTTTTCTCAATCTTGCACGCCAACTTGAAAAACGTCATTTCGAGATAATCGCGTTTAAATTATCGCGCTTTACATAAGGCGCGCTACGTAATAAATAAAATATAAATAAATTTTTTTTTTGAGATTTTCATGTTTATATAATTAAAATTTATTTACCGTACAAGTGGCGCAGTGGTTAAAGCTTCGGCACTTGGACCGGGAGGTACTGGGTTCGAATAACAACAGAGGCAGGGTGTAAAGCAAATTTTCTTCATCGATTACGATCGGTGATGATAATAAGCAGAACTATGATAATAAACACAACAGAGGGTTGGAGTGCAGAATTCAGCGCCGACCCACCGTTCATGTCAGTGTGCAGGTTGACATGGAGCTTGCAACGTGCAGGTGGTATACTGTAATTGTGTGAGTAGGGAATGGGTGGGTGTGTGCGTGAATGAAAACAGAAGTATTAATTGACCTTAAAAGGACATTAAATCCATTGGATGATTAATACTTTCTTTCAAAAATAAAAATCAAAAAAAAAAAAATCATGTTTTTAAACGTTCATTCTGACATATTCTATCATAAAAAATTTCGATTTTTTGAAAATTTGAAGGTGCTATGTCCCCTTAATCAAGTTAAAAATTTCAAATACTGTATATTTTTTTACTGTGTTATTTCAAGAAAAAAATTTCTTATCCTAAAAAAGTATTATTATATATTTTGAAAAAATATAAAAATATTATTATTAATAAAACAAATAGTTTGTTAAAATTCCTTTATGTGAAATTATTTTTTATTATTATTCGATATTATATCGATTTCGATATTCAAGATATCATCGTCAGTAATTAATACTAAATACAATATGAAAATTTTTTCAAATATTTCCGTTATGAAAAAACATTTTCTACTCTGCTAACGTTGTTTTTTAAAAAATGATTTTATATGCACTTGTAATTTTATGAGTATTAATTAACGAATATTATGTAAAATGAGGTCATATAATTTATTAGTAGTTGTATTAATTTTGTTATTAAGTAAATTTTGATTATTCCGATTTTTATAAATTTCAAATTCCTCTATACGGTCTAACATGTTGCTTTTCTTCATTTTGTAAAGTATTTCCAAATTGTTATTATAATTTCCGTGATTATGCAAAGTCTGATTAATATGTTGGGCAAATTTTGATTCAGTATTCATTTTTCCAATGTCTTTAACATGTTCTTTGAATCGTATGTTGAATGAACGTCCAGTTTGTCCTATATAAAATGATGGACAATCCGAGCATATTAATTTATAAACTCCTGTTTTTAAATTTATATTATTTTTCGGTTTAATCAAATGTGATAATTTGTGTTTGGTTTTATATGTAGTTTTATACCCAAAATTTTTAAAATTTTTATTAATAAGATGACATGTATTTCGATTATATTCTTTTTCATCATTAAAAGTAAGTGTAGTATGTTGTCGATATTCCGTTTTGTTGATATATGATGTGTTCATTCTCTCTATTATTTCCGGTTTATATCCATTTCGACTTGCTATATATTTGATATTTCGGAGCTCTTCTAGATAATCTTCATTAGACATCGGTATAGTGTTCAGTCTATGTATTAGGTGATTATATGCAGCTAATTTATGTTGCCATGGATGATTAGATTTAATATCTATAGTATGGTCAGTTTGTGTTGGCTTACGAAAAATTTTAAATGCATGCTTCTGGTTACAATTAGAGATATTTAAATCTAAAAAATTTATACTTTTGTTATGTTCAATCTCCGACGTGAATTTTATTTTTTGATTAATATTATTAATATAATTTAATAATAGGTCTAATTGCCTGTTAGTTCCTGTAAATAATATTAAAATATCATCTACATAACGGTGCCAATATGTTATGTTCCTATATAAATTATTTTTAATATTCAAAATTTCTTTATTTTCGATGTAATTTAAATATATGTTAGCCAAAGTTCCAGAAAGTGGGCTGCCCATAGGAAGTCCATCAGTTTGAATATAAAATTTGTTACTATATGTGAAATAATTTTGATTTGTGATTTCTTCTAATAATTTTGTAAGCTCAATTACGATGTTTGTATTAACATTGTCTCTTATAAGTATTTCTTTAATTATGTTTATAGTGTCTAAAACTGGAATATTGCTATACATATTTACAATATCAAAAGATACTAATTTTGAATTAGAAGGCATATTAATACTTTCTATTTTATTTAAAAAAGTAATTTTATAAACTTCAACATAATATTTCTTGGTTTAATATGTATGTCTCAAGCTGAGAGAATACCTTTAATTATAGAAAAGGATTTTCAATGCATACTCTATATTTTTTAAAACAAGAAAACGAGCGAAACATTTGAGAATATATAAAATAAGGAATATTTATTATCTTGAAAACAGTTTAATATTAACAACGTGTGTTTTTGAGATTGTCAAATAAAACTATTTTAAAGTGGCTTTTGAAAAACAATTAAAGTGGAATTAAGTAATTGAATGTAAGTTACATATGTATTACATATATTTTTATTTTGAATTAACAAGTGATCGCTTTATTTTGTGTGTTTTATGTGAGTTATTTGTGCATAATGATTTTATAGTTGTATTTTAATTTTTTTAATTAGAGAAATTGCTGACAAAAATACTAACTTTTAATAGCAACATTAACTGGTTCTGTTAATTCATCGTTGTCTGAGTGTATCAAGACACATCATCAATCAGCCCCTTCTTCTCCATCAAGGGGACAAATGTCATCAGCTGAATTTCTTAGAACTTTCTAACTAGAGTAAGTAACGCTACTATTGATTTTGATTTTAATTCACAGAATTTTGAACAGTTTCTCGAATCAACCAAAGGGTTCAAAATCTTAAATATTTTTAAAGCAGCAACTCCACAGCCGCTCATCGAAAGGACCCGCAATCTACAAGTATCTACGGTTGTGGATATATTGGTCGAAACCCCTGTGCCAGCTGATTTATTTAAAACAATTGCGTGATTGAAGTGATATTCAGCATTTTTTCCCTGGAGAAAAAAAAGTAAATAAGAATGAATTATAACGGGTGATTTTTTAAGAGCTTGAGAACTTTTTTTTAAAAAAAAACGCATAAAATTTGCAAAATCTCATCGGTTCTTTATTTGAAACGTTAGATTGGTCCATGACATTTACTTTTTGAAGATAATTTTATTTAAATGTTGACTGCGGCTGCGTCTTAGGTGGTCCATTCGGAAAGTCGGGCAACTTTTTCGAGCATTTCGGCCGGAATAGCCCGAATTTCTTCGGAAATGTTGTCTTCCAAAACTGGAATAGTTGCTGGCTTATTTCTGTAGACTTTAGACTTGACGTAGCCCCACAAAAAATAGTCTAAAGGCGTCAAATCGCATGATCTTGGTGGCCAACTTACCGGGCCATTTCTTGAGATGAATTGTTCTCCGAAGTTTTCCCTCAAAATGGCCATAGAATCGCGAGCTGTGTGGCATGTAGCGCCATCTTGTTGAAACCACATGTCAACTAAGTTCAGTTCTTCCATTTTTGGCAACAAAAAGTTTGTTAGCATCGAACGATAGCGATCGCCATTCACCGTAACGTTGCGTCCAACAGCATCTTTGAAAAAATACGGTCCAATGATTCCACCAGCGTACAAACCACACCAAACAGTGCATTTTTCGGGATGCATGGGCAGTTCTTGAACGGCTTCTGGTTGCTCTTCACTCTAAATGCGGCAATTTTGCTTATTTACGTAGCCATTCAACCAGAAATGAGCCTCATCGCTGAACAAAATTTGTCGATAAAAAAGCGGATTTTCTGCCAACTTTTCTAGGGCCCATTCACTGAAAATTCGACGTTGTGGCAGATCGTTTGGCTTCAGTTCTTGCAGGAGCTGTATTTTATACGGTTTTACACCAAGATCTTTGCGTAAAATCTTCCATGTCGTCGAATAACACAAACCCAATTGCTGCGAACGGCGACGAATCGACATTTCACGGTCTTCAGCAACACTCTCAGAAACAGACGCAATATTCTCTTCTGTACGCACTGTACGCATTCGTGTGGTTGGTTTAATGTCCAATAAAGTAAACTGAGTGCGAAACTTGGTCACAATCGCATTAATTGTTTGCTCACTTGGTCGATTATGTAGACCATAAATCGGACGTAAATCGCGAAACACTTTTCGAACCGAACACTGATTTTTGTAATATAATTCAATTATTTGCAAGCGTTGCTCGTTAGTAAGTCTATTCATTATGAAATGTCAAAGCATACTGAGCATCTTTCTCTTTGACACCTTGTCTGAAATCCCGCGTGATCTGTCAAATACTAATGCATGAAAATCCTAACCACAAAAAAATCACCCGTTATTTAAAAATGATTGCTAATTATTGTCTTATTTTCAGGGGGAAAAATCAACAGGCTTATACAACAAGCATAAAAACCACTAATGTAAGCTCCGGAAGATCGGCTTACGGAGAATTACGTCATACACTTAAAACCTTTAGTTTTTCATACACTTCCAAACAGAACCAAAATATTGAAGCAAATTTATTTATGTCTTCTGTTTAATTATATTTTATTATTGTAATTTTTATGGCATTGCTAATTAATATTAAATTGAATTTTTATATTTCTTATAATAAAATAAAATAAAAATTATAAAATAAATTTATATTGTTATTATTTTGGAAATTATATTAAATGTTGCTCCAATAAACAGGAACAATTGCTGCAAACAAGAAATACGACTACAGCTTTCAAGAAGTTTCTTTCCACAATCTAGAAAATCAAAAGAAAAGCGTTTGAAGTATTTAAGCAATTCCTTCTCTACAACTTATAAATTCGTTCTTCTATCAAGAAAAAAAAAAGATTTCTGACAGAAAATGTATTTTAATTATTAAAAAATGACAATACAATTATATGTAATATTTCTTAAAACAAGCCTAAGTTTATTGCATTTTGAGATACGGTTACCTTAAAACAAGAATTTGTTATCTTTAATGAAGAAATATTATATTAAAAATTAAGAAGAGCGATTAGCTCTACAAAATAATATTTTTTTGCTTTAAGAAATTGATTTTCTTTCAACAATAAAAAAATATTATTTTAATACTTGTTTGTTCAAAATGAATAGTTGGGAAATGTATGTGTACGCCCGCAAATAAAAACGTTTATTGTACGGAGTATAATTGTGCCTAAGCTTATTCACTTTGAAATATTATAGATGATAAACTTAATAAAATAAAATGCAATATATAAGTGTAAAAATATATGTACAAATTTATTTTATTATATATGTGTTGCTGCTTCCAAAGTTGAAACGAAAGAGAGTGATTTTACAAAATTGGTTTTTTAAGTTGACATAAATTTCGGAGTTTCGGAATTACCTAACTCGACCTATAAACAATTGTCTTAAACTATATACTAGTAGTGTTGCTTTCACTAATCTAATCGGATTAGTTAAGAAATGTCAGAGCAACAACTTTTGGCTTTAATTTTTAATGCGTTTTAATTTTTCTGTGTTGGTTCATTTTATTAATATTTATTTTATTTTTTTTTATTTTATGAAATAGATCAAATTAAATTCGGTATTTTGCTATCAAATAACAAATGCCAAATTTTACTAAAAGATAAATTTTTCGAAAAAAATAGAAAAAATAACGCCTTGTGGTAAACACCATAACCATAAAATGATTTTATTTCCCCTAATCCTAAAATTTTTTTTCTTAACATTCTAAGAAAATCGGCTTTAATACAATGCAATTGTTGTTGTAAAATTTTAAAAGCAACACAGCTACTGTTTACTTATTTTAATGCACCGAAATACAATTCGGAATTAAATCGATTTGACATGCAGAGTACAATCTACTTTACCTATATTCGGAGTCAAATAGGTTCAATGGGTATATTTTGGTATGAGTGTACGTGAATGTCAAACCAAATGATGGAAGTGTCATCGTCTCGACATTCGTAAACAAGGTAAGTAATTTTTATTTATTCAAGTTAAATGTACTTAAATACTAAACTAATAATTATTAAATGTTATAGATAATTATCCTGCCTGTTGCACATATTACAGATAAGTATTTTGTATCTATATAATTAATAAATTCTAATAATATAATTTCTATTCTAGGAACATACAAATTGGACAACAAAATACACATAGCAGACACTGGACAACAACAAAGTTTTCTTGTGTACAAATAAAGTTTTTATATATATAAATAAATGTTTTACTGCAACATTATGTGTTGTGTTGTATAATTTTCAGTTGAATTTTGTTGTATGTTGTGGAAAATGTTGCACATGATGCGCAGCAACAATACTTAAATAAAAACGTCAAATGAATTGGAACTTTGTATTATGAAAAGGTTATCTTAGCTGAAAATCAAGTGCTCTTTTTTCTTAAATTATTCAGTTTTTTCTTCGTTGTAACCAGTTTTTTTTTCGTGTACATATATCAAAAATTGCGGGCGATTTGGATGCGTTCAAATATATTTTAAGGCAACCAACTTCAGAGGCGAGTTTGTTCTCCTTATGACAGATCTTAAGAGAGAGAGAGAGTTTATTCTTTTTTCTTTTTGACATTTTCGAGAACTATAGAAAATTAGAGATATCAACTTCAGTGGACGTCGCTTATTTATTTTTAATTTCGTCAATGTCAGTATATGCGTACGGCCAATTTATGAGTATCACACGCTCGTACGTGGTTATTATGAACGTCAATTATAAGATTATTAAATATCGTATCGTATATTAAATGCATGTCGCACGGGTTGATTATTAATATGTATTGAATATGTCGATGATTGTACAGTATCAAATATTTTCCGAATAATTGAGTTGCTACAGGTTTTTAAAACCTTATACAAAATCAGGTAAAATTGATTCTGCCAGTGCCCCATTCGTCAAACAGAGTTATTAAATGAAAGTGCATTATTATTAATATGGTTGGGCGGCCTCGTAAAGAGCTCTACATCTATAATGATACAATTTACAGTCATACATGCGGTGAACGATTAGATAGAAGTGTAGTAGTAGTAAATTTATTGATTAGTGTAAACGAGCTATCACGAAAAGTCCGACGAAAGCACAAAATTCATATAAAAATACCATAAAAATCGCAATAATCAACCAATTTTGCCATATTAGCAATTTCAATTGATATTCATTGTTCTGCAAAACTTAAATCGATTATCCCCAATTCCAATTGTAGAACTAATTTTATATTTCCCGTACTAATCCCAATTTAGCATTATGTGTATATCTATAAAGCGATGCCATCGCGCACGACATTCATCAAAACCCACACATCACTTTAACCATTTAAAATTCAACTACACATTTGACCTATATCGAATTGTTAATATTATGTATAATATACTCGTATGTAGATACGTAATCGCACATAACAAAAATAAATTTACATAATTATGATTATAATTGTTTTGTGCAAATAGCTCTGTATAGTAAAAAATTCCTCTATGTACAATAAATCAGCGAACATGTACTCGTACTCATATATATATTTTGCTAACCCATTGTATGTCCGCCGCCGGTGTTTAGTCGCTCTCTACGTATGGGTATTCTATTCAAATTGAATGTCGAGCGCACAGTCATTGTGCGGTTCAAAATTGTTTTCAATTAAAATCGTATAAAAAAGTTCGAGTGTGTTACTTCTCAAATCGGAGATGGAAATATGTAATAATAAAAAAAAAAATATTGCTGCGGTCATATTTGTAACGGTTTATAAAAAAACACTTGGCATAAAATTGTGTGCTGGAAAATACAATTCTTTATAAAACCAGCTAAGAATAGATCGAATACCCTTGAAATTGTTTAATACGATTACGATTACCAAATAGTTTTAAGATTTTTTTTTTTTTTTTTTGAATAATTACAGGTGTTGGGTATGATTTATACGCGGAAATTATGTTGCTTAGCTTTTATGTAAAATTAACGAGTTTCCTTGATTTAACAACTTGTATAATTTAATTTTTAATGATTCATACAGTTGTTAATTACAAATCTATATTGATTGTCAAATTTGAATAACGCAGATTTTCCAAATTTGGTTATATCTAATTTGTAATAATCGAATTTGAAATAAAACATTATTGATGGCTGGCATTAGTCTGACGGTTTCGCACATGTGGAATTTTATTTTTTGATTATTTAATTTAAAACTATGACTCTGAAAAATATGCATGTTAGGTATACTCGTACACGGTTAAAAATAAAAGGATGAAACCCATACTTTTCCCATACTTCTGCGGCATAACTATACGTCCATCCTTTTCTAAGGATTAACACTATACTTCCCAAATAAATAAAATTTATTCTTTCAAAATTAAAATAATTTTGTCCTAGTTTTAACAAATTTTGTGTTTGTTGAAAAGATTAAAATTCATATATCGGACAATGATAATTTTTATTCTTTATCCGAGAGTAAAAAGCACTCAAATATAAAATAGAGTTTGCTCTTTGAAAATTACTAAATCATCGCTTTTTGGCAGATAAAAAATAAGTCACAAAGAGTAATATTTATCCAATTGAAAGGTTAAAATAAATATTCACTGGCATATTTTATACAATTCAGAGGGATAATTTTTATTCTTTTCAGAAATCAGATTCAATGTTTTTAAGATAAATTTTAATAAAGAAAAGTAGAAATTTTGATAATAAAACATAATTTTTTATTTAAAATATTGCCAATTTATACATACAATAGTTTAATAAAATTAGGATGAGTTTATCCTATCCACGTGTAACAAACGTCGGATTCAATATTTCTGGGCATGTTGCTAAATGTTGAGTGAAATCTCAAGGCCGGTGCTCCATGTTATTAGTTCGTTGTTTAGTTCCATCCAAACTTGTTTTTTGGCTTTAATAATTTAAATTTTTTTAGAAAAAATTATCAAATACATATTTTTGTATTATTTATTTACCTTTATACATTTTCAAACAATAGGCAATATCAATCCGTGTTCCTGTAGCGTAACTGAGTGCGGGTTAGCTGTATGTGTTTCTGCTGAGAGTAAATAAATATTTAAAAATAAGTGTTGCTTATTATATGAGAAACCACATAAATTGTGTAGGAACAAAAACTTACCTCTTAATATACAGCAAAACCATTTCGAATGATGGGCAACTGAAAACTAAATTTTTAAGTCGAAATAAGTTAAAATCAAAAGAATTTTTCCAAAAAGAGTACTATCCCTTACTTCCGCATAAAAGTAATATAAAAGATAAAGACATACAATTTTAAATTTTGAATGACTCCTGTACTGAAAAACATACAAATTTATCCTTTTAAAGCTAAATAATTTGTTCAGATTTTTATGCAAAATTGAATAAAAATGACTAAAATATTTGTATACTAAAAAGGACATGATTTTCTCTTCAATTTTTAGTTAAATAAGTATGAATATCAGTTATTATTAGACGTTTTATAAAAATATTGAAACTATGTAATACAATTATTGTACCTTGCCCATGTCATTATCCTTTAATTGCGGTAGGACTAAAATAATTTTGAAAGCCTCCGTCAGGTTTAAAGCCTCTGACATTTTTTGTTGCGTCGAGTGAAATTCGTATTTTATTTTGGGCTATCGTAATATTAATTATGTAATAAGTACGAAACGAATTTAAATTACCTATTGTTCAGTACCACTCGTAGTGCATCTTTAATTTTGAGTTGGATTGATAAGTTTAAATTTTTTAATGTTTTAATGTGAATAAAAATGTTTTATCGTCAAAACGGCTCTATCTGCAAAATCTGTAGTATGTTGTATTTTACGATATTATGTTCTCACGTCAATATTTTACTTTCATACGTTGAGCTTGAAATGCGATAGTTTAAAACAACAGGATGCCAAGAATTATAGCATAAAAAATATTTTTGTTGGTACACAGAGGCTGCCATTTGAACTATTTATAAGTTTCTAAGTAAGTTCATCTGATAGCATCAACCAATTTAAGGGCACACAGTGAAAGATTCGTTTATAGTTGAGGTATACAATAATGACTAATTATTTAAATGAATCTTCCGCTATGTGTATCGTTAAATAGGTTTGAAAGAGCGAAAGTATTATATGACCCGCTGGACAGAATAATGCACAATCAAAATCAGATGCATTTAGTCACAACATTTCAATTAAAGAATCCTTATTCCAACAACAAAGGATTGGCTCAATGTCTTGCAGTTGCGAATTAATTTGGCATCAACAGTGAAGTTCCGACAAATTGATAAACTTTTATGATACGGTCGAGCAAATTAAGGCACATTCGATTGAAGTGATTTGAATAATCTGAATTAACTGAGGTAAACTGATGTGATATATTCAGTTAATTCAGATTATTGAGTTAAATCACTTCAATCGAATGTGGCTTTAGTTGGGATGCCCTTAATATATAAATTTTGGATTAAAATTAGCACGTCATGCTTTGCTTACTAAAATTGGAAGAAAGATTCATTATTTATACTTTTAAGGTTAAATTATTTTGTTGAGTTTTATTCAATTTGGAATAAAATGAGCCATTTAGTTAATAGCCATTAATTTTTCAAATATTTAGAATATTTTAGGTTGAATATAGATAAACATTATCATTAAAAGGAGACATTTTTATTTATGCAAAGAATAGCACGAAAGAATAAACTTTGTTTTAAAAAAAAAGGATAAACAATAAACAAAATAAGAATGAAAATCATTTAATAAGCGAGCATAATATTTAGGTTAACGAAAAGAATGTATTTTATGTTCCAAATTAAATAAATTTTATTCAAAATAATTTTATACTTAGGCTAAAACTAATTTTGATCCTTTCATTTTTAACCGTGTAAGTTATGTAGAACAAAAAATTTTCATAATGTTCATATGGGTATATGGTTTTTAAGATTTCAGTGCTCATTTACGACTCACGAGCATAAAATTAACATTTGATCTAGTATGTCTGGATAGGATGCACCATGGCCTATCTAAATTGATATGTGCCATTCATCTCTCAAAACGTTATGAAGTCTATTGGTGCTACCGGACCTGTTTGAAGTTCTGAAATTAACTGCTCGCTCAAAAATATCAGCATTCGTATACATAACTCCGAGGTTAGACCCTTCCAAACGGTATGAGGTAGTAGACACCAAGCGCCTAACTACATTCGAAGGTGACACTTATCGGGCACGCTATAACCGAACGTCGATCAACCCTAAATAAAACACCAACATCAGACAACCCCATTACGCTGTTCTCAAAATAGGCACATCCAGTTATATGTATTGGCATTTCGCTGAAACATTTGTTGGTCCTTGGTAATGACAACTCGAGTGAATCAAGCGTCGTTAAAGCATTGCGAAAAAGCATGTTGCTCACAAGTACACGCCAGGAGTAAACGTCAGGAGGCCGTGTGTGACAACGAGGAACTCAGAAGTTTCAATCATCGACGGTACACCATCGAAAGTCAACTTCAAAAGCTAAGAACCATGCCTGCAGTATAAGTTGAATCAGCTGTGCGATTGCGCAAGATCCTTGATACAACGTCCGACACCGTTTGCTGCCTGAAAGTTTTAGGAGTGCCGGTCACCATAAGAGACACCATCTTAATCAATTTCAAAGCCGATAGTTGGTTCCAGATACCCATCGACAATGGGCGATGTCATTAACCCGAGCACAGTGTCCATCATACCTGCATTTTATCGATTACCTGAATACCCCATGTCATTCACTGGAGATGATTTCCACGACCAGGACAAAATCGAATTAGTCACAGTCGCAAAAGGAAGCTCCGTTATTATCGTACGCACAGACGTCTGACACATAATTAACTCATTCACTTGTCGTCATGTCAGACTCTTGCATTCTCATGTGTCCAGTTTGTCCTGGAAATCACAAGGTATTTCAGTGCGATCAATTCAAGACTGTGACATTTGAGGAAATGCCAAATATGATCCGAGAAAACAGGTTGTGCTTCAACTACCTGCGCAAAATCACACCAGTTCAAGTCATTCATCGAATCATCATCTCAAACTCAGGTCAGCACGACCTACGTCGCATCGCTATTCACGTATATACTGCTTGTCACTAGAGAGTGCAAAATACGAGACTTGGTTACCCCTCTTCTCCTGTTTCACTACAACTATCGAAGATTATGACACCATGAACGGCACTTAGAACACGAATCGACACAGTATCGCAACGAAGACGGAAGGCACACAGTTTTCCTGCCATTCAATGAGCACTTTTCACCTTGGAAAGGGCAAGAGAGGATGCATTTGTTCGACTACATTATCTGCAGCGTCGGATTTCTAAGAGTGTTCAGCTCCGCTTTGTATACAATAAATTCGTCTAAGATTTCGGACGCATAAACTATCAGCGAATCAAATGGCAACCTTCTAATGAACCATCTTGGAGATTATCGTTTGTGAATTATCGCTTATGGTACTGCCAGAGACGAACAAGAGAAATTCCCATTTGCCGCCAAAGTTGCATCGAGAGATTTCTACGTCGACGATTTGATGGCCGGCTTAGACAAAATCGTGAATTTAATGGAAGTCTAGAGCCAAATGGTGCAACTGCTCCCATGTGGTGGTTTCGATCGAATTTCACGAACATGAGGATCAACTTGATTTGAATTGGGACGATTCAGTTAAACCACTTTAACTACATGGGTCTCCTTTGGCCGATTGTTTCGCTTCGGGCACCATAAACGAACAATATTAGATGCGTTTTTCTGAAAAGCAATCGTTTTGAGTTAGCGATAGCTTTTTTCAAATTTGTCCAATTTAAAATATTGTCAAATGAGGCGTTCTCAAAATCAATAGCTCAAAGGTGGCTCACTTATCGAGATAGTTTGAGATCTTTGGAGGCTAAGAGAACCAATCGCTGGGTAAATAATTCGACAAATCGCAGTAATCTTAAATTTCACGGGTTCAGGGATGCCGCTGAGATAGCCCGCACAACAGTGGTGTACACTCATACAACGTCGGCAGATGGACCTAGCGGTAGCACCGCTGCCAAAATCAGCCACCCAAATTCAAATGTACACAAGGACTAACTCGAAAATTAGTAATTTTCTGGCTAGGCCGCACGCTTAATCGCTTGAAGACTGTTGTGGCCAATCGGAATTATGTCGACACTAAACACAATCCGGCTGATTGCATGTCTCATGGCCTACGCAACATTGACGAAAGCAAAATAATGTTTATGGGTGCAACTCACTCAGAATCCGTGAAAGATCCCAACGACTTATACTGTTTACTCGCTCGCTGTTCATCGTTCGCAAAATTACTTCGTATCACGGCTTTCTGTAGACGCTTCATCCAACATCAACATCTCTCAATTTTCTTATTTCACAATTTTCTTATTTCATCTACGAGGACACTATAAGATCCTATCCTAAGCATCAAAATATTGGCGCACTCGCACGTGGATAAATGTTTCCTGCGGTTTCGCCATCCCTCAACGAGGAGCTAGCAACTGATGAGCAGTCTCCCATCGCATCATGTTACTCATTCGAGACCATTGCTGCACAGTAGTGTGCATTATGCTGGTCCAACAGCTTATCTACGAAAGCACTACATTTGAAGCTAGTGTCCGAGTTCGCCACTAATGCATTCATCGCATCGTTCTATACAGTGACTGTGCAACCAACTTGACCGTTTGAACGTTTCAGTATCCAAAGTAGGAGGTTAATGCATTTGACCCAGGAGCGCGAGTATAGAGCCATGATTCATTTACATTGTTACACAAAAAATGGATGATCGAAAAAGACAAATATGAAAATTAGGATCTTCCGAAATACAGTATCCATCTTTCGATAATCTTTTGACCATTTTATCAGAGTGGCGTGAAATCAGAGTGCTAAAAGCGTACGCAATTTAAACAAACAATACAGGTAGCAACTTGTGCATTTTGGGACAAGGATCGCAATTTATTTGAATTTGATAGTTTCATTGGTTTAAAAATTGAAGAACACAGAGATTATGTAAAGAAACTTTCTGAGTTATAACTACTTGAGCGATAGTCATATGATTTTCCAGTACAAATCACGACGCAAATGTAGCATAATGTGTTAAAAAACACCATTAGTTGTTTGAGATGAACTTGTAGAGGTTTCCAAATGAAGTATTGGGAATTCTCTAGAAGTTCACCTCAAACAACTACTTCTGGCATGACCAGTTCAGGTGTGGGAAATGATCTCCTTCTAACGGGAGTCAGACCAGCTTTCATTCCAATAATGAATAATCTTACCAGATAGTAATCTCTTATATAACGGATGCCACTCTAACAGCATAATATAGCCTCCAATGACCATATCCTCAGCCAATACTATTAAAATGTCATTTCAAAATCTATGATAGCATTTACCATGAAACGTAGATGCTAACCATCATAATCCATATTATATACTTATTGAGCATACTGAAATACAAGCAACTGATAATGTATTCAGATCAGCCCCTGCCTTACCTTGCATTGGGAATGGGATCTGGAGTGCTCGCGGACTCAATAGTGAGCACACGCGTAATACTATTGACACCATTCTTAATCAATGCAATATTGATATTTGCAGCTTACAAAAAATAAACATAGTGATCGGTTCCAGTTCCATCGAGCACTATATCTGGTGATAGGTAAATTATGCTAAATGCACCAGGTGGAATAATGGTTGGACTTTCGGTTAAAACGAATAAGGATGTTCTTGTGTGTATACTTAATTATTTTAGGGCCGTCCTAACATTACTCGGTTACATTCGTGCACTAGAAGAAATTCTTTTTATATGGACCTTTGTGCATCCACACATATATCACTACAATATAATGTCGTCGTACTCATTTCCCGCGATGCCAATTCTTTAAAGCCAATTCGTCAGGAGTTCATTCAAGTGCTTGGTTACGCGGACCCTGCAACTAACCCCCAACTATTTCTTGTTAGTTCTTGTTTAGCTGGTGTAACTTTTACCACCACCGCAAGTTATGCGCTATTTAGGAACACGGCTAACCACCAATCTAAGTCAACCTGTGAGCTTACGCATGAACTATGGTGTTACCATTTTACCAATGGTTACCTACGATCTGAAAACAGTAGCTTTAATGCTTGGTTTTATCAAAAATTGGTCTAAAGAGTTTCTGGATGAAACGTGACAAAGCCTCTTTACTCGAGCTTACCCCTCAACTCAGGCCTCTGCTTGAGTATGCCAGTCAAGTGTGATCCCTGTACGAAGTTACCCACATCAATCGAATTGAACTGTAAATATTTTGCTCACTGAACTGAAAAATATTTTTGCCAAGCTCAAATTAACATGATCCCATGTAAAATTTCCTTAGAGTGACAATATTCATTAATTGTTTTTAGGAATATCCCTTCACAGTTCCTTTTTTACAACTAACACTTTGATATATCTAGGTATTAGTTGTAAAAAAAAGGAACTGAACAAGAAATTTAATTTTCAAAATCGATATTCCTAAAAACAAATAAATATTGTCATTCTAAGGAAATTTTACAAGTGTTTTTCATTAAAGCAATTTAATTCAATTTTATAAGTGGCAAAAGTTAACAGTAAAGCTAAAAATGGTTTGGCCATGGACAAATTAATTTAACAGTGCAGTTAAAAGTCAAAATATGCGCGTTTTTTTTGTCATTTTGATTTTATAGCACCTGAGTACAGATTTTGTTCGAAAACTGAGACTCCCAACTAATTAAATATGAACCAGGTACTTTGCAGATGAGACTGAATTGGAATTGAGTCCTAGATTAAATTGGCCTTATATCGTTCTGCTATATCTAATGAGAATATACTTTGGTTCTCGGAACAATTGATAAACGTCGATTTAGTTGAGATCCATTATCTTCCCGAGATGTGGTGCGGATTACTGTATACTGCCACAGTTCGAAACTAATCCGGATAATTACTACAACTTAAAGCAGTCAATAAAGTACGACTCGGTAATATTCTAATGACATAGCATTCTTTTGTGCAGCGTGTGTGTTCCTAGTCGAAATCTCTGCTATAACACCGAATTGATATTCTTTTAATGCCGATGGTCAATATTCGAGAATAATTGGCATCTCAAAGATAAGTAAAAAAATCCAATCCACGAATGGAACAATCAAAAACATTTTTTAGGTAAATAATGTGGGATTAATAAACAACCGTACGTGACCGAAACTTAAGGTGTTCTGAAAACATAGCTGCTGTTTCTAAGATGCGAAAACTAGAGAGAGTCAATTTCTAATCGTTCACAAGAACTTGACCTTTCTGCGACAGGTCAAATTTTGCATCAGGAATTGAGTCTGCGCCCGTATAAAATCCAATTGATCCAGGAACTTAAGGTAAACTAAACTACTTAAGGTAAATTGTCGGTTTGTTGCCTGGTGGAATCATCGGTCCGTAATCGTCAACGGCGAGCGCTACAGATCGACGATAAACTACTTCTTGTGGTCTATACGATTTAACGGTTTTACACTTCTTCCTTTTCTTCGGGGCTATCATAAATCGCAGGTCGATAATTACGCCATAACGAACGCCATCTAGCAAATTCAGCCAGATTTATGCGATAAAGTCATCGGAAATTCGACCTCCCGAATACGTACTACCAATAAAAGCCACGGCGGACATTTGAACTACATTATATGCTATACTTAATGCCATAAAATATTCTTTCATTCAAAAACAGATTGGCTGGATATCTCACTCACAACTTGTTTCTTTTAAATGTAAAACCCATACAGTAGAACATTGCAATAATAGGCCTAATAATAGCTTTAGAAAAAATAGGCTTTATCACTTCAAAGCTGACAGAACCTAAATGAAAAATCGGGCCAAAACCGAAATTATAATACAAACCAAGATCCATTAACATACCTATCGATTTAGGCTTATTATGCCTTATTTAAATTACCGGGTAAAACATTTTGGGCTCCACTCGTTCTTGACTAAGCTTAAGGTCATTTATGGGCTAATTCACAAACTGTATGTAAGTTCTGTAACCGTAAAATTTTCGATATGTACTAAAATGGTGTTCATAAAATGTAACTCGGCTTTATATCATAAACGCAAGGTTTTTGTTGTAATTTGCAGCGCCAGATTTGATGACGTAAAGTTACATATCAAGATTTCGATAGCGAATAACTCGAAAAAAGTGTCAATTTCTGGAACGGTTCTCGCATATTTATGTTTTCACCAATAGTATCTTTATAACAACAAAAGTTGAAGCTAATGCCCATTAGTAGTTTTTCAGAAATGTGTCAATAATTTACTACTTTTCTTGTATACGCCTAAATGTTGATAGTGCAATTAATTCACGTACAGTCGAAACAAATTGTTAGTCTGCGATGTACATAGAAAATATTCTTCTTAAGGTATACAAACGAATGACATCAACTGTCCTACTATTTTGTTTGGCAACTGTACAATACATTCTTATTTTAATTTAGTTCTTAATTAATTTACATCAAATTCAATATTTTTATGAAATACAAGCAAAGCAAATTTTATTTATAATGCGAGTTTATGTCAATATTCGAGTGCCGACATCGAATTTGATAGAATATTTATAAATACAGTATAATTTGGATACAGCGGTGAATTTATTTACAGCTGCAGTGTGTGAAGATAATTTGTTAGAACACCGTATCTTTTTCTATGAAAGCAATTTCTATAAAGTTGCAGCTATAGAGTTTTCACATTTTCAGAATTAGGCCATTATAATTTAAAGCTAGCAGAACCCAAACGAAAATCAACTAAGATCAAGTTCAACTAAGATAGGAATAAGTTGAGGCTCATCATGGCCTAATCGAATGACATTTAAAAAAAATTTGGACTCCACTCGTTCTTGACCAAACTTTAGGTGGTTAAATTTAAAGCTAGCAGAACCCAGATTGAAAATCGGACCAAACCCGATATTACAACGCAAAACAAGATGAATCTACACACAAATAATTTTAGGCTCATTATGGCCTAATCAAATGACCCAATAAAAAGCTGTTCCGCTAACTTTCAATTAGATGGCCTGAAGATTGAAAGAGCATTTGATTAGACCATATAATGAGCCTAAGATTATTTGTATGCCAATTGATCTTGATACGCGTTCTATTTTCGGTTTTGTTTTGTTTCGATTTTCAATTTCAGTTCTGCTAGTTTTGAAGAGATAAATCATAATTCTTTTCCATCCATCTATTTGCAGATCATAGACCGAATGGAGATCCAGTCGGCAATTGTGAATTATATTTAATTCTTTTGTTATAGTGAAAATCTTACAAGTGACAAAATTTATAAATTAGTTAGTAAAATTATCAGTTGACTTTGTTGAACGTTAGTCGAAAGTTTCCAGCTGAAAGATGGTAATGCAGATAGTGTCTGCTGTCAAAGCCAAATAAATATTTAGTTCTACTATCACCTCCAAATAATCAGACTACAACAAACATTTGGCAGGAGCTAGACAATTTTAACAGATTGGTCCAAATCTTGTGACATGTAAATTATACAAAAAATTTAGAAATTTCCGAAACTAAATCAATAAAATGTTCTGTAACTTTTGAGCTACAGTGGGTAATCTAAGTAGAGTCCTATCGATTCTATTAAGTCCATTAGGTAAGTCATAATCCTAGGTAAACCCAGGCGAAATTTGGGGCAAGTCTGAAGGAGATAGAAGGTGTAACATAGTGTAATATACCATGAAATACGGACGCGGCATCATCTTTACAAGAAACGACAAACGTATTCCTAGTTCCAGTTATCGTGAAGTAAGGGCCGAAAATTTGCCACCAGAGAAGGATGACGTGCCAGTCCCTAATAATACCAATCAGCCTTATAATTCAGAAGTAGCCTATCAATTTTCGGATTTGAGACACATCGCGACAACGCCGCCACATACCAATAGCCAGATAGATAAAAGCAACAATCAAACAACTCTCATAACCACAGTGTGGTACCGGTGTCGCTATTAATAAATGGAACATAGAATTTAGTGGTGTACGGGGTTGCCAATAAACAAGTCCTTGCCATAGGTGGAACTATATTCACGAGCAAAAGGTGTAATGTCAGGGTACCTTGTCAAATCGCTTCATTTATTAAAGGAGAAAGCAAAGATTAATCGTTTTTCAATTTTCCGAAATGGTCGGAATATTTACACTTTGGGTTGTAGAAATGGTACAGGCAATCTAGTGGGCTCACTTCGTTGGATATATGAAGAAACCTTCGAAGACGCTAAGGTTTTATCTAGACGCACAGAAACTTAATAAGGTATAATGATTTAAGACACATATCCTTCGCCATACATAAATCGCATACTTGGACGACTCCACGGAACGAAATACTTATCTAGTATAGACTTGGGCAAAGTCTTTTAGTAAATTGGGCCGGACGAGAGCTGTACCTGGACCATATAATAACTTTTGGCTAGTGTAATAGATCTCAGACACTCGCTAGATTAATGAACAAGGTGCTCCAAGCATTGCGAACTTCTGCGCCATCGTGAACTTCTGAAAAGTTTCTAAGTCTACTAGACGAAGAGCTCAACGATTGAGTAACGGTTTAACGGTCAGTCTTGCTAAAATGCTTTTTGCCTGAAACATATCAAGTATCATCGGTACATCCTAGATGAGTACGGACGATAAAGAACATCAGATGTTTCATCGAACTTGCACAATGGTACAGGCGATTTATACAGGACTTCTCGATAATTACAAAAAAAATAACTCATCGTCAAAATTACAGGCTTAATTTATTTTATTAAAATTAAGATTAGTAGCAGCCCCTCTATTTTGGCAAACCCCTACTTCTGGGGAGAAAAAAATGAAAAAAATTTGGGCCATTGCACAACACATGCGGATTGATTGATCAGGATGGAAATTCATACTTAAGCATTTTCTATAAATTGGGAGATCCCAGTGAGTTTTGGCTAGAATCGGTCCGCCGGAAGTGCCAGCTTCCATAGGAGCTTTTCCGTTTTTTGTAAATATTTTGAAAAGTATATAATATTTACTATAATAATCCATACTATCTTGTAGTGTCCTGCTGTATGAGTTCTGCTAACTTTAGTGATATTATATTTCTTGCATTCCACTATTAACGATTTTGTACGTCTGGTTTCCACCTTAATTTTGATTAATTTATTTTTCTTGAATATTTCTTTTATTAAGTATTCGTTAATTGATGTCTTTGTTGGTAATCCTTCTGATTACACTAAAACAAATAATAATACAAATTATAGATGGCTAATCCCCATGTGCGGTCAGAGAGGGAAATTGGTCGTATTTAATAATTTCAAAGCTGAGTTAAAATATTGTCAGGCCAACCTTTAACACTATGGCACTGTAAAAAATTTTAATTTCTTCTGTGTTCGCCCTTGTTTAAGATGTATACTCTTAACATGCATATACACAGTTCAAGGAAGCGAGCATCTTTTAATTTACATATATAAAATATTTCTGTAAAAAAACATTACAATTTTATAAAAAAAACTAACAACTTTGTGTATTGAGACATTGACAACAGTATCAGGTAATTCGATTAAATTTTCATTTTCTTCTTCTGTAATTCAAATTAAAATTATAAAATTAACTATAAAATATGATTTTTTATGTTGACTACGAAACCATAAATAACGCGATAATCATTGAGATAATTTTGTTAAATGAATATTTCTTCTACACGTTCAAGCTGTAATGAACCAAACACATATTACATGTAGAAAATTTTTCACATTTGAGCGCTGAACGTAAGCATGTATAGGTAGGTATACCTATACTAACAGGTATGATACGATCTTTAGTAACATTTTGATTATAAATAAAAGTATTAACAGAATTCACAATTTTCTTATAAATCAACTTAATTTTATGCTTATGTTTTGTGCATTACTGCATATGAGAATTTAAAAAAAAAAAGATGCGTGACTCACTGGGAGTTTTATATATTGAAATTTGACTAAATGCCAAAAATTTACATTTGCATATGGTGCACGTTTGCTTTTAATATATACACATTCTGACATTCTAAAAATGGGAAATGTGTACCATCGTATGTATATATACATAATTTTTAATTGGTTACATATCTCCTACAACCGCGACATGCATAAAAATAAAAAACACACCTTTCGGAGAAAATCAATTAAGTCTAATTTGAAACATTTAAACGAATATATGCAAGAGAAATTTATTGCTTAATAAGCAAATATAATCACTTTCGTACAAATGTAATTTAATCCCATGTTGCGAAAAATGACAATCACACCGTTGGATTCCATCCAAAAATTCAGCAAAAGAAACTATTAAACATCGAAATGAATTTCAGTTTTTCAACGTTTGGTTGATTTGAACGACAAATTATATTATGGAACCATATGCTGTGTATATCTGGCGTAAACCCATTAATTCTAAAATTATATTTATTATGGACCAACACAGGTGGTCAAAAATAATGATAATCATTGCTATTCAATTATACATACCTACGATGAATTTCGCACACCTTCAAGTGCAAAGTTCAGCGTACTAATAAATTCACATGTCAGTCATGCAGAAAATTTCTGAACAAAGTTCATTCGTACGCAATAATTAATTATGTTCATAAGCAAATCTACTAATAAGTTTGATGTTAAATTAACTGAGTGTATTAACATACAGGGTGTTTTTTATATTCCAGGTCGACGTTTTTTTTAATAACTTTTAATTCAAATACAGTTTTAAAATTTATATTTTATTGATTGATTATATAGTCTTCACCATTATGAATATAATGACGAATGCTAGAAGAAATAATAGAAACCGGTAAAAAACAAAAAAATCGGCCATTGTCTATCGGACATGAATCGAAAACAGGAACATCAGAACTGTAACGGAAAAACATCACGGTTAGCACAAGTTGAGAAAGAAATGAAGCAGCATAACATCAAAATCAAAATTTAGTGTAAAGTAAGATGGAAGAATAGTGGAGACATTACAGCAAGCACGGACAACTAACTATCTGATGTACTCTGGTAGACATGACAAAGTGGAGTAGGAATATTAAGAACAATTAAAGGGAAGAAAGCACTCCTCGAATGAAAACCTATAAACAGCAAGATTACAGAATCAACCGTTATATTTGAACAGAAAACAGGGGTTATTAAATATAAATTCGGGTTTTTAAATCTTTCGTCATTATTAAACGGTGGGACCACTAGCGGAAAATAAATTTGGATAGGTCTAGGCCTGTGACTGACGGGACAATCATACACAGTTCCCAAAACGTAGGGCACTGGCAGTTAGGATTAAGAATATTTGAACACATGATATATCCGGTATCCGGCATCCGTCATCGAGTATCCGGCAACCGGCCTCCGGCATCCATCTGGCATCAGGTGTCCGGTATCTGGCATACGACTTCGGTATTCGGCATCCAGTATCTGGCATCCGGCAACCGGCATCCTGCATTCGGCACCCGGTATCCGGTATCCACCATCCGGTATCCCGCTTCTGGCGTCCAGCATCCAGTATCCGGCATCGGGCCATCTGAATGCCGGATACCTGATGGTCCGGATGCCGGATACTAGATACCGGATTCCGGATACCGGATGCTGGATGCAAGTTACCGCAAGTAACCTAACTACTAGGGGCCTACTTTTTGGAAAATGTTGTTACGACTGTGCGGTCGCAACCTCAATTTTTGTATTTTTTATATTTCCCCTCGGTTGGTGTCTTTACTTTTGTATTTTATATTCCCCTCGGTTTGTGTCTTCTTTTTCATGTGAAGAGAGCGAGACCAACGCGCATCGAGTGTGTGCAAAGCAAAACATTGTATAAGAATGTTTTTCTGATATGCCTCTCGTTTACATCAATGCGAATTGATGTAAACGAAACACAGAGAAGAAAGACAATTCTTCTGGAATGTTTTGCGCGTCGATATTCGGTGCGAGAATTTTTGAAGTAAAACTTCTTTAGGCACGCTTGATTTGGGGACTAAGCTGGCAAATGCGTTACGAAAAGTGTAATCGAACGAGGCGAACGAAACAATAAACGCAAAACGAAATCATTTTCCTTTAGTATCAGGATGTGCCATGACAATTCATAAATCCCTAGGTGGAACATAATAAAATGGTATCAACTCTATTTTATTTTAATAATTGGTTAAAAAAATTGGAAAATAAGAAAATAGGAAAATAGGAAAATTGGTAAATTGAAAAATTAGAAAAATTGGAAAATTTCGAAATTTGCAACATGGGAAAATTTGAAAATTTGTAAATTGGAAAATTGGAAAATTTGAAAATAGCTTAAAATAATTTTTAGCTAAATGGAAAATTGGAAAATTGGCAAATAAGAAAATATGAAAATATGAAAATTGAAAATTTGGAAAATTTTTAAATTGGAAAACTGGTAAATTGAAAAATTGAAAAATTGGAAAATTGAAAAATTGGAAAATTGGAAAATAGGAAAATAAAAAAATATGAAAATAGGAAATTTGAAAAGTTGGTAAATTGTTTAATTGGAAAATTGAAAAACTGGTAAATTGGAGTCATAATATAGACTTCTATGTCACTGACTGAGTCACTCGAGAACGCACATGGTGACCAAACTTTTTTTTTGCTATATTATAACATCTATGTCAGTCACTTACTCCAGAACGCACAGGGTGACCAAAAAAATTGGTCCGTGTGATATATTTTATATATGTATTTTTTTCTATATTACAGCTTCATTCCACACGAGGTATCACAGAAACCGATTCTTTCTTCGTTTCTTTCCCCGTTTGCCTAAGATACAGGTTTTAATGCGACTTAAACAAATTTTCGATGAAACCACACTACACAAACATAAATGAAATAAAAAATATTTCAAGGCCATTTTTACTATGCGAAGAGATTTCAAAAATGATTTTTTTGTCCATTTTGTTACACATAAATAAACATTATCTATTGCGACTAGTTGGCCTTGAAAAAGTTACCAAGTTACAAGGTTACCTCTTGTGGCATCAGACATAAACGGCTAGGTGACACTCGAGAACGCACAGGGTGACCAATTTTTTTTTTCAATATTATAATTTTTCTATATTATATTATAAATATTAAATTTATATTAGAAGTTTTACTTCAGTAGTGTGGTCTAAAGCACACTTAATTTTTTTTTTTAAATCAGTCAAGTTTGGAATTTCATTAAGATTGTTTGATTTTGTAATTTCGTAATCATAAAGTTTTTTTTTGAATGTAGGAAAACAAAAAAATTAATAAAGTCGATTTTGTTTGTATGACATAAAAAGTGGTTGTCGATATACAACCATAGTGTTGTGACATAAAAAAAAAATACGAAATTACTAAAATAATTGTATTAGATTGTGGTACAAGTAAATAAAAATTAAATGGAAATGTGGTTTGTAACATTATAAAAAATTGTTTTTTTTTTTCTTAATGGTGGCAAATTACAGTGAAGTGTTATTGGAAATAGAAAAAGACGATTGTGTCGCGCAATAAATCCATTCAAATTTTCCAATCTCTGATTTGTTAGTGGCGTGTATGCAAATACGTAAAATTTTGAGTTCGTGCTCGTTGAAAAAAAGGGAAATAATACAAAAGGGAAAATTATTAGAAAACTAAAAGCGTATGGAACGACAACAGTATATCTGCGAAAAATTGAATATTTGAAAACAAGACGACAGAAATTTAACGGCATTTCCAACAGGGGCCGCACCTCAATTATCGTAAGTGTACATAAATTCGCGAGGACGCAGTACGTATGGAGTACGTTTGTATTCAAAATATTCACTGGTACTCACCTGAACATTGGTACGGGGTCGATCCGCCGCCGTTCAAATTTGTGTGGTCGGTGGGACCACCACAAGGCATTCCATCATTATCTGCGTTTTAAGGCAAAACAACGCTTAACATTTGTTTTTGGTATCGGGGAAAGGCCCCGCAACGGTAAGGGTGGCCAACCGGCACCCCCTTTTTTCCATTTCGATACGGTAAGGGCACCAAGCCGCAACGGTCCGGGGTGGCGACCCTGTGGCATGACGGCCGCGCAAGGCCGCAACAATTTATTTTTCAATTAAGGTACAATTTTTTATTTTTATTTCATTCTTTTGCCATTTTAAATTTTTTTTTCTCTAAATTTTTTTTAAATTTTTGTTTTAAATATATATATACAAAATTTAAAAACTATTGTAATCGAGCGCCGGATAACAGTCGCCCGCTCGTTGCGCATTGTTCTCGCTCTCTCCTGTATTTTCTTTCGCGTGGGAAGTTGTGTTTTTTGGTGTGTCTAAATAAAAAAAAATGAATACTGTTAGCGAAACTCTAAAATAAAACAAACAAATAACAGCTGGTTTACTCAAAGATTTATTAAATGTTTGTAAACAAATCAACACACAGTTATTTGCACCTCCAAGTGCTACGGTATCATTCTCAGCTGTACCTAAAATTAAACCAAAACAAGAAAATTACTTATATTCACATACTTACCAACTTTGTAAAATTAAACCAAATAATATGTATCTAAAATTAAGAAACTAATTAATAATTTTATATTGTTAAACATTTATTTTATATAATTTATACTTATCTTTTGACATTCTTGTAAAATTCACTGTGTAAACACAAATTGTCGACTTAACTGTCATTATGTCCATTATGTCATGTTGTAGTACTAGAATAGTAGCACGATGGGTGCGTTCTATAATATAATTAGTTACGTAGTATATCGTACTAGTACTTTATTTAATATTAGTACATTTTTTATATTCAAAGTTACATTCTACATTAATTATACAATTCAAACGTGACAGTTATATATTAACGTATAATATGTAAAATATTTATTGTAAAATTAAATCATAGTCATTCGATTAGAAACCAGCGATAAATTAAGATTAAAAATATAAAATTATACAGTGTGTTAACTTAGTTCGTTTATTAAAATAAATAAATTTGGCTTTTATAATTCAAGTAGTTCAATAGTGTGGCTTTTATTTCCTGAATCACCTTTAATTAAATTTACAACATCATCATCTTCTCATTTCGACTAATTGGAGTAATAGTTTTTTTCAACACATTTTTATTTTAACATCACCATCATCAATCATCATCATCTTTACAAACAAATACTTAATTTTCTTCGGTATAGGTATGATGAGGGGGGAATTACCATCCTAAGTCGGCGTAGGGTTGGCGGTCCCTTGGTGCCCGCATCCGGATTCGAAACCGGTGTTTACCACCGTGTGAGTTCGGACGGATGCGCGCACCAAGGCACCTCTCTTCCGTTATTTTTTTTTTTATTCAAATTTTTCTGCTGTCCGTTCCTCAGGTTCCGGCCGACAAATTTCGGCGGAACTCGGTTATTATTATTTGCCTTTTTCTTTTCTTTTTAACTGTCTGTAATCACGGTGTAAGCCAGGAGCCACGCACGCCTCAATCCCCACGACCCTTCGCACTTCTCCCTGAGAATGCGTGCGCTTAGTGATATCTGCAGGTTGGCAGTAGCCAGCCTGTAACAATGTGTATCATCGTCCCTTTACTCACAGGCCTAGACCTACACAAATCTATTTTCCGCTAGGTGTCCCAGCGTTTAGTAATGACGGAAAATTTCAAAACCCGAATTAATATTTAATAATCCCTGTTATCTGTTCAAATATAACGGTTGATTTGGGAATCTTGCTGTTATTATTCTGCTGGTTATAGGTTTCCATTCGAGTAGCGCTTTCCTTTGTTTAATTGTTGCTAATATTCCTACTCCACTTTGTCCTGTCTACCAGAGTACATCAGATAGTTAGTTGCCCTTGCTTGTTGTAATGTCTACACTTTTATTCCATTTTACTGTACAATAAATTTGGATTTTGATGTTATGCTGCTTCATTTCTATCTCAAGTTGTGCTAACCTTGATGTTTTCATTTTAAGTTCTGATGTTCCTGTTTTCGATTCGTGTCGTATAGACAATGGTCGATATTTTTGTTGTTTGCTGGATTGTATTATTTCTTCTAGTATTCGTTTCTGTAATCAGTGTTGATTTTTAATTAATGAATGATTGATTCAATGAATCATACCTGACCGCATCCAGAGCTGCTGAGTCAGGCATGTCAGGTCATTTTGGCATGACTAAGGGGAAGTTAGGTTCCATTCCATTTTTTCAGTTTTCATCTATGACATTCCCAAGCGGTCACTCAAATTTGTACTAACCCAAGCAATGGTTAATTGACTTTGGTGAAGCAGTTGAAGTTATCAGCCGACATTTCTCAGCCGAAATTTTTCAGCCGAGTCTATTTTCTTAAAACCAAAAATATTTGTTTTGTTGTTTTGGCCAGTAAAAAAAAGCTTTCAACAGATAGTTACCTTTAATTCTAAGACACTTAACTATATTTTTAAGATCTTTATTTAATGTTCGGAAAAATTCATTTTAGAAGTAAGTCTAGGCCTCAGTGAAGGGACAATCATAAACATTTTCCAAAAAGTAATGGCCCCTGGTAGTTAGGATTAAGGATATTTGAGCACATAACACATCCGGTATCCGGTATCCGGCATCCGGTATCCGGCGTCCGATATCCGGCAACCGGCATTCAGCATCCGGATGCCAGATACTTGGTGCCAGATGTCAGATAACGGATTTCGGATGCCAGATAATTGCCCTTCGTGAACTGATTAGTGTTCTTCGATGGTGGCAGTTTATTTTATTCGCCCATTCAGGGCAGCCATTAATCTGTGATGCAACCACTAAGCCTTCATATATCTTAGCCAAGGTATTTTGTTTTAAACCCCACCTTCCTTTAGCTTTCAACACAAATAAAACTTTATTACTACTCTCTGCAGCTGTTTTGACGCGCAAAGTTACACCGGGCCTTTCATCAAAATCAACTCCTAACCACTTTACCGATGATACCATCTGAATTTTCCTTCCCTCAACAGCTACCAAGGATGATCTCCTAATGTCAAGTGAATTTTTGAGTTGGATCATTGCGGTTTTAGAGCAGGATAGCTCCATTTTATTGCTATTATACCAATTTACCTTCCTGTTTATGTCGCTCTGCACTTTCTCCTGGCTCAGTTTTGATTTGCTGGCGAAGAGAATTTGTCCTCAGCGAATGCTATTCCTTGGACATCACCCTGCGCATACTACTGTTGAAAACTATATTCCAGATATGTGAGCCCAAGATTGCGCCTTGTGAACAACGTTTATTTACGCTTTTGGAAAATATGCCATGGTTTGGCACAAAGGTAGCTGATCTGTCAGAGAAGTTAATGTTAATGATCGAATAAAGAATAAATGGACAGTTTATTATTCTCCATTCCTTAATTATAGTAAGCCAGGAATAATCCTAAGACATACTATTGTTCTGACTCCTTTACTATGTTGACCTATTTTCTCTGAACCGGAACTGCTTATCGCTGTATATCTTCCACTACCCTGGAATATGTTAAATAATCTCCCGGTAATCGATACTCAAGTAATTTACCTAAGACGGGCAGCGACATGACTGGACTGTAAGTTTTAGGATCGGTGTGATCTCTGTCACCGTTCTTTCTGGTGATTATTACTTAGCCGTTTTCCCAACAATTTGGGAAATCCTTTGAAGTTGGTCCAATCGATGTTGTTCTAACCTGGTGCTTTCGCTTTTTGAGAGACATCATGCCAAACGTGGCTTCTTCACTGTAAAAGTGTTCCACCTAATTCGTCTTTGGTGCTATCTAGCATTGAGCACAGTACAAGTGAGTTTTCTCATTTCTGTCTGTTTTCTCGCAATGATCAGGCAAGAGCATGTTTAGTAGACATTTAGTAGTATCTTCCCAATATGATGTGGCTTGACCACCACCGTCTAACAATATACTAAATTGCACGATCAACAAACACTTACGAAGAGAAGCATTGCATCGCTGAATGCTTGCATGGACAATGATTGCTCTCGCTGCATGACTCCAAATTATAAACATTAGCCCTTCTCTTGAAAGCCGTTCTGGACAATAGGGGAATCCCAAGGAGTGCGGCGATTTACTTATACTGGTGTTGGTTATACCGGACAATGAGCATATACGAGTGATAAAAGGTTCGTATGCGCATTGTTCGGTATAATCACAAAGCATACGAATTTTACTTTGCTGTTCTTGTATTCCTTTTAACAAAAGCAGATGAACTGTCTCAAATTTAACTACATATAAAAGTTCTCGACTCCATTTAAAAAATTTACAAGTTACAATTACATACTACAAGTATAATGTGATTTTGGAGCTTCATCTAAACGGGTTAAGTTGAGGTGTGCTCTCCCCAGATTCCGTAAGAACCAGCCTCCGAAGAGAGTACGTGGGTTTACCAGCATCATTTAGCTCAATGCTGATATAAAGCGTCTTTGACACTAAAGTATTCTTGTCTACTAAATTTCCCCATAACAAAATGCAAATTATTCTAACTTTAGCCCTAATCTTGTGGATTGGTCCTGAAAATCGCATGTTTTTTTGCTATAAGTTAGTTTTAAACAGTCTATTTCTCAGCACTAAACGATGTTCTTAAATAAAAGATGTCCTGTTAAGAACGCCTATTTAGAATTTAGCGCATTTTTTTGTACAGACATTTTTTGCAGTTATCATTTTTGAATGTTGAGGTTTAGTTGTGGAGGATAACATGGACGCACAACACGTATAAATTGAGAAAATCCACCAACGCGATAGTGAGACTTTCGCGGAGACGGTTCGAAAATGTCGTGCATTTTTTTGTCACCATAATGCACCTTCTCGCCATCCAATGGTCCAATTAATCGAGAAATTTGAGGCAATTGGGTCAATTCAAACCCAGGAGAGACTTGTACGTGTTTGTACAGTTCAGTCTCATGAAAATATTGTCACAGTAGACTCAGAAATTGAGACTTTCATGAATCAGTTTACAGCAATTTTGCCTAAAGATCTGCATTTGCATGCTTACAAAAGATTCAGTTGACACAATATCTGAAGCCAGCAGTTCATAACGCCGAACGTTCACGGAATGGATTTTTCGAAGTAAATCATCTTCTCCTATGAGGCGCACTTCGAACTTGATGGGTATGCCAACAAACAGAATTGTCGTATTTGGTGAGCTGAGAAACCAAGAGTGATTTTTCAACGTCCTATGCATCGACCACGAGCCACCGATTTGCCTGTCAATGTGTTCATCGTCAACGGTGTTCATTACCGTGAGATAATAAACAACTTCTTCTGGCCTGAAATCACTAAAATGGGTCTCGAAGACATGTGGTTTCAACAGGATGACGTAACCTACCATGGAGTAATTGAATAACCCAAGAAAAATACTTGAATTGAAAGACGGGATTCGACACGCCAAAATGTCATGGAAAATTTTGTCAATAGGACCAACCAGTACCTTCAGTTACGAAGAGGCCATTTACCGCACAACTTTTCAAATAAACACTATGTTTTTTCAAATTTCAAAATAGCGGTCTTAATGGGACACCCTATATATGATTCACAATTTAACAGATTTAAGTAATTAAATTATTGGTCATCTTGTTCAAATAAAAGATAGAAAGAAAATTTCAAAGAAGAAAGGGAACCTCATTAAAAATATCTTTAAGTTAAAAATAGTCTTTATAGCCAGACAAGTAGGAATTTAATTCGATTGAAATAAATTTAATTTATTTTTTTTTTTGTAAATTGGAAAATGTCATAAAAAATAGTTTGTTATAATTAAATTAAATTTTGTTGAAATAACACAAATGTTCTGAGGGTCAATTTAATTAAAATTTGTATCGTGCAACGTTTTATAAAATACATTAATGTCGGTGCATCAATGCATTATTTTATATCCCACTTACGAGAAAGTATACGAATATTGCTGATATTTTTATAGAATGCCCGTGATGATTATATTACCACATATATACTATAAAATCAAGTTAATCTAACCACATTCCGTATATCATATACTAAAAATGTCTTGCAACAAGCAGCATCTTAATTATAACTCTATCAATCGCCTCGATGATTGATTTGCATAACCATTTTTCCATAGAAAAGAACAAGAAAAACAATTCACAGTTAAATAAAACTAATTATTTTCATTATATAACAACAACCGATAATGATTTATGTATTATTGTAAATTTACATAACATGTAAACAACATATTTCTTTTGCAGGCGATGTTGATTTGATGGTACCGCTGCTGCTTCTGCTGCAGTTGAAGATGATGGTGATTATCGATTAAAATATTTCTGTATCTTCTGTTCATGAAAATGTACCTAATGCTAAGAAGAAAGCGTGTGTACATGTTCATACTTACAACAAAATAAATACAACAAACCTATAAAATATTCATGCATCTCTGATGTTGTGTCATTTCCGACAGTTTTTTTTTTCCTTACAATTTTATTACTATGTTCTGCTGCGCCTATTGTGAGGCGAATGCCAAAATCGCACAATTACATAACGTGTAATTTATGTTCGGAGTTTTGGCACTGCGCTCACATTTTGTGTGTATAATTAAAATTTTCGTTTAAAAGAAATGTTTATATTGTAAAACTTAACCTAAATAGCACAGTTGTTCAAAACAAAAATATCATTTTATAAAATGATCTGTTACTTGATGATTTGGTGTTTAATATAAAAAATTAACAAGTCTCTTGTGTATTCATTGTGCTAGAATAATGCTGCATTCTGACATCTCGTATATTTAATAAAGTTTTCACTCATACGTAGAATTATAAGTCCACCATGATATGTAGAAAATAACACAAGTCTATTTCGATGTTCGAAAATTGCAGATTTGATTGCTTATAAAATCTTATATAAGATTACAAAATATGAAACCATTCTGATCTGCATTATTGGGCTAATAATCCTATATTAGTAGCCTAGAACGATTATTATCTTTTCAATTCAAAAATTAAATTTGGTTTTTTACTCCTTACGGTTTTAATTTTCAATTATATTTTTCAGGGTAAAAATATTTAACTCATGAACCAAAAAATAAACCTATCAAATTCGTAATGCAGTTTATTTCCAAGACATTCATATAGCGTTATTCTACATATATGTCTACGAAATTAAGTGCAGTCATACCGAATTTTTAGTTCAGGTTGCATCTATATCGTTGCTATCGATTGTGTTATAGATTGGTCTGATACTTATTTTTTTTAGTGTCCCTGCATTTTGTTCTGAGGCCACCCCAACTCTTTCGAAGTTTGCTTTTTCCGTCCTTACTTTTACGCCGTTGCCAGCCAATTCGAGGACGCACGGCTATAGGTCCACTTTGTGCAGATAGTGGTGAATCTGCACATTGCATAGCTCCATGCCAGCCTACACTTGCATGAAGATGGGTCGGCCCATGAGTTTTGCACTCCGACAGGAGCAGGATGCTGTGCATCATCACAGATCTGTTGATGAAAACTCCCTTGGCATCGAAACGCCAAAGCTTTACCACTGTGCCATTTGGTCGGTCGGTCTAATTCTTCTTAGTCATTGATCTAAATCCAAAGCTTCATTTCCAGCTTGCCTAGTGCAAATAAAATTTTGAAAACAATTGCAAATAGCTATTCTGCCAAGTTTGAATAAGAGTGAATGTTTCCCGTTCATCAATATATTTATGAATAGTCTGTTTTATAGACGTAATTTGTAATATTAACCTCCGCCTTTTAAGCACCCTTCGATCGTTGTGGGGAAATTCAGTATAATCATAAACGTGCAAAAATAATTAATTCTAAAGAATTGTCACAATAAATAAGTACTTTGAGATGACAAACTTTCAATATTCCATTTTCAATTTTCAATTTTCAATTTTCAATTTTCAATTTTCAATTTTCAATTTTCAATTTTCAATTTTCAATTTTCAATTTTCAATTTTCAATTTTCAATTTTCAATTTTCAATTTTCAATTTTCAATTTTCAATTTTCAATTTTCAATTTTCAATTTTCAATTTTCAATTTTCAATTTTCAATTTTCAATTTTCAATTTTCAATTTTCAATTTTCAATTTTCAATTTTCAATTTTCAATTTTCAATTTTCAATTTTCAATTTTCAATTTTCAATTTTCAATTTTCAATTTTCAATTTTCAATTTTCAATTTTCAATTTTCAATTTTCAATTTTCAATTTTCAATTTTCAATTTTCAATTTTCAATTTTCAATTTTCAATTTTCAATTTTCAATTTTCAATTTTCAATTTTCAATTTTCAATTTTCAATTTTCAATTTTCAATTTTCAATTTTCAATTTTCAATTTTCAATTTTCAATTTTCAATTTTCAATTTTCAATTTTCAATTTTCAATTTTCAATTTTCAATTTTCAATTTTCAATTTTCAATTTTCAATTTTCAATTTTCAATTTTCAATTTTCAATTTTCAATTTTCAATTTTCAATTTTCAATTTTCAATTTTCAATTTTCAATTTTCAATTTTCAATTTTCAATTTTCAATTTTCAATTTTCAATTTTCAATTTTCAATTTTCAATTTTCAATTTTCAATTTTCAATTTTCAATTTTCAATTTTCAATTTTCAATTTTCAATTTTCAATTTTCAATTTTCAATTTTCAATTTTCAATTTTCAATTTTCAATTTTCAATTTTCAATTTTCAATTTTCAATTTTCAATTTTCAATTTTCAATTTTCAATTTTCAATTTTCAATTTTCAATTTTCAATTTTCAATTTTCAATTTTCAATTTTCAATTTTCAATTTTCAATTTTCAATTTTCAATTTTCAATTTTCAATTTTCAATTTTCAATTTTCAATTTTCAATTTTCAATTTTCAATTTTCAATTTTCAATTTTCAATTTTCAATTTTCAATTTTCAATTTTCAATTTTCAATTTTCAATTTTCAATTTTCAATTTTCAATTTTCAATTTTCAATTTTCAATTTTCAATTTTCAATTTTCAATTTTCAATTTTCAATTTTCAATTTTCAATTTTCAATTTTCAATTTTCAATTTTCAATTTTCAATTTTCAATTTTCAATTTTCAATTTTCAATTTTCAATTTTCAATTTTCAATTTTCAATTTTCAATTTTCAATTTTCAATTTTCAATTTTCAATTTTCAATTTTCAATTTTCAATTTTCAATTTTCAATTTTCAATTTTCAATTTTCAATTTTCAATTTTCAATTTTCAATTTTCAATTTTCAATTTTCAATTTTCAATTTTCAATTTTCAATTTTCAATTTTCAATTTTCAATTTTCAATTTTCAATTTTCAATTTTCAATTTTCAATTTTCAATTTTCAATTTTCAATTTTCAATTTTCAATTTTCAATTTTCAATTTTCAATTTTCAATTTTCAATTTTCAATTTTCAATTTTCAATTTTCAATTTTCAATTTTCAATTTTCAATTTTCAATTTTCAATTTTCAATTTTCAATTTTCAATTTTCAATTTTCAATTTTCAATTTTCAATTTTCAATTTTCAATTTTCAATTTTCAATTTTCAATTTTCAATTTTCAATTTTCAATTTTCAATTTTCAATTTTCAATTTTCAATTTTCAATTTTCAATTTTCAATTTTCAATTTTCAATTTTCAATTTTCAATTTTCAATTTTCAATTTTCAATTTTCAATTTTCAATTTTCAATTTTCAATTTTCAATTTTCAATTTTCAATTTTCAATTTTCAATTTTCAATTTTCAATTTTCAATTTTCAATTTTCAATTTTCAATTTTCAATTTTCAATTTTCAATTTTCAATTTTCAATTTTCAATTTTCAATTTTCAATTTTCAATTTTCAATTTTCAATTTTCAATTTTCAATTTTCAATTTTCAATTTTCAATTTTCAATTTTCAATTTTCAATTTTCAATTTTCAATTTTCAATTTTCAATTTTCAATTTTCAATTTTCAATTTTGAAATTTGAATTTTGAATTTTGAATTTTGAATTTTGAATTTTGAATTTTGAATTTTGAATTTTGAATTTTGAATTTTGAATTTTGAATTTTGAATTTTGAATTTTGAATTTTGAATTTTGAATTTTGAATTTTGAATTTTGAATTTTGAATTTTGAATTTTGAATTTTGAATTTTGAATTTTGAATTTTGAATTTTGAATTTTGAATTTTGAATTTTCAATTTTGAATTTTGAAATTTGAATGAATTTTGAATTTTGAAATTTCGATTTTGAATTTTGAAATTTGAATGAATTTTGAAATTTCAAATTTTTAAATTTTAAATTTTCAATAAAATGGCATGGTTAAATATAAACTGGTTAAATCACTTGGGTGGTGAAAGGAATTTTAGGTGCACGGGTGTCGAATAGCACGAGTCAGACACTTTCTCTATCCCAGCATATTACTATGTACAGCGTAGAATGTAGATACACATGATACTACTACCAGGATTCAATAAAAGAAATTTTAAATTTCATGAAATTCTCCGATACTGTAATGGGACCGATATTGAAATACCGGTTGTTACGGGAATTGTACTCAGTCCAAGCCGTCAGTGGCCAGTTAATGCTCAGTCTGATAACTGTGAAGAATACTTGTGCCAGAGTGCTGTTGGAGGTAATTATCTCGTCCAATATACTCATAAAGGCTCTATGGTCTGATTAACCTCTCAATTACAAGAAGGAATGGATTCCAGTGCCAGAGGCTTTGCGAATGTGGACTAAGAACAACGAGTTGGTAAATGGAATTTTGGGATAACAGAATGATGAATGAGTTTTCAGTTAAGGGTGAATTCCGGAAAACGCAACAGAATTATTTGGCACATGTGAAAGTGTATACTTGTGTTAATGCATACCTTAATTGCCTTACAGATAACTGTAAGTCATTTTTTAGTTTTTTAAATAAGCAAATTTGTAGTAGATTAGGGATTTCAGAGACGAGTGGCTTTTAGATGATATAAAAATTTTCTTAATAACAGAAACCATTTTAATTTAGTTAATACTGATCACGGTCGCCATTGGTCGCTATCGATATCAGGGTAAGTGAAGCGTTCGCTCTGTTATGCGAGGCTCCGGGGCTCAATTCGCGGTACTGACCAGATAAAAATGCACGACTGGATGATTTCAATATGTCGTTTGTTATATGTGTACGTTATCCAAAAATCTCAAGCCACAGTTGTAGGCTTTTCTTAAGAACGAATCTTTTTTTACAAAAAAAAAAAAGTTTTGGATATAATTTTTACGCTACCAAGATTGGGTTATTAGATAACTATAATTATTTAAATATTCTACTATAGTAAAAGGTCTTTTCGGAGTTGAAAGCGCCATTTAACAAAGAACAATCCACTTTTTATCGTTAACCTACCTATAGTTTGCACAATTTTGTCACTCAACCTTGTAATGCTGATGATGATGTTTTCAAGGTCACAACTTTTAGTAATCCATCTGAACCGGTATGTACTTGAATAATAAGAACAAGAGGCCATTTACACGTGGGCGTGAGATCTTTTTCGATCAATACTATATCGCCGACCTTGAAGTTTGTGCTATTTGGGACGCTCCCTTAAGTAAATGATTTGGTTAAGAATTCGCCTTGGCCCGATAAAAGTAGAAGCATTGTCAGTATAGATGTGTTTAGGTAATTCTCTTATTGCAGTGAAACGTTTTGAAGCTGCTACGAAAGCTTCACTGGTTAAGTCGGTCACACTTTCCATATGAACGTTTTTGACTGAAAGGCACACAAATACACATATGTAGCTCTTTCCAGCCCTGGATCTTTCCACCACTGCGTCAATTTAATAATTTTGTCGGGAGTATCACCTCCGGAACCATAATCTGCTGGATTATCTTTAGATTGTATATCCGACCAATGTCGCCTATCTAATATTTGGCTATACTAGCAATGAACATTTTCCAACGTCCGAGATATACAGAGAGCTACGCTAGAACAATCTCCGAAACAGTCTATGCAAAATATTTTACATTTGTTTTCAAAGTTTTTCCAACCGCAGACATAAACTTCATAAGTATATGAGCTGCACATAGCTCCAAACGGGCAGAAATCATTTTTATGGGGGCTACTTTCGTCTTGGATGTCAATATTTGAGTGGTTATACTACCATTCTCTTGAACTGTTCTACATCACTACACAATTCTGTTGTACTCCTCTTCAAATCCTCGTGGAAATTGGTCAACCCAGTCTATCGTTCGGAAGTAGTAATTTCTGGATTAAAGATGCGATAGGATTCTGATATAATTTTTCTTTTATTAATTGCGCCATTTTTTCTTCCAGAATTTTAAAGGAGATTGTGTTTGGATGAGGTTATTGGATGCCATTACGAATCAAGTGTTTTGACTAGGACCATGTATACTTCCAATGAACACGATTGCAATTTTGTAATATATATTTAATTATTGCTGCCCCACATCCAGATCCAAAGTCCTTTCTCTTTGGTGCCTCAACAAAAAGCGTTCGCACTGTCTTTCGTCCGGAGTAAATTTATCAGAAAAATTCTTTACACTGTTTGTTCTAAACTGAAACTTTCTCGTGTAAAGTGGTGAACGCTTCAGTGCTATCAGGAGGAATTGTACACAGATTCCCTGAAATTACCCATCTAAATATGGTTTTATTTAAGAACAATGTGTTATACCGCTTTTGATTTTTTCTATGATTTCAAAAAAATTTGTCAGCTACAATTAATAAATCAATAGAAGCGGGTGTGTCAAAGTAAGGATCAAATAAGTTCGAATCTTTCATAATGTCTCTATTTTCGATGCGAATCTTCATTATTGGAAGTTGAGTGGATAAATTTCTAATAATAAGCCCAATAGCACAATAGTTGAATTGCCCCTTGATATATCAAATTCCCGGTTGTCAATCCTGTAATATTTATATGTTTGCCTTTCCCCGTTGTAATTGTAATCTCCGGCACAGTTCTCAGATATGAAGGATCCAGAATCCAGTAAGACTCGTCAGTGGCAATTGGGTTTATTGGTCAGTAACTCATTAGGTAAACATGAAGTAGTGCAAAATGTAATAAAGCAACAAATTGTTAAAATTTTTGACCTGCCGTAGTTAAATGCTCTATTAAATAAAGATTAATTTTGTATTTCCAACTTCTTCCTAAGAAATTCGATTTATTCATAATGTGAAGATATGATGAAATATTACCATTTGAAAGCCACCAATAGCTAAGATAGAAAAAGTTTTATTGTAAATTTCATTTTCATCTTAAATTTACCATACTCACGAAGAAGATCAAACTGCATTTTATCATGTACTTATTTTTCATTTCCCAGCGAAACAGAAAGTCATAATCTTCATTTTTGTTTAAATAAAATTCAATTTCTTAAAGTTCAAAGTTAAAAGAAAGTAATAATTTTATTGTCTTCGAAGCCAAAATACAATAATAGTTGTTCATCAAATTATATGCCAATCAAACAATAAAAACTGAATACGAGAACGACAGGCCTTAAAATGTAAATACATATATTTTTGGGATTGGTGTACGCGCACGAGATTAAATCTATATCGAATATTTTAGTCTCGAAATAAAATCGATCCGAAAGTGTAACAACCTACACACGACCAAAATGTCATACCTATTAAATTCCATGTTCGTTTTGATATTTTTATTTAAAAAGACAAAAATGTTTTAACAAAAATTCAAATAGTGTTTAACTTTCTATATCGGCATTATAACATTGACATTGTTTTATTCTAATTTTGTACTCATCGTACTTTAATTATTTTTGGTATGGCGGAGGAAATGGATAAAGTGAAAATGACATCGAATAGGCATCATAAGCGCAATAACCATGAACCTGCTTCTTCATACAATAACCATAATCTTATTGTATAATTTTGTGATCGTCGTTGCAGCCCAGTAAACGCATGCGCGATTTTCAATGATGAATTATATGTTGTATGTTTATGTTTCATGGTGATCTTAATGTGATTTATGAAGTGATTTTTATTTATAACAAAAATGGAAATTTTGTCATGGTTAATTTTTATTTATAAATCCCAACAATATACCGAACTCGACTGATTTATGAAGATTTTTATGTCAGTAGATTTTCTTAGTTACAAAATTTTATTTTATTAATAAATATTTTGTGTAAGCAGATTGTCATAAGACGTATTATATTCCATCCGAGTTTATGTTTTTCACGATCGTTCTGTATAATGATCGTTTGCCCGGGAAATTTTTTGTTAGAAGAAAATAATTTTCCTTGTTCTGAATTTCTTCTTTTTTTATTGTGTTTTGAAATGCTGCAATGAACACACACACACTGAAGATTCTATTTTTAAATTATAATTAAATATAAATTAAATTATTTTTTTGTTGTATTTTATTACTGTTGTTTATAGCAGTTTATGTTTACGGGTGGTAAATTTTTTGGTCACAATATTAATGTCTTTGGTACTCAACATAAAGAAAATGTCAATCAAATAGAGTAGCGGAAGTTTTATTTCATCAATTAATAAAAAAAATTTTATTTTTGATTTAACGAAAGTTTTATTTCAATATCGATAACACTCTCGTTAAATTAAATTCATAGAAATATTGGGGGTACAAATTGAAAATGCGGGATTGATAACAGATGGCGTTACTAACGCTATACGCATCAGGCAGTACTATGTTCATGTCAAAGCTACGTCTTATAGCTTTAATTTTCAGTATGTGTCAATTTGTCGCAGTGTCAAATTCATAGTTTTTTTGAGCTCTCAATATGTCGAGTTTCGTGCCAACAAAACAGCATTTGCGGGAAGTTTTAATTTACTTCTTTAATTTGAAGAAAAGTGCTGCTGAAGCACATCGATTGGTCTCCGAGGCTTATCCGAGTCATGTTCCATCGGTTTCAACGTGCGAGAGATGGTTTGTGCGGTTTAGAAGTGGTGATTTTGACGTTGGGGACAAAGAGCGGCCGGGCCAAGTGAAAAAGTTTGAGAATGCTGAATTGGAGGCAATACTCAATGAAGACTCGTGTCAAACTCAACAAGAGCTCGCAGATTCATTGGGAGTGACACAACAAGCCATTTCCCATCGTATAAAAGCCCTCGGAATGATCCAAAAGCAAGGACATTGGGTGCCGTATGAGCTGAAGCCGAGAGACGTCGAGCGCCGTTTTTTTGCATGCGAACTGCTGCTCGAACGGCAAAAACGGAAGGGTTTTTTGCATCGCATTGTCACTGATGATGAAAAGTGGATCCATTACGATAACCTGAAGCGCAAAAAATCATATGGTTACCCCGGCCATGCATCATCATCGACGGCCAAACCAAATATTCACGGCGCCAAGCTTATGCTCTGTATTTGGTGGGACCAGCTGGGTGTGGTGTATTATGAGCTATTGAAATCGAACGAAACCATCACAGGAGCACTATACCGAACTCAATTGATGCGTTTGAGCCGCGCACTCAAAGAAAAACGGCTACAATACGAGCAAAGACACGACAAAGTAATTTTGCAACATGACAACGCTCGGCCACATGTTGCAGCGCCGGTCAAAACATACCTACAAACGCTGAAATGGGAAGTCTTACCCCACCCGCCGTATAGCCCAGATATTGCTCCTTCCGATTACCACCTTTTCCGATCGATGACACATGACCTAGCTGACCAGCGCTTCCATTCTTACGAAGAAGCCCAAAAATGGGTCGATGACTGGATAGCAGCCAAGCCGGCCGAATTTTTTCGCGACGGTATCCGTAAATTGCCAGAAAGATGGGAAAAAGTTGTGGCTAGCGATGGACAATATTTTGAATAATTCATTTGTTACCATTTTTTCAGAATAAACGTTCAAAAATAGAAAAAAATCCCGCATTTTCAATTTGTACCCCCAATAGAATCTTAGGCCATAAACATCACATCGAAGTTCAGTGAAAGAAGGACATAAAAAGAGTGAAAGGCTTAACAGAGTTCTCACAATAGAAAAACTTTTCCTTTTGCCTTTCAAGTTTTTTTTGAAAATAAAACTTGAGAAAAAAAAATCTTTTTTGCCTTGAGGAAAAAATTAGCAAACTTTAAACTTTTGCCTTAAGAAAGCTAAATTCAAAATCAGGATTTTTGTTGCCATTTTCCAGACAAAACATGTTAAAAAGCAAATAAGAACTAATTTATCGGTTTAATATATCTTAAAATTATAATTAATAATGCAAAATACAATTTCAAAAATATCATTAGTATGAAGATAAATAAAACGAAGTAGGTTTCATTTTATTTCTTTCTTGCTCCTTGTGACTCTCAAGGTTAAAATTTAAGGCAAAAGGTAAAGGCAATTTTTTTTCTATTGTGAGAGCTCTGTAATAGTAATACCAAATCTTAAGAACTGTATAGTTGTTGTATCGAGCTTTTGTAGATTGACTTTACTTTGTTATATTTATCACAAAAATTTAAAAATTAACTCCAGGCTCCTTTCGATTATTAACAGTTACATGTTGTATTGCTCAAATTTTCAGGTGGTACCGTTTACTTGTTTTCATTTTATTTTAAATGTCGTTGTTTTATATTCATGTACCTTTACTATGGAAAATCAAAAACTCCATATGAATTCTCTCAAACAGGGGCGTCAGTCCATACACTTTTGACTCTCTAGTGCATCGATTTTGGGTTTGGCGACACGCAAGTACATATTATTCAATATCTTTGTCAAATTAACTTTTCAAGCTAAATAGTCGCTATTTTAAATATTATTAATTCAATTTGGAATCCTATGAACTCCTATTCCGCTTGTTACGGAGGGCTCAGTAGCCAACCCGCAGTGATCAACTAATCATGCAGAGGCCTCACGCTCGGTGATTTTGCCGGCCTATAGTCGTAGGGATTTGGATCGTAGGGATTTGGAGGCTTGCATGACTCTGGCCTCTACCGTGTTTACAGAAAATTCGCAAATTGAAAAATAAACGGAATTTAAGTTAAGTCGACCGGATCAGGAACTTGATAAATAAACTTCAGGAACTTGATAAATTAATTATAACCGGGTGTGCCTATCCAACGGCAACTGCATCTCCCCGTGTGACAAGTACCCAGTCTGCAGAAGAGACTCCTCCGAATGACCCATCGACCACGAAAGACACCACGAAGCAGCAAAAGAGGGTAGGGACGTCTCCTCAGCAGACCAGACCTCTATTCACATGGAGAGAGGAGCTCCAACAAATCTCCCACAATTCACACTTCGACAGTATCAGACCGCCGAAGTGGTAACCCCAGCCTGTACATATAGAACCGACACCGAATGTAAAACTCCTCCCATCATACCGACCCGAAAATTTTAGCACTTCATTTTATTTTATTTTTATTTGAAAAAAAAAACAACCGAAGAGAAAAGAATAAACCTAATGCAACCGTAATCGCAGTACAAATTTTATTCAATAAACAACAACGACAGATAAAAATGGCTGAGCGAGAAAAACAAACAAAATGGAATTAAAAAAAAATTATCGCCGAACATTGAGCAACACCATCGCGCACCCCGGTCGCGCGCACGTACACCGTTCACGAGTGCTCGATTACAAGATTTTCATATGAAAGTTTAAAAGTTTTGCAGCAAAAAAAAACAAAATTGTAACTTAGAAAATATGAATTTAAAATAAAGAAAATAGACTGATCAAAATAAAAAAAATTTTAATTAAAAACAAAAATAAAAACAAATCGTACCTTAACCTTCAACAAAGTAACCCTGTCGGGTATAGAAATATAACCAATAGAATAGAATATAACCAATAGCCTCAACTGGCCACCCTTAAATAAAAACGTTGGGCGTTGGTTGGCCTTAATCCGTTGAACACGAGGAGGCCAAAACCCGTATATATTTTTTTCATTGGGCGATCTTTATGCCGAAGAAAAACCGGAAATGAAAAGGTGACCTCAACTGGCCGCCCGTAATTAAAAAAATCCGTCGTATTTAGCGAGCCTCAAATTAGCCGCCCGTTGAATATGCAGTACTCATTCCGTTGAAAATGCGGTACTGTTTGTATCTTCAGCTCCCGTTTAAGCAAAACACGGCGATCGCTAAATTTGGCGCACCGGAAAAAATTTCGGTAACCGTAAATATTTAGGTACCAGCAAATCGAACAATAAGACACGTCTCAAATTTGAAAATGAAAATGGTATGGCAAGCGAGTCGTAACACAGATAACAGACAGAATTCAATAAAAATTTAAACTTTCGTTCGTCAATTTTTTTCCTGATACCCATTCAATCCACTTACTACTTTGCTACGATTATGCTTACTCTTCTCATTTCATCTAGTTAACAAGAAACATTGCTGAAGTCTAGCATCATGTAATCTGTGATAGATTAGAAAATCGACTAAGTTGTTTTAACTCAATTGGCATAGACAGCTATCGCCATCAATTTTAATTTAGTTGTCACTTGGTCAAAAGTCACTTAGACTTCAATTCCGTCGCGAATTTTAAATGTTTGTTACTATGCTGGACTAAAGTACAGGTATCAATTTGCATGTTTGTGGCATGTTTTCAACTTTGATGATTTTCATCCAGAGTATATAGATTTTGTTCGAAAAATGAGACTTGAGAAATGGGAGTTTTGCTGCTGTTTCACTAACCTACTAGATGCACAAAATTAATATTATAGTTGATTGGTGTAAAAAATAATTAAATTTTATATTTACAGCTAGTGGTGTACTGATGAATCAACAAAAAACTAACAACTCTCAAGTCGCAGCTTTCGAACGAAAAAGGTATACAGATGTTTTCCAACAAAAATGACTTTTTCCGAAATTCAATTTATGATCTTAACCCATATTAACCCAGCGATCTATTTGTAGATCAATACAAAAAATCTCTTAAAAAGAGAATTGGTTAAATTATAACGGTATATTTTTACTGCAATGTTCTGTTTAAATAAAAATCCTTTCGAAAACATATTTAGTATAGGTTTTGCAATCGCAGCGGTGCACAGGTGAATTATTCAAATTGCCATAATTGTACAGAACACATTTACAATTATGATTTGTTACATAATTTCAAGGACTTTGAAGGTAAGTCGTTATTTTTTGTAGTTTCTTATTTTCTTGCATTTCAGTTACATAACAGTTATTTTTTATTTTTCCAACAATTTTTCGTTTTCCAAATTCATCATATGAAATACTATATTTTATATTTTATTCAAAAAAAATTAATTTGGGTTAATGATCTTGCTGCGATAAACATAAAATGTATAACTAGAATAATAAATTGTTCTGTAACTTTGAGTAACCTATTTGCCCTTTGATCTTATTATGGCCATCAGATAGGTTATAAGCTTAGGTAAACTCAGTCGAAGTTTAAGGCAAATTTTAAGGAGATATGGAGGTTTAATGTGTTGTAATATACCAGAAACTCCGAAATTGTGTCGTAAATTAATAAAATTATTTATTTTATTGTTCGAATCTCACCAAAGGCAGGATGCAAAGCTAATTTTCGTTATCGATTACGATCGCTGATGTTAATAAACACAACTAAGACGCTCTGTTGGAGCGCGGAATCTAGCATCCATGTCAGTGTGCAGGTTGGCATGGAGCTTGCAATGTGCAGGTGGTATACTGTAAATGTGTGAATGGGTGGTGAGTGCGTGAATGAAAAGATAAGTATTAATTGACCTTAAAAGGACCTTAAATCCGTTGGACAATTAATACTTTAATTTTTTAAATTAAAAAAAAAATGTTATAACTTTTGATTTACAAACTTGTTCAACGATTATCTTATGGCCATCATGTAAGTCGATAACCAAAGGAAAACTTAGACGAAGTTTGGGGAAAATCTGAAAGGTTCTGAAAGAGGCGGGGGTGGAATGTGGTGTAATATATCAGAAAACTAAAGTAATCAAATATCGGTAGCTTGTGAGTTTTCAAATTGCTCATTGATCCTCCTATGGCCATCATATAGAATATTTCGTATGTAAACCTAAGAGGAGTTTGGAGCAAGCCTGATTGGAGTAGCGAGGTAAAATATAATATAAAAAAATCACCTGTTAAAAATCATCTGTAACATTTGAATAGGCCCTAATTCTAATTAAAATCATGGGGAGCCTGGTATAAATCTAATGGACAACATTTTCGTAATTAAGTTACGAACATCTCGGATTTTCTAGTATTATTACACCACATTACACCCCCTATCCCCTCTAGACTTCCCCAAATTCTGCCTGAGCTTACCTAGGATTATTAACTATCTGATGGCCATAAAAATTACGGAACATTTTATTAATCTAATTTCGATAATTTCGGAATTTATTGTAATTTACACCTTGTAAAAGTTAGCCATAAGATTCCAGCCGAAAGATAATGCAGATAGTGTCTTTGCTATCCCAGCCGAAAAAATATACGATATGATTTTTCGATAAAGCGGTCAATAGATTCTATATAATTCGATCCTAGGTGCGGCACGCAGTGCGACATGTTTGCTGATCCCGGCTCCTACGTCCCCCGAAGTTCAAATCTAAAGCCGCTCGGAGAGCTAAGTGGGGGAGCGCAGCGATGTCCCGCGTGCCCGTGAGAGTTGTCGAAGCCATTAGCCTCTACAGTTATTGCATTTGTCTTATTGCATTTGTCTTTAGTGTTTCGGCTGTGATAGCAGAGACACTATCTGCATTATCTTTCGGCTGGAAACTTTCTTCTAACTTTAACAGTATGTAATTTACACGTCATAGAATTAGAACTAATCTGGTAAAATTATATAGCTCCTGTAATCTATAAATGTACTATCATCATCTGGTAGGTATATCGAGTTTCGGCTATAAAACATTTTTTTCGGCGGACATAGCAAAGACACTATCTGCATTACCACGGATGGGGTTTTTAGGCTTCATAGGGTATACATATACCATTTGCAAAACGTTGATAAAAAGGTTTATTAAAATGACCAGGCGGAAATCAATTAGTCGATAATACAGATTATGTATTTGAAAATATTATGTATTACATAATAAATCGGAATAAAATCGTAATGATGGAAAATTTGCATCGCTTTAAAGATTTTGCGGCACCCTGAATTAAAAAGGTGGACAAAAAAATAGTGTTTTTATATGACAAAATGGGACCTTTTTTAAGTCATACTTTTAAAAAAAAATCTGACTTAACAAAGGTATTTTACAAAAACAAATTTAATTTCAAAATGAATTAAAAAAGGCATATTTTATTTCACATTATAAACATAAAATTTACATTTGTTTTTAATACACATAGAAAAGCATGCGTAATTTTATGAGAAAGATAAAAAACATGCATTTCATTTGTGAATTATTATTTGTGTATTTATTATCAAATAAAATATGAATTTTTTAATTCATTTTGAAATTTGCAATTTTTTTGCACATTTTTTTAGTTGAAAATTACGAATGGCTTTAATTTCATATTACAGTAAAAGCCCGATTATTCGGCATCCAATTAACCGGAACACTCAGTTACCCGGAATTTTAATTTTAAGGAATAGTTTTTGCATTTTTCTCTTTCAATACATTTTGCAATTTGCAATTGTTTCTTGAACATTTTGATTAATGAAAGCATTAGTTGAAAATTTGGAATGGCTTTAATGTTCATATTACATAGTGTATATTACAGTAAAAGCCCTGTTATACGAAATGCTTGGAGATGAGGGCATTCCGGATAATCGAAAATTCCAGAGCCCGAAAAAATACCATTTTTAAGTCAGCCTTTTTTAATTAAGGGAGCCAGATTTTGCAGTTTAGCCATCCTGTTGTTATTCGATAAAGCATGAATTTACCTTTAATGTCATAATATTTAGAATTTTCTCAATTTTTATGACTGATGAAGCAGTCTCCATTTACGCTAAATTTCGTAGCTTGATTGCGAGACGTCTGAGGAGTGTTAGTGGGTTTAATTTCGAGTTTTCTCAATTGTTAGTGATAATATAACCCCAAATTCTAAATTTTCTTAGTAGGTTCTCAATATAACAATGACTATTCCATGTAGCTTGGATGTACGCCAAATTTCGTAGTATAGTTCGGGAAGGCCTGCGCAGTTTTGAGGGGTATAATTTCAAATGTTCTCAATTTTTAATGATAAAATGATCCCGCATTCCAGTTTTTTTAAAGTTGATCATCTATCAACAAAGTATACACAATATCGTGGTATGGCATCCTATATGGCTAATGTTGTACTTGCAGACTCATCCCTTTCGTCGAAAACATCATTGGCGACTATCAGTGTGGTTTTCGTCCCAACCGATGGACCACTGACCCCAACCTATGCTTTATCATGAGGATGATCTGGGAAAAATGTTGGGAGTACAACATAACCATACATCAACTATATGTAGACTTCCGACAGGCATATGACGGTATAAACCGCGACAATCTATGGGCCACGCTCATATGCCTATAGGAATCCCAGAAAAACTCGTTTCTCTGCGTAAATTAACAACGCCTGAGTCTGTATGTAGAATCCTAATTGGAATAACTGGTTAGACTCAATTGCTGTTCAATTTGGCGTTTGAGTACGTATACAATGAGGAAAAGCAACATCGAAACTTCGCGCTGTATCAAATAATATAATTACCGTTGTCTGTTTGTCTGTATGGATATAACGCTATGACGCTATCGACATCGTTCTCGAGGATTGCTATGATGTTTTGTTTTTTATATAAACTATATGAACACCGTTGTCTGTTTCTCGATGCTTACTAAGATGTTTTTTTTTATATAAACTATCAACATAATATATAATTAGTACGACCGTTGTCTGTTAACGTTATGAAACTTCAAAAATTTACTTTTTTACTTAAAGTTTACTATAATACTATTAGATTGATTGCGTCTATTTTTTCTCTTGAACAATTAATTTTTATTTAAATTTAAAAGTCAATCTTTATATTCCTTATTTCAAAGTAAGTTTGTAAATATTCAAATGTGTAAAAGATTTATAAAAAGATTGATTGATATTTTAGACTTAATTATTATCGTTTCTTTGAACGAACTTGGAATTATCATCATCACCATTATCAAAAAGCACAATACTATAAGTGAGTATAGTAAAAAAACTATTTACGAAAATTTTATCACAGAATGAATAGTGAAAGTCGAGAAGAACGTAAATTGCGTATGAATCGTGAGCGACAGCAAAGATGGAGAGATCGTCAAAGTCAAGATACGCTACAGCGCTTGGCACAACGGAATACAAAATACAAACATCAGCGGCGTGCACATGAGGACCCTGAAGAAGCTAAAGAACGTAGAGCGCAAATTACTGATCAAGTTCGACTGTCAAGATCGATTCAAAGAGCTAAAGAATCGGAGGAGCAGACTGCAGCACGTCTCTTTCAAGCTTCTCAACAGAGGCAGCAATCAAGAACCAGACAACAAGCCGAAGAATCTGAAGAGCAGGCTGCAGCACGTCGTCAGCAAGCAGTTGACCAAGTTCATCAATCAAGAGCCACGCGACAAGCTCAAGAATCTGAAGAGCAGGCGGCAGCACGTCGTCAACTTTCATCTATACAAAGGCAACGATTGAGAAATCAACGATTTCCAGTGGTTCCTACTCATGCCACATTCAATGAAAGTGAAGTGACTATTCACAGTTGTGGCTCTATGGACCAAGAATGCATTCATTGTCTATCTCTGAATTTTCTCGCGGAAAAGTCAACAGACGGTACATTTAAATACTGCTGCCACAAAGGTACGGTTTTGTTAGAATCAGATGGACAGCAAGGATGTATGTTTCCGTCATATCTCCAGGAGCTTTTAAGTAATCCAGCACATCCTCAGTATCGCAATTTTCAAGAAAATATCCGCTCATATAATTCAGCCGTAGCTTTTGCATCCATGGGCGCACAAATCGATAACTTAGTTGGACGTGGTCCATATGTATTTCGTGTGCACGGACAAATTTATCATCGCACTGGACACATGCATCCTGAAGATGGTGCAAAGCGTCAATACGCTCAATTTTACGTCGTCGATTCCGCAATGGCAAATGTTGATCGGATGCAACATCCGGCAAATCAACGACTTAACGTCAGTATTGTTCAGAATTTAGACCGCTTAATTCGACAACACAACGTTTACGCAAAAGCTTATCGCATGCTTGGTGAAGTAGAACAAGAGGAGCAACACCGAGCTGCTACTAATAATCATTCGACACCAGTTGTAAATATGGTATTTCGACGTGATCGCAACACTGACAGACGACGTTACAATTTACCAACCGTCGATGAAGTCGCAATGATCTTTCGCTCTGCTGATGGTGAACCTCCTTTTCAGCGAGATTTTCGAGTATATCCACGAGATGCAGCACAACCGTTGATCAATTTAAATATTATGAGCCCTCACTTAGATCCCATGATATATGTTCTATTTTATCCTTACGGTGAAGCAGGTTGGCAACCGAAAATGCAAATTAATCTCGACAATCGTCCTGGTAGAGTGAGAACACAAATAACGCTTCTGCAGTGGAAAGTCGCTCAAATAGCTGTCAGAGTTGGTCGCTTCAATCCGATATTACATGGTGGAAAATTATTTCAACAATGGGCTGTTGATTCACACCTTCAAGTCGAGGCGAATAATCTTAATTTCGTTCGGAATCAGCAGGGACGTTTGCGTGTAGAACAGTACCGAGGACTAATGGATCATTTGAACGACGCAGCTATTAGACTAGGAAAAACTGTTGGTCGCTCAGTTATTCTTCCATCATCTTTTCAAGGTTCACCACGAAACATGAGAGAGAAGTACCACGATGCAATGGCGATTGTGGCTAAATTTGGAAAACCTGACCTTTTTATTACAATGACTTGCAATCCAAATTGGCCTGAAATTCGCGATAATCTTTTTGAAGCCCAACAACCAAGTGACAGACCGGATCTAATAGCGCGTGTATTCAGCATCAAGTTAAAAGCACTTATTGAAGATATCACCAAAAAGGGAGTTTTTGGAATTGTAAAAGCATTTGTTTACACAATAGAATTTCAAAAACGTGGACTACCACACGCACATCTGCTTTTCATTCTAACTGATGAATGTAAGATTGATACAGCTGAAAAGATTGACCGCTTTATCTGCGCTGAGATTCCTGATCATCATCGTGAGCCAGAATTGCATGAAACAGTCGTTCGTACAATGATTCATGGTCCGTGCTGTGATCAAAATCCTAATGCACCATGTATGGAAAATAATGAATGCACCAAAAAATTTCCTAAGCAATTTTCTCACCATACTGTCACAGAAGTAAATGGCTATCCTATTTATCGAAGACTTCAAGATGTAGAAGTTCAATTGGGAGATCGGATTGTCGACAATCGATTCGTTGTGCCATACAACAAATTTCTTACACGCAAATACAACTGCCATATCAACGTAGAATCATGTCAATCAGTTAAGGCCATAAAGTATATTTTCAAATACATCTACAAAGGTTATGACTGCGCTTCAATGGAATTAAATTCAAGTGATGGCACAATTGTTCACAATGAAATCAGACAATTTCTTGATGCACGATACGTTTGCGCTCCAGAAGCAATTTGGCGGCTTCTTGAGAATCCGATGCACGATCGCTCACACACCGTTTATCGCCTTGCAGTTCACCTTCCTGATGAGCAGATGGTATATTTTCAAGACGGACAAGAGCAACAAGCAATTGAGAGAGCTGAGAATCGTTTGACACATTTGACAGCATGGTTCAAATTAAATAAGACTGATGAAAATGCAAGGCGATATTTGTACTCAGAAATTCCTGAATATTTTGTGTTTGATAAAACACGTAGTATTTGGAAAGTTCGACAAAGAGGAGGAGACAAAGTCATCACCCGTTATTATGCCGTCAGTCCCAAAGACCAAGAACGTTTCTATCTTAGATTACTGTTGCAACATATTCGAGGTGCGCAAAGCTTTGCTGATCTAAAAAAAGTTAACGGAATTGTGGAAGAATCATTTAAAGGTGCGGCTATAAAGTTAAATCTACTTGAAGATGATTCGGAATGGGAGAGGTGCTTGGATGAAGCTTGCAGTGTTTGTATGCCACCACAAATTCGTTTGACATTTGCACTGATATGCGTTTTCAATTCGCCGCAACATCCAGTTGATCTATTTGACAAGTATAAGGAGTTCTTACTGGCCGATTACATCCGAAACTATGATGGTTTTATAGCAGAAAAGAAAGCACTGCAAGATATTGAAGCAGTGCTGCGAATGCATGGCATGAAATGTAGTGACTTCAATTTGCCTGAACCCGGTCCGATCCACAATGTCGAACATGTTTTCGATATTGCTGAACAAGCAGAGAGAGCCAATCGTCTAATCGCTACACTCAATCCTTTACAGCATCAAATATTTGATGAGATATCAGCTTCGTTTGATGATTTAAATGCTGAATCACGCTTCTTTTTTATTGATGGCCCCGGAGGCGCAGGCAAAACATACCTTTACAATACACTAATGTGCTATGTAAGAGGAAAAGGACAAAAAGTTCAAGCATTCGCCACCACAGGAATTGCAGCGGATTTGTTGGCAGGCGGTCGGACAGCACATAGTGGATTCAAAATTCCACTCTCGGCAAATGAAACATCAGTTTCAAACATGAAAATTCCATCACTTGAGTCTAACAAATTAAAGAAAGCGTCTCTGCTGATAATCGACGAAGCATCTATGCTTTCCACTCATTCGCTTCGAGTAATAGACCTGTTACTTAGAGAAATTATGAACGACGTTCGACCATTTGGAGGAAAAGTACTGATATTGGGAGGTGACTTTCGTCAAACATCAAATGTAGTGCCAAGAGGTACTGTAACTGACATCATTGAATTGTGCGTCAAAAATTCTCCACTGTGGCGTCACGTCAAACAACGCAGTTTAATTACCAACATGCGCTCAGCAGGACAACATGAATTTAATAAATGGGTGTTGCGTTTAGGTGATGGTAACTTAACAAACGATTGTGACGATTTGGATCCAGAATTGGTTGAAATACCTGATGCAATGGTGGAAAAGGAACAAATTATTAGCTCAATATTTGGCAGTTCAATAAGAACATCGAGTCCTGATGAAGTTGCTGAAACTGCCAACAAAGTCATTCTCACACCAAAAAACATCGATGCCACAGCACTCAATTTCAAAATGCTGGAACTTATTGCAGGAAATGAAACTGTCTATATGAGCATTGATTCTATGATTTCAGACGATCCAAATGATTCCATTGATTTCCCCGTTGAATTTTTACACGGACAATGTCCATCGGGAATGCCGCCACATATCCTGAAATTAAAAGTTGGTGCATTTATCATGCTTCTTCGAAATCTAAACCCAAAAAAGGGTTTGTTGAATGGAACTCGATTAATAGTCAGGAGTCTTCATCGAAACTGCATAAAAGCAGAAATTATCACAGGAAGTAATAAAGGAGAAGAAATTTGCATTCCTAGAATTGATTTGGAGCCGAGCGAGAATACTTTGCCATTCAGAATGAAGCGTCGCCAATTTCCATTGATGTTGGCTTTTGCTATAACAATCAACAAGAGTCAAGGCCAGTCTTTTGATCATGTCGGTGTATATCTTCCTGAGTCAGTTTTCGCTCATGGACAGTTATATGTCGCTTTAACTCGAGGAAGATATCATGAAAATTTAAAAGTGTTAGTTAAAAATACCGATTATCAAGGAGATTTACTTAAGAACTCGAGAATATTTACAAGAAACATTGTTATTAAAGAAATCCTGAACTAAATAAATAAATATGCCTATTTTTTGAAATTACTCTTATCCTAAACAAATATTTATTTTTCTTTAAAATTTTTCAAAGCGGTAATTAGGTATTGGGAGTCAAGCGAAAAAAGTTAATTCCGTCAGTTTTGACGGGTTCCCACTAGTATTTTTAATAAATCAGGCCAAATTCTTGGATATGCAGATGATATCGTGCTTCTTGGCCGAATACTTAGCGATATCAAAGGAAGCTTCATATCGCTCAATCGCTGCGTAAGAAGACTTGGTTTGGAGGTGAACAGCAGTAAAACCAAATATTTAGCAACACCTATAGGAACAACTCTATGGCAAATCTCAGAATAGGCGACCACAATTTTGATGGCGTCGAAAATTTTAAATACCTCGGGTCAGTTATAACATCGCTGAATGATATGGATGCAAAAATAAAAGCTCGAATCGCTGCCGAACAAATAGTTTTCTTCGCTCAATCAAGATTATTGGGATCGAAACTTCTATCGCAGTCGTCCAAGCTAACACCATATGAAGCACTCATAACACCTGATTGTAAATTTTTATCTACCTTCGAAAGGAAAGTGATCCGTTCAATATTTGCTCCAATTAAAGTTGCGAACAACGAATATCGGATTCGTATGAATCACGAAACAAAGCAACTCCTCGGAGGCAGCGATATCATCGGGTTCAACAAATCCAATAGAGTGAGCTGGCTCGGCCACGTTCCACGGTCCCCACAACAATGGATGATAAATAAAGTGTTTCACCAACAACCAGCCGAAGTGCGTTGTAGAAGAAGACCCCGACTACGCTGGCGTGACGACATTGAACATGATCTACTAACATTAGGATGTCGAAACTGGAGGACGATAGCGATGGATCGAGATGGATGGAGAGCCATAGTGCAGGCGGCAAAATCCCTTCATGGGATGTGAATGCCTGAGAGAGAGAGAGATATATATCCTATATGCTAAAATACCTCAAACCTCTTCCAATCATACTACGAAACTTTGCTTCCAACCATACTACGATGCCTGATGAAGAACAACATTATTAGAACGATGACAAACTGGCAAAATCTTGGAAGTGAACGAATTTGTTTATATCACTACTTCAATTCGGCTTATTACATAAAACTCGCAAAATTTGTATTAATGACTCTTTCTTCGGCTGACATTTTAAGAATTACTTTCTCTCAATGAAATTTGAGAAAATTCGAAATTACACGCCATAAGGCTCAAGTGACCTCCTCCAACCATGCATGCTACCTAATTTTGCGAACACGGAGCACCCATGCTACATGGAGTAGAAATTGTTAGATTGGCCAACTGGACAAATTTTAAACGCTGTTCCACTTTGTTATCAATCTAATAATGACTGTTCGATGTAGCCATTGATGGAAAAATTTCGTAATATAGTTGGAGCATGTTGGAGGAATTCTTTGAAATCAGCGAAAGACACAGTGATTTTATTTGGACCTATAGCGGAACTAAGTGGATCACGAAATACACCGCAGCGAATTATTAGACCAACGCCTTAATTTTGGAAACGAGATCTTGTTTTGCTCTTGCACGATGAAGCCTGGGAGAAAGTAAAAGCCCGGTACGATATGCTGAAAAACTCTTCACAAACTATATCTGATGTATCGGATGAAGTACTGCGTGGCCTCAAATTGCTAGAAGAACCAGCAGAAAGTGGCGGCTCCTGGCTAATTTATATTTTAATTTACAAGTTAGATTTCTAATCAAACGAGCGTGGGCTGACGAAACTGATTTCCTTACTCTGAATCAATTATTCGATTTTCTGAACAAAAGAAGCGAAATCAATTCAAAAATCAAAAGTAAATCCTTTCTAACGGTTAAGCTCTTCGGGATCGCAGTCAGTCAACCTTGTATGTCCAGAATGTTTCGGGGATCATTATTAGGAGAAATGCGATAAATATTTATGCCAGACAGTGCCAGAACGCAATCGAACAGTTGCAGAGAAAAAATTGTGTTTCAGTTGTCTATTATCTACACATCAATCCACGTTTTGCAGGTCAAAATACAACTGCAAAATATATAGACACAAACATCACTTGATGTTGCATCTCGAACAGGCAGTTGACGACAGCAACTAGTTAAGAAAATAAGTTGGGTGGTCCATCCATACATCAATAAGGCAATCTAGTTCAACTAATTACAATGCTGTGCCGTCTTGTGTTCTGATCAAAGACTAATTTGGAAACTGCATATATGTCGAATACTTCTAGACTCAGGATCACAGCCTTCGTTCATTTCTGAAATCGTTGTACAAAGGTTTAACTGGTCTCACATCAGGGTCTGTAACCTCTATAGGGAATGTAATGGGAACCCTGCAGTCGTTATATGATACTGAGGCACAAATACAAGTGAATCAAGTTTGCTGACGGATAACATCCAGCTCGATAATAAACTGTGGCTCCAAAATGTTAAATTGGTAGATCTTGACTACAATGAACCTGGTGCTATATAGATGTGTTGGTAGGAGCAGACATATTTTTTTCGATTTTGAGAGAGACGTAGAGACGATTCAACTCAATTATATTGCACAAAACTCTTTTTTTTTTAATTATCTTGGGTCAGCCCTTAAAAACCTGCCAAAGTAATTAATCCATGCAGCCTTACAAAGGTCTGCCAACGGATAAAAGACATGAAGAGGGGGCATATGTAGTTAGGCTTTCATTTAAAAATCCATTATCGAAACTAGGAAATTCACTAATTGTCGCAGCCCGGAAGTTTCCCCAAAACAAAGTGGACCAAGCGAGTAAAACATGTTCTATTTACCTCACCATTGTTACGACCGCGGTTCGTCCCAAGTAATGTTATTCCAAATGAGATATTGAGAAGAATTGGCTGTCATAGCGTTAACGTTTTTTTTATATTCAAACTGAGGAATAATTTCGTTTGCGTTGGATCAGGCAATAATCACCTTCTATCAAAATTCAAAAGAGATAAAAAAATAATATTTTTTTTTGGCACGCTCAATTTGGCGGGAACCAAAGGAAAAAATCGAAATAAGTGAAAATAAAAAGCTAGGGCGGGATAGTAAGTTCTGGGCTTATATCTAATAAACGAGCTCTCGATCGTTTATTAGATATAATTAGAAAAAATATAAATTTTTATTGTGAAATTTCTCAGTTATAAAAGAACGTGGTACTACCAAGGTGAGAATAGAATTTGAATATAGCACAGGAGTGTTTTAAAATGACAAGTGAACGATAGGGCCATCGATTCAGCCCACGTTATGGGCAGTTTTGGTTCGTTTTAGAGGGAACGAAATCGCAATATCTGCTGACATTGAAAAATTTACCAACAGGTGATTGCCTCTCCAAATGATTGTAAATATCAACGTGTCCTTCTATATCCTTACACAACCAAAATTGACAATATTATTTATCACTAAAGACACGTTGTTTCTTTTTTTCACAGCATGATTTCACAGCAATCTACAAAATATACTGTTTGAAGCGTATGAAGAAGTTTAGATTTAAAGATTTCAACCAGTCGACCTCAGCCAGTCAAAACTTAAGAGCGTAAGTTGTGCTCCAATTTAAATGCTAGAAACTTGTAAACCCCATTCTAGAAAAAAAATAAGTAAAATAAAATTTTAAAAAAATAAATAAAATAAAGTTTATTTTTTTTTTAACTATCTTAAAATTACGAAAACATATAATTATATGTTATTGACGAGCGTGCGGTTTAATTGCTTCTCCACCATACAACTAAATTTGATGTCTTGAATGTTGTCGGCTATAGTAGTTTTCAGTTGTGGTGAATGAGTTTTTGTAGTGACCGATCGATCAGTTATGGCGTTTGAAAACGGCGGTACGGCTTGATGTAGGTTTTTAAATTTTACGAAAACATTTTTTAAGATTGTAATTGACATTTCTGCTTTTTTGTAACATGAAAGGTGAAACTCTTCCAAGTTTACAATAATTCTTTTCTTTCCGTCGTACTTATTCCGTATTTGAATTGTTCATTATGTCACTTAATGACCGGTATTAGGTTAGGTTTCAGTGGCTGCTATTGCACACTTAGGCCAATTATGGCCCATTGTGATACCACAGGATCCGTCATCATAAACTCCCTTAAACTCATTTAGTATACTATTAATAGCGTAAAAGAACTCGCACATTACAGCTTTTGTGATCACAGAGGCCGTCCATGTTGTATTTGCCCAAGTGATCATGTCTTCTGCCAGCTAGTGCGGGACACGAGCAGAGGAAGTGAACAAGAGACTCCTCCCCTTCCTCGTCCCTGCAGCTTCTGCAGAAGTCATTTACATCCAGACCCAATCTTCTCGCATGATCTCCGAAAAGGCAGTGCCCGGTAATTATTCTTACAATTCTACCTAAATCACGCGTACTCAGAGTGATCAGGATCTTGGATGACCGGTATTAAGTTATACGCAAGATTATGCAGTTTGAATCCTGCAGATTTAGTTGTTCCATTCACCTTGAAGCGCGCCACTCACAAACTTCAATGATCCAGAAGTATATGAACTTTCTATTTAAAATCGATTCATTTAGGAGCTTCTATATTCCAAGTTCTTCGAGAGCTACTTGGCATACGAAAAATTTAGTAATGTATTATTAGGTTATAAAAACCGTTAATCACACAGACCGGTGATAGATAACGGTTCATCACGAAAATATCCTATATCAAAAAATTTCCCATTGTTATTATTGTTATGTAAGATTTGTGTGTAATTACAATTTTTGTTGTTAAGAATTTAAAATTTATGATATCATCCTCATTGTCTTACGTCTTACAAGAAATTTTCAACATCAAAACCGTCCATTCGAAAAATAAAAAAATTGGTTGATCGTCAATATGATTATCTTTGATCATACAAATTAGTGTATTAAGACAGAAATTATTCTTTGCCCTTTCCTTATTATCGTATGCAGCATTATACAAAAATCTTCATTTTCCAGTTTGTATTATTCTTCGTCTTACATTATTGTTTGACCATTTATTTCACATCTCAATTTTTTTTTTCTTTGTTATATTAAAATGTTCTTATTCTTATCGGCGATGTTGATACTCTCTTTATTGTTATGTATATTGCTTGCTATATAAGAATATATATAACGGGCATATGTCAAACAAGAATTTCGATTATTTCTTTTCCGAAAAATTGTATAATTTATCTTGGGTTTGTTTTTGCTGAACATTTTTGTATTGGAATAGCGCAGGCGCTTGCTTCGTACACTTAAAAAATTCAGAACCAAATATTCAACATAAATTATGTGCGCGCGAACGGTCGCAATTACGGATCACTTAAACTAATTGTACGTGAAATCCATGGTTGTTACGTAGACAAGAATTTATCTAAGACAATTAATTTATTGAATTACTTAACTGTTGTAATGATGATACAATACAAAGTATCATTGTTATTATATGCATTATGAATGAAAATTATCTCATTATTATTATCTTGAAAAACCAGAAAGCAAGCAAAAAATAAAATACACTCGGCGTCTACGAGTGTTTTTTTATTACTTTTATTGCAGAATCATTAGTGTTACACACTCTCAAGACAATAGAAGTAAAAGTGTTTTATTTAGTGAATTATCTATAGTCTTAAAACTATACGAATTTTTGGTGAGAGTTTTTTGATGTCACTTAAGTCGTAAGTTCATTGTTTTAACATTATGGCTATGTGTCACTTAAACAAATCGTTTGAAAAAAAAAACAAAAATAATTTCTCTTTCTTATGGGAATACGAAACAAAAATGTTATGCGCTACTGTCAGTATGTAACCTCCATGAAGCTGGCATCTCATCATGCGAATTTTGTAAATACAAAACTTGGGTCGAATTGGTCACTAATTTGGTCAGTTATTTCTAGGACAATGGTCAACAACAAGAATTTTTTTGAATCGTTTTAAAATTTTATCATTTATAATTTTAGCACTCCAAATAAGGATAATCAAAAAATAATGATTGCCCTACTAGCCCTTTTCCGACAAAATGAAAAAAAAAGTTTCTTGAACTCGAAAGGGATTAAGATTAAGCTTGAAATTTGTCAGCTAGATTAATAAATAACGCGTCAGAGCGCGTGCGCATGCAACACATGCAACAAAATACAATATTCTCAAACTTTTATTTTTATTTATGGTTGCTACTGAATGCTGCATTATCGAAATATTTTGTATCAGATGGTAGCACAAAATTCTGATGATGATAACCAAAAATTTCAAGTTATTGATGTTAGCACTTTTTACGCTATTTGCCGTAGGCACTTGGCGAAACACACATATACTTAATAAACACATTTTATTAAACAATTGTTTTTTATTTAGCAAAATTATATTTTTGAATATTTTAATTAAAAAATTTGTTCAAAAAGTTTAAAAAATCACTCGATCGATTTCGACTTGTTAGGTCATCATCAGCTGGAGTATCTACTGTTTTGTAAAAGTATTATTGATGTTAGCAGTAAATTTTCGCCGGAAACAATTTGGATTGTCAATGAAAATTGACTGGCTGAATTTAGATCAATTCGTAAATTGCTGGGCATGGGGTCTTTGTTTGAAATTTGTCGTCTTACGGGGCAACGAATTTGAGTTGTGGCACTATATGGCATGTTTTATGTAGCATTGTGAATCATCTATACTATTTCTTACTGAAATTTATATCTTAATTTTTCAATGCAAATATTTAGTGGGGTATATGGCTAACGTTGTCGAAGTAGAAAGCACATAACTGTTCAATATAACAAAATTTCTTACCTTTCCCTGCTTGAGGTATACGTTCAAAGAAGAATTCTTCCAGATAAAAGGTCTGAAACAACAGAACGCGATGGCCGAATATGCAGATCCTTCTCTACATCGACCGTCTATCAAATATGTGATCTTCCACGATTTTTGTTGACTTATTGTACCACTATGTAAATTTCCTGTTTAATTTTACGCGATATTAGTTACAATCGATCCTAGATATTTAAATTTTTTATCCTCTCATATTGTACGCAGCCCAAAGGAAACACTACACTTGTTAACCTCTGCGCATGAAGACTAATATGAACCTCTTTAAGAAAAAGCGATATAGGCTGTATAGGCTGGCTTGATTTGTAACATAAATAAAGTGTTTTACATACAATTATGGAAATTCATGAAAATCAATTTTGATTCGAAACCAAAACGTCCTGTAACGCTTTCTCTAAATGTTATCGTATGTCTGCTGAAACTTCAGTAACAGACAATGAATGTACAGGGAAATCATTCTCATTCCATTGATTTTCACGCGTTCTCAGAGTAAATGTTTGATTTGGTTGTTGATCTATTTGGGTGAAAAGCACTTTGTTCTGTACACCAAAATAACGATACAGTGCTGGGGAAAAAATGGGCGAACATATTTTATTGCAAATTGGAGTCTTTTTTTTTTTGCTAAAATTACAAAACTTTTGAAAGCAATTGGCTTATTGTTTCATTTTAAATATATGTATGACGTAATATTTTGAAAAAAAATTAACTGCAATTAAGGGGCAAAACCTCGAAAAATGCCAAAATATTCTAAATACGTTAATTGTAGTTAAAGTAATGGAATAAATTAAACCCTTTTTTTAATTTTTTTTTGTCTTTTTTATTGGTTTATAGAAGTTCTATCTTTAATATTAATATTTTGTTGGACCGCCATTTGCTTTTATTACAGCAATACACCTCCGTTTCATTAAATTTGATGAATTTTTCAAAGTCGTAGGAGGTATAGATTCCCAAATCGTCATCAACAAACTTTTTAAATCTTGAATTGATTCTGGGCGCTTTCTTGCTACTTCTAGCTTCATTATAGACCAAACATTTTCAATGGGATTTAAGTCTGGACTATACGGGGACCAGCTCAACACATTGATACTTGTTTCTTCGAAGAACTTTTTTACCTTTAAATGAAGAGATAAGAAAAAAACAAATTTTCAAGAAATTATTTATGTTTATCTGAAAGACAATTTTTCTATCTACAATTTAAAATTAATAACTCACAAATTTGGCAGTATGGCACGAAGCGTTGTCCTGTTGAAAAATAAATTTGCAAGTCTCGCCAAAAAGCTTTAACACAGAATGCTCAAATTTATTGTGTAAGACCTGCAGATAAGGTAATGCTGGAACTAAGGAAGCACAATTGACCGGTTTCATTTCCAGAAAAGCATCTCCAGACCATAACTCCTTCATTTTTTGGTGGAAGTCTTAAAAGACATTCGTTGCTAAGCCGCTCGCCCGGTTTTCACCTTACGAGAATTCTTCCATCTCAAACATGCAGCTTGAATTTTGATTTATCGGAGAAAGTTATATCATTCCACATCTCTGGAGTTCAAAAAACATGTTCCTGGACCCATAGCAAACGTTTTTTTTTTCACTAGTAATGTGAACTCAGGTTTCCGTTGCTCGCTCGAATCCCGTCTTATGTCCGAAGAAGTTTTTAGACGCTTCTGACGACATTGTAATATTATGAAACGATCTTCCACTGGAGTTGTCTTGCTGGGCCTTCCAGAGCCTTTCTTTCTTTGTGTATAATGCCCTTCTCTCGCATTTTTTAATGTTCCACGCAACAGTACTTTTAGGAATGTTTAATCTTACTGCTCACTAGCTTTTTCCATTTGTTAAACTAAAATTGCACTTTATTCTTTATTTGACTATGATCACTTACAGAATAACTTAATATTACAAAATATGCACTATTTATACTTTAAAAAAAACATCTGCACCCTAACCACGGCCAAGAACGGTAGGCGTAAAATAAAATAATTGCTTGACCAATTTTTTTGTACAACAGTTGCGGGGTCTTACCGGTGTAACAAAAACAAAAGACAGCCCAACAAAATATTAATATTAAAGATAGAACTTCTATAAATCCACAAAAAACAAAAAAAAAATTAAAAAATAAGTGTTTAATTTATTCCATTACCTTAACTCCAATCAACGTATTTTGAATATTTTGGCATTTTTCGGGGTTTTGCCCCTAAATTGCAGGTACATTTTTTTTTCAAAATATTAAATCATACATGTATTTAAAATGAAACAATAAGCCAATTGCTTTCAAAAGTTTTGTAATTTTAGTAAAAAAAAGACTCCAATTTGCAATAAAATATGTTTGCCTAATTTTTTCCCACCACTGTATGTATAAGTTAAAAATTCGGTACAATATATAGATGTCGCCCGCTCATTTTGACATTTCACAACAAATTTCATCTTCACCTTATGAGCTTTTTGCTTGTTAATTTTTGATATCACGTAGTCATTTTTTAATTTGATCATGGACAGGTGGTAGAGTTATTTCGACGTTGATAACGGAGTGTAGACATATTGTTCCCTCATTGGAAGGTAAAATGCATGTGATGAGTCGTGCACCTACTTCTTAGGTAGTCTTACAGTAGTATTATACCACGACATATTCCATGTTAAGCACTCGTCTATGTCATTCTCATTTTTCAGCCTGAACAATCGGTAAGGAAAATTTCCTAATAAACATCGAGCATCTGTTACCGCTGTTTTATTAATCTTTCACTGGTCCTCAACGGACCCAGGAATGGCTAGTTTACCAAAATTCCAGAGACGGCGATTTGCTCGAAGTGTGTGTTACATGATTTTTAAACGCATCGAAATTCCTAAGCGGCGATTTGCTCGAAATGATTATTGTGCATCGTATAGATAGGCGGTGAAAATATTTCTCAACTATGAGATAATGGTCGGTGTCAATGTTGGTTCCACGTTTTCTACTGTTGGTTGACTATTAAGCCGTTCCTTAAGAAGATGTCTAGATAAGCTTCTTTGAACCACATTGTTGTTAGAAACATAATGTTTCGTCCCTGAACCGATGGTGCTCGGATAATCTTGATTAGTTCGTAGAAAGCGTTCTTGGTTAGACCGCGGGTTTATATTTACTTGGTACACAAAAGTCAACATTATAAATGTCAAAGTGGCGTCTGAGTACACAAATATGGTTGCTAGCAGGTGCTGATGAGGAATACGACTGCAAATGTGTGTTTGCTGAAGTTATTACTATTGCACAAAGTGAGAATCTATGTGTGTTAAAAGATCAAGGTTGTGAGATGCCTGATCAAAGAAACCGTCCATGCGATTCAAAATGAGTACGTGCCATGTTTTTGTGATTCTAAATTTATCCGAAGATTAAGCTGAAGTTATAGACAAGATTTGTGAGTCGATCTCAAAATTGGATCGGATTTCTGTTCAAATCTAATTTAAGGTGCCAATCAAACCTGTGACGCAAGTTAAACTATATCAAATCGGATTTTGCAGAATCTAAAACATTGATAATATATAATCGCAATATTATTAGTGATCCAACGATACAACAACTTCTTGAACCAGCACTTGTCCATCATGCGCTTGTTCGATGATGTAGAATCAATACAAAACAATAGCACATAATGGTGACATTATACACGATGTTAACTCGAACTTACATCAGCCTTTCTACCTTAAAGCAGATTCCATTCCAAAACAAAGTTTTGTTTCAGGGCTCGCAAGAATATCCTTGTGAGTTGTAGTATTCTACAACTCACAAGGATATTCTTGCTCACTTAAAATCAACCATAAACTTATACAGTATTCATGGTGATCTGAATTTTATTAAATGCAGAAATCTGTCACGTAATGACAATGTAGCATCTTCCAAAATCAAGGTTCCTGACTCCATCTTCGAATTACTCATGTCTCCGAACTCGTGGTACAACTCTACCTTTGTACAGGAGTTTGTGGATAAGCCCTAACACGACAAATCATAAACATGGGATCTAGCAATTTATGTGAATTGGTCTAAGTTCACCCAGTCTAAACTATTTTTAAATATTCGAATGATGTGAAATCAATTGTTAGTGATTATCCAATTTTTTTCGGTAAAAGATTACTGCTAATTTCAATAACATGAAATTTCCGGCGAACATCATCAGAACTTTGAACTAACACCTAGTACGAAATATGTCGGTAATGCACATTTTTTCAGCAGATTTAATTCGGCAATAAATACTGGTCAGTCAACAAAATATTTAATTTAAACGGAAGAGTTTTCGGTGTAGCATCCTGCAAACCGCTGCAACGATCACAGTAAACACATAGCAGTAAACTCAAGCCTAACATAGTAAACGCCTTCGTAGTTATAAAATTAATGTGCCTTGCGAAATTTGGATAGGAAGAAATAATTACACCTTGTCGGACACGTACCCAAATTTACGTAATCATGCAAGGCATATTGCAGAAATATGGGAGATTGAATTCGGTAAAGTGAAATGTGTAGTTTAAATCTTGCCTACAGTAAAAAACAACTTGTTGCTAGTTGAACTTGTAACTTCAAGCAATCTAATACACTTGCGATCGTTAATGAATATTGAGAATAACAGTGGACCGGTATGACCGCCTGTAAGTGTCACTCGAAATAAGTGCGAGGCTGAATCAAAAATGTTCGCTAATTGTCAGCGGTTGGATAGATAAGACAATAACCATTTAGTGAAGACAAACTCGAAGTGTATATTCTATAAAGTGATTCGGTATAAATCACGTCTAGTTACCGCGTAGAATTCGTATTTTTAAATAAGATACCATAAAATGAAACTAAATTTGTAACAGTTGAGTTACCGGGATAAAATCCATCTTGATAGGGAATATTTAATGATTTCAAACGAAAAGACAAAATTTTCTGGACCATGGATTCGAATAGCATGGGTAGGAAGGATCGCCCGATTATTTATAATCTCGTTTGAAAAATAGAATGAATCACATAAATCTCCCAGTGATGAGGAAAAACACCAATCCGAAGACCCTCATGTGGGTAGAACGCCTTTTGACAAATCTAGGTGGTACAAGCGACCGCAGACTTCCTATGAGGCTAAAATTTGAGATCCTGCAAAAATTAATGGAAGTGCATAAAAATGGCGAATTTGCAGAGCAGTCCTGGTAAGTCATCCGTGAAGGAAACCCAACTATTCTTCGTTTACTATTCATAAAACTGCAAAACGCCTTCGGATTAGATTACATTAACCAGATCAAATTTTTTGATTGCTTTGTCATTTTCCTGAAAAATATTTGTCGTAATTGGAGTGTAATGAATACTACTGCAGCCGATGAAATCCTCGCAGGATGAGCCTTCGGAAAATATAAACTATGTCGGGAAGTTTCAAGTCAATGGCAATCATAAGTTCATTGTTGGCTCGAACAAAAGCCGTCACAAGTGAGTCGATGAAACTTATAATTGCATTATACAATAGTCTATATTTGAGGAGTCGATTTTTGACGAGAACAACAGAGTTTCTGGTCACATTGATTACCAAACTACGATAATGACAACATCAGGATGGCTACCAAATTTTCCACTAGGAACGGCATTCTTTATTGAAATCAATAATCCTCCATATTTAAGACTGGTGTCAAAGTCGAACCTATCTTTTCTTTACACGATATAGTTTCATCGAAATCATTCATCGGAGTTCATTATCGACGTCAATCAGCTTTTGCCAACGGTTCTAACATCGTAGTCATTTTTTAGAACACTCATATGGATTACCTTAGCTTTACTTCGAATCGATCAAATAGAAGTGATTTTAGTCTCGTTCGTAGTTAATTGCACTGATTCTGTTGGTGATTAGAAGCAACCGATGAACCTGTGTTGCACGATATGATAGTATATCGATGTGAATTTAGTGTTATCATGGATTAAGCACCGATCCTTGCTCCTCGACGCTACTGAAAATTCAAATAGCCAAATAAATAGATGAATACATCATTAGACCAGCATTATTTTGATGAAGCTTTTGCTTTAAAGTCGAAAACCACTCTTACTTTAAAACATACAAATTCCAAGAATTTTTGAACGAAACAATATTTTGTCTTTTCGGTGTTAGCGGTAACGAGCAACATTTAAGAAATCCAGGCTTTCATTAACAAAAATTACAATCTCTGACTTTTTCCTCCACAACTTGACGAAAACTGCGACATACGGAACCAAAACTTGGGCTTCATCATCCGAATATTGCTGGGTAACCTGGACGAAGATCTCGAGCTACATATTGAATAGTAAGTAGAATAGTGGGAGTTGTAGTTGCTGCAACCATAGCTGCATCAGAAGTTGAATTAGCCTTAGGAGCCTTAGGAGGAAGTCACCAATTTGGTCACCAATATTTATGCAGGCGGCACCCAAGGTGCCGGTACAGGAATTGACAAAAGCCTTCGTTAACCGATCCATCTTCAAGCAAGTCGACTTTGCATGCGCATCTCTACATTTTAAAAAACCCGGGCACGTAAGACCAAACTAATTATTGAAGTTAGGTGACGAATTATTAGAATTTAGAGCTTTATCGATGGCATTCATTCTATTTTTGATTTGCTTTACTTGGGTTGATAAATTTTTTAGTTGGCCATGAACATATTTTTAAAAAGGTTTCAAAAAGTGTCTATCCTGGAAATAAATGACCAATTGTTCTTACAAATATCGCTTGATGAGGTGCCAGCTCTTAATAAAAACTGTATAAAAAAATTTGCCGAATGTCAGCTTAGTGAATCGCTTATTTGCCAATTCGTATTAGGTAATGAAATTCCATAATCTAGCTAGAGCATCCCACGCACCCACAAATACTACTGGTCGGAGTTTCTTTTTTTACATAAATATTTGATATATTTTCTTCTCCAATACCGAAGCTAACCTTAGTACCAAAAGCTTTCCAAAGAGCCTGGTCTCAATTGGTTCCGAGACGATTAATACGTGTGAGGCCTTCCCAGGTTTCTTTAATTTACCACAAGCTGAGTAAGAATTTAATTTGAAAGGTGGCATTTTCAAGATGAGATAAGCATTGTTGATGCTTCCCTTGGTGGCTTTTTAAGAATATTAGCAGTAATGAGATCGTTAAAAAACTCAAATTAAAAAAAAACTAACAGTTTTTTTTAATTTTATAGCTTTTATCACTTACACTTCAATTCGTTTACTTACAGTATGTGCTGCAAGAGCGTGTACGGCAAAAAATTAAGTAAAAATAAAACTACGATTTTTTTTGTTTTTATTATGAAAGCTTATTGTATTTTCTTGGGCGCTATCAACTAGTACATAGTAAAGTCAACATTACTGTCAATAATCGCCTGGCTCATTTTTTCCATACTATCAACCAAATTTTCTGCATACTGTGGTGATCAAATTTTCCATATCTTCCGGACAACTCGTGCTGGATCGCTCAAATTTTTTATGCGGTACATTTGCAGCTTAATCTTCATGAGTGCTCATAAATTTCGATCTTATTGGAATCAAGTGACTGAGATGGCCAATCCAATGTTGTTATGACCTTTTTGTGCTTAAATTCCGAACAAATTATGCTATGGTGTTTTGGATTGTTATCTTCTTGCAAGATATAGTTAGCGTTCACCGCTCTAAATCATTTAAGGACAAATAGTAATAAATTTCGTGAATAAATTTTATTCCGAAAAGTGCGTTTAGGTTCCGTGTGTAAACGATTAATTATCAAAACCTTGCATGGTGAAGCATCCCCATACATGGAGCTAGGGCGGGTGCTTCACAGTTCGGACAATTAATTATTTTTTTTGACTAGTTGACCAAACACGCCTTGTAACATTAAAACTCCACAAGGATGACTCGTCGATAAACACAATATTCGAGCTGCAACGTATTTTTGTATTACCAGAGGTTTTACCAAAGTATTTCCATATGGGTAGCCATGTTCCATAATTCTATTTCATATGGTTGTTGTTGGAACAATAATATTCTTTTTCGCCAATTTTTCCACATCAGCTGCACCCAGCGTAAGCAAAGAATTTTCATCAAATAACTGTCTGACGGCGTCCGTTTTAATAGTGGTTCGGATTTCGCCTCTATCCGGTAAATCGTAAACATTTTTATATATTGAATAACGTGTAATCCTCTTCTGTACAAATGTTTTCGACTTTTTTATATATTTTGCTGCGCTGGCAACCAACATTTCTCGTCCTTTCGTGCACTTAAAAACTTAAAGGCTTCAAATCATTTTTTGTAAATCGCACCATTTCTTTCATGCGTATGTTATCCGCTAAATAGTTGCAGTTAAACTAATTTTTGTTTTAGAGCGTCCAAGAGGAATTAATAAAAAAGCGATTTAAGGCCCGCCCATATTTGTTCCTGGAGTTTTAAGTACAGTATGCCGTACCCGCTCTTGTTGAACCTACAGTAGTTTTAATAAGAAAAAACCCATTCAAAGCAAACAGACAGTTGAATACTTAAACTCCACCAATTTTCGAACAGTATTCGAACAATACTTTTCAGTGTTATACTGGATGCGACATACGTAACTCCACAAATAATGCTTCGTTATACAAAATTAATTACGAGTTTTATTGTACAAATTTGTATACCCAACTCATACAAATTTGTATAGGTATGTTCTTGTTTCTTATTTTTTCATTCCAGCAAATCTTCTGGGATCGAATAATACACAATTGCCACCCCTATTATAGTTTGTTACTGGAATACCAAACATTTTTCTGAGTTTTATAAATGTGGCCTTGAATATACGACCGGTCATAATATCATAACAAAACACATTAATCATATCACAAATGTATATTGATTCTTGAATGATTTACATCATTTTGCGACATAATACGTTGGTTTTAAATTTTCCATGGTTGTTTAAAAATAATAGTTTAACGGGTTTTTGAAAATGATTCATCATATACTTAATGTCTTTTGAACTTTTAACCAGTTGACCATGTCGCTAATCGCCATTTAGTGATGTTGACATTTTATGGAGATGCCTCTTTAAAAATTCTTGACTATGAATCACAAATTCACGCCACTATTAAAATAATCGTCAATATGTCAGTTGTATTATTTGGAAGTTATGCTAATTTTATTGAATTTTTGCTGCGAAAATAACAAAGCAATATGGTTTAATGCAGAAAAGTTGTAAATTGATTATTTAATTGATTTACATTAATTATTATAAAATATTTGTCAAATTAAAAAATGTGCAAATTAATTAAAATGACTTTATCCGGCTTTCTATCAATTGTATTTTTGGAGGGAATAGAGAGATTATAAAAACAAAATGTTTTTAAGTGGTTGAATCTATTTTTTGATGCATGTTGTCTGTTTAACGTCTTTGTGTCGTGCACATGTTCAAAATTGGTACTTCGTTATCTTCGAGAAAATAGTTTTCAGGAATCTGAGTTCAACTAAAATATTTCATGATAGTAACGACCGACTAATTACAATTAAATGTTACATACACACCTATTGCGAAAGTCGTATCGATATTGAAAGACAATAGACAATTAAAATTAAAATTAAAATTGTAACAAAATAGTGCTTCAAAAATGTTTAGACGTAAACTATCTTTACCATCGGCAATGGAATTGTAACGAGTTCATAAACTTTCATCGGTCAGTCGATATCGACACGACAATCATAATGTGATGGCCGAAACTTAAAGTAAGTTTAGATATAGAAGAGGTATTCAATTCCAATACCAAAAAATACTATAGGTATACGTGCCACAAAACTTTGCTTGTTAGGAAATTTCAACGAAATAAATACATTTTCTGCTTCCTCGGCCAAAACCAAAACTTTATATTTCAAAATGCATTGCATCACTTTTAATGGACTAAAGTAGATGGACTAGTACTATGAGTTATTATTGCTTTTCAAGTCCATTCTCCAAATTTAATAAAACCATCACGGAAAATACTTGTACAATAAAATTGCTTATACAGGGTGTCCACCCGAAAGGTTTATTATTTTTTGCCTTTAGTTGTTTTTATAAAATAAAATAAATTTAATGTTTAAAGATCCTTTATTTAATGTTTGAAATTATGTATGAAACATAATTTCACCCTGTATCATGTTATTTAAGATGTTCAATATTATTTTAAGACATCAATTTTAAGACAAAACCATAAAAAGAAGTCGGGAGCAGTTAATCGGGCGACCGTGGGGGCCAACCCACCTCATCAGATTTCGAAATTAACTGTTGTGGAAACATTTCTCGTAACATTTTCGTGGTTTCTCTAGCAGTATGGTATGTGGCACGGTCCTGTTGTAACCACATGTTCACCACAAGGACCCATAAGTGAGTACGGTTTGTCACTCATAATTAATTTTTCAAAAAAATTCGGATTGTCATTGAGAACCAACATCATCTTATTTGCATATGAACGGAACCGCAAATGATCTCTTCAAAGCAGCTCTTGTGTTAATTGAATTTTATACGGGAATCAATTCAAGTATTTATGCAAAATATTGTTTATGTTTAGTGTTGAGGTTCGAAGTCCAAGTTCTTATGCACGGTGTCTGATTGATGTCGTACACTTTCACGTAAAGCAACAATATTTTCTAGTATTCTGACTATATACGTTATTGCGCCACAGTCATCATACAAAATACTGGAATTGATTACGTGGAACGCGAGCAACTTGGGACGCAGAGATAGAGTAATTTAACCAGCGAACAATGTGTTACGACTTCATAGTCATAACATTGTTTACCAGTTTTATTCTGGATTTTAATTTCATTTTAATCAGTTGATAAATGCATCGTAGTGGTGGCATTGGCATCTGTGAGGAAGAAGCAATACTGAAGTTATTTATATTTCCTTTATGTCCATCCCTATTGTAAACGTGGACGACGAGTAATTTTGGAGCGAGACCAATTTATACACCGTATGCGGGTGTGCAACAGCGTAGATATAGAGAAGTATGTTTGTTGTGTTTTCTCGTTTTGCCGTGTGCGCACGAAAAACAAAACGAAAAAACATCCACGAACAGAAATATTTTTCTAGAATATTTTTTTTGGTGAGAGAGTTTGTTTAGTCTCGTTTTGGTAGTAGACATTTAGGCTTTTATATAAGTCAGCCGAGTTTTTTGTTTTAAAGCAAACTTGAAGTAGTGTTTGGTTAGAAAAAATTAAATTTCAGTTTGAGTCGTGCCATTTTATATTCAAAGGCAAAATTAGTTTATGGTTTTTAAATTTTTTTTTTTTGGCAACAAGATGTTTGTTTAGTTTGAATAAAGCAAGAATACATTGTTTTGTGAAAAAAAAAAAAAAGTGGAAACTAATTTAATTTTTATAGTGATAATCTAAATTTTTGTTCTGAGAGTGCTTGGATATTACGTGTTGATTTCTTTTGAAGCTGCCCCACACGGTATCAGACCGTTGGTTGATGAGTAGCTGTGGTTGTCTCGTGTGTCAGACATATGCTGGATATTGACTTCGAGTGTTGCCTACTAACTGTAATATGCTACCTCATTTGGGTTGCCTAACGGGTTTGACTTAGTTATATCGCGGAGAGTTAAGTCCAACGTAGATAGGTCGTTTTTTGTTTGTTCTTGATTTACTTTATTTCACTTATTACAAAACTTTTGTGTAATAATTAAAAATCATAAATAATCGCACGACGTTTGGTTTACGGCATTTGGCTTATTTCTTCACTCGGTCGATCTATTTCTTTCCTCTAATTTTTTTCCCTTCCCTAAAATGAATTACTAAATTTTTATACGGGTTGGTATGGTGGAAGAGGGGACTCTACTTGGTGTCGGTTCTATATGTACAAGCTGGGGAGTGGCACCTTAATCCCCTTGGTAGGATATCCACAGCCACAACAACGTTTACAAATTATTCAGTTTTATTATCAAAATAATCGTTCTCCAATTGCAACTTTTCGTGCGCTTTTGCCCTTTTATAGTCGTAATAGTCGTCCAAGTGTGTTCGCTATTCGTCGAATTGTTGAAAATTTTGAGCGTACATTTTCTTTACATAATGTTCAAGTGCCAATAAGCAAAGAAAAGCTCGAAGTAATGCAAATATTGCTGCCGTTCAGGCAAGTGTTTCTGAAGACCGCAATTTGTCGATTCCAAGACGTTCTCAAGAATTGGGACTGTCTCAAACCACAACCTGGCGGATTTTGAGAATGAATTTGGGTTTGCATTCGTATAAAATTGTTCTCACTCAAGAACTGAAGCCATTGGACCACCGTAAACGTCGTAAATTTGCTGATTTTGCCTTGGAACAACTTGAAAACGATAACGATTTGTATAAGAAAATCATCTTCTCCGATGAGGCTCAATTTCATCTGAGTGGTGCAGTAAATAAACAAAACTGTTGATTCTGGTGCGAAGAAAATCCATAAATTATTCATGAAAAACCATTACATTCACCTGAATTGATAGTTTGGTGTGGTTTTTGGTGGAATCATCGGTCCGTATTTTTTTGAAGCTGGTAACACCATTATTGTCAATGGAGTTCGGTATAGATCGATGATAATCAACTTTTTATGGTCGAAATTGGAAGAAGCTGATCTGGACAACATTTGGTTCCAACAAGACAGGCCTACGTGCTACACAGCAAGTGCAACAATTGAATTATTGTGAGAAAATTTTTGAGATTCGATTATTTCAAGAAATTGTGATATTGAATGGCCTCCAAGAAGTTGTGATTTAACACCATTAGACTATTTCTTGTGGGGTTATTTGAAGCCATTGCGTCTTTAGCAATATACCAAACTCTCTTCAAGCTTTACAAGTCAATATTGAACGTGCTATTCATGACGTACGACTTGATTTAGTAGAAAAAGTGCTCGAAAATTGGATTCATCGAATTCGTTCCTGCAGAAGAAGTCGTGGATGCCATTTGAATGTCGTTTTATTCAGAACTTAATTGTATCGATTGTACTTCACATTAAATAAAAAAACATTTCAATTTCCATAACAATTAGTGTGTTTTTTTTAATGAAATCATATCACTCTTTTTGTAACCCTTTACAATTCGAAAACTAAACAGTGAAAAGTAGTGAACAGTTAAAGTGATAACAGTAAAAGCGAATTAGTGAGCAATAAACAAGTGAAATAAGTGAATAGGTAGAAAATGAAAATATTGGAAAACGAAGTTTTTAACTTGAAAATCGCTGAGTTTTTATTTGCAAAATCGAATACGAATCTACATCGAGCGCATAAAATCAGAAATATTTGATGTCAGAACAAATACCAGCAATGGTTAAAAGTCTAAGCACCTATACACCACAGCAGTTGAGGGAAAAGCTGCCGGACCTTGGGCTTTCAGAGCACCATGGAAGAGAATGCTGAAACAGAAGAGCGTAGATCATAAAGTCCAGTATTATATTATAAAAAAAGAAGCAAAAAATGAGACAACCGAGTGAGGAAGCAAACAGGAACAGCCATTTCAGTATAGCCGCCTACTCCGGAACAACAGTAACCTTGGACATGGGAGGCCAAATATGTGATAAATGCGCTGTTACGTAATTTAGGGCGACTTTGGGGATACCAAGATGGGAATTGTGGAGCCTGCTAGTTTCAAAAATAACGGGTTGTTGTGTATCAGAAAGGACTAATACGTGTGCTCGCCAAAAAATTTAATCAAGATAGGGGTGGTCGTCGGTACAGCTGAGGGAATATTGCCAACTGCCAGTCAAAAATAAAGTCGATCACCAAACCATAGGTAGAAAAAGATCATTTGCTCACTGTGCAGCCATCCCCCAACGGAACAGGTAACTAAAAAAATGGAACATGAAGTTATAGATGAGTCTAGCAGCCCACGGACTTTGCCAATTGTTTTTGTTCAGGAAAAGGGCAGAACAATACGATGTTGTGTTGATTACTGTAAACTTAACGATGAAAGACAGTTATTCGTTACCGCATATTGACGACACTTTGGACATGCTGTCAAGGGTCAAGATTTTCCATCTTTTGACCATTCGTCGGGTTTAATAATATTGGGCACGCGAGTCTTAAATTCGGGAAGAGCGAGTAGAAGTGACATGCTAATTAGACTCAACCCAAAAATTCAAGAACAAATAAAGCAAATATATTTGCTAAACATTTATTTCAGATATTTACTCCCAAAGAGAATAATAATGGACACTCGGAATTGCTGCCTTAAGAAGTCTAAGCTACAGAATTTAAAAAAAAAATGGTGTATAAACCTCAAAAGACACCTGGTACGATCTAATTAGTGGAAAATATTTATAGAACTTCATCATATGTATTTTTATCGGAAAATTTCGCAGACACAATAACCCATAGACCTAGTAAAGATAAACCAAAAGTGGTATCGTCCAATCGGTTTACTGCCAACTCTGTCAAAACTTTTTGAAAAAATGCTTCTTGAAAATCTTAAACGAATTCGGCAAGAGCACAGTATTGTAACGGATCACCAGTTTGGATTTCGATAAGACCATGCATCTATAGAACAAATTCATAAGGTCGTATCAGAAATCAGAAACTTATTTCAAGATATTCGTTTCAATGAACTATCATGCTATCATTACCGGGAATTATTTGATTGATTGATTGATTCTGAATGTATACGACCAAGTTCTTACACAGGAGCTACCGTGTGACGCCGGGCCCACCGTACACTCTTTTTTACATATAACAAAACCCAAGGATTGGAAAGGTTAGTTAAGTGGGACAGAATCGGCCCGATTACTAGGTTTAATTTAAATCGCTTCTTTAAATTAAAATAATGATATTATTATCATATAAAAAAAATAATGATATTATTTCACATGTATCCGGAAATTTCCTGAAATTTAATTCTAAATTAATATTTTCCGGCTTCCTAAATAATAAAAACTATGATTAATTTAATCCTCCTGCACCTCCACAACTTACAAGAGAATTTCTTGGGTCCGGCAACCGCGAAAAATTAAAAAAGTTGTCAAGAATATGTGAGGCATTCTAAAGGCTATGGTTTCTGGAAAACTATCAATGTTATACAATGTCAGACTAACTTCCGGATTGGATATTTCAAATAAATTTAGTTTATTTTGCAAAAATTTCAAATATTTTATTAATTTTGTTAATAACATAATGCTCAAATACGTGGTGCAAAGCCAAATTTGATGAACTTTTGAGATTCGGCTATAATGAATGGAACCAGGCCGTTTCCCAACCGAAATTCTTGAAATTAAGCTTGTAGAGCTGGGCTAGAATTCTAATAAACTACGGTCAAGATTTTCATAACGCAAACCATTTAGAAACAATTAAAAAATTTTAATAAATCCTTATAAAGTTGACCGATAAGAAATTAAAGAGAAAAATTATTTCGTTAGAGACGAAAATAAATATATTTCAATAGCTGAAGGTTCTACATCGGCCAGTAAAAGCTTTAAGTTGGAAGAAGGCACAATTCGAACAATTAGAAAACGAAAAGCCTATTCGTAATTCTGTGTCAGATGGTACCAGATATAGCGCGAATTCGTGCTCGTATACTAGAGATGCGGTCATTGAAAAAATGGGAAAGGGATTGTTTACATTTATTGAAGATCATAGCCAAAAATTTATACCTTTGGACTGTATTACTATTAAGGAGAAGGCATTAAGCATTTATGAGAAACTGAAACAAATGGAACCATCAACATCATCACAACTAGACCAAACAAAATGTATTGCAAGTAACGGATGATACAAGGCTTTCTACGAAGACATGTCAGCTACTACAGAAGACTGCAGCTACTACAGAATATTCTTCGACACTTCCAAATAATTGAAGACGGTGAATAGTTCTGATCAAATTTTTAACACTGACAAAACCGGCCTTTTCTGGAAGAAAATGCCAAGCAGAACATTTGTGCCTAGAATGGAAAAGAGTGCTAGTGGCTTCAAAGTGGCAAAAGGTAGCATTACATTGTTGCTTTCAGCAATGTCTCAAAAAGTCGTATTTTGAAATCTCTCATAGTTAATCGATCACTCCGACCACGGGCATTAAAAGGTGTCAATGTAAAGGAAGTTCTAGTTCATTGGATGGCAAATAAGAAAGCCTGGATTACGGAGTCAGTATTCAATGAGTGGTTCGAAAAATGTTTTATTCCGTTGGTCACAGGATAAAAGCATGCCTTTTAAATGTAAAAGTCGTCTTCTTGTCACCCTATACAGCTTCTCTTCTGCAGCCATTCGACTAGGGAATAATTGTAACTTTTAAAGTATATTATGTAAGACGATCATTTAAATATATTTAAGTAAAATGGATGAATATGAATCGCTAACTGTTGTTGACGTGTGGAAAAGAAATCAATCCTGAACATCTATTTTGAATGCTTGCTGGAAGAATGTTTGGCCCGATTGTGTTAAAATTGTAGACACTGATTCATTAAACGTGGCCGATGAAGTGTACACCGAAATAATCAACATAGCACAAGCAGTTGGCGGTGAGGGATTTTGCAATCTCACTATTGACGATATAAATAAAGTAATTACCGACAGAGTGCTAAATGATAAGGAGTTGCTAGAAATAGCACAAGCAACGATCAATGTAAACTACAAATAACTTTATCTGCCAGTTTAATTCTTGAAGGTCTCCAGTTGGTAAATAATTTAGGAAATCATTTCATGTTGAATGATCCAGTCACCGAAAGATCCGCCAAATTTAAATCGGATTTAAATTCTTGTACGAGTCGCTACAAAGAACTTATAAACACAGCGAAATATTACAGAATTTGCTGTAAAAATAAATCAATCTGGTACGAGTAAAACTGTGCCTGTAAATTTCTTAGATTTACGAGAAAGTGTCATCCGGAAATGAATCGGATTAAAATGAAATAAAAATTAAATCTCGTATTTCTCAGTTCCTGAATTTGTGATCTTTTATGTTCATTACTTATTATTTATATTTTTGTTCAACAACTGAAAACGTGCTATTATCAAAACCTGGTAAACCGGGAATTATTGGTGAAATATTATAAAACATCCTAAATTAATTGTAGACTGAACTAATGGAATATTATTGTGGGATTCAGTCTGTGCTTCAAATACAATAAAATTGCACTGTATATAATCAAAAACACTACGAAGGCGGGTAAACACACATTGGTACATACGCAACAAAATATACTTCATAATCTCAACATCGAAACAGTAGCGATACTCGTACAATGGTGCACTGCAAAAACACATCAACGAAATTTTAGAATAACATCCCAACTCATTAGCATGGGACATATTATGGAGGCCTAGATATCGACGCCTGTAAGAAATGATCCTGTAGATCTAGCTAACTTATTTATAGAAAACTAACCAAACAGTGCATATTAGAAATAACATAGGTTAAGTCATAAAAAATTGTGTTTAATTATCTTGTAAGATTTGAAAATTTCTTATGAGCTTCTCAAGATGAGAAAGGTTCAAGAATAAAGCCAAAAAAAGTTTAACAAAAAAAAAAAAAAGAAAGGTTATAATTTAGTTTTCGAGTATTTGGTTCTAGTATTGGGCTGGTATGGATGGGAACATAATATTGGTTTGAAAAAATCAAGATTTATTTGAAAAATAACAGCTATCGGCTTATCGGGGTTTGTCTTATTATATGCTGATGACGATAATAATTAGTTGATTTAATGAACCAAAATTTGATTTTTTCACAAATTCGAAGAGTGTGCGAATGATATATTACTGCACTGTACATAAAATAGCGAAAAACACGTTCGCACTCATATATTACAGTTTATGAATAAAATTGACGTAATTTCATAATAATCCCACATGCAATAAACGAAAACTATTTAGCTGTAATGATTGTAATTTAGTATAAGATACAGCAACTTTAAAAAGTCTTATAATTATTTTACGATATTACTACAGTAACTTCTAACTGTTTGCATAAATTTGTAATTTTTACCTGTACTCACAATTATTATTTTTATTTTTATTATTACTTCTTGTATCTACTAATACTAGTTTTTTTTTTATTTCTTACGTTATTTAATAATAGGTAATATATAATTTTTAATAATTTTTATTATCATTAAAAATTTGTAATTTTAACCACATACTGTGAATTTGTCCATTAAAAATAGCTAAAAGAGAACAAATTCTTTTATAATCTGTAGTTTTATAGTTGAAATGTCGAAAAACATTATTTTTTTAAATTGCAATAAAAATAATAAATTTTTATTTTGCGATTAAAACGTGTTATGCATAAACTTTATGCGGTTTTAAAATTAAAATCTTCAATTATTGATGTTTTGCAATTGGTGCGTGTGTGTGTGTGTGTGGCCTTCTCATTATAGCAATATACGACCGATCAATCAAAATAAAAAAAATTGTTTGCCCCGATCGCGTTCCTATTAAATTATACCAGCAAGCCCCAAAATATAAATGATGGCACGACATAACGAAAAAATTGTAATAAACCAAAATATCAATTTACAAAAAATATTAACTGGTAATTACATGTAATTGATTAATTGATCTGTAATAGAATTTGGATGAACATATATATAACATAAGATTATAATTGATGGTTAAAATAATGTTTTGTGCCTAGAGGTTATTGAACAGGTAATTTTGTTCTTTACATTTTCTTGCTTCGAAAATAAATGTTCGTTACAAGGAATAAAATATACAAGAAAACTGGAAGTATTTTATTCAGGTTTCAGTGGAATATTATGCACTCTTAGCTGAAAAAACAACTCGTCCACGTTGAAAATCAAAGCAACCCAATGATCACGTTGAAATTAATTTCAATACGGTAGAGTGTAAAACTTAAGTTTTGCTTTACGCGTCTTGACGTAAGTCATGTATCTCACAAACCACCTGTATTGTCTATACTAAGTAATTAATTAATATTCTACATGTGTTGACATTGTATTATAAAACTAATTCTGTTAGCAATCATCAAAATTTTAAGATTCCTTTATTACCAACCATTGTAAGATGAATGGTCCATTGGCACTCCAGGTTTGATAAACCTTTTGCTGTTTTAGTACGATTTCAAAAAAACGAAACAATGTAATGCGCTCTTAATGTGTTCACTTTAACTGTTCACTTTTAATGTTCACTACTTTTCACTATGTTGTAAAATACGCAGAGATCTGCTGGCTTTGGTGGACGGTGTTAAACATTTAAACAAATATCTGTAAGGGCAAGGTTGATTTTTCGGGCAGACCATGCGGCACTCAAATGGTTGATGCAGTTTAATGGATGGATGGATCGCACAACTATAAGCCTACACTTTCAAGACTAAACACCGACGAGGTATGTTGCACAACGATGCAGATGGATTATCAAGTAGGCCTTGCGAAGTTCAGTGTAAGCAATAGGTAAGACAGGAAGAAAAGAACTGTTCCCCAAGTATTGCACGAATCCAGTTTAAATCAAAATGTGGTTGGGACAAACAACATTTAAAAGATCACGAGGCTGATGACTTAATTGGGCCAGTAATTAATTGAAGGTAGAAGGTAGACGATTGCGTTGATCGTGTTTAAAGTTCTTGGGCGCAATGACACTCGCTGACAATAGATGACGGAATACTGGTAAGATCTAGGAAATGGTTTCTAAAATAAAAATATTGAACGTGTGACCTACTTGAAACACTGTGTTCATCTTGAATGGACCAAGTATAATCTAAACATATTTGGCACATCAATCACGCAGACCCATAAGTGGTTTCTGAAAAGGAAACATGAAAATGACGCCATCCAACGTATGACCTGGGAGCTATTATGAAAAATTCGATATCGGATCCGAAAGCGGATTTTACTATATGAAAATCCGATATCGAAAAATTCGCTATTATGAAACTGAAAAATCAGATTTTCCGAAAATCGAATTCCAAAATCCGACTGCTATTTAGGTGACGAATTTCATTTTTTGTTATCGAATGTATCTTTTTTCAACTATTTAAACCAATATTATATTTTTACGGAACATAATAACTAAAAGAAATTAAATTAAACAATATTTAAAATGTAAGTATAATTAAATAAAAAATATTCATATGTAACCCTTTCCACTCGATTTATTTTCAAGGTGGTTGGGTACTTGTATTATTTTTAGCTAAATAAATTAAAATAATTTACAGTGGTCGTATTGAACGTATTATATTTATTTAATTTATTACTATTATAAAATGTTTTAACTTTTGCGATCTATAACAGTGTGGTTCTTTGTTTTTTGGTCTACAGACTGATATACGAGTTTTAGAGTAAATCAGTATTGTCACTTCTAGTGAGACATACGAGTGCAATGGGTTAAATGATAATTATAATTAAATTATTTATTTTGAATTTATTAGGATTACAACAATAACTGGAGCATCATTGCTAACTTCATGCTTATATTTGACAAATTCGACCAAACAATTTCATAATAGAAAAATTCGCGGTGGATCGGATTTTTCGATATCGGAAAAATATCCGATATCGGATTATTTCAAAATAGCCTCCTGGGTGAATGTTTTTATATAATTTTTAACTTTATTAATAAAACCCCGATGTTTTGACGATATATTCCGTCATGCTCAAGGGATACAACAATTTATGAAAATTTGACAAATAACTTTTTTATAAAAAACTGGCTGAATCGTATATTACAGGAATTCACCAGGTACGATTTCAGTATCGGAAGCATCACCGGAAGCGTCAAAAATTGAAATTTTAGACAAAAAAATTTACCGCGGGCCCTAGACCCAGAGCCCAGCCCTAATTTTACCAACTCAGACACCTTCGCGGGCGTGCACGCAACCGCCCATCAACGTTTTACTTCAGTTGGTACAGGAACGCAAAATTAAGGGCCCCGTGATCCAATGGGACGCACTCCTCTAATTCGAACATGTTACTAATTTCATATAATCCCTCTCCTAAACACATTTCTGGGGAAAAAAAATAAAATAGTAGAAAAGATTTGTACGGAGGCCCTAGACCTTGGGTCCAACCCTCGTTTTTGGATACAACAACTCCCCAAAGTTTCATCACAATAAAATTTAATTAAATGATTTGATTTAGGATTGCCCGAAGGCATGTGAAATTAAAGCGCATTTCATTTGCCAGATTATGCTATTTGAATGCTGATGGTTTACCGATTCTGGAGCACGTCACGTACAACTGGCCATTAGAAAACACGGCAATTCGTAGTTTATTCCACACAATTCCAATGATTGCCCTAGCGCATTATTATTCGTCATTGCGAGTGCAAGGCGAACCGGAAACTGAACACACTTAAATTGAAACAAGTCGGCTGGAATCAGTGGTACTCTTGGAATCAGAACAACCTCGCCTTTCAACTTTCCTATGGTTATCATTGCTTCAACCACGTTCTTCATTAGCCTCCTAACAGCTGTCTTGTTCCATTGCATATAGTTTTTGTTGGTTCAGGTTGCGTAACATGATTATCGCCGAACCGACCTTGAGCTGCAAATTGTACGGTGGGATTTTTGGCAATTTTAATGAATTCAGGAATTTAATTGGATAATTGACGACTTTCTCTGGATAAGTAATGGAATCGATCGACTTAAATTAATGAAATTGGCCAGAGATTTGACTTTGAATTTTTATATTCAAATCATCTACGTCCTAATTTTTCTCTCGTATTCGCTCAACCAAACATGGTTTTTGTAATTTGCACCAATATTCGGGAACACATTCATGATCAATTCTTCTTTAGAAGTTGTGAATCCACAAAAAATAGGTGGAAACGAAATGAGGCCAGTCGAAGCATCAACCTGAATTTTTCCATCGTCATTTTGTGATGCGACTAGCTTATTCGTTGTTAACCTGGGAGTTTTCACAAATTCGATGACTTCATGCAAGCGCTTATTTCATCAGTAGCTGTGAGCTAATCTTTACTCTGTACTTCCACCATTGCTGATGAAATGTTGCTTTGTTTGTAAATTCAGCCAGCGATCTGAGACCGCTGGCTGAATTTACAAACAAAGCAACATTTCATCAGCAATGGTGGAAGTACAGAGTAAAGATTAGCTCACAGCTACTGATGCTACGGCCAGTGCTAAAATCAATGAAATTAGAAATATTTTGCCAGTTCCGCGAGGTGCATCGAGGAAGAAGATTCCTCCATAGCCATCGTTAACTCCTATCATCAATGTATGGTGTACTAAGTTTTCTGCTGCTGGTTCAAAATTTGAACTTTTGTTCGTACTAATTGACTCAAAACATCTCGATCGTATTGCCATTCTCTTTCAAATTCTCGATTGAATACATCGTGCATGGAACAATTCAGCTCTGGCATCCCTAATTTGTACAACATCTTAAGGGACATCATCAGACACAAATCATCAATAGAAATTAACGTCCAGTTGTGAATCACCGCGTTAAATTCAAGTTCGGGATTCGCTGTTGTTGTACGCATTCGATGCAAAATGTCTTTAGCCATATTATCTTTGTGACAAATGAAGTAGGCTCGGTGGAAAACACGTTGAAATGATGATGGCAAAAAGTGATCAAATGTGATATGCAGTAGGCAAAATAACAGCATCAGCGGGTGTATGATCCCAATGAATATCATCCTTAAGCCAATGTACTGACAAGCTTCTCAATATGTTGCGCCCAACTCACCATTAACGTATTTGATGGACTTGGCAGAATTGCGGTACTCAATATTGCAATGCACTTTGAATGTTTTGGAAAATAGCGGCGAATGCGGAACAATCCAGCTGTTGCTGACGGATCATGTTCTTATTTTTGACTTTCAACGTTATCGTTCAGCCGGTATCCTCTGTAGAGCGATGGCGACATATTGGATAACATTTGGAGCATTTGTTTTGGATCATTAATCATATTCGTCGTCACTGCTTCATACAACTCTGTTTCGGAATCAGGAATTAGGAATAAAATCATGTCTAAATTTTTAAATGGTCTGTCAACGACGAACACAAAGCTGCCGGGAAATATCCATAGAAACCTCGCATAAATAAAAAAGCTTTTCAGCCCGAAAAATAATACAAAATAATAAAAAAATAGAATTCACCCAGAAAAAAATTATGAATTTCTTGCTCCGGATAGGGAGATTTATTGCAAATCAATAATCGTTTAACATTCCATAACTTGCTATTTAAAACTTGCAATTTAAAATTTACAATTTAATAATCGTAAATCAAGTAAAGTGTAAGTTGAGAGTTGTAAGTTGCAAGTTCAAAATTGTAAGTAGTAAGTTGTGCTTGTGAGTGGTAAGTTCTATGTTGCAAGTTGCAAGTTGGAAGGCACCTTGTACCTTGGATCTTGCATCTTGAAACTTACACCTTGTATCTTGCAAATTGCACCTTGCAATTTGAACCTTTCATCTTGCCCGAGCAAGGTACACGGTACAAAGTACAAGGTGCAACTTACAAGGCGCAAAGAGCAAAATGCAACGTGTAATGTGAAAAGTGCATGGTGCGAAGTACAAAGTGAAAAGTACAAGGTGCAAGATCCCAGGTGGAAGGTGCAAGATGCAAAGTAAAAGATGCAAGGTACAAGGTAGGTTCAAGGTGCAAAGTACAAGGTGCCATGTGCAAGGTACAAGTTGCAAGGTGCAAGATGTAAGGTGCAAGGTACAAGTTGCAAGGTGCCAGATGCAAGGCGTAATGTACAAGGTGCAAGTTTCACCATGTATACATGGTGTCCCAAAATTGGACGATCACAAGAAGCAGAGTGATAGGAGTGCTGATTTTCAAGAAAAAACAGCCAGATATAAAGCAAGCGGTATCGACTTGTAATGATGACCACTAACCACAATAAAAATCCCAAGTCGATCCGTAAGTTGAGATTCATTCTTGTTAGAGTCATCTAGAAAGAAAGTCGACTGATCAACAATAGTGAGATTGGAAAGCATATTTAAAATAAAATGAAAAGAATTCAGTGGGTAAAATAAATAAGAAAGAAATAAGTGGAAAATTAGATATAACATAAACGAAAGTGAATAAATAGTGGATGGTAAAGATTAAAGGAAAATTTATTGAAAAAATATAGGTGCGAAAAGGGCACGATGGTTAAAACACATGTGCATTTAGCAAAATGGCGAACAAATGGAATAAAAAAAAATAATTCCAAAAAAATTTTACTTTTAAAAAAAATAGAAAAATCGAACAAAAGAACAATTGTATAATTTGAATAGAGAAATTAATATTAAAAGTGGGAGATAGTAAAATAAAGATATAAAAAAAAATATTAAAGACATTATTCTAAAAATAGAGAATAATAAAAGAAAAAATGAAATGAAAATTAAACATTAAAAAAAGTGAAAAAGGGTGAAAAATAAATAAATAATACCTAAAAGTATTTAGAAAATATTATAGGTGCATAGAAAGAGAAAAGGAAAAGTTGGTGTATAAGTAAAAAACATAACCGGGATAATAAAATGAAAAAAGACGATAAGTGAAAACAGGGTAAGGGTATTAAAAAAAAATCACTTAGTGAGTTATCGAAAACAAAAGGACTAAAAAAAGTGAAAATTAGTTAAAGTTAAAATTTTAGATACCAATCAACTAGTGGAATTGTGTGAAGAGTAAAGGCGGTGATTCGCTGGATAAAAATAATTGGAAAAAAGTACTGTCAGATAGAGGGTGAAAAAAATAAAAATAAAAAAAAATATATGAAAGTGAAGAATATAAATGATTGAAGATAAGAAGAGTCCGAAGCTTAAAAAAAATAATAACAAAATAATAATAAAAAAGTGTAAGTTCTAAAACAATTATGACATTTATAAAATACAGTGGGAAGATTTAATTAATAGATATATGTATAAAGAAAACCATAGAACAAGGAAAAGTGAGAGAAGGGTAAAGTAGTGAAGTAAAAGATAAACAAATAAAAATAATAGAAGAATAAAGTACAAATAATAAGAAAAACAAAAAAAAAATGTTTGTAAAGAAAGTAATAACAGATAAAAAAAATTAAAAACATATATTGACATATAGAATGGAAGATTGACAATAATAATATCAAGTAATATAAGGTGGAGTTATGGTAAACAACAAGAGGAATAGCAATACCTCAATAAATCAGAATAATAAAAGAAAACAAATAAAACCAAATCATAAACCATCAATAGTGTGACTAACAAGAATACAAAGACCCAAGAAGCATTAAAAAACAGAAGTGGCTGAAAATACAAGGAGTTCCAGTACGAGTGTTAGAAATGTGGAGACATCATCATATAGACAAACGGAAAAAGATTAAATTAATACGGAACAAGAGATTAACATATAGGTACTCCTCCAGAGACAATGGACCATTCGCGGTAATAATTGAAAAGGAGAATGTGAATTTAAAATAATATTTGTAGTAGTAAATAAAAACATCTCAGATGTGAACAAACTACTAAAAAGTGAATACCTAAACGAGCAAGGCTTCGATATCTTCTTAACGAAAAGTTTTAACCTCTCAGAGGGAATAATAAAAAAGCCCCTTAAACTAGCAGAACTCATACAACAGATCATTACAAGATAGTATAGATAATTATAGGCTAATTAAATGCTCTATTAAAAAATGTTGGGCTCCATCCCTTCCAACTAAAACGCGGGTTCTGCTAGCTTAAGGAAAAGTTAGCAGAACCCATATCAAAAAACAATTTAAAAACAATTGGAAAATTAAAGGTTAATTTTAGGCTAATTAAATGACCTATTTAATTTTTTTTATTATGCTCGCTCTAGGAGAAAAGTAAGGTGTTATCACTTAAAAGCTAACAGAACCCAAATCAATTGACAAGAAATAATTTTAGACACATTATGGCCTAATCAAATGCCACAATAAAAATTTTTGGGCTCCACTTTTTCTTGACCAAACTTCAGGTCATTTTATCTAAAGTTAGCAGAACCCAAATCGAAAATCGGACCAAAACAGAAATTAGAACGGAAAACAAGAACAATTGACATACATTTATATCATTTACCAGCCTGCTAGATTGCAACATTGTGATGTTTCACAATGTTGCAATCTAGCAGGCTGGTAAATGATATAAAAATTGAAACAGAGATAAATTTTATTCCACAGAAACGAGAAATAAGCTTCGATAAATTATCGAAACATGGTGATGTTAGAACATCCCAGCCCTAGACTAACTTTACAGACGTTTCTTATGCAAACTGTGGGCAGAAGATGCAGTGCGGTTTTGAGACAAAAGGGGTATTTGATCAAATACTAGTTGACTAACAATTATATAAATAACAATAATCATAGTTTTTAGACCTATTTTATTATTTTTTTTATAGATGACGTTGAGAATTGAGAGGCTTTTCAACAATCATTCTTGGATTTTCTGAGCCCCATATGCGACAATTTTGCTTATTAACGTAGCCTCCGAGGAGAAAATGGGCCTCATCACTGAAGAAGATTTGTCGATGAAAATCCGGATTATTTTGATGCATTTGAACTGGCTTGAGTTCTTGTGTTAACTGAAATTTAAAAGCCCACAGACCTAAGTTTTTATGCAAAGTACGGTGTAATGTCGTTTGTGGAATGTCTAATTCCAAAGATCGACGAGAAATCGACAAGCCTGGGTTTTCGTCAACACTACGGGCTACATCATCAATATTCTCAGTTGTTCTTGAGTGACAAACACGGTTTCGATTTTTCACACCACTAACTTGTCCCAACAGCTCAAATTTTTCCACCAGTTTCACTATTGCCGGCCGAGAAGGTGCTTCACGACGACCCAAAACTGATTTAGTTTCGCGAACTGTGACTGCAAAATGTTCACCATTTTTGTAGTGAATTTTTGCAATTTCCATTCGTTGTTGAAGCGTGTTTCGTACCATTTTTGGTAATGGCGTAGTTTTTACTTGTCAAATATCAAAAGATGACAGCTTCAAAATTAACAGCTGCCCAAATAGCAGGCTATTCAAAAAGTATGTACAGTAATTAAAAATTAATCCAACTTAAAAAGAGTATTTGAATTGTACGTTTTATTTCAAGTGACTTAATAAAAAATACCACCACTGTATTTTGAAAGAAGAAAGGTTACGTAGAGAGACAGTATTCGGGATTCTTATAAATGAATGTTTGCATACATTGTGGTTTCCGCTAGAATTATAATAATTAATACTTTACGTACGCGTACAGACCTCGAGTGCATTCCTTCACACAAAGAGCAAATATTCATAATAATAAAAATATAGGCACGTGCGTCTAATTTATGCTTTCTTTTCAATTAATAAAACACAGAAAGACAAATGTTTTTTTCTAACAAACATAAATTCGAAAAGAAGTGCTTGACGTTTTGAAGTATACGCGATACAACTTACAATAAAGATGTCGAGTATATGGTCGCGGTTTTTTGTGTTTTACCGCGAAATTAATGTGTGTACGTATAATGTACGAGTATGTACACAAAAAATATAATTGAATAAAATTTCTATTTTTCTATTTTATTGTCATGCAGTTAGATATACGCAACGTATACAATGCTCTCAAAGACAATCCCTTTTGTTAACCATTCATTTGCTAATTGATTTGTTGTACTGTGCAGCATAGTAATATTGCGTGAATGTGATTAACATTAAATGCTAGAAACGTGTAGCCTCTCTATTATGATTAGTCTTCCGTACATATGCTCGTACTAAAAATATTTTGTAACCTTATTAAATTTCCCAAGATTTTTTTTTATGAAATTCTGGAGATGATATACGGAGTTTTTAAAACACTTTTAATGGGTCACAGATTTCTTAAAAACGCATAAAATACAATCCAAGAATATAAATATACGATTTAATATAAATAAACGATTTTTACATCATAATTTTGTTCTGTAATAAAATAAAATAATTTATCTCTTTTCTTAAAAAACAAAAATTTCTTTTAATCTGTCATGCATAATTTGTTTTTCAGTTTCATTTGGGGACTTGAAGTTTGAAGTTAATAATGGGAAAGAACCAGACTCCCAAAGGAAATATAGATTATTTTACAACGGACTGCATCAGCTGTTGGTTTGCCTGACGTGGTCACACATAATCTGACATTTGGATTAGTTTGTTTTTAAAGTAGTGTTATGCCGCAGAAGCGCTCGCTCTCAAAATTTAATTAAAACGAATCAAATTATTTTTATTTACACATAACAGCCATTCTTTACACCGATTATAAATAGCCGCTGGATTTTTGAATAAAAGAAAGGCATTCAGGTGTACACGACCGGCTGCTTGGATACGTACTCATTCTATGCTCACTTACGATTTCACCAATACGAGCTTTACATATCCCGCCATTAATTGCTGATCACGATAAACCAGATGAAAACATTGTCATTGGAAGTTAGTGAAACGCAAACTTTATTATGGCGATCGCGTCGCCATTTCGATTTGCTACTGCAAAGCAAAGTGTGTTGCCCGTTGTGCAGTGATGACGACGAAAAACTGGTAAGGCTCTGTGAAAGTTGTGCTCCAAACGCGAAAACTCCAACCAAGTACAGGTTGCAGTCAAGGCCAATACCAAAAGGTCCATGGTCAATTTGTGTCAAAAATACGTGAGTCGTTTTGCTGTGAAAGTGAGGTGGAGACATGGACAGTGTTCACTTACAGGTCACATTCAAATAACAGAGTCAACTATCATTTACGTACAATAGACAACTCAAAAAACCGTTCGATGGAATTTCTATGCTTTGAAAGATCAAGTTTCACTGCAGAGTTGCCAATCAGCTGTCACTAACTATTCAGGCCGGCACAGTAACAATGAAAAAACGTCTCCTAACATCCATGAACAGTGGCACACTATTCATTCAACATATCAGATCATGTATCGAAAACAACAGCTTCCAAGCGGAATAAGGGAATTCACGGGGCTATTTTGCTAATGTCAGGAATCTCACTAAAGACTTTCAATCAAGAAGTACAACCATCAGCGAGAGCTCAGTATGGCAAACCTTCTTCCAAAATTTGTTAAATCGGAATGACGAAATGGCTCCCATTAAAGCAATAACTCCTCTTCAGATGAAGCGGTCTTTGTCGAATATCTCACAGTAGAGGTAGTATTACAGTACCATCTCATCGTCTCTATTTGGGTCCAAGAAGAGCTGTCAAATGTGAAAACTGTCGTGGTATAACTCTATTGAAGACTGTCTACAAAATGTTGGCTAACGTTATACTTGCCAGACTCATCCCTCCTGCCAAAACACCATTGGCGGATATTCATGTGGGTTTCTTCCCAATCGATCGACCACTGACCAGTGTATTATCATGAGGATGATTTTGGAAAAATGTTGAGAGTACAACATAACCAAACATCTACTATATATAAACTTCCACCAGACACATGACAGAACAAAGTAAGAGCAGCTATGGGCCGAGCTCATATGCCTAACAATTCCAGAGAAACTCGTTTCTCTGTCTAAATTAACAAAGTCTGAGTCTGTATATAGACTCATATTTGAAGTAACTGAATAAGACTTCTTTGAAATAACATTTGGTGATCGACAGTGAGATACACCCGCACCTGTGCTGTTCAGTTTGGCGCTTAGAATTCATAGTAAGGAAAATCACCATTGAAAGTTTGCGCTGTATATTTAATAAGGCGAAAATAAAAAGGCAGATATAAAAGCCCGAATCCCTGCTGGACTACGAGTTTTCTACAACTAATCAAGATTATTGTGATCTAAACATCTATCGCAGTCGTGCAAGCTCGTACTTAATAAACTACTCAAAAGACTTGTGCTCTCGACAATGAGAGCTGGACCCTAATCTCTAACGATTGTAGATTGTTCTTTACCTTCGAAAGGAAGGTTATTCGTTCCATCTTTGGTCCAATTAAAGTTGCGAGTAACTTATATTGGATTCGGAACCACGAGACAAAGGAAATTCTCGGAGGTAGCGATATTATCGGATTCATCAAATCCAATCGAGTTAGATGGCTCAGCCATGTAATAATGTCCCCACAACTACGTATAATTAATAAAGTGTTCCAAAAACAACCAGCCGGTGTGCGTCGTAGACGAAGACCCAGACCGTGCTGGCATGACGATGCCGAACAAAACCTATACATATATTGTCGAAGGAGGTCAAAACTGAAGGGCAAGAGCGATAGATCGAGACGAATGAATTAGCATAATGCTGGCGGTAAAATCCATTCATGGGATGTGAAAGCTAGAGATAGCGGTAGTTCTGTGGTGTGAACTTAGAATCAAATGAACTCAAAGATATTTGCTATATTTACAAATAATTACATTGTAAAATGATACAATAAATGTGATAAGCTAACAGCCGAAAACTCCCCTTTTCCAAACAAAATACACCCATTCCCTTAACTAAATTGTATTTAAAAAAAAGTTCAAATTTTTAAAAAACTACTAATATTTCGATGTTCATTGTGCTTTAAACCCTGTCATTTCAGTTTTGTATATTAGTCCATAAGACGCACGCAGGAAATCTCAAAATCGTTCAAAATGGTTGGAACGGAGAATTCCATTTAGTTGTGTTATTTTATTCATATGAACTGAACGTTTGAAAATCAAATGTCTATATTTCTTGGTAATTTGGTTAGAAACCTAAATCAAGAATTTGGATAAACTGACATTGGAGCAGGGATCAACTCTTGTGGCAAAAGAGTATGGTTTGAACGAGTACTTACAGTCGGACTCAATAACAATACAGCGGATGGAAGATTCTATTCGTAAAAGTGTGACGAGTGCGGTATAACAGTGAGACTAAAATTTTCAACTTATAAACGAAGGATTAGATGTAGTGAATTAGATAAATATTGTGCTATCAATTCCAGCTCTATTCAAACATCATCGATCTGGCTATTCTTTGGGGGGAGACGGATTTGAATATTTTAGTAGAGTTAGTATAGAAGTATCTGATGAGTAGAAATGAACTCAGATTGCGAAGAAACCGTAGACTAATTTGCACCAAAACTAATTGGTAGGGGGCCTGCAGTTAGGCAGAAGTTTACAAACGTCTTTTATGCACATATATCCTGATACCGAGCGAGCACTAAAATTTCAAAGAACAATTAATTGCGAAGACAAACAAATGTTGGTTACGGATTTTGCAACGGCTTCTAATAAAAAAAACATTTATTTATTTTATTTATTTATTTATTTATTTATTTTTATACAATTTACAAATTTTGTAAAACCGCACACCCCATTTTGAACATCAAAGCTCATTCATAACGAGGGTGCAGTTCAAAGTTTTCTCCAAAAGTTTTATGTGCAATTTACAGGGTCATTTATAAAATGGATGTAACTCATAGCTCCATTCATTATTGTCTTCAAAAGTTGGCAGTTGCTCTGAATTGCCAAGCGCAATTTTACCTTTTCTTTAAATTCACGCAGCAACAACATTTTTCAAATATACAGAGATATCTACATATAAACGACATTTTACATATGACGGACACACTTCTTGTCAATCTGCCGTTCATTAAATACTCGTTCAGTGTCTTTCAAAAATCTGCTTCAAAATGTATCCAAATAATCCACACAAGCTGGGGTACTTCAACATTCTACTGGGGGACACCGCTTCACTCTAGCAACAAAAATATAATTTGAGCTGCTAAAAGGCCTGTACAAATTACTAGTTTTTTCCATTTTGGGTATTAAAATAAAATTGCTTTTGAAACCAATAATTCCACTATAGCCGTTAAATTAAGGCGGACAACACAAATCACCGCCATTGATGAAACGTCCATCATTGATTTCTATAGTGATCTAATAAGGACAACTTCAAGAATATCCTAATAAAATATTTTTAAAATTTTTAAATGTTAAATCATAATTTGATTTATGTTTTTCTTTTGTTTTAAAGCTTTTTGATTGAATTTTCTTTTTTAATATAATTTTTGTTTAAACTAAATACATACATAATCTGAAATTATTCAGGTAAATCACAGAACAGATTTCTTTAAAAAAAAGTAAATAAAAATAAATGTATACCAAAGAAAACTCGAGTCCTGGATTAATAAAGCTCGCATGAGGATTTAGACTTTTCTATAGTACTTTTGTCTTTCTTAATAATCAAATAAACTTGCTTTGGTCGATAGAACACGTTTAAGGATGAAACATGCCAATCAGCGAGCAGCAAAAACAAATCAAATATTTTATATTTTTAGGCTCCGCAACCAGCCGCATTAATTTATATGGTAATGAATATTTTACTAACACCCCGATTCTGACGTTAAGACTCCTAAGACTGTCTTACCTAAGATCATTTTTGTTAATACATTTTTTTAAGACGAAATTCTTTATTCGTATTCTGAACACTTCGGTCTTAATTTTTTTTTGTAAACTCTCCAAATATTGTGGAGACTTGTCAGATGCATTTTTTTTTATTGTTTTGAAATGGCTGAAATTTCTTCTTCTCGGCTTAAATTTTTTGTACTTTATAAAATATTACATTTAAAAATAATTTATTAAATATACATTTAAAAATAATTAAAATAATATTTTTTTTTGTACCAAAATTGATTACTTATGGTAAGTAATTTTAAATTTCATTATTAAACAATAAATTGTATACATATGTGTATATAATACCATACATATTTACAGATGAATACTGCTCGATTCAACCGGTCACCTCGGACAACGGCCGAGCAATTAGAAACGTTTATTGATTTTCTTGAAGAAAATTCTCAGTTTTTGGCTGTGAAAAATACCCCTGAAAACCCGAATTATTTACAAGAAAAATGGGAAGAATTGATCGGCAAATTAAACGCTCTCAAAGGACCGGTTACAAATCCCAATGAATGGAAAATGGTATGTGAATATATAATATAAACATTAGTTGCAACTTACTGTTATCATTTTTTTAGACTCTCAATCACTGGAAAAAGCGGTGGTCCGTCATCCATAATACAACTGTCCGCATTCGAAGAGCGAGCACTTGGTGAATTTGGCATAATTTCAGTTAGGGGGGACGTCGACGTACCAGTTATGGGAGTTCGTGTAAGTCCTTATTTATTTATTATTATTATTTTATTATATAGATGTTTTTCTTTCTAGAACACAAGTCAAATACAACCAGTAGTAACTTACGAGGTTGTCGAGACCAACACGCCCAGTTACGATGCGGCAATTAATATGGTTGCCGAGAGGGAACCAGACACAAGTGTCTCATCACATGACTCAAATGTCTCATCGCAACGACTAGCCAGATCGACCAGGCGCAAAAGGACTACAACAAATCTGTCGGATAGAGTCGACAAGTTGATAAGATTGGCGGAAGAACGTGTGGAGATCGAAAAAAAAATGCTGATGCCATGACCAAAATGGCTGATGCTATTTATCTGTTGGCGCAAAATTTAAATCGGGATTCTCAATAAAAAGTAACTATAAAAAAATTAATAAATAAATAAATTTTAAGCTTTTTTTAAATATATTATATGAAATTAAAATAAATGAAATAAATGTATAAATAAATTATAAAGTATTAATGTACTCATTTCGAATACGTCGCCCTTCTACTAAATAACTGTTATCGTGATCGCTGATGTTTGACTCTGAGTCCTCTTCATCATAAATTATTTCATCATCATCGGGTTCGTCAATCAAGCCACGGTCCACCAGCATATTGTGCAAAATAACACACGAATAAAAAATTATGGCTGCCTTATCTGGCCGGTAATGCAAAATACGGCTTTTGTGGACACATCTAAAGCGGTTTTTAAGGACCCCAAATGCTCTTTCAATGCTATTCCTAGCTCTCATTTGCATAGTATTAAATTTTTGTTCTTGGCGGTTTGCTGGTTGTGTAACCGGTGTTAAGAGCCACGGTTCCAACGGGTATCCACTATCTCCGATCAACCAATTATTTCTTCGGCTGTTGTAGTTTTGAATAAGGTGTATTTGAGGTGGAGATGTGGTCCATATAGCAGAGTCGTGTACACTGCCGGGGTATTTGGCATTGACTGCCATAAATTTTAAGTTGGAATCGACTATTTGACGATGAAATACAGAAATATTTAGTTTGATATACATGTATTAATTAATGGTTTGACTTACTGCTTCCACATTAATGCTTTCGATTTAAATATAATCGAGCTGGTCGTTGAGGATCATTTGCGGGAGGTGCCACAATCCCGACGTGTGTGCAATCGATAGCACCAATAACGCCTTTTATACCAAATTTAGTATAAAATCTAATAGGAATCAATACGAATTTATTAATTATTCCAAACAAATGATTTTTAATTACCCCTCTTTCACTAAATTTTTTTGGTCTTGCTCCTCGCAAAATTTTATTTCGTGTGCTAATTTTGTTGTGATGAGTTTACTGATGTATGCTAATTCTGGTAAGATCCATGGCCCAAAAAATATAATGTAGATAAAACCTACGAAATAATTTATAATCATATTTACATTTTTAACAAACATATAATTAGCAGGATAATACATACTCGAAATGTGAACAGTATATCTGATGGTTCGTTGTTATATTGTTCTAGTTTCTTGATAATTGTAACCGCCAATTGCTTTGAGAGACGAAAATATTGGCGGAAAATATTTTCCTCGAGTTTGAATTGATTGGCCGTATTTCTTAAATATTTTAATTGTTTCCTTCGTCCAGCTCTAAAAATAATATAAATGGTAAAATACAATATTAATTTAGTACATGAATGGTCAAAAAAAACACCTTACTTTTTCTTCTTCAGTTAATAACAGCAATGGTACTATTAGATCCATCTTAAAATCAACCACAATATTTTAATATTTTATTCACTATTTATTAAATAATTTTTTCTCGATTATATTTTCACACTATTATAGAGACGATATGTCAAATAAGACCATCAAATTCGCATGTCTTAGCTAAGATTGCTTTTTAAGACGAGTGTTAGCTAAGACGTCACGCAGAATACGAAATGTGTCTCTCTCAAAATCTTAAATTGAGCAAATAGTCTTAGTTAAGCTTGTTTTTTAGTCAGTGACTGTGCATCAGAATAGGGCAGCAAATGTTACTAAGTGACGTCGCTTTTATCTAGTAATGTTTTAGTAAAAACTTTATTTGCGTATATAGGCGATTTACTAAATCTTACAAATTGTTTGTAGATTGACTGTGTCGTAACTTGAATGATATTGATCAATTAACAAAAACGAAAATATTTTATTTTGTATAACGAAATATGTTGGCCTGCAAAATAAATTAAAAACATAACATATTTTTTAAAAATTGCTTATGGTATATCACAATAATAACATAATCATTGAACATTTTTTTATGGAAAAAATGATAAGCTATGTCTATGTGACACCAAGTTAGAATTCATTCTATTTATATCCCATCAATTTAACCGTTACTACACTACAATATACAATTAAGCCGTCCGCCAATGAATAAATTTTGATGAGTGGGATGATCAAATTATTTATCTGACAAGTTCTTATAAAAACTACCCGACAAGTTTGAAAAATTTCTCATACTCGTGGCATGATATATAGCGTGGTGGTTTTAATTGATGCAAATTCAAATTTCAAATAATAAAATACCAAAACAGATCAAATCAATTACTAAATAGAATTTTAGCAACTAAATAATAAGAACAAACAATTTTCTGTATATTAACACCGCAATTCCGGTAGTCGTATTCACGCCACTTCATGTGACTACAATCACGTCGGCTACATTTTCTTATTCTGATAGTCGCAGACAGACGTTTTGTCACCTAATTTTTCACGTGACAAAAATGATTTTCGTCGATTCGATCAAAGTGAGTAGCATTTTTATTATTGGATTAAATCATGTCTATATATAGTTTTATTTTGTGTTTATAAGCATGTTCTAGCGGCTCAAAAACCTTTTCATTTCGTGGCACTCCTCGTAGCAAAACTATTTATATACCGTGCCGCTTAACTACGAGACATAGCTCGTTACGCTGAATATAGTTCTTTCGCCACCTACAAATTAATTCCGCGAATCTCGTTATTTATCGACGATCCAAAATTGAGAAACGAAAAAGAAGACGAATCGGGTTCAAGCAGGTGATTACAAATTAGTAAATAATGATTTACTCAAAAACATCTGGCTAAAACGTTTGCCAGACGACTTACGAGCGATAATGGCGCGGGATATTAAAAACGACATCGAGGAAATCCTACCGGTCGCCGACAATATCTTGACTTACGTCCAATCCAGAGCAACCAAACCAATTGCTGCTGTCAACCAGCCATCCATTAGCAAGGCAACTGCTGACGGTGAATCAGCCCTTGCTTCAATGAAAAGACAACTGAACAAGACGCAACAACAATTGGCAGATCTACAGCAAACACTGGCCAACATGAACATTGGTTCACGTGGAAGATCGCCAACCAATAGACGGAATTTCAATTACCGACACAGGTCAAGGTCGAGATCGACATCTCGATCTGGACTCTGCTACTACCACCGTCGTTCTGGCTCAAGCGCACGCAACTGAAATCAGCCGTGCAGTTTCCGACCGGTAGCTCATGGAGAAGCTACTTTCAAAAATTTCAAGTCTTCGGAAAACCATTAAATCCTGCTGTCTCTACGGCAAACAGTGGGATTGGTTCATCTCGCCGTCTTTTCATCCACGATCATGAAAATAACTTACAATTTCTGACCGATTCGTAGGCTGAAGTATCTGTAATAGCCGTTAACAAGTTTCCCCGGCATGCTAAAGACACCGTTTGCATTCTTACCGCAGCAAACGGATCCCCAATTTCCACACACGGCACTAAACTTTTGAAGGTTAATCTCAATCTCAGGCGTTCGTTCACACATCCCTTCATCATCGCGGCAGTAGACAGGCCTATTATAGGTGCTGAGTTTCTGTCAAAATATGTAGTAGACTTTCTGATTCATTTACTACCCTTACTGTAAACGCAATCATCGCCCAAGTTGATAAGCCATCTCCAAAACATTTCAGCTTGAACAACGATTACGGCGCGCTTTTGAGGAAATACCCCTCGCTTACTGAGGCTCCAAATTACCATCTCCCAGTGAAGCATAACGTAGTCCACTATGTCGTCACACAAGGTAGGTTACCTTGTGCTAAACCGCGACAACTCGACGCAACTAAACTTAAAGTTGCAAAAACAGAATTTCAGTTTATGACAGACATTGGAATCTGCCGCCCCTCATCATCACCAGTCTCCTCACCATTACATATGGTGCAAAAGAAAGACAAGGACTGGCACCCTTGTGGAGACTATCGACAGTTAAACACTGTCACTGTCCCAGATAGATATCATACCCCCCACATACACAGTTTTTCGTTGAAACTCGCCGGCACCACTATTTTCTCGAAAATAGATTTGGTTAGGGAATATCATCAAATTCCCCTTTCGGGCTTTTCGAGTTTGCCCGAATGCCATACGCCCTTCGTAACTCAGCCCAGACATTTCAGCGATTCCTTAACGAAGTGTTAAAAGGGCTGGACTTCGTCTACTCTTATATCGACGATATCCTAGTTGCGAGCCGGTCCGAGATGGACCGGCTCGCAACGAGGATATCGTCGATATAAGAGTAGACAGTGAACATATCGAGTCAGTATTTGAACGTCTCTCCGCATATGGAATTAATATCAAAGCTTCGAAATGTATTGTCGGCGTGAAGTCACTCGACTTCGTCAGCCACACAATTTCGAAAGATGGCATCCTCCCGTCGAAAGACAGAGTTGATGTCATTTCAAATTTTCCAGAACCAACACCGCTTTATACCACGGTTAGCCGAACTGTTATCGCCGATTCACAGGCATTTGGCCACTTTACTCAAGAAAGGCAAAAATAAAATAAACTTCTCTTGGGCCAAAGATTGCACAGAATCTTTCGACAAGGTCATGCGTTCTCTTGCCGCTGTCACTCTTTTGGCACACCCGTTGAACGACGCGCAGTTCAACATAACTACCGACGCTTCCAATATAGCAGCTGGAGCTGTCTTACAACAACGCAACAAAGGATGTTGGCAACCATTAGCGTTCTTTTCAAAAAAGCTCTCCCCTGCGGAAATTAAATACTCTACTTTTGATAGAGAACTTCTTGCTATATATTTAGCAATCAAACATTTTCGCCATTTCGTCGAAGGCCAAAATTTCTCTTTATTTACCGACCATAAACCTCTTACAACAGCTATTGCGTCAAAGTCTGAACGTAGTCCCCGGCAATTACGACATCTCGATTACATTGCCCAGTTCACTACCGACATTCATCACATCAAAGGTAAACACAATGTGGTGAGCGACTGTTTGTCTCGTTCTGGTGAAACACTTCTCACAGAACTCAGCGTCTTCTCCTTTGACACGAAGGAATTACTTGTACAGCAACAACGCGACGACGAATTGCAGAAATTGATTTCAGCACGCACACCGAAATCAAGCGTAAACCTGCAACGTTTCGACTTACCAGACAAGCAGCAAATTTGGTGTGAGAGCTCAACAGGTAAAAATCGACCCTACGTTCCTCTCAACATGTGACGGACAATCTTCGATACTCTACATGGATTATGGCACCCGTGCTACGCGAAAACTTATTGCTTCAAAATACTTCTGGCCAAGAATGAATACTGATACAAGCAATTGGGCGAAATCTTGTATCCCATGTCAAAAGTCCAAAGTTCACCGCCACACAAAATCAGAATTTGGTAAATTCGAGCTACCAAGTGGCAGGTTTGAACACATCCACATGGACCTGGTTGGCCCACTGTCCCAATCGAATGGCTATCATTATATTTTAACGATAGTCGACCGATTTACCCGTTGGCCAGAAGCTTATCCAATCCGAGAAATGACCGCAAAAAGCCTAAGTAAAATCTTCTACAATGAGTATATCTGTAGATATGGTGTCCCACTCTTCATCACGACAGACCAAGGAACACAATTCGAATCAACGTTGTTCACCGAGCTCACGAAGCTCCTAGGGTTCCATCGCATTCGGATAACTGCATACAACCCGAAAGCGAACGGTCTTGTCGAACGGTTCCACAGGCAATTAAAATCCGCCTTAACAGCTCGATTTAATACATCCCAATGGAGTTCAGAACTTCCAACGATCCTATTGGGTATTCGAACCTCCGTCAAGGAAGACCTCAACTGCACACCAGCAGAGCTAGTATATGGTCAAAACATCAAGATTCCCGGTGAATTCTTCATCAACGATCAAAATTCGAACCCAAACACAGATACTTCGGATTTCGTGAATCAGCTTCGTACTACCATGAGAGCCTTAGTAGGGGCTCAAAGACCTTTTCACTTCGTGGCACTCCTTGTAGCAAAAATATTTATACACCGCGCCGCTTAACTACGAGGCATAGCTCGTTACGCTGAATATAGCTATTTCGCCACCTACAAATTAATTCCGCGAATTTCGTTATTTATCGACGATCCAAAATTGAGAAACGAAAAAGAAGATCAGTCGGGTTTTAGAAATGCACGAGACACGGTCTCATAAATAATAATAAATCAAGTGAAAGTGCCGCGAACAATCGAACACCATTTTGTAAACCGCTAACATTGTATACTAACAATTATAAGAAATACTAATTAATAAATAAACAGTTTAGTATAATAGAAAAATAGTGTGTGTTATTAATCATTAATTTAAAATAGTTACACCCAATAACACCGCTATAATGTTAACTCGCATCACTTGAATCGACCTCAAGAATAGCAATGTTCAAGTGACGACTATTGTCATTTCACATGATGTGACACGACGATGGGAATTGTGCAGTTAATTTATACGGAAAAATGGCTTCAAACTATAGGCTTCTTGCAGTGGCATCTAGCTTCGCGAATGTATTCGAATGGAATGGGTACAAAGGGCCGAATGTCGAAGGGCCGAATGAAATATAATTTTTTAAAGTTGTTGTTTTATTGAATATTTTGTAAAGTTTCTTTTATTAAACATAAATGAATTTCTTATGAATTTATGTATTTTACTATTTTTCATCACGTATCCAGTCAGCGATATATTTTGGTGAAGGAAAATTTTGTCATGTGCCACTAATAGTCATATCCCTTTTTCTGCCCGTTAACTTAATTTTGGGGGTACTGTAAAGGTACCATGTCAAAAAATTATTTTTGTATGTGTTTTTACCCAACTTACGCATTTGTGCATTCCTTTTAAAATTATTTTTGTCCGAAAAAAACACTATAACTATATTCACAATTGTGTTGGTTGAACTTCAAATCAAGCGAAATTTTTTTATCAAAAACGCCATTACATACATGAATTTTACCCACACATTTGTGTGGTTTGGACTTAAATAGAGCCAACTTTTTTTTTGTTTTTTTTTGTTATTTGTACAAAAAATAAAAAAATAATTAAATTAAAAAATAAAATATATATTTCTTTTTTTTTTTTTTTTTTTATTAATAAAATTTTATTTATTTATTTATATTACGACTGAGTCTTGCACCCATTTAGTAATTTACATTGCATAATAAAGTATTTTGATTAGTCGGCGTAATCAAGTGATTATCCCCAGTTTCATGTAACTCCTCAGATTTTTCGCCACAGTAAGTCTACTGACCTCCTGGTCGCGATAAGTCCAGTGGTTTGGTTCTTTGCAGTCTTCTTGTTGTTGTAGTAGTCAGCATATAGCGTATGTCCAGATTTTCATGCTGGTGCAGACGTTGTAGGTGTTTTGTTGCATGATGCTTAATTTCATCCGCGACAAGCTCGATCTTTAGATCTCGATGGAGGTTGTCGTTTCGAATGTACCACGGTGCATTAACTATACATCGCAGGATTTTATTTTGAACTATTTGTATGATTTTGATATTTGTTTTCTTGGCACAACCCCAGAGTTGGCTACCATATGTCCATACAGGTTTCAGGATTTGTTTGTACAGCAGCAGTTTGTTATGGATCGCTAGTTCAGATTGCTAGGATTGCTTCAGATTCCTAAGAGCCAATGCATTTTTCTAAATTTTAGGTTTAGTTCTTCTCTCTTCTTTTTTATGTGTTCCTTCCATCTAAGTTTAGCATCTAAGGTCATGCCGAGATATTTAGCAGTGTTTGCATGCGGTACTACTATCGAGTTTATCATTATTGGTATATGATCAACTTTTAGATTTGTAAAGTTGACTTGAATTGATTTTGCTTCATTTAATTTGATTCGCCATTTCTTTGTCCAATTACATATTTGGTTAGTAGCTTTCTGTAATTTACTAGTGGAGTCATGGATGTTCTTTGCTGTTGCAAGTATTGCGGTGTCATCGGCAAAAGTCGCCATTGTTGCTTCTGTAGTTGGTATATCTCTAGTATATAGGAGATAGAGGATTGGCCCAAGAACACTTCCTTGTGGTACTCCTGCTGTTATTCTTTTTAGTTGGGAGTATTCATTCTCATACTTTACTCGAAAGTGCCTCTCTGATATATATGATTTTAAAATTTGAAAAAATTGCTCCGGAAGATCTCGATGAAGTTTGAATTCTAACCCCTGGTGCCATACTTTGTCGAATGCTTGCGCTACGTCAAGGAATATGGTTGAGCATATTTGTTTGCTTTCTAGTGATTTCTCGATTACATCAGTAATTCGATGTACTTGTTCTATCGTAGAATGGTTTTCCCTAAATCCAAACTGATGTGAGGGGATAAGTTTCCTTTCTTCGATAATTGGTTTTAGTCTTTTAAGAAGAACCTTTTCAAATAGTTTCGATAATGTTGGTAGCAGCGAAATTGGCCTATATGAAGCTTTATCATTCGGAGGTTTGTTCGGTTTAAGTATCATAATTACTTCTGCAACTTTCCATTGTCTTGGTACATACATTAGTCGAAATGCTGCATTAATTATATGCACTAGCTTCCTCAACGATTTATCAGGTAACACTTTTATTATCTGGCCCGTTATAAGATCATATCCTGGAGCCTTATATGCATTCAGATTATTCTTGATTTCCCATTTTAGTTCTTTCAACGTTACAGGTGTAATTTTTAGTTCATCCTGTTTATTTATCGGGATGATATTTTCCTCTTCCGTTTGTTTGGGGTAAGGTTGGAATGTTTCTTCAAGGTGATTTGCAAACAAATGTGCTTTCTGTTTAGCATTTCGGGCCCAATTTTCTTTATTTTTAATTGGAGGAACCTGAAGTTTGGGTCTTTTAAGATTCTTAGTTGCTTTCCATAATGAATAATCAGTATCTTTCAGCCCAGTTAGAGTGCTGAGGTATTTATTAACTGATTGATTTTTAATGTCTTTTATGAGGTATTTTAGTTGGTTACACAAATGGTTAAATACCCTCTTATTTTCCGAATTTCGATGTTTTTGCCAATTCTTCCGTGCTTTTCTTTTATTTTTAAGAAGTTCTCTCACTTCCTCTGGATAGCTGATATTGCGCTTCATTTCCTTACTATTATTTGGAGTGCTTTCCCACGCAGCACTTTGGATATTATGGATGAGTTTATCTAGTTCGTCTTCTATTTGGGCTGGTCCCTGTATTGGGTTTCGCAGACTAATTCTTTCTGTTAATTGTGTTTTGAAGAGATCCCAATTGGTTTTGAAGCTCGTTAATTTCGGGTTGCTTTCTTTCATAATTATTGTTTGGGTAAGTATCATAATAACTGGTGAATGATCTGATGATAGACTTTCACTGCTCTCTATATGTATATAATTATCTGAAATCCCTCTTGTAATAAAGAAGTCTATAAGATCTGGAGTCTTACTGATATCCGTAGGCCAATAGGTTGGTGTACCGCCTGAGTGAAATTCGCATTTTAGTTGTTTTCCTGCTGCGAACAGTTCTTTTCCCTTAGCAGTCGTTAACCGTGATCCCCAATAGGTGTTTTTTGCATTATAGTCCCCTCCAATTAAAAAGACACTTCCTAGTGTTTTTAGAAGATTAGTATAATCTACTTGTTTGAGATTGTATCTAGGAGGGCAGTATATTGCTGATATACTACAAGTTTTACTATTGTTTAATTGTATTTTGATTGTTGTGACTTGCATGGAAAGTTTCTCGACTTTAAGTTCTTCGTTATGTTTTATATAACCTTTTATGATGATAGCTGATCCACCTCTAGCTTTGTTCTCTGGATGTAATGCATGGTAGCAATTATATCCTTTTATTTTACAGAATGAAGTTTTGGTGAAATGGGTTTCTGATATGAGACATATATCTATATTATGCATGTTTAAAAATATATCTAGTTCTTGAATGTGGTGCAATAGCCCATTCGCATTCCAGGTTACGATTCGCAATGTTTTATTCATTTCTTTGGTTTATAATTCGATTTTATATAACTTATATTTTGATACACTCGATCAAGGTTTTCTTCTACTTTTTTATTGAAACTTGTTTGTGATTTCATTTCTTCTAGTGTGTTCTGCAGACTCATTTCTTGTGAAATGAGTCTTTTGTTGAGGTTCTCTAGATTTCTCAGTATGTCGTGTAAAACGAGATCCACTTTTAACTGTTTCTGCTCTGATTGCCGAACTATTTGTGCATAAGTAACGTTTTCATTTACTCGCTCTCTTTGTATGTTAAAATTAGGAGTTGACGATTTAAGCTCCGTGGTTTTTTTTATAGATTGTACATTTCTTGGTGTATCTGGTTTGCATAATTTATCTCTCATTTTTGTAGCTCTACTGCTACTTCACATCCTCTGTAGTTGGCTGGATGCTGGCCATTACAGTTGATACACTTCGGTGTTGTAATTCGGGGAACTGTGCAGTCGTTTCCTGCGTGTTTTCCTGCACATTTAACACATCTTGCTTCACGATGGCAGTACTTTTGTGTATGATTATAATCTTGACAGTTTTTACATTGAGGTATTAGTCGAGTGACCTTTCTCGGTGTTTCTATTTTAACTCTGAGGTTGAGGATAGCCTTAATATTATAGATATTTTCGATTTTTTCTTGGTTGTTGAAGGTTAGCATGAATAGTGGGAGACCTCTTCTCATGATTTCAACATTTCCCTCTCTGTTTTCTCATATATTTCTAAAAACAAAAAAAAAATAATAAAAAAAAATCGACCCTTCGACCCATTCGGCCCTTCGACACATTCGGCCCTTCGACATCATTTTATTAAAACGAGTAAAACACAAGCTGCTGTTGCAAATTTAAATAATTTAATATATGACGTAATTGACAGTGGCCTTTGTGTAAATCATGGTATCCTAATTTCGAAGTTTAAGACATCAAATCCTAGTGAATCTTCTGTAAGTAGTTAGTTTTAAAGTTTATTTAAGTGATCGTATTTAATATATTTTATTGTTTTATGTGGAGCATCTCGAGGTACAGTACTGGGCCCAGTGTTGCTCAATCAAAAAAATAATAATAATGTAAAAAAATTACTGGTCAAATTTTTTTTTTTTTAAATTTATTTAACTCAAATGGCGATAATAGGCACATTCGATTGAACTGATTTAACTGAATAATCTGAATTAGCTGAATATATCACATCAGTTTACCTCAGTTAATTCAGATTATTCAGTTAAATCAGTTCAATCGAATGTGCCTAATTTGTGTAGTTGACTAGTTACTGCTATGGGTCCACATTAAATTTTGTACTGCAATACTGTTACGACTTCATGGTCCTAACATTGTTTTCCTCTCCAGTTTTATTCTGGATTTTAATTTCATTTTATTCAGTTGATTACCGCCTCGTAGTGCTGACATTGGAATCTGTGACGAAGGAGCAATACTGAAGTTATTTGTTCCATCGTGACATTTTGTATTGTATTTTCTTTTTATCCATCTCTATTGTAAACGTAAAAGACAATTAATTGTGGAGCGGGTGTGCAACAGCGTAGTTATAGAGAAGTATGGTTGTTGTGTTTTCTCGTTTTGTCGTGTGCGTGTGTAGCGCGGTGCGAAGGAGAGCGCGACTGGCGCGCAGGAAAACGAACAGAAATATTTTTTTTGTGCGAGAGTTTTTTTAAGTCTCGTTTTTTTTTTTGCAAGAAAATAAGTCGAGTTTTGATTCTTGGAAAATTACTATTTATTATTTTTTACGTCAAGTAAATTTTTTTTTGTAAAATTGACGAGGTGTGGTACAATAATTTTCAGTGAAAAATTGTGTGATTTTTTGTGGGAGTCGTGCTTAAAAATTTATGAAATAAATATAAAATAAAATCCAAATGCGATGAGAATTTTTTGTTCTTTCTTTTCTATCATAATGGGTATTCATTTTGTATCTCGGGTGTTCATCCTTAAATTGTGAGTGAACTTTCACATTTTCGTTGAAGTCACAAATAATAAAACCAAAGAGTACAAGATACTCAACGTGTGTCGAAAATTTTTTGCAGGCACTGTATATCTACGGTTGCCGCAAGTCTACGTTTACTTTTCACATGAGTAACGGAGTACTGGGTTTTTGGCGCGTAGTCTATTGAGGCTACTTAAAGTTTATCTACGGTTTACGGCGAGACAACGGCCAACCATTTATATACGGGTGGCTAGTTTAGGCCATCCCTTCTCGTGGCCAGGTAAGACCATTTAAGGTTATGGATTTTGGCGAAAAGACACCAAACAGTTATCTTGGGTTGAGGCGAAGAACGCCCAAAATTATTTTTCGGTTAAGGCGAGGAAACGCCCAACCAATCATTTACGGGTGGATAGGTGAGGCTACTACAATGTTTCTATTTTACGAGTGCCCAACAACTTGGCTATTCACATTTAAATAACAACGCATGTACCGCAACGGGTGATATATTCAATCACGGCACATTTATAATCCGGGTAACAAATCTACTGGTGGCCAGGTGAGGCCACTTCATTCAACGGTTTTGGCGAAGCAACGTCCAACGGTAAATTTTTATTATTACAGTGGGAAAACGCCCAACGGTGTGGACGTGGTGCCTGTGGCACGACGGCTCCCCAGAAAAGCCGCAACCTAGTTCGACAGGGACGCTGCAACCCTACAGGAGTGTGACTTTATCGAAGGTTCAAACATGGTACTACTTTTTAATTTTTTTTTTTTGTTATTTATTTCATGTTTCTTTATTTTTTAAATTTTAAATTCTGAATTTCAATTTTTAATTTATATTCGATTTTCAATAATGCAATCGAGCGCCGAATAACGGTTGATTTTCACACGCTCGGTGCTCGTTGGTCTCGCCCCATAATTTTGAAGACGTTCAGTTTATTTTTGGGTTATTTTGACTTCTACTTTCATTTCCCGTTATTCTTATTTTATTTTTCCCCTTTTCTTTTCTTGGTCGTTTTTTTTGTTTGTTCTTGATTTTCTTGTTTCAATTTTGACAAAATGTCTATGTAAAAATTAAAAATCATAAATAATCGCACGACGTTTGATTCACGGCATTTGGTTTATTTCTTCATCCGGTCGATCTATTTCTTTCCCCAATTTTTCCCCCTCTGGTAGTAGTTTTATAAATAAAATGAATTACTAAATTTTTATACAGGTCGGTATGGTGAGAGAGGAGACTCCATTCGGTGTCGGTTCCATATGTACAGGCTGGGCTTGCCACTCCCCTTCATCCCCTTGGCAGGACATCCACAGGGTTGGAGCGGTGAGTTCAGTGAATATGTCGTCCATTCAGGAACGACCGTAAAATCCAGCGGTCTCGTCGTGGCTCTTCGGCGGTTTCAAGCTGCCGAAGTGCGAATTGTTTTATATTTGTTGGAGGTCTCCTTGGGAGAAAAGAAGTCTGGTCTGTTGAGGAAACGCCCCTACCCTTTTATACTTCGTATACTTCGTTGTGGCTGGGCGTTTGCTTTTCGGGGTCGATGGATCATTCGAAGGGTTCTCTTCAGCATAATGGGTACTTGTCACTCTGGGAGATCAAATCGCTGCCGGATGGGCACACCCGGTTATAATTAATTTCTATCAGTTCCTCAAGTTTCGTTCGACAAATTCTGATCGATGTAATTTAATTTCAGTTTTTATTATTTGCTTTGATGTTGATTGTTCTGTTCCACGGCGTAGGCCAGGAACACGATTGCCTCTAATTATCCCACGACCCATGCCATTACCTGAGATCTAGCCGGCAAAACATCACTGTGACAGAGGCCGCTGCATGCGTAGTTGATAACTACTATTGCAGCCAACCGCCATCCGTAGCAATACCTAGAGATAAAGCCACAAGTAGTTACTATGTGTCCACATTAAATTGTATTCCGCAATACCAGGAGATAAAGAGAATAAACGGTATAGAAGCTACCATACCATCAGCTGCCAAAGTCCACACCACGTGGAAATAACCGGGTTTTCTGTGTCCTTGGGTTTACATTAAATTCCGTACTGAAATAGTTCAAGTCTAAACAATTTGAGTATCAATTAAAACCACCCCTCTATATCAGGCCAAAGTATGAGAAAGTGCTAAAACTAGTCTATTAGTTCAGTTGGTCATTACTCTCATCAAAACTTATTCATTTGTGAACGATTAAAAAAATCTGAATGTTAACTTGCTATTATCATACTCGAAGTTAAATCTTAATATTTTTTTTTATTTATCATTATTTTATTGCTTTTTTTATTAATTAAGTTATAATTGTTGCATTTTAAATTACATGGACGTGTAAAATAAATTTATAATATATTTGCTAATATTTTTGATCAATTGATCATTACCACCACACCAATCAAGTGTCAACCTACAGCTATTTGCTGCATTTCATAAGCTCGATAAAATTGACATTATTCGATTTTACTACTAAAACAAAACAAACTGCTGCACTGCTTGGTGTGCCCGCCCATACACAGCCGATATTGTGGAGCGCTTGGAACACACTGCGCTGCTCTTGGTGTGTTTCATCTATTTTATGCTTATGTATTTTCCTTAGGTTCTTTAACTCAATGTTCATCGTTCTAAGTGTAGTGGAACCTATTTACCTTTTTAATATAAACCGTTTGTCTCATTTTACACGATTTCGATTTACACGATTATCCGTGGAACGTATCTACCGTGTAAATCGGGATATAAACAGGCCCAGTTAGTATATGTACGGGCCTATTTACAGGTAAATTACAAAACTCCTCACAAAACTATTAAGTTGAATAAAAGCGTTCATTTAATTTTTGCTCGGGTTGAATTTTAAAATGGACCCAAAAAATCTAGCATACATTTTTCTGAAATATTGAGATAGCTATACTATCTTTAGGCCAGACTTAAAGGATACATTTCATCCATGTACTCTCTAATGCTCATGTATTAACTCGCATCTGCATCACGGGTGGGCCCAATTACGATTTCAAACACATGATTTCCAACCGATCGCGCATCGATATACACCAATAATCAAAACATAAAATTATTTATCTATTAATAACATAATTGGATAAATTAAAAAACTGCATTTCGAATCGATAATTTGACCTTAATTTCCAAATTCAATAAATTTTTTAAAAAGAAATGTTCATATTTTACGTTGTTGTCGTTTTTATTGTAATGGTTTTGTTGTGATTGTTCCGTACATTGGTCTATTTCAGTATATCTCGAATTAAATACACATTCGTAGGAAATTCTTCCATTTGGCGTCAAATCTGTATGACAACGACTATGATAATTCATACTTACTTATACACAATCAACTTCCCAACCACTCCATACTTTATCTTTCCTTTAACGCTGGATCGCGGATAAATTAGAATTTAATTTGAATTATAGATGGAAATCTGCAAGAATCGCAACAATCAGTTTCGAACTTAATGAGATTATTGATTTGAAAAAATCAGTCATCTCATCAGGCCGCGGCGACTGACGTTGATATTTTTTACATAGGAATATTGTCTATATATAGAACAATACCATGTAGTTGTACTTCTAGCGAATTACTGCATAGCGTACGAAATTCGATTCTTTCATATTCTCCATCTATACTTCATTTTTACCAATTAACTTTTTCGTTGTGATAATTCAAATTAAATTCTAAGAAATGTTCAATTTTAACAATCGAAATGAGTGATATTTTGAGATCGCATACACACACGCATGCCGGCACACTAAATAGTGTTACATATATTTAAAATTTCTTTCGTATAATGCGGCATTAAAAATAAACAATTAAATTTTATAAAATATTGAATTTAGTTGCTCGTTTAAACATTAGAATTTATTTATTTAATTAAAAAACATGTGGCGATGTGGACTCGATTTTTTTGTGGATTTGTTATCGATACGAAAAATTGCACCATAAACTATCTATAGCATATAGCTAGAAACTATGTATATACATATGATATCTCACTAAATAAGGAATGAAATTCAGGCGGCCCAAATAATAAAATCTCAATGTAATTCAATCCGAACAGATGAATAGATAGATCTTGATATGCTGCCGTCTGCTGAATGGACCAACCTTAATTTAAAATAGAATATTTTTTTTTTTAAATATGTAGATGAAATTATAAAGATTTCTCATAATGATAACGACTCTCGATTGTAATTATTTTTCATTAAGCTTTTTGAAGTTTTCTATTCTTGTAAGCACTATGCATAGAGATTGTAAGTACACAGTGATAGATAGACATTAATTTTAATGCTTTTGTATATGATTGCAAAGTAATAATAGGTAATATAAGTAAAAGTTATTATTTTTGTAAGGTACATGCGAGTACACAACATAATGGTTTGAGAAGAGAAATAAATTACCAATCCATTTTGTTTCTACTTGTGGTGCTTGAATGTTGTTAGCATTAGAAAACAATGAAAGTTTAAGTGAAAATTAATGGTGTAAGTGTTTTTATGTTTATGTTGAATACATTCTGTTTGTCGATGCGGCACACAAAAATTAGAAAAAAAAAAAAATACAAATCATAAAAAAAATTGTTGGATTTTTGTGTGGTTTCCAACGAGTATATAATTATAATATGTTGATTAGCTCTTTTAATAACAAGCGCATGGCTGGCTTCAATGATTTTCAAAATAAATATTCTTTACAGTTGAGAATTTAATAATGAAAAGTGTGGGTAAGTACGTTGTTATAAATGATTGATTCCAAAGCTAGCTTATGGACATCCGATTGCGCAACGATTAAAAAAAATATTGCATACGAGATGGGCGTTTGCGCGTCGACTTCTAATTTTACGGGATTGCGTGAACAACTCATCGGCAACGTAGACAATGTAGATTACTCGTAGACAACGTCGACAACCATCTATAATTCTGCCAGTAGTGTTCCATTTATCTATACATGAATAAACGGCTCGTGTTTTAAACTTCTGTTAATTATTAACATTATAAAATATAATTCCAAGCAACTAATACTGAGTGCTTCGCACCGTTTTTTCGACGTATATGAATTTATCCCAGAAAATAAAGATTTCTAATCAGACAACACTAACATATTGTTACGAATTTTGGGTGTTCGATATGTGTTTGACCGTATTTTTATTTAGTCAAATCATAAATTTGATAGTTGACAATAATAATTACTTAGAATGTGTCTCGCTTGCTGTTGGTCAGTGCTATAGACAGAAACACGTTGACTGTTGTGTAAGAAATAACATTTTATTGAATAATTCATTTGGTTTATATACAAAAAAAATCATTTATAAAACTATTGTCTATGCAAAAAATAAATATAAATGCCCTAGTCAATATAAAAAATTGATATTGTCCATGTCACAAGTATTTAACGGATAACAACCCCAGTGCTATCATTGGGGTTGTTATAACATTCTCCCCGGCCTAGATGTGAACATTATCGCGGTTTATACTAGTGCCTCTATAGAGGAGTGACTTTGGCTGGTTTATTTTTGTTTACATCAATTCTTCTTTGGAATGTTACAAAGAATATGACTATGAGTGCGAGCCCAAGGAGCCCATACTTGAGTGCATAGTGGTGCACATGGTGGTGAAATAAGCTATCTCCTATATTCATCGCTACTGTTTTTAATACTTGCTGTAGTTCTTCTATTACTAGTATCTTTGATAAGTCTTGCAAATGATACGAGTATAGTCTTGTAGTTGCTTGGTCATTTCTATTGGTACTGAATAAATCGTTCTGTAATCTCTTGGTCTGTCTTCCTTTCGACCACTTCGCATTTATTATTCTCTCTACCTTGTCGTAACAAATGAAAAACGCGATATATCCCTTATAGGACTTGTTTCCTTTTATTTTGGATACAGGGATTGCAAATGGACCCACGAATGGCTCTAGCTTTCGGTAGCATACTACACATTACCTTTGTTCTGATGCTGCTCTTCCGAAATGAAAACTTTTTACGATATTAAAGTTAGCCGATAGTTTCCAGCCGATAGTAAAAAAAAATCGATAAAGCAGATAGTGTCTTTGCTATCTCAGCCAAAAATATAATATGAAATGTCAAAAATTAATAAAGTTGTCAGCCGACATATCTCACCCGAAATTTCTCAGCCAACATTTCTCAGCCGATATTTTTCAGCCGAAAGTATTTTTGTATACCAAAAATATTTGTTTTCTACAAAAAAAATTAACAGAAATGGATAAAAATAAAACACTAACCTATGAAAATATAGTAATAGCATTATTAATAGTTTAGAAAATTGTTTTCCAATAGGGACACTTGTATATAAATATATCGCACACACAAAATTTGAAAATTTCTAAAGATGGACCGTTTAAAGTGCCTTGGTTGGGAATAGATTCAAATAAGAGGTTTTAATGCTGACTACACCTGGAAAAAATTTCAGGTTAAGTTCCATAGATTAGGACCTTTCATTTGAATCTATTTCCAACCATGACACTTTAAACGGTTCATATTTAGAAATTTTCCAATTTTGTGTGTGCGATATGTTCAATCGAGTTTTCCCGAGCTCCCCAAGTGGAAATTGACTTGAAATTTTTTCCAGGTGTAATCGTCATTAAGACCTTTCATTTGAATCTATTCTCAACCATGACACTTTAAACGGTTCATATTTAGAAATTTTCAATTTTTGTGTGTGCGATATATTCAATCGAGTTTCCCGAGCTCCCCAAATGGAAATTGACTTGACATTTTTTCCAGGTGTAATCGTCATTAAGATCTTTCATTTGAATCTACTTCCAACTATGACACTTTAAACGGTCCATATTTAGAAATTTTCAAATTTTGTGTGTGCGATATATTCAATCCAGTTTTCTCGAGCTCCCCTAATGGAAATTGACTTGAAATTTTTTCCAGGTGTAATCGTCATTAAGATTTTTCATTTGAATCTATTCTCAACCATGACACTTTAAACGATCCATATTTAGAAATTTTCAAATTTTGTGTGTGCGATATATTCAATCGAGTTTCCCGAGCTCACCAAATCAAAATTGACTTGAAATTTTTTCTAGGGGTAAACATCATTAAGACCTTTCATTTGAATCTATTCTCAACCATGACACTTTAAACGGTTCATATTTAGAAATTTTCAAATTTTTTGTGTTCGATATATTCAATCGAGTTTTCCCGAGCTCCCCAAATGGAAATTGACTTGACATTTTTTCCACTTGTAAACATCATTAAGACCTTTCATTTGAATCTATTTCCAACCATGACACTTTAAACGGTCCATATTTAGAAATTTTCAAATTTTGTGTGTGCGATATATTCAATCAAATTTTCCCGGGCTCCCCAAATGAAAATTAAAATTTAAAAAAATTTTCCAGCTGTGAACATTCTTTAGACCTTTCATTTAAATCTTTTCTCAACCATGACACTTTAAACGGTCAGTTTTTAGAAATTTTCAAATTTTGTGTGTGCGATATATTCAATCGAGTTTTCCCGAGCTCGCCAAATGGAAATTGACTTGAAATTTTTTCCAGGTGTAAACATCATTAGGACCTTTCATTTTAATCTATTCTCAACCTTGACATTTTTAACGGTCCATATTTAGAAATTTTAAAATTTTGTTTGTGCGATATATTCAATCGAGTTTTCCTTAGCTCGCCAAATGGAAATTGACTTGGAATTTTTTCTAGGTGTAATCATCATTAAGACCTTTCATTTGCATCTATTCTCAAAAATGACACTTTAAACGGTCAGTTTTTAGAAATTTTCAAATTTTGTGTGTGCGATATATTCAATCGAGTTTTTCGAAGCTTCCCAAATGGAAATTGGATTGAAAATTTTTTCCTGGTGTAAACATCATTAAGACCTTTTCATTCGAATCTATTCCCAACCATGACACTTTAAACGGTCCATATTTAGAAATTTTCAAATTTTGTGTGTGCGATATATTTATATACAAGTGTCCCTATTGGAAAACAATTTTCTAAACTATTAATAATGCTATTACTATATTTTCATAGGTTAGTGTTTTATTTTTATCCATTTCTGTTAATTTTTTTTGTAGAAAACAAATATTTTTGGTATACAAAAATACTTTCGGCTGCAAAATATCGGCCGAGAAATTTCGGCTGACAATTTTATTAATTTTTGACATTTGATATTATATTTTTGGCTGAGATAGCAGAGACTCTATCTGCATTATCGATTTTTTTTTACTCGGCTGGAAGCTATCGGCTAACTTTAATAGTATAATTTTTTTACACAATTGTGGGTTGTTGTGCTTACTACAAGTTTGAATGAATGGATTTAGTGTTGATAGCTAGATGTTATGTACTGCGATGCTTTTTCCTTGTTTTGAGAAGCTAAATGTCTGTGGTGAACTCCGAATCTTGTGTTTTTTTATGATTTCATTGTTTGATCTTGGTGATTCTTGATTGTAAGAGCCGATGAAAATCGTGAAAACCCTATTAACTCTGGTTGAGGAGATGCGTTTATAAATAAGCAATTTCGTTTTAGTTCTTCATTGGCAAGAAGGACTTCCAAATTGGGAAGACGCACGTCAGTTGTTTCAAGCGCTGGTGGGTAATTTGATTTTTTAACCAACTTGTCGTGCGTTCATTCCACGTGAAGCTACGTCTGCAGGGTTATAATTGAATCTACCATAATGCCATTAACTTGTTTGCATGAGCGACTAAATTGCAGCTATTGCGTTACCCACAAAAGTTCTGTATTTGCTGGGATTACCTTTTATTCATCAAAGCGTTATCATCGAATCCGTCCACGCATATAGGCTGCAGTAGCGTATTCCAAATCCATGGCATCTTGAACTGTTTTTAATAATTTGCCAATAGAAGTATACCACTACGGTTTTGTAGTATACCACTGCGGCAAATGCGTTTTTGATACATCCCTGACATGTAGTTAACTTTCTCCTTGTTGCATGTGTTCTATCCATCTGCTTATGGTAATATTTTCAATTTCATATAAACCTTCTTTGAATTGACTGCTTTGTTGTTGTAGTTCAATACGTGAGTTTCATCCCATCCGAAACCAGCTATTCATAGTTTCTGCACTAATAAATTTGCTTGGATGATGATAGGTGCAAACCATCCTAACGAGTCGAATAGTTGAGCTACTTCTGCCAATACGGTTCTTTTTGTTGGCTCTTTCATATTTTCGGACAGTGAAATCTTAAGCCCAAAAATGTAAAAAACTGGGTTCCAGGTTATTCTGAGCGTCTTAATTGTTTCATCGATGTTAACGGACCATAGTCTCATCTTCGTGAGCGCTTGTAGGTAGAAGCGTTGTTTTTTCTTTTTTTGTTACTTGTCCATTTTATTATATTAAAGCCTACTGCCTTTAGTAGTTGTATGAGTTGTGATTGGGTTTCTAATGCTTCTTCTAATGTATCCGCTCTTGAAAGCAGATCATCTACATAGCAAATACCCCTTCACTCGAATGATATAACCCGATCCTAAATTCTCCTAATTTCGAGTTTTTTTTGATTTTTTCTGTATTCAAGACACTATCTGCATTATCTTTCGGCTGGAAACTTTCGGCTAACTTTAACAGTACACATTTTACGCTATTTGCCGTAGGCACTTGGCAAAACACACTAATACTTAATAAACACATTTTATTAACCACTTGTTTTTATTTCGCAGAATTATATTTTTGAATATTTTAATTAAAAAATTTGTTCAAAAAGTTTAAAAAATTACTCGATCGATTTCGACTTGTTAGGTCATCATCAGGAGTATCTACTGATTTGTAAAAGTAAAAATTTTATATATAGAAGAAAAAACCAAAAAATATAAGCAAAAGGAGGGAGAAAAAATAAGCAATAAAAAGCAATAAAAATTCCTTACTTGGTTAAATTCTCAATATCCCACCACGTTACGGCAGTTGTTTTCTTTCCATAGAATGAGTGGCAGTTTGTATATTTTAAATAATTATGTGTACGAATAATTTTCTGCATCACTTTAAATAATCCTGTGTGGGGTTTGCTAGTACCCCCATCAGGCGCCTCCCCAGGCGGATAGGGGAATGCTTGCCAGATATGGTAGGTACCGGGGAAATTAAATACTCGGGGCGGACCAAAAACTAGCACACCAAAGCTAAGGTGGTACTACATACGCCGATGGCTGCGTGGCTAAGAGGGTGCTTAATCGTTAGTATGTCAACTCCGAATTTGGCGTCATTCGGTTTAAACCCATAGCCTTCCTATGATAATTCAGAGCTTTGTCATAGGCGACCGTTAATTTCTCGTGCTACTCGTGGGAATAAAATAAAAATTTATGATGAATATTAGGAATAATAATATTAGGAAACGAGACGGATGCATCTATAGAAGCATCAAATCAACCGGGCCGCTCCATATATTCCTTGGAGGCTAGTACCATAGATTCTGGGGGAACCAACTCTTGGCAAATAAAGGGAACAACTTTCCTAAGAGCATAAAAATGTTGAGATCATCACCTCCAAATGTAAGCAGACGTACACTACAATTAAAGACAACTGTGCCAACAGCGACTGCGTCCACAGTAACTGCAAAAGACGCAGTCTCCACTGAAAAAGGAACTTCATTACAAATGCCGAGTGCATCAATAAACATTATAAACAGCCAGGATATGTTAACCAAGTTTCAGAAAATGGAGAAACTAATCGCGCAGCTGAGCAATGAAGTTTCTGAACTTAAGAGAGAAAACTCTGCACTAAAAAGGTTAAAAATAGTAAAGCTGAGGATTCAGCACGAGCTAACAATCTGCCTGTCAACCATTTTCAGCCTTTAACCAGTCAACATCATTCAAATAATTCCAACTGGTTGCTGCAGCAATTTCCAGTCTCTCAACAGAATAATAGATTTAATGCTCTGAGTATAGAGGATTATTTCACAGATGAGGAAGAACTGGAAGAAGAAGTTTACAGTGCTAAAAACAGAAAACCTAAGAAACGTAGGCGCACAAAAACGAAAACTCCCCCAAAAAATAATACACAAAGTGTGAGCAGTAACACTGAACAGAAAACCCCAAAAATACCACTGCCTCCACCAATTAATGTGAGCAATATCAACAATTTCGAACTTTTCCGATAAAAAATAATAAAAACCACTAGTGAATCAACTAATTTTAAGGCGCTCTCAAATAGTGACATTAGAATTACCTTTCAAAATGAAAATGACTACAGAAATGTCAAAAAATTACTGGAAGGATTAAAAATGAATCTAGTAACCAACTAGGAAATATCCAATATCACACCTACCAGCTGAAGAGTGAAAAGGCCTATAGAGTGGTTATCAGAGGCTTACCTTCTTCTATTAGTTAAGATGAAATTAAAGCAGACTTAGAAAAAATGGGACAAGAAGTCGAAGGTATTACCAACACAATAGTATACAATATCAAGAAACTTGCGTACTGTATAGTTAAATTTGAGCCACCTAACAAGACAAGAGGAGTTCCACAATGTACGAATTGTCAACAACTTGGACATACCAAGAGCTTTTGCTATCGTCAAACCAAATACGTTAAATGCGCTGAAAATCACCACACGACAAAATGCAAGAAAACACCAGATATCGCGCCTTCTTGTGCTCTTTGTCAACAACAAGGGCATACTGCAAATTATAAAGAATGCAGTGTATATCAGAACAAAATTAAAAGTCAACAGAATAATAGAACAAGCGCAGTGCAGCGATTACAAACCAAAGTTGCTAAACCACAAACAACAATCACACCATCCACAGTTGGATTATCCTATGCGCAAATCACCAACGAGTCTAATAACATTGAAATTCTTAAAATGCTTAACGAAATTCAACAGTCACTTGGTCATTTAGCAGAGAGGGTGGCAAAACTAGAAATCAATATCTATCCACCAAGCGAAAAAGTCAACATACTTACAAATGATTAACTCGTTCCTACGCATTGTAGCTTGGAACGCTAATGGGCACAACCAACGAGCCCAAGAACTAGAAATATTTCTCCATACAAACAACATTGATATTGCGCTGATTTCTGAGACGCACTTCTCCAACAAAAGCTTTATCAGAATGAGGGGTTTTAATTCCTACTGGACAACCCATCCTAGTGAAAGAGCCAGAGGTGGTTCAGCTGTACTAATTAAAAATAATATCAAACATAATCAACAAGAGGATATTCGTGAAAACTATATGCAAGCAACTGTTATCTCAATCCAATTTAATGGCGCAGATCTAAATATTGCAGCAGCGTACTGTCCTCCACGGCATACACCAACGAAGTTACAATTTAATAACGTCTTCAATAAACTCGGTCCAAGATTTATTATTGGAGGGGACTACAATATAAAACATACAGCTTGGGGTTCCAGGCTTATTTCTCCTGGGAAAGGAAACACCTTGTTCACTGCCATTCATGAAAACAAATGCGAATTTCTGTCCCCAGGGGGGCCAACGTACTGGCCAACGGATGCAGGAAAAATACCAGATCTACTAGATTTCTTCATCATAAAAGGTATTCCATTAAGTTACACTAGAGTAGAAGGAATTAACGACCTAACATCTGACCACATTCCTGCACTGCTGTCAGTAAGCGCTATAGAAATAAAGAAACAGAAAAAGCAAAACCTTACTAATAGATTCACGGATTGGGACATCTTCAGAGATAAATTGGAGGAGCTAGTTGAATTAAAAGTTAGTATTAAAAGCAATGAAGAATTGGAACAACAAACAAACAATTTCATTGAATACACTCGAATGGCTGCCAGACTAGCTACTCCTGAATCAAAGGACAAAGCGGAGATTGAAGTCAAATACCCGGCTGAAATCAGAGAACAAATCGAGGCAAGAAGAAGGGCGAGGAGAATATGACATCTCACCAGAAATCCCGCTGACAAGACAACTTTTAATCGAATAAGTAACAAAGTCAATAGGCTAATCAAAAATTTCAAACAAAATAGCCTCGATAACTACTTAAGCGGGGTAGGTCCAGAAATGGATAAGGACTACTCGTTATGGAAAGCAACCAGAAGATTTAAACGACCTGTAGTTCGAGTACCACCTTTAAGGAATGCTCAAGGCAGTTGGGTTCGACAAGACAAACAAAAAGCGGAACTCTTTGCTCAACACCTAGCAGCAGTGCTCTAACCCCATGGCATTCAATCCAACATTGATGAAACACCTGTTTATCAACCAAATCAGGACTTTAAAAGGGTCACGCCAATGGAAATTGCTGAAGAAATCTTAATCATAAAAAAGCACCAGGAATTGATGAAATATCACCGGGTCTATTCAAGGAACTTCCACGTAAAGCAATCATCTTGATCACATACTAATTTAATGCCTAGATCAGATTGAAGTATGCACCCAAATGCTTCAAAATGGCCCAAATCATTATGCTAAAGAAACCGGGTAAACCAGATGAAGAAGCAACATCATACAGACCAATCTCACTGCTTCCGACCTTATCAAAGCTGTTCGAGAAACTGCTACTAAAACGTCTAAAGCCAATGGTAAACGTTCCTGATTTTCAATTTGGATTCAGGAATAACCACTCCACAATAGATCAAGTCCATCGAATAACTGCGGTAATAGAGCAAGCGTTAGAAGAAAAGAAATATTGCCCCGCCGTATTTCTGGATGTATCGCAGGCCTTTGATAGGGTTTGGCATGAGGGATTGACATTCAAGATGAGTAAAATACTACCACAAAATTATTGCTTGAATCATACCTCTCTGATCGCCAATTCAGAGTCATTCGTGAAGAAACATGTTCTGACGCTTGCGGGAGTTCCGCGGGGAAGCGTATTGGGTCCCCTCCTCTACCTTCTTTATACTGCGGACATACCTACAACGAATAAAACATTCATCGGCACGTTCGCATAGATGACACTGTAATTATGTCAGTAGACGAATCTCAACCAAGAACAGTGGAAAATCTTCAACGAGCAATAAACAACGTTACTAAATGGACAATTGACTGGAAAATCGCACTGAATGAGCTCAAATCAACATATGTGACATTTACGCTCCGACATAAAAATAACACTTTTTCATTTATACCTCAAAGGAGTGCAAGTGCCGCAGGCGAAATCGGCAAAATACCTTGGTCTGCATTTAGATTCAAGGCTCAACTGGAAACATCACGTGAGACAAAAACCTGAACAGATACGATTGAAACAACGTCAAATGTACTGGTTAATTGGACATCATTCCAAAATGAACCTGTATTGCAAAAGACTGGTATACCAGACTATCTTCAAACCAATATGGATGTATGGTGGGCAGCTATGGGGTTGTACACATAAATCAAATAGAGACATTATACAATGAAGCCAAAATAAATTTCTTCGAATGGTCACCAACGCCTACCGATTTGTGACTAACAAGGAAATTCACAATGATTTAGAAATACAATTGATAGACGATGTTATCCGCGAATGTGCCATAAAACATGAAAAGAGACTTCTTACCCATACCAATCTTGAGGCCGTACAACTACTGGATAGTACAAACGAAGTAAGGCGGCTCAAACGAATCAAACCACATGAGCTAACCGTATGAAAATTATAAACCAAGGGAACTGGACACTGGTCCAGCAGACCCACACAAGTTTATGCTTATCTCATAAGTACTAACGTCAACCTTACTAATGAATTAATAATGTTTAAGATTTTAGTAGCCATGTCAATAAAAAAAAAAAAAAAAAAAAACTTTAAATAATAAATTAAAGGTATACGACTGTTTATTTTATATTAAAGACAATCTGATTGGTACATAAGCGACATTTAGCACTTATATATTTATCTATATAACATTTATTGTGTACTAATACCTGTTTAGCAATAAAATGCATGAAGTATTATATAAGTATTATATATTCGGTCCACTGTGTGTATTATATACCTGCTACTTGTGTATTTATAACAGTTATGTTAAACCGAATTGAGAGAAACCCATCTTGTCATATACTTACAAATTGCAAAAATCAATTTTTAATTGAGCGGCCTAGCGAAAACAACTACAAAAGTTTATTTAAAAAAAAAATTTAAATAATTAATACCTTTGAGTACAAGCAAGTAGTACTTTAGAAAGTGGCAGAAAATTATTTATTTGTATTGTACCAATTATGAAAGGTTATTTAATTGTGAAAACAATCCGTTTAAATTGGGCCGAAACAACGTCCAGTTTTCGTGTAATCGTCGATTGAAGGTTTAAAATAAAATAAAAAGCACAACCATAGCGATCTGTTCGTCAGAGTAGAGACGGAAATTTAAACAATTGTATACTTCTAAAACTGCCGTTATGTTTGTTTAACAAAATTATCTTGGAACAATGGCTAACACTCAACATACCTTCCAACATTAAGCACGAAATTATTTATTTACAGAAGACAAATTATTCCTCACTCCTATCATAATTATTGACCTATTCATCATACACTACACATACTCAGCCATCCCGTTATACTAATTTGAATAATATTCCAACTGTTTTGCAAATTAATCAATCATTTCAAACATCAAATCAATCAAATTATATAGATTTAATGGCGTGATTTTGCTGCTCCAACCTATCCATCCATAATCAAACACGACTTGAGAACACACACACACACACACACAACGTCTAGAACTTTTTTTTTTGTTTTTGTATGTTTTTCTAATCAAAAATCACTTTAAGTGTTTATTGTTGGGCGGCCAATTTATTTGTTATTATTTAACAAATAGTCAAATCATTAATTATTGAAAATAAATAATCATAAATTATATAATAATATGGACTGGCTGGTAATACAGGAATAAAAAAAAAAATTGGCCATCATTTATTATTTAAAACTCTTAAGATCTTAAGAAGAAGATACTTTAAGAGGATGAAGAAACAGTTTTGTACGTTTGTTGGTATTATCAGACATTATGAATTATCATCATCATCATCATAATCATTATTTTTATTACTATTATCGTAAGATGACTGTATGACTATCGTACCAATGCGGTTTTGCCGTCTTTATCGATTTTAAAAGTTTATTCAATTATTTTTAATATTTATTATTTTTAATCCCAATAAGTTAATAACTTAATTCATATTTCTCATAAGTATTAAAATTTAATAGTTTCAATTACTTTGGTTTATTAGCATGTGATTTGTGGTGGTATTTAGGCGCTACGTTAAACAGCGAAGAAGAGAAGCTTTGCTCACAGCACATTGAACAGCTAATAATCTCTTGGTAAAGAGCATTGAAATGATAGAAGCCGTAAAAACCACAACCAACGGCAAGTGTGTAGTCTTTAGTGGATTGTTCAAGGCTAGAAAGGAATACTTAAATGGAAATGCAGCAATTCTTATCACTGATTGGACAGCTGCTGAACAAACATTTATTGTTGATTGTCACGAACTTCGATTTCCAATTCCAATTCAAAATTCATTCCGAATGGTAAATTCCGAACTCCACCATATAGGTTCCGAATTGGCTTAGTTCCGTCCCAGTTAGCCACGCTCAACAACATCTTCCAAAATTGATTTTATAATTCCATTTCCAATGAAGTTTTAGTACATCCGCTTATAGAGCACTTCTTGGAAAAAAATTTTGACAACCCAATTTGCTTCTCTGGTGGTCAGGTTGAAATGTAGACCAGAAGAGCTACTGCCGGACTCATCTTCAGTGCCATCTCTGTAACTTCAGCGAGTGCTCACATCACTGCCTCGTGGCAGCCATCTGCAACTACTCCGTAACAAGAGTATATAGCTAAGTGCATGAGGGCTGCCGTCCTTATACAGGGGGTTTTCGTTAGGCTACCAATCCAACCTGGAGAGGACATTTGTTACGAGACTTCAATAAAAGCCTCGGACACGAAATATGGACAATGATTTAGAAAATTTGGAATATTTAATGTATTGAGCTTAAACCATTAGCACCTACTCAGTCCAATCTCGATCTAATTGCACTACAAGAAACAAGATTAATCCTCAACAACATCGTCGGTCAGTTTTTTCTAATCTACAATCATTTACGCCAATTCGTAGCGGATTTTAGACCCATAAAGTACATGGCCCAAAGAATTTCTAGGCCATCTCGAACGGGTTTTAAACAAAATTCCATAACATGACGTAAAGATTTTTTTGCGTGATCACTGCACAAATAAATAATGCAGACAGTATTTATCGTGGTATTATTGACCCAGACTACCTACTCGTTGCATCACATAATAGTAATCTGGTAGTAGCCCGCACTTATTTTCCATATAAGCGAATTCATAAACGCACGTGGAAATGAAATGATGGAGTTTCGGTCAATCAAATCCTAATATCTAAAAGTCATTATTTGAGCAACAAAGATATTTAGACCAAATGCGGCGCCAATATCGATTCCAACCACTTTCTGATAGTTGCAAAATATGCCGTCTGTTTATCTTCCACTGTCATCCGCTAGTTCTTCTTCGACAGAAAATCTAAGTAAACCCCACCTAAGCCTAGAAACACATGTCTGAATGAGAATTGTAAAGCTTCAATTCAAGAAAAGGATGAAACTTCAATGGCACAAACAAACAAATGCTTAAAATCGAAACTAGACAAGTTTAAGAGATAGAGGCCATTCAACAAAAGAGATCGCCGAAATCATGCAGTGGCGGTATTCGCAACGAATGTGGAGAATTACAAATGGGCATAAACACCGTCTTAACAGTGTAGCGAAATTAGTTTACGTCACTCTTAAACAAGCGGGCCATGCAGTGGCCTCACGCACGGTGATTTTTCCGGTTAATACTTACTGTATTGGGTCGTGGGGATTTGGAGGCTTGCATAACTCTGGCCTACACCGTGTTTACAGATAATTTTAAAATAAAAAAAATACAATAAAAAAACAAGGATGCTCCGCCGAAATTGTCGGACGAAACTTGAGGAATATAATTATAACCGGGATCTTCCCAAGTGACAAGTACCCAGTCTGCTGGCGAGAATATATTCTGATTAGTAAAATAATTTTTTTTCTGTTCCTACATCCTCAATCGGATTTTAATTTTTATAATTCTTTAACATCTTGCAAAATCAATTCGCATAGTTTCTAATATCTTAAAATATTAATTACTCCAGCGAATTGAGTCATTTTTTATATGGAATTTTAAATAATTTGCTAGAAATACCTCAATAAGAGAGTTTTTTTGATACAAAATAATAAAAATATGAATTATTGGGAACCGTTTGATTCGAATGTCTAAGAAATGAGTGAATTTTGAGTTGTATCACAGTTGCAGCAAATAAGCGATATATATAGACTTCGAATAGACCACTCTTGAATTCTTTCAATCCTGATCAATCAATCCGTATGGGAAACAATTTTTGTCAATTCGTCATTTCCGTCTAAGTTTTGCAAAAATAATCAGAATCGCCATTGTTGCAAATTTAATTTAGAATCTTTAGATATGCTTTAAAAATATTTGCTAAAAACGAATTACAAAATTAATTTCACAAATTGGCCGAAATTGATCCACCGGAAGTGGCAGCTTTAAAAATTGTAGTAATATCGACCCAACTATCTTTCCAAAATTTACCAAAATTTAAGTGGAAATGACAAGTTTTGACAAGAAACTGTTTTTAAAAAAAATTCGGCCATGTACAGAGATGAAACTTGATACATAAGTTATTTCCATAAATTAGAAGGTTACCGTAAAATTTTGGTCTGAATTAATCAGTCTGCCGGAAGTGACCGGTTGCATAGAAGCTTTTTTGTTTTTTGTAAATATTTTGAAAGTTGCATACACTTTTTTCGCATTTACGAAAAATTAGTGGGATGAATATATTTTGGCCAACACTCGAATTTCGTTTACCATGGAATAGATCTCGATTACATCATATTTCACTTTTAAAACGAGAAATTAAACCTTCTCGATTTTTGATAAAATCTGTCTTGTATAATAAAAAATCATTATTCTTGCTAAAATTTCAGAAAACCAACAATGTCAACCTTCATTGAAAATTTGATCTTTAAATTTATTTGAATAAATTAATTCTCGCTATTTTGAATATCTCCTGTGGAAGCCGCCACTTCCGGTACAGAGATTTCCGCCACGTTTCGCAAGGACCTCCAAAATTATCAAATAAGTTTAGTATGAAATTCATCCCAAATAAATAATTCTCCTGGGCTGCAGAGATGCCGCATTTTATTAAAATAAAGTTCTATTATGAAAACTTATCATTTCCATGGTACAATTTAACAAAATAATGTGGACTAATTTTGAATTCAATTTCGTAAATGTTATCTCGTACTTTTCAAAATACATAATTGCAAAAAATGAAAAGCTCCTATAGAAGAGCAACCACTTTAGGACAATATCAACAAAAAATTGCATAAAGCCACTCTTTATGTTCCACACAAGCATCACGAAGACGAAGTTTAAATAGTAAAACTTATTTTCGGACAATATTGACGGCTCGAAAGGTTGTCAGAGATAAAATGAATTTGCTAAATACACTTGGGTTCAAAAAATCGTACATTGATTAATTTTTCACAAAAGTTCAAAAATATAAAAAAAAAACCCAATATTTGTTTAATTTTTTTAATGCAGGCCACACTTGACAAACGAAGAATCGGCTCAAATTTAGTTGTAGAGCCACTTCACTTTGGTGCTGCCCCGCATAAAATAGTGCAACCTCTTGTGCGGCTACCTTTCTCTGGTGTGGTATCCATTTCTTTGCTTCATTTCTTTGATCGTTCAGTCTTCGCGTGGATATGCGAATGATCACAATTCCGAGCGAGATATTTCATGGCATGCTATTGTATTGATCTTGTTGAATTATTTTTAGAATTTAATTCGAAAGCCTGCTATATGCATTTGACAAACAATCACTTTGTTGGCATGGTACAAGTACAAAAATGCTAGCACTGAATAGGTATTGAAATAGACTTTGAATCTGCATTAAAAAAATTAAACAAATTTTGGATTTTTTTTGATATTTTTGAACTTTTGTGAAAAATTGAACAATGTGCGATTTTTTTTGCACCCAAGTGTAGTATTATAATGAAAATGGTGTCAGTATCAATCATACTCGTACATCACAAATAGGATAGAAAATTTTAAAGTTAAATTCCTCGACTACACTATTGATAATTTCTCGAATGATAACACCGCCCTAGACAATGACGGTAGTTGGATAAATATTTCCCCCGGAAGAACTTGCCGAAACGTTAAAATCGTTATGGAATAGAATTGAACTTCAAAGTAGCGCCAGTGATGAACCACTCATCAGGCCGGCCAAGGTGTGGCGCAAAAAACCGGCCCAAAACACAATCAACAATAACTGTGCTTAGTCAACATCCTGAAGTGAATTCAAACAAATCGAATTCAAGTTACAATTACTATACCAGAGAAAACAGCCAACTATGATGAATAATTTTTTCTTTGGTACGATGAATTCACAAGCAAGCAAAGCTAAATTCAAAACTGGCCTAGATTATTTTATTGTCCAATGAAATACAACTAATATGAAATTAGTTATTTAATTTCAATTTAAAGTGAAAAATATTTATAGAACTATCATCTTTCTTTTCTAGCAAGATCTATCTAAAGTAAAACAAACTTAAAAACCCCAATTTGACTGCAGCTATATAAAAAAAATATGTCTGACATTCGCGATCATCATCTGCCAGACAATTTTCTTTTCTCAATCAAAAATTATTGTTTCGATTTTTTTTGTCTGTAAGTATATTGTAAGTTTGAATAAAATTAGTACTACAATTTGTGTGAAAAATGATGAGCGATGTGGCCAAATCAAATTCGCATGCACCGTACTTACGAGCTACGACTCAAGCAGTTTATTCGGCCTAAATCCCATTGCTGTTACTGAATAAAATACTACAAAATTGGTTGTTGCAAATTTTGATTGCTCCAAGAATGGATGTTTGTAAAAATCCAAGCCTGAAGTGATAATATGATAAACTCGTTTTTAAGCGCTGATCCACCCGAAACAATGAATATTGCAATCGCTTGCAATCAAAGCAGTATTCCCAATACGAGAGGCCACATAAATTTTATTTTTTATTCGGTGAATGTTGCATCGATAGCACGTTGGGCTGCATGCATGACTCACCCAACATAATAAATAATCGTTCAATTAGCAATTCCTTTCAAAAACACCGAATAGTACAATGGTATGATTTGGGATTACACCAGAGGGAATTAATCAAAATTATATATTGGATGAATTTGCACTCTAAACGAGGTGGACAATTTTGCCAGTTTATGGGAATGAAAGGCCCTTAAATTACTGTGAATCACGAATAATATTTGGATATTCATATTACATGGACATTTTTTACATCCAGTGTTAATCACTTCCATGGATTGCAACAAACCAGAGAAACACATATTTTTAATCGACGGCCATCTTTATAACTAAAGGTGCGGGGTGCGATAAAAATAAATCATTGTTTATTTTCTTATGTTCGTTATCTAATAACCTATATAATTGGCATAACAATTCGCACATCATAAACGGAGGCATAAATGGCACACATGCATATGAGTATGGTACAGTTCATTCAAAAGTGTTCGAGATGTGGCAAGGATTTGCCTCGCTCAAGTCGGCCTCAACTGAAGTTAACATGAATAAAGTGAAAGAAATGGTGACAGAAAATCGTCATTTAGGTTTGAAAGAAATAGCCGCTGAACTTTCTGTGCCTCACGAATCAATTCATACCACTGTACATAATTGTTTGGATATGAAATTATCGCTCCACTAGTTCTTTAAGACCTGAATTTTCTTCACAAACTCATTAATTCCGACCCTCTATTCATAAAACGCATTATAACTATATGGATTTGCAAGTTGACATGCAAACCAGTCAACATAATTTCGGATTCGAGCCTTCAAACTGAGCCGAAACCGAAAAAAAAACCACGTTAAAGTCTAGCTAATGTTTACTGTTTTCTTTGATTTTCGCGGTACTGTGCACTCGGAATTCTTACCAGTGGCACTATTCTGGTAATTCCCCGGGAATAGGGAATTGGGGAAAGAATTCATATGCAGTGTTACTTTTTTTTAAACAAAATTAAATGAGGAATAATTTTCCCTGCAAATTTAGATATTTTTTTTTTTTTTATTTAATAAATTTATTTATTTATTTATACAATATTACAACTGATTCAGAGATCATCTAGTAATTTATCTTTCTTAAATTAAGTTCTCGGGTTAAGATGAGTAACCTATTGGTTACTCATTTTATAATACTTTCTTCTAAAACAAACTGCCCAGCTCCAGAGGTTTCTGCCTTTGGAGTCTCCTCACGCCGTTAGTGGTGTCCAACATACGACGGATATCTGCATTTTCGTGTAGAGATAAGCGCTGTACGTGTTTCCTTGCATGATTCTTTATTTCATCGGTGACGTATTCCATCTTCAAGTCTCTATGGATGTTGTCATTCCTAATGTACCATGGGGCGTTCACAATCCCTCGTAGCACTTTATTTTGGAAGCATTGTATCATTTGTACATTGGTTTTCTTGGCACAACCCCAAAGCTGGATACCATAGGTCCATACTGGTTTTAGCATTTGCCTGTATAGAAGCAATTTGTTGTGTATTGAGAGCTCAGAGTTTCTACCCATGAGCCAGTACATTTTTCTATATTTGATGTTTAACTCTTCTTTTTTCTTCTTGATGTGTTCTTTCCATCTTAGCTTAGCATCGAGGGTCATGCCAAGGTATTTAGCTGTATTTGCATATGGAATTTGGTTTGAGTTGAGAACCACGGGAATACAGTTTACATTTTGATTTGTAAAGTTGACGTGTACTGATTTGGCTTCATTTAATGAGATGCGCCATTTTTTAGTCCAGTTGCTCACCGTGTTAACTGCACTTTGAAGTTTGCTTGTTGCTTCCGAAATATCTTTTCCAACTGCTAGAATAGCTATATCGTCTGCAAATGTTGCTACTGTGGTACCTTCAATATTCGGTAAGTCTCTCGTATAAAGAATAAACAGAATAGGTCCAAGTACGCTACCTTGTGGTATACCTGCTGATATTCTTTTTATTTCAGAGTACTCATTTTCAAATTTGACTCTAAAGTGTCGATCAGCTATGTACGATTTAAGAATTTGATAAAATTGCTGAGGCAGGTCTCGATGCAGTTTAAATTCAAGCCCTTGGTGCCAGACTTTGTCGAAGGCTTGAGCTACATCTAAGAAAATACTGGAGCATATTTTCTCATTCTCGAGTACATCCTCAATGACATCCGTTATTCTGTGAACTTGTTCAACTGTAGAGTGATTTTCTCTAAACCCAAATTGGTGTGGTGGAATTAGGCATCTCTCTTCTATTATAGGTTTGAGTCTTTTCAGCAACATTTTTTCAAATATTTTTGATATGATTGGAAGTAGTGATATCGGTCTATATGATTTTTTATCGTTTCCTAGTTTGCCTGGTTTAGGAATCATTATTACTTCGGCCACCTTCCATTGTCGTGGAACATATTTCAATCTGAAAGCTGCATTAATTATTTGATTTAATTTACGCAAACCTTTCTCGGGAATGGCTTTCACGATTTGCCCAGTTATTAAATCATAACCTGGAGCTTTTCTAATATGTACTTAAGTTACTATTGGTTTCAGTTTTAAGCTCCAATAAAGTCACATGCCTTATGTCAAGATCATCTGCTTTGTTTACGACTGTTGTGTTTTCATTTGCTGTTTGCCTCGGCAACGGTTGAAAAGTCTCTTCTAAATAAGCAGCAAATAGAGAGACTTTCTGTTTGTCACTTTTAGCCCATGAACCGTCATCGCATTTGATAGGCGGCACATGCATTTTGGATCTTTTTAGTCCCTTCGTTGCTTTCCAAAGCGAATAATCGTCATCCTTTAATTCAGAAAGACCTCGTAGTCGCTTAGTTATGCTTTCGTTCTTTATTTCTTTTATTAGTTGTTTTAATTTGTTGCACAAAAAATTTAGAATAGTTTTGTGTTGCGGTGCACGAGAGTGCTGCCAGATTTTGCGAGTTTTCCGTTTCTCCCTAAGTAGCTCTCTGACTTCAAGAGGATAGTTATGTTTCATTATAGCGTTGGTATGAGAAATCGGTGAACTTTCCCTAGCCGCTTGTTGAATATTGTTATTAAATATTTCTAGTTCATCTTCCAACTGCACCTTCGTTCTAATTGGTTCGCCGTTACTAATTTCTTGAATAGATCCCAATTGGTTTTATTGTTTGTTAACGTAGGTGAATTATCTTTTTTTATTATCATTGTACTCAGTGTCATGATCACAGGTGAGTGGTCAGATGATAGTCCTTCACTATTTTCAATGCATGTGTAGTCCTCTAAAACTCCTTTTGTTACAAAGAAGTCAAGAAGATCTGGAATTTTATGTATGTCAGCAGGCCAATATGTTGGTTTATCGCCAGAGAGGAATTCACAGTTGTTCTCGCGAGCTGCATTAAATAACTCTTTCCCTTTAGAGGTTGTAAGTCTAGATCCCCAATAGGTGTTCTTTGCATTAAAATCACCGCCTATGATAAAATTTGATCCTAGTGATTTAAAAAGTCGACTGTAGTCTTCTTTTTTTAATTGATGGCGTGGGGGACAGTAAATAGAGGAGATACTGAGTTCCCTATTATTGATTGATTCAACTTTTATGGTTTTAACTTGCATAATTTCTTCCTCAATGCCGGGCACTTCGTAATGTTTAATATTATTTTTAACAATTACGGTAGACCCGCCTCTAGCGTTTCCTCCTGGATGAATAGCATGGTAGCATTGATAGTTACGTATTTTAATAAATGAAGTTTCTGTTAAATGAGTTTCCGAGACAAGACATATATCTATTTTTTCTAAGTTTAGAAAAATTTCTAGTTCTGGAACATGCTGTGGTAATCCATTCGCGTTCCAAATAACAATTCTGAATGATCTATTCATTTGATTAGTATAGCATTGATGTAAGCTCATTGGTAGCTTCTTGTCTATCTAGCCGCTTATATATAGCTTCTAGACCACGTTCTTGTTTTGCTAGGCGTGCATTTATCGTTTCTATACTTCGAAATATCCTTTCTAGTGGATTTTCTTCAATAGTATTCTGTTGCGTTATCTGAGAGTAGGATCTCCCCTCTGGCCCTATGGGCTCTGGTTGTGTCGGCGCTCTAGTTGTAGTTGGAATCCTTTCTTTTCTAACATTACTGTTTTGAGTCGATTGGCGTGTTTTATTTCTTAACCTTTGCAGTTGTACCGCTACTTCGCATCCTCTATAGTTGGCTGGGTGTTGTCCTTTACAGTTTATACACCTTGCAGGTTCGGTTCGACTAAGAGAACAGTCTTTCGCGTTGTGTCTGCCGGCACATTTTACACACCTAACATCTCTCCCGCAATATCTTTGGGTGTGGTTATAAGCTTGACATTTCTTGCATTGAGGTATTAATCTCGTGTTCTTTTTCAGTGGTTCTATTTTAACCCTCATATTAAGTATTGCTTTGATATTAAATATATTTTCAATTTTTTCGCTTTTGTTGAATGTGAGCATGAATAGCGGGAGCCCTCTTTTAACGATCTTGGTTCCTTGACTATTTTCAACTTTCTCTCGTTTAAGGATATTGACTGCGTCTTCAATTTGCAGTTCTTTCATTTTGAGATCTTCTATTATATCCTCCTTCCTGCAGGTGGGATGTAGACCTCTGGCCATAACCTTGATGTTTCGGTTATTTTTGTCTTCATATGTATACCACTCTTTACCTTCTTCAGTGAGCTTTGTGGCTAAAGCTCTGTATGCATCGGGATCTCTTGTGTTTATCTTCCAAACATTATTGTTTAGTGCAACTACTCTATAGTCGTTTGTGGACACTGATTTCGTTAGAGCTTGAATATTCGCAAACTCAGTAATGCCTATCACATTAATTGGCGGTGGTGCTTTGGTCTTCATTGCAACCTTTCGTTGTTCTTGTCGCTGGTGAAGTTGGGGTACAGGCACTGGATTGACAGTTTCATTAAATTTTGCTTGCGAGAGCTCCTCAACTTCTGGCGAGAATTCTGCTCTTCGTTTTTTCCTTGGTCTTTTCTTCTGTTTGTGTATCCAATCAGCTTCTCTTGCAAGTTCCTCCTCATCTGTGTGGAACTCAGCGTCAGTACGGGCAAGGGTACTGGTTTCGTTATAACAAGTAAGAGGAGTTTCCACAACCTCTATCAGATTGGGCTTCTTTAGCTCCTCGTTTTCTTTCTTTAACTTAGCGATTTCATTGCTAAGTTGCGATGCGACTTTTTCTATTTCACTCAGTCTTCTGCGTAGTTCAGCATTTTCGATTTCCTGCTGAGTTGCGAACTCTATTTGTCTAGGTGGTGACTTAGCTAATTTTGAACTTCGATCGAATGGGAATAGCAATGGTTGGCTCGCAATCTCAATTTAGATATGGAAAAATTATTCCCAATTTATAAATATTTACATCAAACTTTTATCCTTAGTAGGCCGAAAAAAAATATTTGAACAAAAATTACATATAAATTCTTTCCCCAGTTCCCTATTCCCGGGGAATTACCAGAATAGTGCCACAGAAGGGAAAACGGCAAATAAAGAATATTATCTGAGCGTATGCGACGTTTGAGAGAGCAAATTTGTCAAATAAGGAGAGGTTTGTGGAAGGAAAACTAATAAAAAAAATAAAACTAAATATCTTCGAGCAACTACTGTATTTACCTGATATGGCTCCAGCTGCACTGTAAACAAACTAAATGACAGATCGCGCTACAACTTCACGTCAAGATCAGTTGTGCCAACTTCCGACAAAAAATGTTTCCAATCCCTTTAAGCGGGCTTTTTAAATGACCAATTTCCTTTCTTGACATACTGTACATAGTACGAACTATACACAGTTTCCCATAAGAATTTAGAATTGAAAAATCACCCAAAAATTGAACTTTCATAATAATTTAAAGTTTTGAATAAACACAAATATTTCACCACAATTACATAGAAAACATTTAAATTTTGGGAATACTCGTAGTTTAGAGTGAATTTTAAAAAATTAATTTTTGTTTAATTAAAACACACTACGAATCGCACAGAGGTGATCGAAGTGGTTCTGAATTAGCATTTGATGTAAAAAACCACTCTTACCTAACTACCTACCTGCTCGGAAATCTCTGAGATTTTTGTTAATATCATTGAGTGTAATATAAATATTTTTAAAAAATCATTAATGAAATGTTTAAGAATTTTTGAATTACAAAAATCTAAAAGATTTCCGAGCATGTGGTTAAGTTAGATTGGTTTCTTACATCAAATACTTGTTCAGAACCCCTTTGATCGCCTCTGTGCGATCCGTAGAGAGTCAGTTAATTAATTTTAATTGTTTAAGAAGTCTGTTATTACACTGAATTATATTCTCTCTGGAATGACAAAAATCTCAAGGATTTTAGGGCATGAGGTTAGAAAAGGCTGGTTATAGAAAAAATACTAATCAAAACATTTTTTTTTCTCTACGCGATCCGTAGGTACCGACTTAAATACATTATTTTAAGTGTTTAAGAATTTTTGTTTTACACTCATTAATATTTTCTAACGCTTAACGAAAATCTCAGACATTTCTGGGCATGTGGTTAAGTAGTTTTTAATAAAATTTTTGTGTGTTTATTTAAGTGCGTCCCTGGATGGCTTAGTTTTACAATTGGACCCGGTAGGTGGCACTGCATTCGGGTTCTAGGAACATTTTATTTTATGTTTTGACAAAAAATTTAGGCAGGGCAAAGTCTGTCGGGTCCGCTAGTTGTGTTATAAAATATTTGTGTTCATTAAAAGTTTTAAAATATTATTATGAAAGTTCAATTTTTGAGTGTTCCTTTAATTCTAATACTTTTGGACAACAGTGTATATTTTGTTCAATTTGGCATCAACTTTACTCGATGTGGGGTAGTGCCCATCGATTTGTTCTCGCTATCGGTGATGTACACATAAAAGATTTATATACGTCAATAATGCACGATATCAGATAATATGGTGAGGACCAAATTCCCAATTAGTCGATTTTCGATTATGCAAATAAACAGTTTAGTGACGTTCTTAAAAAAATTTAGGAAGCTGGTGGTATCGGCCGAAACTATTGAGAAAATTGATTTTTCAATTAAATTTATTTTAATTTGTTGTTTAGTTTATTGTGTATTGTATATTGTGCCTCTTCAACATTTTCCGCTTTTTCGATAAGGCTCGATATTAGTTCATCTATTGTGATAAATACTCGTAACTCTCCCATGGAATATCATTTGTACAATTATTCTCAATTGATAGCTTAATCTAGTTTAATATAAATATTCACTTGCGGGTTAATTTAATTTTTCCCTTTAGAAAAAAGAAAGTTGGGTGTTGGCAACAACCCATCCACCCAATTTCCCTTTTTTTACTACGTAAAAGGAAGTAAGATACCCAAATTGCAACACGAAATTCGTCGCCACAAATTGTTGGGAGAAATCAAGGTTATTTCAGTTTCTTGTTCAATACTTTAAAACTTCCATATATAATACCTATAAGTAACTTAAGCAATTTTTTTTCTGGCAGCTACGATCATAACAAATCTGTTTGCGAACTTTTAAGAAATTTTATTATCTTAAATTCGCTCAACCATTATTTTCAAAATTTAACCAAAATTAAGTTTTTTGGCCTTCTTGGGCAACCAGGCGGAAATTCACAAATTGGATGTACATACTTGCAGTACTTTAGATGATCTAAGATTTGAATCCGGGGTTATCAGAGTAGAATCCACAGTGCGTACACGTATTGTCAGTTTTTTCACAAAGTGAAAGAATCAGTTTACTTAGCCAGAAGTTTATCATCGAATTCTGCACAATCAACACTGCAAATCGAAATCAACAAAAAAATTTTGTCAATAAAGAGAAAATGCATTTTTGTAAAGTTTAGAAATTTTTAGCTGCATTTTAAATATCAGCGGAAAAAATTGTTTTTGTAACGGTACTGCCAGCATTTCTTTTAAATGTTCTTTTAATTTGTGAAAAATCAATTTCCTACAAAAAAATTTAAATGGCTATATACATTCAAGTTTCAGTTCATACCATTAAATACGGCTAAGTACTTTTAATCTTCTTCCTTATTTAAATCTAATCAGTCGAATAAATTAAATTATGAAGTGCGACATGAAACGTAAATTTATAAAAGCTAACCAGCAAAAACATTCCAACACAATTCGATACTTTGTATCTCCATGAAAAAGCATCAAAAAGTTTTGTGCGGTTCTACATAGGAAATGATTTATTTAGCCACGGCTGGAGAAAATACCCCAAAATACCAAAATTGTTATTTTCGAACGTGCGTAACACTAAACCAATAAACAATTTTTATTTTGTTGATTCGTACTCGTGTAATTTGTAATTAGTGTGGTATTAAACAAATTTACCGCTAAATGGATTTAATTGAATATTTTTGGTATTCACCAACCTGCATATTGGAAAAAATATAATATTCTTGTAAGGTATCTCGGTGGAAAGATAAACTATATAAATTATAAATAACAAAAAAAAAATGAAAACTTATATTCATATTTGATTGATTTCACTTAATTGGCAATGCTACCGCAAAACAAGTCAACACAAATTGAAAGTTTTCAGTACACACAAGTATGGTATATGTTGTACTTTGAATTCGTTCAAAGTGAAACTTTAACTTGATTTTTAATTTCATTTTCAAAATGACAAAAATTTGTTTGTAAAATGGAATTTTTAATCGGAAAACACTTTCTACGTACAAATTGTCATGTATTTTGGCTATACAACTCGAGACATGTTTGTTTATTGGTATATCGAAGTGACAACCACCTTATTAACAATATTCTATTTTCGTCTAACGAACATGTTATAAACGTTATTCAAAATTATAAATTCAGTCACATCCATTCCACACCCTTGATTTGTCCACTCATACTGAGTACATCATTGTACGCGAACCTATATCTTGACAATAGCACAAATATCTCAAATTTTAAAGACGTTTTGGCAATCAATCAATTCCACAATGAATCAACGATATACCAACTCGTACACACGCACAAAGGCACAAATATCAATAAACGTTTGAAAATATGTCTTCATTTTGATAAATTGACTTGAATTACCATAAAAATTAGATAGAAAACAGGAAGATCATATTTTGCAAGGTAATTAATAGTTTGTAGTTTTAACGTAGATACAAATTATTGATGGAATCGTGTTTGGAATAGAGACGAGACATATATTTTTATGATAAACGCGAATTGTGATTGTTACAAAAATACGGTGTTATTGTTGCATCGACGTGTCGATAATGCTATCGATTGTGTTTAGATAATCAGATTGCTATTTAATATTTAAAACCTTGCAAAACCTCTAATTGTTGTCGATTTAAACGTGTCAACGAACTTGAAAGCGGGTAAATTATTTTACATTTCAACTGAATGATGCTGCATATACCTGGTAAAACAATTTTTGGATTTAAGACAAAACATAAAAAGATCAAAAATTAACCATTCGTCCATAAGAGACGAAATAAGTCAATTGTTCAGTCAGTTGTGCGTCTAATCCTTGCCAGAAAAAGGAACAAATATTTAAAAACATTTATATCGCAGCTGATTCGACCGACAATTGACCAATGCAATTGACTAACAATTACGGAGAAATAAGCTTGGTAAAATCAGACCGGCTTTTGTAATTCAAAATTGACAGCCAAAAGGCATTAAACGGGTTAGTTTTTCGACGGTCATTTCTTATAACAATAGAGAGACGAAATTGACTAAGATTGCTAGACTGTTTTGGGCCACATTGGTAAGCCAGTTTTTAATGGTGTTCGGGTTATGATTTTATAAAATTACATAAAAATTTCAAAACATCGATATTTTCATTTTGACGAGTACATTATACATAAATATAAATTTAAACAATCGTTTAAGAATTACAGCAAGTATTGCTTTTAATTAGTTTGTGTTGCAATGACGGACGCGAACGCACAGTCAAGTATTAAAATGTGGATTAACTCACCGATGTTAATTTGCAATAACTTAAATGGAACATTTTGTCAGGAATCTTTTGGTGCTACATTTGTCTCTTGTAGTCTTTTAACATTTTTGTTGTCTGGCCGTAACAGATTTTTTCCTTTAGCAGTTTTAACAGTACCAGTTTTTACCAGTTTTTTCGAAAACGAATCAACATAAATTGAAAATTAAACAAAAAATCTAGGAACGCCTTTCAATAAAAAAATCTCGATAAAAATGTATAAATTTACTAACCTGTACTAATTAGAACACAATGTTTTATTATTCGATTTGATTGTTAAATTGCAATGTTAATTTAAATTATAAAAATGATTACAACTAAACACTTTCAACTTTATAAAATTTGATATTATAAATTTATTTTAATAATAATTTTTTGTGACCACAAATTAATAATTTTTTGTTACGCGTACGCCGAATGCTTTGTTATTGAAGAAAAAAATTAAAACGTGGCAATGAACAATTCTAAGTCGAAAATGTCCCTAATTTGTAAGTCGTATTCCAAACTACGGTCGAATTCGTCTCATTTGAATTCGTCTGTCTTCCGTATTAAACATTTCAACTAACCGTCTGTTTCGTCTCGATTTTGTACTTAGTATTGCAATTGAAGACGTTTTCGCCTTTTAAATTATATGTATAAATTATATAGAAATATTTTGCTCGGAGCCTAATTTCGCTAGGTTGCAACGGTATGATTTTTTGTGTGTTTCTTAAATGTGAGATATGTATGTTCCATCTTTTTATTATAATCTGACAAATTTTTGAGCCATTTTAAAAATTATTTTACTTCATTTTATTAAATTATTACATTTATTTTTTGGGTTTTCCGAATTAAAATAATTTTAATAAACATTTGTATTTTTCATATAATAAAATTCGGGGATAACTTCACATATGAAGTGGATTTGGAATAAAATATAATATAAAACGGGGCGGGGCTAACTTCACACAAGAGTTAGAAGGATATAATTATGTTAGGGTTGCCTGATTATTTTTTTTAAATTTCGGGGATAGAATCCGGGGATAACTTTACATACGTGAGATTTGGATTTAAACTGAAATTGATTTGCATTTATTTTGTTTATCTATTTATATAAAGAAGAAAAGTGTGTATGTAACTATGTTTGTTCCACAAAAACTTTTGATCCAAGCGAACGATTGCTCCCAAATTTTGCAAGAATACTTTTTAGCAGCGGAGAAAAAACATAGGGGCGTTAGTGATTCAAAAATGTTACCCCATCTCTATGCTTTTTTTGACCCACTATAGCGAGTGCTTACGAATATAGCACAAATAAATTTGTCCAGCCGAGGAAGCCGTGGGAGTGTTGACAAATATTTTATATGTATAAATATTTGTTGTATATCGACCGAAATTATTACACGATGGAGCCACCTGGAATGCCGTCTCATATCTTTAAAATGAAGAGAGGATCATCAATAATGCTTCTGCGGAATCTGGACCCGCCAAAACTATGCAATGGAACGCGGCTCCTTGTCAAAAGTATTTTGCCAAATGTCATCGAAGCCACTGTAGTGACGAGGATTGCAAAAAGAGAGGACGTATTCATACCTAGCATACCGATGATACCAACTGACCTGCCATTCAACTTCAAACGAGTTTCACAGTTAGAGTTTCATTTGTCTTATATATAACCACCAACAAAGCTCACCTTAAGATTGTCCCCTTAAGTTTGCAGGCGTAGATTTAGAAAGTCCTTGCTTCTCTCATGGCCAGTTGTGTGTGGCGTGCTCAAGAGTAAGGACTTCAAAAAATTTGTATGTTTTAGCTCAGGGAGGAAGATCAAAAAATGCGGTTTACGAGCAAGCATTGTGGTAAACCCAACAAATTATTTTGGTATTGATTTTATTCAATTCATTTAAAGTACATATTACTAATTAGTTATAAAATAAAAAAACACCTGTTTGAAGTTCAGTAGTTCAATTTTAACCCGGGCAAAGCCGGGTGCTTCAGCTAGTATATTATATGATACAAAGAAATTTATTGGCCATAACAGGTCATAATTAATGCGGTAGGTGGATTTAAATTTTAAATACAATAAATAATGAGACGAATGAGTCATAAGAGCTTAACATCGTTGGGTTTTATGATAATGGCATCATTGACCCGACTTTCAATAACTTTAATGTTACGGAAAGGTAATTATTCTATTCACCACAATTTTTATTTATCTAGTCTGCGAAAATTTTTTAAATGTTTCTGTTCGTTTGAATGAGAAAAACTGAAAAAATAAACAAACAAACATGGACCACCCTACTCCAGATGCCTTAGTGTTTCTATGACGCGGAATTAGTAAGTGAGGATTTCAACACTGGTGGAAGAAGCAACTGTATTTGGTGCTTAATTTGCTTTTATGACCAATACCTATTAAAATCTAGTACAATATTAGTTCAAACTCATTTGAACGCACACTTTCACTATAAATGGGTTCGTATGATTAAAATGGGTTGTACTTGTACAGTTCTTAAAAAATCTGTATAAGTAAATAAATTAAGTAAGGTATTCGGGTGTTTACACAAATTTACTATTTAAGGAGTGCTTTAAACCTCCACCAAATAAGTTAGCTCACTCGGAACAAACCACAATCGTTTCACAGTTACCGTTTTCGAGGAACGAGAGGTCGGTTTAGCCTACAATTAAACCTGCACCGCCAATAATAGTAACTTTTGTTCTAGCTACTCGTATTATATCGCGATCGTTTTTAATTACAAATTTATTACAAAATAATTTATTATCATTAAACACTCAATGGAATTAATAACAAAATATATGAAACACGTTCTAAAAAAATTTTACAAAATCTAATATACCATAGTGTGTATAATCAGGCCCACCCAGGTGAATTAAGAATTTTTTGGAATGAAGACTGAAAAATAGATGATTAAAATAAAACCGTCAATTTAACTACGCCTAGTACTACGAACTACGATGAGCATGGCCAGATCAAGCGATACAACCTCTTTAGACTTCTTCCTTTCGGGCTATCTTAAATTGCAGATCAATGCGAATAAACCGCAAACAAATGATGTCTTCAAAGTCAAAATAACGAACGCAATTAAGTAAATTCAGCTAGATTTATGTAACAAAGTCGCTAAGCATCGTCGTGACGGTCATTCGAACGAAGTTATATTCAAATTCTTTCAAATAAAAAAAAATTGAGTGGACATTTTACGTACAAACTTGTTTTATTTACATTTAAAAATCTGTCCTTATTGAAAGACCATTTAGTATTGATAAAAAAAAAATATCAAAAGTAACTTGCCATAGCCCTGTCATAATATTTCGTCATTACAATAGTTATTGTGCCAATATTCTTGGATCAAAATCGTCTTATGAATCTTCTAAATATAATGGACAACGAACTCAAATGTTACTCGCACACACTAAACGCAACTAATAACAAATAGTTCCCTACAACATCATCCAGTATGTAAGCCACCCCTGCCCAAATTTTAACCAATAAAATTTCAACTATTTCTTGACCTCTTCAAACAAATAAAGGCGTTTTATTGATTCCTATTACCCTTTCCCATTAAAAATAATCATTACTCATTCCCACATTTGGTGAAGTAAATAATTAAACTAAAATATGTTTGAACACGCAAACCAAATTACTTACCAAACTAAAATTTGTGATAAATTGTAAAAAGAAGTATATTATAAGCTACACAGTGTTGTGCAATTACAGGGGTTCCGTGCCTGACTTTAAATGTCAAATCCGTAAAGGAACAATTAATGAATTCCGCCAAGAATAAAAGTGTGTTAAATATCAAAAATATCGGGGGAAATGAACTGGAACCCAAAAAATATCTACAATTTGGCACTGCTGCCGAACTAGTGCATGTCAGAAACCTAGCATTCAAATCAATTCACACTCTCGGTATCAAAACCTACAACCAGTTCAACGTTGCTTCAAATGCAGCTACCTCCAACACAAGCTGTTGAGTAAAATATCATAATAAGCGATGGGTTCCGACGACTCAGCAAATAACAAAGTCAGGAGAACAAAGAACTGATACAACAACTAACATCGAACAAAGCATCTACAATGGCAAGGAACATCATAAAAACATTGTAATCTAGGGACTAGCAGATAGATCAGTTAATCCACTTATCCTGACAAGTGATATTTTAAAAGCCTTAAACTAAAATGTGTCAATGGATGGTTCCACATTAGATATCAAAGAAACGATTTTTTTTTCATTTCTTTCCCCGTTTACATATGATACAAACATAAATGAAATAAAAAATATTTCAAGGCCATTTTTGACTCATTTTAGTTTAAATTTTATTTTCGACAGAGCAGAACAAAACAAAATAAAACAAACATACATATACATTATCTATTACGACTAGTTGGCCTTGAAAAAATAATAAAAAAAAACCAAAAATCTCGTGTGGAATGGGGCAATAGGATAAATTGACACATCGACAAAGCCAAACAAGAAATATTACCAAAGGGGCATTCATAAATCAGAATCGGGATAGAACATGAGAAGCTACTCTTTCTATGGATGTATGTTCAAAATTGCGAATTAATTTCAGTTCCTGTGACCCAACACATCATTGCTATACTCATCAAAAATATCATCGACTTAGAAAAACTTCAAAAATTAAAAAAAACTTACCACTGTTCGCCATTTCGAATCAAATATCATATTAATATTAATTGCACATAATTTGTATCACATAAAACTAGTTCGATCACAATTTCACAACACAAAACACTATTTATAACACTTTTATACAGCACTAAACACAATACATATAATTTAATCACAACTATTTACTACAAAATTTCAATTATTTTAGATTCATAACACTCCGTTTGTAAATTATTTTGATTGACAACAGATATAACACATACACACACATTGATAATGGTACGTTAGAAGTTACCAATAACGGGTTTACTATAGATAATGAACTGCAATGAATTTTGTATTGGAAATTGATGCGGTAAATATTTTATATTTTAATATCAGGGGTTTTAAACCGAAGGAGAATGAATACGTTGATGAATTGTATTTCCTTATTTAACTATGGCATCAAAATTATTGTTCCTGTTGAGTCTTGGGTATTGCACAACGAAATATGCAAAAATATTTTTTCTATAATGATAATGCATAGCACAGTTGTCGGGATAGTAAGGGAGATGTATACTACATGATAATATTTAGTGTTCGAAGACAATAAGTCCTGAGGTCGACACATAGATGGTGCACGTAATGAAAACACATATGAAAATACCAACCTTCAAACGATATGTGTCAAAATGTTATGACAATCCGACCGTTATGTTACAGTTACAGGTTATAGTTAGATCATAGAAATATAAGTGCGCGCAATGTAATGTCAAAAATACAATCATGACATTGGAGTTATCAGAACTTTTTTACTCAACTCTTTTTTGTTTCTCGATTTATAAAACTGAGAAATCTATGGTAAACTGATTTTTCTACGGTTAGATTAACTAACACACTATCTATTTATTTATTTTATTATTTATTTTGATGCGGAAAAATACCGTTCAAGCAATGCAATGGCTTGGTAAGTCTTATAGGAACTCTGGCCTGTCGAAAGCAATCGTCGAACGTTAGTTTGCTGATTTTAAACGTGGCCGTACAAACAACGATGTTGCTGAACGCTCTGGCCGCCCGTATTCGGCAATTATTTCAGAAATGATAAATAAGTACACAAACTATTTTTGAAAGACCTTAAAGTGAAGATGCGTGAGACAGCTGATACCTTGAATATATTGAGAAAGCTCTGTTCAAAGTGGATGCCATGCTTGCTTACATATTGGACCAAAAACAGCAGCGCGTTGATGATTGCGCTGACAAGGGATAAAGTACAGATTCACCACTGCACTTCAAAAAAAAATCGCCAATCAGCTGAGTGGACCAGAGCCAGTGAAAGGTGTCCAAAGGTGTCGTCTATCTTGAGAAAAGAAAGACTATCAACAGCAAATATTACATGGTATTGTTGGTGCATTTGAAGGAAGAAGTTACGAGAAAACGGCCCCAAATGCAAAAGAAAAAAATTCTCATTCAATAAGGCAATGTACCATGTCACAAGTCCTTGGCTACAATGACAAGATTTTGATGAAACAAACGAATATTTTGAGGCCAAAGATAAATCGTTCTACAACAAACGCTACAAATTTTGCAAGAAAATTCTTTTTAAGTATTTAGTCTCGGGCTTCTGGTGGGTTGAAGCTTGTTATAAATGGATTCTGAATACGCAATCGAATTTCTATTACCACTGTTTTTGGAGAGTGTTTGTTCTCAGACCAGAGAGAAATTCAAATCAAAATAAGTTTCCGGCTTGAGCTCCTTCTGGGAAAGCTAGAACGCTACCAAAATTTGATAATCTTCCTGTGAATATTTTTTTATATTTATACTTATGTATGTTATATTTATGTTTGTAATTGATTGATTTCGGGAAAATTTGTATATGGTGGCCTCTGGAAGGTCCAGGTACCTTTTTTTGTTTTTTTATTCTCAACTCAAACAACTTTGATGAAAATTGCTGCGTGGACATTCTCGAGTAACGGCCATCGACTGCAATTGGTACTAATTTCAGAAAAAATCGTTTAGGAGGTCTTTCAGTGAGACTCGGGTCCCACTTAAAATTTGTTTTTGAGCGTTTTCGAGTACCCAGAAATCGATTATGATTGGTCTTGATTATGAAAAGTGAAGGCCGGCCACATTGATGAAAGACGGATTTCAAATGCTGTTCAAATCGATTTCGATAGGTGTTAACTTCGGGTAAACTAGTTTAGATGGTCCTTTGGTAGGGCTCGTTTACTTTTCAAATTTTTTTAGGCTCGGCCGATTTTCATATAAATTGTTGAGATAAGGGATATTTAAGGAAAACTTGTTTAGAATGTCCTCAAATGAGGGCCAGGTCCAATTTCTTAAATTTTGGCTATTTTGATAAAAATTGGGGAATGGGATTTCCGAGTGCCGATAATCGATTCCGATAGGTTCCTATTTATGAGTGTTCTTCGTGGGACTTGAGGTATTCTTTTAACATTTTAATTTAACAATTTTAATAAAATTTTCATAATCCATAAATCTCCCCTAAATTTTCCATCTAGTCTCAGTAAGCCCTAAGCTATTAGAAAAAACAACCGAAAATATTGGTTACTAGTAGAAGTTTCTGAGATATTGGCCAAAAAGTGAAAATAACGTATGTGGCCGCAGAAAATCTCAAAAACAAATTAAAAAAGGGTTGCGGGTCTCATCGAAGGAACCCCGGAACGAATTTTTAACGAAATTAGCACCCATTGAAATCGATTTCACCCATTTGAATTCTTCCATTCGCCAATTTGTATCATAATCGTTCTATAGCCAATAAAAAAATTAAATAATGGGATTTATCTATTGGATGAGTGATTGAATTCACCTATGCAGAATTTTTCGAAAGCAGGACCGATTGCAATCGGTTTCGGGTACCGAAAACACTCCCTCCGAATTTTTTTTATAAAAGTCGTGTGAGCCGAAAAAAATTAAATAAAGAACCTGGAAATTACCAGATGACATCAAAATCATTTGAGGCGAAAGAAAATGTGAAAAAGGGAGCGAGGCCAAAACATTAATTAAGTAGCGAATGCTACAAAACAATATTGTTACTCCATAACAAAATTTTCAAAAGGACGCTATTAGTGCAACTATAAAATGTCACCGTAACGCGACCAACACAACATGATGCAATATTAAACAATACGTTGGAACATAAAATCAGGTAATTAATTAAAGAAAAACACAAGACCCAACACAAAGCGAAGCAACATATCGCAACATAGTACTAATACGTTCAAAATGGTGTGGCGTCACGCAAAATGGTACACAAAATGAAACATAGCGCAACATCTAGCAACATTACACAACATGATGTAATGTTGTGAAACATTGTGCCGTATCCCACAACATGGGACAACACAACGCAATAACATGATGCATGGTAGTGTAACATGGTGCATAATGACGAAACGTTCTGTTGCAATCGAAACCTGTTATATCCATTTTATTGTTGTGTGTAATTATATTATTTTTATTTCTTATTTTTGTAAATAGAAGTTTAATATTTTTTTTTTTTTTGTAATTTAGAATCAGGGGGCCAGTAACGTGATCTATTTGATCCAATGGTTCACTTATCTTACCTTCTGAAACTTTTTTAGCCTTAATATTATTGTACATACCAGTTTTTATTTATTATAATAAAGTTGGTAATGAAAATAAAAAAAAGAAAGACAAAAATTGAGGTTGATTGCCATAATTGACACCCATACGACCAAATTGGTTTAACCATTTTGTTATACAGGAGAAGCTTGTATTCTAGGCCAATGGTTGAATATTTCCCCTTCAACCAGTGCATTTTATCAATTTTTAATTTGATATGATCTCGTTTCATTTCAATATTTCTTCGCCTAGTTGACCGTCAGTCTAGAATGTCTGTGAAGTTAGCCCGTAACCGATCCCGCAAAAATGCGATGGCAACGCTAAAATATAAATATCACGATATTTTTGAATGTCATCCCGGAAAATAATATGTCATGACAGTTTTTACTACATAATATATCAATTCGTAAAAATTTATAAGCAATTTGTATTGAAAACTGAGGCCAACCCGGAAAAGATTATGTCATACAATAATAAATTTCCTAACAAGAAAACAAATAATTTTTGAAAACAAAAAAACGTGTATAATATCAAAAAAAAAAATGAAATTATATATAAAGTTATTAATATACGAAAATTAGGTACACGAGTAGGAAAACACAAACTAAACCAAAATATTAGTACAAGTGGGAAAAAGTTCTTTGATTTAAACCTCCGCTATAGTCGTCTGAATTCGTAGTAGAAATTCATTACCAGAAACCGGACTATATTGGTTTTGTAGTTCAGGGATTGGCCTGTTTAAATAATAATAGGCTAAAAATTCTATGATTTAGAGCCTAGCTATAATCGTTTGAATTTAAATAAAAAGAGGCAAAAAAATTGTTTGATTTAGAGCCTTGCTATAGTCGTTCAAATTTGTAGAAGCTGCCTATTGCCAGAAACCCGACTATAACAGTTTTGAAGTTCAGGAATTGGCCTGTCTTCATTTTAAAACCTATATAGTCGGGTTTCTGGTGGATGGATATCTACTACGAATTCAGTTGGCTATGGCGAAGCTTAAAAATAATAGGATTTTTTTGCCTCTTATTATTTAAACAGGCCAATCCCTGAACAACAAAACCTGTATAGTCCGGTTTGTGGTAATGGACAACTACTACGAATTCAGACGACTGCCGACTATAGCGGAGCTCTAAATCAAAGAATTTTTTTGCCTCTTGTTATTTAAATTCAAACGGCTATAGCTAGGCTCTAAATCTTAGAATTTTTTTGCCTCATATTATTTAAACAGGCCAATCCCTGAACTTCAAAACCTTTTCTGGTAATGAACATCTTTTACGAATTCAGATGACTATAGCGAGGCTCAAAATCATTGATTTTTTTGCCACATGTTGTGTAGACAGGCCAATCGCTGAACTACAATACTAAGTTCACAGTAATTTATATTCTTAAGTGTTTTTATTAAATAAATATTAATTAGACTGGAATATTGACAATTTTTAGATGAAAACAAATTTTTGTGACATTGTTGATTTTTACAAATTTAATTATTACTTATTACATCAATAAACCCACTCGCTTCAATATAAATTATATAATTTTTATTTTGCTTATAGCGATTAGCTATATATAGTACAAGTTAAAATATGTCAATCAGTTTTTATTTATAATGGCCGCCATTTCGTGTATTTGTTTTCATAATAATTTTTCTTACTATCGTTATATTTTTATATCATGATAGTTGTAGTTTCATTATAATTTCTAAAATATATAATGGTGTTGCCATACTTAACTATAATCATTTTCCGGGATGACTTTACGGGGTAACTTCACAAAGGTCGGTCTAGATGGACGCCTAGGTATTTTGCTCCATTTCACTGAGGGGTTTGTATTCCGTTCATTGTGACAGTTATGGCTACATACGGTTGACAAATTTGTATCCTGATTCCCAATTTCATATTAAATTGTCACTCACAATACATTATATAATGAAAAATCTGAAGGTCGCAACGACGTGTGTTTTAAATATTTTGTTTATGGCGTGATTTAATTTTAAATTACTAAATCTTTAATCTTTATCTTATTAACTCTAGTCCTTCCCATGATATTTCTAATATTGGTTTAGTGTCCGTCGAACCCCTTAATTCTTTTTCGTTTACCAATATATCTACTGTTGATTTGCATTCTGCAATTTGGGAAGTTAAATCGTAATCCACTGGTCTAGTTTAAATAATTAATATGGTTAGTTTAAAATTAGTTAAGCGTATTTTTCCTTTTGTATCAAGGTACTTGTTACATATTTTCAATTTTATTTTAACGACCTCTTCATATCCCGCTCAGTGGAAGATGAGTAAAATTATTCCTATTCCTAAAATTAGCAATTCTTCTGAGCTTTTCCCGTTCCGCCCTATTAGCATTTTAAGTTCTCTGTCCAAGGCGTTTGAAGTGGTAGTAAAAAACCAAATTCAATCTCATATCGGTAGCTTTAATTTGCTTAGTCTTTTTCAATCGGGTTTCAGAAGGTTCCACGGTACTACCACTGCTTTACTGAATGTTTGTGATGATATTCGTTGTAGTATGAGTAAAAGAGAAATGGCTTGTCTTACTCTGTTAGATTTTTCTAAAGCGTTTGATTCAATTAATCACCAAATTTTGTTTAATAAGCTTATTTCGAACTTTAATTTTTCTCTCCCTGCTGCTAAATTGATTTTTGACTATATTTCGGGTCACTTTCAAGCAGTCTTTTATGACAATTCTTTTTCTGACTTCTTACCTGTTTCTCCTGGAGTTCTTCAGGGGTCGGTTCTTGGTCCTTTACTATTCTCAATGTATATTAATGACATTGCATGTTCCATTCGTCATTCTTCTTTTCATATATTTGCTGATGATGTCCAAATATATAGGAGTAGTCGCTTGGATAATCATTCCGTTCACTCTAATATTTCTCTTATTAACGATGATTTGGTAAGAATTTATAATTGGTCATTATCTAACCGACTCGCTCTTAATGCTAGTAAATCCCAGTCCATTATAATTTATAAAAAATCTATAGATACTTCCTCTTTTCCTGGAATTTTTCTCGGTGATTCTTTAATTCCATTCTCTAATACTGTTAGAAATTTAGGGTTAATTTTTAATAAAACTCTTACTTGGGGTGATCATTTGATTAAGGTTAGTAAAACGGTTTTTGGAATGCTTAGTTGTTTGTATAAAGTTGTAGGGTTCACTGATACTAATTTTAAAAAACGTATGTTCCTCTCGCACCTTCTTCCACATTTTCTTTATGGTGACGTTGTTCTGTTTGGAATGCTTCAGGATAATATGAATGTTCTCCAAAGATGTTTCAATGCTTGTACTCGTTTTATTTTTAGTATTAGAAAATATGATCATATTTCTCTCTTTTTAAATTTGATCCTTGGCTGTAGTTTGGTAGATTTTTATGAACTTCGTGTATGTCTTTTTATTTTTAAGCTTCTCAGAACGAAGCAACCTCCCTATTTATTTAATAAGTTATTGTAAAGTAGGTCCTATTCTTCAAATTTACGTTTACTTCCCCCTATAAACCTGTGCAGATCTTTAAATACGTCCTTTTCTGTTAGGGGTATTTCTCTTTGGAATTCTATTCCATTAGATATTAAGAGGTCAGCTTCGCCTAAATCTTTTAAAACGTGCTATTTAGCGTGGCGCGCTTGAATGACAATGCATAAAGTTCTATTTTTGTAATAATACTTTTGTATTTATTTGTATTATTTTTGTATGTAGTCTATAAGTATTCACTTCTTGCAGTGTTCTCTGTAACAAATGAGCTTGAGCTCAATACGGAGGGTACTAGCATGGAGTGGATTTGTTTTTTGAAAAAATCTGAGGTTTTTATGCCTAATGGAAGTATTTTTTTTTTGTTGTTCATTTATATTGCTTCCATATGTGCTTTTCCTTTACCAAAATTTTTAATGAAATGAATAAATAAATAAATAAATAAATAAATAATTTTACCCATTACTGAATACTGTTGTAATAAATAGAACCGGCAATCGAACTAATAGACAATAGCGTGGTTCTCTTTTGGCGATTGCCACCTCGATTTTTATGTAACTCTGTAAAAAGTGTTTGTATGCACCGGTACCTTTATATGCCATCTCCGCGACAAAATATCCAATTTGATACGTAATGTAGCACAAAACTAGATACGCTCGTAACGTGTAGCGTATATAAAAAATATTCACACGCACGATTAATACTCGTAATTTATACAACACGTCAATTAAACCATAAAGGGATAACCCCAAACACAACCGCCGAATAACTGACAAAATTGTATGCACAAATTATTTCAAGTTTTCGGTGAAACAAAGAGACCACCCCGTCCAGCATCATCACCATCTCTATAAATCATTAAGCCAATAATAATCACCTGATTATCCTAGCACTTAAATCAGGGCTTTCCAACATAAATAAATAGATTACAAGGTACATTTTATAATATACGCACGTATGTGTCAGCTATGGTACATTGTAACTCATGAAAACTACATTTTTGGTACCTGCAAGTATATATCGAAAATACCGCGCAGTCTGAAACCATAATTTTAAAATTTTAAAATAAATCGAACGACGTATGATAAAATTACCAAGTACATATATGGATTAACAAAATATTCCGATGCTATGCACAAGATAAAAAATTCCACCGTAAAATTTCACATGACATCAATTCATAATTTTAATTCAATTTATTCCAATTGATCCGAAATGTTAAATTTCTAAAAACAATATTTCATCTATGTATATGTACATAACATAATACTACATTAGATGTACATGTCTTCTACCCGACTGTGTACATACAAGTCACTCTCACTCTATTCACAATGTTTCATCAAATCAATTGAAAAAGATTAATTTCTTAATCAAAATTTATTTTGTCTAGACTCTAATCAAAAAGCAAAAGACAACAACAACAAAAATATCGAATACTATTAGAAAATACAAATAAATATTGTTTTATGCCCAATTATTGTAAATATTAAATTGTGTCGGTAAATTGAAATAAATTTCACTTTCGCGTATAAAAATAAATTGAGATTTATAACTAATTGTCAGTAATTAAATTCTTAATTGCTTGTAATAATATATGCATATGGAGTTTTGCTGATGATGGCGAGAGGTTATTGAAACGTGTATTCGAGTACGAGTAGGTTTTTATAAACATAAAATACATTTTCGATTTCACTTCACGATGTATAATTTTCCGCCCTTGACGATTATATCAAACTGTGTATATATATTGAAGCCCGCCCCTCTTTCGAAATCTAAATTTTATGCTAATTTTCGATTAAAAATTCATAATTACATATACATAATATATTTAATTTTTTGTATAAAATAATTTCATTAAAATTAAAATAATTAATTCAATTACGTCCATTGTTGATGATTACGATTATGATGATGATGATGGCGTTGATGAAAAGTGAAAGTGGTTTCAATTTTTCTTTTTATTTTACGTTTTTGTTTTTTTTTTTTAAACTTTTTTATTTTGTTATAATTTTTTCCACAAACTAAATATTAATTTATATGGAACCGCGGGATATGGTTTAATGGAGTTGATTACATTTAATAAATTAGCAGCAGCAACAGCAGCACAATAATAAACGCGATCGAATTTGTTACAAGACTAATTAGAGATGAAAACGAAGCGTTTTGTTTTTCTACAGGTAAATGAAATAGTTATAATTGATTATTAATTTAATTACACTTTTCAATAAACAGGCAGAACCCATTCAATATCGTATAGGTAGTGAGTTTGATGAAAATAAAAAAAAAAAAAGTAATAAAAATTTATGTGAATTTATAATGGAACTTCACATGAATGGGAATTATTTTCCTCCTTTCTATTCCTCCGGCACGCCATTCATAAATTGACATTAGTACATTTATTAAAGCATTTAAAAAAAAAATTGCTGCTTTCCAAACAGACCCTTATTTAAAATTGATTTACTTATTAACTGAAACCGCTGCGGGCAAATAGCAGGATAATGGTACTATTCCATGTGCATAAAATATTATCTGAGCAAAACTAAAACGAGACAAAATTATAGATCGACTATAGGAAGAATGGCGCATCCGATTATAGCTTGCTGAGCATTTGCTTAGCAAATTGTTGTTGTGCTGCCATAATTTTTCATAAAATAATATTAACTCGAGTATTTTTTATGGCAGCAAAACTGAAAAAATTCCCCCACTCTCAGCAAACTTTAATTTTTTTGATATTTTTTTGGTAGTAAAACATAAATTTTTTGGGTCCCATTTGAAACACGATATTTTAAAACCGGAATTATCAAAACGCGATGTTTGGATTCCGAAAATACGTCACTTGGTATACAAAAACAATCATCAACAGCAGATCATTCACGATGAAGCCCAACCTGAAAATAGAAGAAACACAAAAAACACAAAGAATCATCGAAATTAAATCGTTAAAGTTGTATACTTATCTGATAATCACAGCTAACCAGTGTATGCACTGCAAACGATTGATACCTAAAGGAAACGTCTATTTACATACATTAAACTATTAAACTTGCATTATATAGCTAAAATTATGACAGCAAGAATTTTGTTTTGTATAAATTTGACAAATCTAAAAAATAAGAAAAATTATTGTAATAGACTAGTGACACTAACCATGAACAAATTTCGTACTAAATATTATAGTAAAATTATTTATTAAAATGTTCAAGGTTAGAGGTCTCTATAGCGTTAATAGTAAAATTTAGTAACCAAAAATTTGTTAATAAAGAAAAAGTTCTGTTCTAATTTTGCTGTCGACCCAACAAGGCAAAATATTGTAATATTGTAACAATAAAAATTATATTGTAAATTGAAAGTGGAACTCTTTGTTTTTGATTGAACGAGTTGATCGTAAAGTGAGCCATCAGGAACGAGAAAACATAATAAATTTCCTGCGAGATTTTCTCAACAAGGTGGTACTGTCGCGTACATTGGTCCTTCGAGCCGGATCGGGCTACATACCTTGTATTACAAGGCTACATACCTTACCACGTGTAGCGGATGAATAAAATTTGGTGATGTATAAACTGTATCATAATTAATTGCTAGTATTAAGCCATCAAAAACGAAATTTCTCGAGAGTGTTGAGTAAACGCAAAGTGACTTTCTGTGGGTGGTGAAAATAGTTTATTCGAGATTTCTATCGAGATTTTCATAGCGTGTGAGAAATATTTTTTTAAGTGTTGAAATCCATTATAATGGACTCGTTAGTGAAGCAAAGAAGTGCGTGTAAGGGTAGCATGACTAAGATTCTAAACTTTGCAAACGCTTTAACCGATAGATCTGGGGAATCGATAGATGATATCAAAGAACGTTTGTCATATGCCCACAAATTGCTCGAGCGGTTTCATACGATCGAGGATAGACTTTTAGCATACCCAGAAAAGGAGACGCAGATCGATGAGTTTGAAAACTCGTACTACCCTGCGCTCTCAAAACTTAACACGTGGTTGAGGAAAAGACAGTTCGGGCTAGCAAGCGCAAGCTTAAACGATAGCGCTAATCAAAGTGCTTCCCAAAACGTGTCGAGTGTAGTGAAGTACTAGCTTCATAGATTTATTCAATTCGGGAGTGCACAATAACGAAGCGTACACACCATCACAAAAATTTCAATTGTTGGTGCGTTATCTCCGTGGTGAAGCACTTGATCGCGTTCGACATCTGAAAATAACAGATGCAAATTATATAGAGGCGGTCAAAAGACTTAGCGAACGCTATGATCGGAAAAAATACATTATTAATACATTCATCCGTGATTTTCTAAATATATCTAATATTTCCAGTGCAAACGCGAATAACATCCGAAGAATTCATGACACCGCAGATACAGTGGTCCGAGGGTTACATGCCCTCGATGTTGAAAGCGAATCCATGGCTGATCTACCTTCTTTTGGAGAAGTTAGATGAGGGCACGAAGTCTTTATGGGCAAAAGAGTCTGCAGATATAGATATACCAACTATACATGAGTTCCTGAATTTTCTGGATAAGCGAGCGGACACTTTCGAGTCAACGAGAATATTTTCATCAACGCCTGGTCCTGCTAAAAAAAATCAAGAAGTTTCGGCTAGAACAAAAAGTTTCGTACCGATTCCTGAGTTTGGTCTATGTTTGCTTTGCAAACTTGGGAGTCATCGGTTGTCGGAATGCCCTAAATTTAAGGAAATGGATTAGAAGAAAAACGAGGCTACATCAGCAAACCCAACCGCTGCTTCAATTGTTTGAGCATTGGACATCGAGTTATCGAATGCAGATCGAAGAGTAGGTGTCAGAATTGTCATCGCCGTCATCACACAATCATTCACGAAAACGAGAGCAAGGCAGCAAACCAGGCGCAGAACAAATAGAACAAGGATGCTACAGTGGTGTCAGCACTAAGTCAATCGAGGGTTAATAGCAGCGCAGTGTTGTTCGATGATAGTAGTACAAGAATCTTACCTACAGCCATAGTTCGTATTACGGGGATGATGGTACAGAGAGGGAAATCAGGGCGATGTTGGACTCATGCTCACATACCTCATTTATAACAAATGATTGTGTACAAAAGTTAGGTCTGAAACGAAGAAATAGTCGAATCGTAATAAAGGGAATAGGTGGCGTTAGTGCAGGAAGTTCGTCACCATATGTATAAGATCGCGTCATGACATATTCCCACAAGCCGATATAATCATTATACAAGCGTTGATCTTGCTAACAATTTCATCCAGATTACCAAATTTAACCGTCAAGCAGGGGGATCGACAATGGTTAGAAGACATAACGCTGGCAGATCCGCATTTCAATACCTCGGGGAACATCGATCTATTACTAGGAGTTGATGTGTTCTTCCATATTCTGGAGGATGGCCAGTTGAGGTCTCCTGATGGCAATCTCGTTGCTCAGAGAACCAAGTTTGGATGGGTTGTTGGAGGAGGCTCGCTAATAGGGTCAAGTGATATGGTCTCAACATACACAACAACAGTTGATATTGATGTAGCCTTAAGGAAGTTTTGGGAGATAGAGGAAATCACTGGTGCGTTAGAAAGTCGTATGTCCTCTGAAGAGCAAACTTGTGTTCGATACTACCAAGAAACCACAACTCGAGCACAAGATGGAAGATTCGTTACTCGACTTCAATTCAAAGAATCTACTTCTAAGTTAGCAAGTACATTCAATTTAGCCCTACGTTGCTTGGAGAGCATGGAAAGGCGATTTGAACGAGATCCAAATCTACGTCGTTTGTACATCGAATTTTTGGACGAATACAAGTTATTGGGACACATGAGCAAGGTGAACGGGGAAACAGATCAGAGCGCGTATTTCATGCCACACCACGGAGTTCTGAAGCAATCGAGTTCGACCACAAAGCTACGAGTAGTTTACAATGCGTCAGCCAAAGTTGAAGGGAAAAAATCGTTGAACGAAGTTTTGTTGAAGGGACCCACCGTGCAACCGAGCTAACACGAAGTAATATTGAAATTCCGAATTTTTCAATACGTTTTGACCGGGGATATTGAAAAAATGTTCCGGCAGGTACTTGTACACGAGCATGACCAGAGGTACCAGATGATACTATGGCGAAGATCACCCGAAGAAAAAATTGCTGCCTATCAATTAAAAACCGTCACGTACGGCACGACATCAGCATCATTTGTAACCACGTACACGTTAAATCAATTGGCTAAGCAATTTGAAGATACGAAATCAGAAGCAGCAAGGGTCATCAGACAAAACATTTACGTAGATGACTTGATGATGGGCGCTGAGTCTCCGAGCAAGCTGTTAAAGCTCAAGACAGATGTCGTGGAAATATTAACTAGTGGGTGATTCAATTTGAGAAAGTTCACAACAAATGATACTCCGGAAATTACTGAACAGCGCGTTAGATACATCAACCAAGACACTATCCGATCATCCAGATGCAGTACGAGTTCTTGGTATTCGTTGGAATCCAGAAAAAGACAATTTCATTTTCTCTGTAGAAATGCCGAACACTGAAAAACACACCAAGAGAACTTTCTTATCAGAGATTAGTCGAATATTCGACCCACATGGCTGGTTGTCACCGCTGCTAATCAGGCCGAAGATGTTATTACAGAGCTTATGGCTCTGTGAACTTGAATGGGATGACGAGCTTCCAGTCGAAGTCGCGAAGAATTGGCGAGATATTAGAGCAGAAATAATTAATGCTCTGCAATACGAATTCCAAGATTCCTGGAAGTAACTGAAAACCTTGTGTTGCATGGATTTTGCGACGAAAGCGAGAAAGCTTACGCCTCTGTTATATACGTGAAGTCAGTAACGAAGGGAGAGTCGTCAGTTAATGTTGTTGGAGGCATAACACGAGTTGCTCCTCTGAAACAAAGAAGTTTGCCGCAATTAGAGCTTCTTGGAGCAAAGTTACTCACGAATCACATGAGAGCAATTACAGACCAAAGTGGGTTACGTCCGAGGGAGATATGTTTGTGGACCGACTCAAATATCGTTCTCGATTGGCTTTCAAGCCATCCAGGAAGGTGGAAAACATTCGTTGCCAATCGGGTTTCGGTGATTTTGGAGAATTGTGGCAGATGTTTGTGGAGGCATGTTCCAACCAAACACAATCCTGCCGATTGTGCAACGAGAGGTTTATCAGTCGCCGAGTTGTTGGATTTTTCCTTATGGTGGAAAGGACCAGATTTTTTGCGTAAATCAAAAGCAAACTGGCCGCAACAGAAGAACAATGATGTAACCGAACATCTGTATGAAAGAAAATCCCCAATCATTTCACAACTTACGTACAAGGCAAGTGATTTTATTGAGCGTCTGGTTTCCACCACATCAAAATACCTACATCTACTCCATATCGCGTCCTATGTTCGAAGAGTATTTACTCGACCCGGAAACAAACAGAAGCTAAAATATTTGTCCGTAGAAGAAGTCAACGAAACAGAATGGTGGTTATGCAGAGAAACACAGAAGATACACCTTAAAGAAGAATATGAGAGACTGCTGAAGAAAAGAGAATTATCGAAAAGGAGTCCGTTGTTGGAGCTATCCCCATTTTTAGATGAATTCGGAGTAATGAGGGTCGGCTGGAGATTGCAGAAGTCGCTGGCGCAATATAACAAAAACATCCGATTATTCTTCACGCAACGTAATTGCATCAGGTGTATACGTTATAAGCCGAGAATGCAGGAACAGCTTATGGTATCATATCGCGTTTTGAAATATCGCATTTTGAAATATTTCGTTTTGTACCATATCTCGATTTGTCATATCTCGTTTTGAAATATCGCGTTTCGAGCGGATCCCAAATTTTTTGTGCTTGGTCGTGCGACGACACGCTTTTAAAAAACGTCCAGTGACACTATTTTCTATGTAATTTCTGTTCAAATATATTTTTCCCGGCGTACTGACGAAAAAAGTTTCATGTAAATATTTGTAAATTGGGAATAATTTTTGCATACCTAAATTGATAGGGAAAATTATTCCCAATTTCATTTTGTTTTGAAAAAAATTAACACTACCTTTTTACCTCAGTAAACCAGAAAAAAAATATTTGAACTGAAATTGCATATAAAATCTTTCCCCAATTCTCTATTCCCGGGGAATTGCCAGAATAGTGCCACAGGGGCGTGATTTTGTGGTCGCATCTCACATTTTGTGAGATAATTGTGTGAGATAAAAAATTGTCGTAGCTTACATCCTGATGAATCATAAATGAATCGCGTCACGTCTCTTATTGATTCGTATGGAAAAAAACACAATATGTATCTCCTATCTTGTTTTTCATGTCAAATTTTGACATTTTTTGATAAGATTGATTATTGATTTTTTGTGTGTATTATGTATTTATTATTTAAATATAATAAAAAAATTTCGTGTTTTTGAGATTTGTGTGTATAATTAATAAATAATCATAATTAATTTTTTGGATCTATTTTCTTGAAAAAAATGTAAGTGAAAAACAATTTTCTTACTAAAAATCTATAAGTTTCGACATAAAATATTTAGTTGCATTCAACTTTTATGCAACCGGTTCATATCAAAACCAAATACGCAGTATTGTGCATATGTCGCAGACGGCCATTAGTAAATGCATCGACGAAGTGACCGACCTCCTCAATATTCTTATGAAAAAATATATTAAGTTTCCACAAGAGGAGGAAGAAAGACGGCGAATAGCAAGCGAATTTGCCAAAAAAGGTATTCCGGGAATAATCGGATTAATCGACGGCACGCAAATTGCCTTAGCAGGACTAAGTAAGAAGGTTGAAATGGCATACGTCAACCGCAAAGGATTTCATAGCATCAATGTGCAAATCGCGGTGAATGACCGGAACATCATAACGAATATAAATGCTCGATATCCAGGATCGGTCCATGACAGTTTTATTTGGGGAGCAAGCAAACTGTATGCCATGTTCCAAAATGAATATACCACTCCCGAAAATCAAAAATATTGGCTTCTTATTACCGTCAGCGAACAAGGAACCACTGAAAAGCAAATCGAATTTTACCGTCGGCATAAACTCATCCGTAGCCAAGTTGAAAGAGCAATTGGGATATTAAAAAATAGATTTCGGTGTATACTCGGGGAAAGGAAACTACATTATGCCCACTTAAAATCTGCGAAAATTATAAATGCTGTCGCAGTTTGTCATAATTTTTTAATTTTAAGTGGTTATGAGGACGAGTACGATAATTCGGAGAATGAAATGGTTACAGCACAGTCAAGTTACAATCAGTTATGTAAACCAAAGGAAAATTTATGTTCAAATTAAATTCTCGATGTCGTTACAAATGGAAAAATATTTCTAGCGGCTGTTAGAAAAATGATTAGCTAAAACTCAAACCCTATTTCGTCTATCTTGCTCAATATATTTATATTTCTCGCTCAATATATTTTTTTAATACGCGCGCGAACAAATGAAAAATTTTATATTTGTGTGTACAGTATAAAAGAAACAAACGAAAATTACAAATTCAATTTATTTTTTATTTTCGTTTGAAAATATCCTTTCTCTTATTGTATGTTTTATATTTAATAAAACAGAATATGTTTTGAAAACTAAAACGCATATTATGTATATACTATACATATACTAGATGTATGTATATACATAAGTATGTACTATTTAAAATAAAATGTGTGCACGATCGATAATTTCTTGTCGTTTAGGTATATAAAATTTAAAAAACATGTGATCATGAAAAGAAAGAGGATCTATTTTCGATGTATGTATGTAAGTACGTATATACATTGATTACGGTTTGGTGTGCTGCATGAAATATAGTTTATAAAAAAGAAACAAATATTTGGAGGAAATGATACAAAACATCAGAAATTTATGAACGAAAGGGAAAAATATTATAATTAAATTGTTTTTAGTGATCGCAGTAAACATTTAGATATACATATTACATATTTGTGTTTAATTACATTATGTATATTTTATATGCCTATCTATACTGATTGGTCGAAATTAAATACATACATTCATTACTTAATTTTTCCTAAGTGTACTATAAGGATGATTGATATATGATCTAAATTCAATAATGTTAAAATTCCTAACAATTTTATAAATGATTTTATTTTTGAGAAAATGAATAAAATCAGCTTAGAGCGGAAAGATGCATTTGGGAGGATGTACTATGTATTTGGATTTGCATCCAAAAAATTGGTCAAGCATATATAGTACATTTTTGTTAACACTTTCCCCTTATTCCATATTATCTGAAGCATGGTATAGTATTTGAATTGTTTCAAATAAAAGCTAGTTATTGATTTTAACCAAATTTGCAAAAACATTAATATTTCGATTTCGGTTGTGATATATAGAATTATGAGTATACACAATATCCTTGGAATTTCATTTTTAAAATTCTAACCCCAAGTAAAAACCATCCTAAGGTTTTAAAATGAAAATAAATAAATTTCGGTTTTTGTTGTTTTCAACCGAGTTACAAGCTTAAATTATAAGTACACTGCAATTTTTCAGATACCAATCACCGCTTATCATGAAAACTACCCCAATTTTCTCTAGAATAAATTTTGACAATTTCAAAAATAGACATTTCAATATCGGATATTGGGTATCGCTTTATAATCCTCACCAGAAGTGCAATTCGATTTTTAAGTTGTAACTTGTAACTTTAAATCATGGAAACAAATTTATTTAGCCACCCACTTTATTTATTAGGTGTATAACTTAATTTTTACAGATTTTTTTTCACGGTATTTTGTGGTTTTTATAGGATCGGACGCAAGGTTTCAGAACAACGAACGACAAGTCTACGTGAGTTACCATAACCTCTCAGAATAGCAGAGTTTACGATTACAACTGATAAACAGCACATTCGGCACTGCATTCTATAGGAATTCAAACAAGGAAAAAATGCTTCTAAGGTACGGGAATCAATTTGTAGCGTTCTTGGTGCCGACCTTGTGTCTTATGAAACGTGTAATTATTGGTATAAACGTTTTTCGGATGTAGGTGGAAAATTTGCAGATGGAAAATTTAAATGACGATAATATATCCGATTTAAACAAAAGTCCTTCGAAATTGCAAACCATTACAAAAATCGCAAATAGTGGTAGTAATACTAGCAATCGTAGTGGTACTAGTTCTTCTACTTTTGGTAATAAAAGTCTAAAACCTTATACATACAAACAATTTAATAAAATAATGTTAAAGCGAGTGATGGCCTTATCCGGTGCTGATCTTTCTATGAGTTCAAGAAACTAATTACAAAACCAAAAACTACGATTTTTAAGTACTAAATACTACAAACTTGTAAAAAATAGGAACCTGATAGACGAACTTGAAGAGAAAAATTTAATTAGCTCTTACCAGAAGGATACATTTTTAAACCGTGACCCAAATTCAATTTTTTGAAATAGATATACTTATAGAGATAAAATTAAAAACCCAAATTTAGGCAGGAAATATCCAGAAGAAATACGGAAGTTTTCTTTAAATTTAAACTTTTATTCTCCGAAGACCTTTGAATATGTTCGAAACCAATTTAAAAACTGCTTGCCTCACTCTCGTATACTTGCTCGTACACTGGTACAAAGTAGTAAATGACTAGTAGAGAGTATATTCTTGTTTCCAAGGACACTTTTGGGAAATACGTAGGAAATATGATTTTTTCAGGATTTCCACAGATTTCTCAGGATTTCCCTCACATTTCTTCCAATTCCCACGGTTTTCCCCTAGATCCTACAATTCAATCTTACAGGCTGCGCCACATGGTTTGCAGACGATTTGGCGTCAAATGATCACATTGAAATTGAACGTTTTATCAAACGTTTTGTCAAATGATCACATTGAAATTGAACGTTCGACTTATGTTTTCTATGTAAATGGTTTTTCTATCACCGTCTTTTTGCTAGTGATAAGTCTAGAGTTGTACATTTTAGGCATCCTGGAGGTCAATTCTCGTTCTATGAAAAGTACAATGAAACACATTTTCAGTGAGAAATGCTCATTTCCAATTCGTCTCCCATGAGAAGGGGAAAAAATGACGTCACATTCTTTTCATATGAAAAAAACGTTCTCAACGGATTTCAAATCAACAAGTTGACGAAAAAATTGATAAATGTTTGAAAATCGAAGAAGAAAAAATTAGAAATAAAAATAGAAAAATCAGAGTTTATTTTATAAATTTATTTATTTAAAATATATAACAGTTACGAAAAATATTCGAATATTACATCCGATTGTATCCTCCGTGCATCAATCAGACGATTTGAGTCATCAATCGACCGTGGAATTAATTCATTTTCCTCTCCATATTCTTCTTCTGCAACATTATCTGGCAACGGAACTTGCGTTCTTATTAAAATGCTGTGCAGAACCGTACAATCATTTATTATTTTTCCTTATTTTGCAGGAGAGTAATACAATACTCATTCCTTAGACGGGCACCTCAATCGGCTTTTCAAAACGCCTATACATCTCTCGACAATAGACCTTGTTTTTTTGTGAGCCACATTATATTTCCGTTCCCCTTCGGAAACTGCGGTTAGTATGGGGTCATCAGCCATGGCTGTAATGGATATCCACTATAACCCAACAACCACATTTCCCTCTCTCCGTTTCGATATTTTAATTCTAGTTACTTTTGCAAACTGGAACGACGCCAAATATAAGCATCATGTGCTGTTCCACCAAATCTAGCATTTACCGAGTGTCCGCCCTCTCTGCAATAATAAACATGCGCAATTTTACGATTAGGTTCGCAGGTCCGAATGTGGGTACCGTCAATCAAACCGATTATTCCCGGGAATCGGTGTGATGAACGACCTAAAGGAAATATTAATCAATCAAATACATGAATGGAAAAGTATGTTAGTACTTACCTGTTAGTTTATATAATTTTTCTCTGTACGTTTTGGTTTGACATAAAACCAATTAGTACTCTTTATTCATATATTTTATTGTCAGCAATCTATTTGTGTACTCACAAGAAAAATAGTCAACATTCAGTATAGCTTAATAATTAATTGTTCTGGATTTTTTAAGTAAAGTTTGTTAATTAGTAATCTTTAAGTTGGCAATATTGAAATGTAAAAATGTATATTTTTGTAATAAGTTTTCATTGTGCAAAAACCCGTGTTAGTGACAACAAGCAAAAATAAAATTTATTATCAAAACGAGTGTTTCATGTTTTACTGGGTCGCCATTTTCCAAGCCGTATTGAATTTATGGATTGGTGTTTGCTTCAACATTTAATTGCGTTTTTCATTGGTCCTTCGAGCCGGATATTTGGCACAACGTGGGATTAAAAACGAAAATCATAATTTGGGATTCACCACGCAATTTCGAGCCATTTTTGTTTCGGCATTTATCTACGCAGTAAGCGGACATTGATTATCAACGGAAGTAAGCGGACATTGATTATCAACGGAAAACTGACGCCAGGAGCCACGTGGGATATTCGAAAGCCATCCAGAATTCACCAGCCACGGGTGAACCAACAAACAAAAAATCGTTAAGTATTAAACTTTGTTATTTCGAGATACCTATTCGTAAATATTTGAAAACCAGTGTATTTAAATAAATAGTCAATTCAAATTACGTTTGATAATACGTATAACAAATATTTACGTGTAAAAATATTACCAAGTTTGTTCGATTTGGGTTTGGTTGGAAGGTTACTAAATCTTGCGAATTGTGTGAAAAGTGAAAAATGGATAAATATACAAAACGAAAAGCTATAATCAAGGGTCAATTTACCAAAATGGCGAATTTTATAGATGCAAACGGTTCTGATTTATCGTATGATGAACTAAAAACGAGGTTAGAACACGCACATCGTTTATATTCCGATTTTGTATGTGTCGAAGACACATATTTGCAATCGACGATAGTATCACGTCTGAAATGGATTTGATTGACGAAAATTATTTTTCTATTGTGTCCAAAATACAAGCACTTTTAAGACAAACCGCTGGTACTAATTCTGCAAAATTAGATGACTCGATAAACTCAAAAGTAGGAATACATGCAGCATCAGATTTTAAGTTGCCGTCACTGTCAATGCCAAATTTCGATGGTAATTTACAGGAGTGGCAATCATTTTTCGATATTTTCACTTCCACCATACATGAAAATACCTCACTAACACCTGCACAAAAATTTAAATATCTAAAGGGCTTGCTAAAGGGAAGTGCTTATGACCTCATTCGACATTTCCGAGTGGATGATGCCAGTTACGTAGAAGCATACCAAAGGCTAGTAAAACGGTACAATAAGAGGAAACCAATTGTTGAGTCATATATTCAATCACTGTTCAACCAACCAAAATTGTCGAAAGCGAATGCTTCAAGTTTAACGCAACTTCATGATCACCTAGATGAAGTTATCAGAGGATTAAAGGCATTAGGTCACGATGCTGAGGCGCGCGATCCTTGGTTGATTTTTATTGTGCTCGAAAGGCTGGATGAAGAAACCAAGAGAATTTGGAAATATGAAACAGCGGAAAGCGATTTCCCAACTCTGCAGGAACTCCTAGACTTTCTGTTAAAAAGAACGAGTGCTTTATCTGGAGGAACTGCTTGCGTTCAAAAACCACCAGTTGCCGAAAAAAGGGTAATTTCAGAAAAAAAGGCTACCCTCACAACCTCAGTCGTCCGCCAAAATATTCCATATTCCAACAACACTTCCTTGTCCACTTTGCCATGGGGAAAGCCACCGTCTATTTGAGTGTCCAAAATTCACTGATCTTACTATTGATCAACGTCGTGAGTTCCTTAAAACCAAATCCAGATGTTTCAATTGCCTATCCGATACTCATTCAGTTTACCAATGTAAAACCAAGAGAAGATGCCGAATTTGCAGCAAAAAACACAACACGTTGGTCCATTTGAACATGCAACCAAATGCGGATCCGACTCCAGTTCATACTAGTTCCAGTACACCAGTTATCACGGCTCACGCGTCCTGTTGTGATGATCCAAGTAGTAGTCAGAATAATTCTATAGCCAAAGCTGAAAATGCCTTATTACCAACCGCGGTTTCGTGACGGTTGCAACGTATGGCAAGATATCCGTGGATTACTTGATTCTGCGTCCACACGATCATTTATTACTGAATCCTGCGTAAATCGACTTCAGATTGCAAGGTCAAATGCACGTGTGATTATAGAAACCATCAATAAATCAAAGGCAGGAAGTTCACGAGGAGTTGCAAATGTAAGGTTACGCTCTAGATTGGATCACACTTATGCGATTGATGTAGCCACATTGATTGTGTCCAATATTACTTCAAATTTACCAGCAAATAATCTACCGGAAAGGGCATCATTTCAAGTTAATCTACCATTAGCCGATCCCAAATACAATGAATCGGGACCAATCGACATGCTGCTGGGATGCGACCATTTTCTAAACATCATAATAGACGGGAAATTAACTAATACATCGAATAACTTGGTGGCTTTAAATACCAAGTTTGGCTGGATTATAGGAGGCGTGTGTGATAAAATGCAGAGGGAAGACAAGGCTCAACCAGTTTTCTTTACAAAGGATGAGGAAATAAATATAGATCGGTTACTTCGACGATTTTGGGAAATCGAGGAGATCGTAAGTCAACCCCTTTTGAGCGAAGAAGAAACAAAATGTATCAAATACTATGAAAGCACCGTCGCCAAGGATAACCGGGGAAGAATTTTCAAGGCCAACTAGTCGTAATAGCTAATTTATGTGTATGTTCTATTATTTTGTTTTGTTTTGCTCTCTCGAAAATAAAATTTAAACTAAAATGAGTCAAAAATGGGCTTGAAATATTTTTTATTTCATTTATGTTTGTGTTAGTGTGGTTGCACCGAAAATTTGTTTAAGTCGCAATTAAAATCCGTATCATAGGTAAACGAGGAAAGAAACGAAAAAATACGGTTTCTGTGATACCCTGTGCTGCATCAGTGAATAAGTTCAACTTTTTTGCCGTTAGATCCACTTATGTATAGTTGTGTATAATCGTACGCAAACTTTTTCCGCACAAATTAAGTAGTTTTTTCTATTTTATTTATTTTCTTTTGTTTCTAATGTTTTTATTTTTGTTTAATTGCGTATTCTAAAAGAGTATAGAAAAATAAATGAACGCAAAATAACTTTAAGAAAATATTTGTTTGTTTAGATATAAATATTGTAAAGTGTACGCAGACTTTTTCTTGCGAGTGTATAAAGTATCCGGTGTGGTGAGAAAAGATAACGATAATAATGATATTCGGTTATAAGATAAAATTTGGGATTAGAAGAATATTATTTGTGGGAATGTGACGTATAACTTTTACTGCTACGTTAATAACGAAAACCACTCAAAATCTAAAAACCAGTTTTACGCATTTTTGACACCGCTTTTTTAACTCTTTCGATACGGAATGGTACATGCTTGTACCATATCCTTAGAATACGGCTGGTACACATTTGTACCACTAGATGTTTAAAACTGCACTGCTTGCTCTAAATGTCATTAGCAATGTACCAGTCCGTCCTATACGGAAAATGTTACGGTAATTTACGGGAATTGTCACATTTTTTTCTCTTCGTCCAATTCAGTTTAGTACCAAACTCGTTTTTGACAACAAACATTTTTATAAATTAAGACCCTTTCGTTACGGATTTATAATATCCACTCAATCTCAATTTTTTGCTGCTATATGTTGATCTACCATCTACCTGAGCACAATCACTTAAACATATTTGGGGTGGTCCACCTCCAAATGTAAGCAGACGTACACTACAATTAAAGACAACTGTGCCAACAGCGACTGCGTCCACAGTAACTGCAAAAGACGCAGCCTCCACTGAAAAAGGAACTTCATTACAAATGCCGAGTGCATCAATAAACAGTATAAACAACGAGGATATGTTAGCCAAGTTTCAGAAAATGGAGAAACTAATCGCGCAGCTGAGCAATGAAGTTTCTGAACTTAAGAGAGAAAACTCTGCACTAAAAAAGGTTAAAAATAGTAAAGCTGAGGATTCAGCACGAGCTAACAATCTGCCTGTCAACCATTTTCAGCCTTCAACCAGTCAACATCATTCAAATAATTCCAACTGGTTGCTGCAGCAATTTCCAGTCTCTCAACAGAATAATAGATTTAATGCTCTGAGTATAGAGGATTATTTCACAGATGAGGAAGAACTGGAAGAAGAAGTTTCCAGTGCTAAAAACAGAAATCCTAAGAAACGTAGGCGCACAAAAACGAAAACTCCCCCAAAAAATAATACACAAAGTGTGAGCAGTAACACTGAACAGAAAACCCCAAAAATACCACTGCCTCCACCCATTAATGTGAGCAATATCAACAATTTTGAACTTTTCCGACAACAAATAATAAAAACCACTAGTGAATCAACTAATTTTAAGGCGTTCTCAAATAGTGACATTAGAATTACCTTTCAAAATGAAAATGACTACAAAAATGTCAAAAAATTACTGGAAGAATTAAAAAATGAATCTAGTAACCAACTAGGAAATATCCAATATCACACCTACCAGCTGAAGAGTGAAAAAGCCTATAGAGTGGTTATCAGAGGCTTACCTTTTTCTATTAGTTAAGATGAAATTAAAGCAGACTTAGAAAAAATGGGACATGAAGTCGAAGGTATTACCAACACAATAGTATACAATATCAAGAAACTTGCGTACTGTATAGTTAAAATTGAGCCACCTAACAAGACAAAAGGAGTTCCACAATGTACAAATTGTCAAAAACTTGGACATACCAAGAGCTTTTGCTATCGTCAAACCAAATACGTTAAATGCGCTGAAAATCACCACACGACAAAATGCAAGAAAACACCAGATATCACGCCTTCTTGTGCTCTTTGTCAACAACAAGGGCATACTGCAAATTATAAAGGATGCAGTGTATATCAGAACAAAATTAAAAGTCAACAGAATAATAGAACAAGCGCAGTGCAGCGACTACAAACCAAAGTTGCTAAACCACAAACAACAATCACACCATCCACAGTTGGATTATCCTATGCGCAAATCACCAACGAGTCTAATAACATTGAAATTCTTAAAATGCTTAACGAAATTCAACAGTCACTTGGTCATTTAGCAGAGAGGGTGGCAAAACTAGAAATCAATTTCTATCCACCAAGCGAAAAAGTCAACATACTTACAAATGATTAACTCGTTCCTACGCATTGTAGCTTGGAACGCTAATGCGCTCAACCAACGAGCCCAAGAACTAGAAATATTTCTCCATACAAACAACATTGATATTGCGCTGATTTCTGAGACGCACTTCTCCAACAAAAGCTTTATCAGAATGAGGTGTTTTAATTCCTACTGGACAACCCATCCTAGTGAAAGAGCCAGAGGTGGTTCAGCTGTACTAATTAAAAATAATATCAAACATAATCAACAAGAGGATATTCGTGAAAACTATATGCAAGCAACTGTTATCTCAATCCAATTTAATGGCGCAGATCTAAATATTGCAGCAGCGTACTGTCCTCCACGGCATACACCAACGAAGTTACAATTTAATAACGTCTTCAATAAACTCGGTACAAGATTTATTATTGGAGGCGACTACAATATAAAACATACAGCTTCGGGTTCCAGGCTTATTTCTCCTGGGAAAGGAAACACTTTGTTCACTGCCATTCATGAAAACAAATGCAAATTTCTGTCCCCAGGAAGCCAACGTACTGGCCAACGGATGCAGGAAAAATACCAGATCTACTAGATTTCTTCATCATAAAAGGTATTCCATTAAGTTACACTAGAGTAGAAGGAATTAACGATCTAACATCTGACCACATTCCTGTACTGTTGTCAGTAAGCGCTATAGTAATAATGAAACAGAAAAAGCAAAACCTTACTAATAGATTCACGGATTGGGACATCTTCAGAGATAAATTGGAAGAGCTAGTTGAATTAAAAGTTAGTATTAAATGCAATGAAGAATTGGAACAACAAACAAACAATTTCATTGAATACACTCGAATGGCTGCCAGACTAGCTACTCCTGAATTAAAGGACAAAGCGGAGATTGAAGTCAAATATCCGGCTGAAATCAGGGAACAAATCAAAACAAGAAGAAAGGCGAGCAGAATATGGCATCTCACCAGAAATCCCGCTGACAAGACAACTTTTAATCGAACAAGTAACAAAGTCAATAGGCTAATCAAAAATTTCAAACAAAATAGCCTCGATAACTACTTAAGCGGGCTAGGTCCAGAAATGGATAAGGACTACTCGTTATGGAAAGCAACCAGAAGATTTAAACGACCTGTAGTTCGAGTACCACCTTTAAGGAATGCTCAAGGCAGTTGGGTTCAACAAGACAAAGAAAAAGCGGAACTCTTTGCTCAACACCTAGCAGCAGTGTTCCAACCCCATGACATTCAATCCAACATTGATGTAACACCTGTTTATCAACCAAATCAGGACTTTAAAAGGGTCACGCCAATGGAAATTGCTGAAGAAATCGACAAAAATCTTAATCATAAAAAAGCACCAGGAATTGATGAAATATCACCGGGTCTATTCAAGGAACTTCCACGTAAAGCAATCATCTTGATCACATACTTATTTAATGCCTGTATGAGATTGAAGTATGTACCCAAATGCTTCAAAATGGCCCAAATCATTATGCTTGTTACAGGATGGCTGCTGCCAACCTGCAGATTTTCACTAAGCACCTGCAGAGGCCTCCACGGTGATGTTTTGCCGGCTACGTTCTCAGCGGAGAAGTGCGAAGGTCGTGGGGTTTGAGGCATGCAGGGCTCCTGGCCAGAAAGTTGGGGGGGGACGCAAATAATAATAAACCGAGTTCCGCCGAAATTCGTCGGCCGGAACCTGAGGAACGACACGAATAGTCAAAATAATAAATACATAAAAAAAAAAATGATAACGGAAGAGGTGCCTTGGTGCGCGCATCCATCCGAATTCAAACGGGATCAAGCCCTGGTTACGGAATTGGATGCGGGCACCAAGGGACCGCAACCACTAAACCGACACAGAGGGAGTCTCCTCTCCCATCACACCTAACCGGAAAACTTAATAATTCATTTTTTTAATATTTAAAAACAACAAAAAAAAAAAAATATAGAAACCACCTTCCCACGAGGAAAAACAAGAAAGGGAGAGAACGATAGAGAGAAGCGAGAAACGAGAGAGAAAGAGCGAGAGAACAATGCGCATCGAGCGTGCACCCGCGATTGCTGTGCGACGCTCGATTACAACAAATTGGTATAATTTAAAAATTTAGAACAAAATATGGTAAGTATAAAAAATATCAAAAAAAATAAAAAGAAATCAAAAAAATCTAAATAAAAATTAAAAATAAAAATAAAAAATTGTACCTTAATACTAAAACCCCTGTTGCGGCCTTGCGCGGCCGTCATGCCACAGGTGGACCACACCCGGACCGTTGCGGCTTTGGTGCCGTTACCCCACCGTTAACCAAAAGTTGCGGCCTTGAGCGGTCGGCCGTTGCGGGGCCTTTCCCCGATACCAATAAAAGTCGAATAGCCGGTTGGCTACCCGTACCGTTGCGGGGCCTTTCCCCGATACCAAATAAAAACCCGAATAGCCGGTTGGCTACCCGTACCGTTGCGGGGCCTTTCCCCGATACCAAATAAAAATCACGGCTGGCCTCACCTGGCCGCTGGATCCGTATAAAGCATAAAATAACTGTAACGCCTTACCGCAAAACAATGGTATGGCCTCAACTGGCCCCCTGCAAATGCCTGGGTGGCGTCCTTCGACCCAAATCGTATAATTAAATTGGGCGTTGTCTCGCCGTTATACAGGGACCACACCCATAACTTCCCATCAATATCACAATAATATTTTCGCGGACTTTTGGTGGAATGAAAAAACAAAACTCGCTTGACACTGCACTTTTATTGGTTAACAAAATTTCAAATTCATATATGTACACGAAATTTCAGTATAGATCGTAACACCAATATTTATTACCAAAAACAAAATTTTTCAGTTTATAACGTTATTACTTTGTACTTATGAACTAATATGGATCACAATATGAGTTGAAAACTCTTATATTGGTTTTAACATGTTTTCAAAAACAACAACACTTTTCAAAGTTAAAGCTTGACTCGATTTTTATCTATTTAACTCAAAAATTCTACTCTACTCTTTGAAATCCAAAAACGACAAACTTTTTTGTTTTTCCATCAAAATTCTAAACTCGACTTTTTATCTCAAATACCAAAACTCGAATGAAAAAAACAAAATTCGTACGCCGCACATACGACGCGCAAAACATTCCAGAAGAATTGTCTTTCTTCTCTGTTTCTCGTTTACATCAATTCGCATTGGTGTAAACGAGAGGCATATAAGAAAAACATTCTTATGGAATGTTTTGCTTGACACACACTCGATACGCATTGCTCTCTCTTTTCCAACATCTTTCTCACCCTCGCGCCACCTTACAAAAGGTACGTACAAAACAACATCTACAAAAGTGGGGACAACAACCGAGGTGTTGTATAGAAGAACAATGATGTAACCGAACATCTGTATGAAAGAAAATCCCCAATCATTTCACAACTTACGTACAAGGCAAGTGATTTTATTGAGCGTCTGGTTTCCACCACATCAAAATACCTACATCTACTCCATATCGCGTCCTATGTTCGAAGAGTATTTACTCGACCCGGAAACAAACAGAAGCTAAAATATTTGTCCGTAGAAGAAGTCAACGAAACAGAATGGTGGTTATGCAGAGAAACACAGAAGATACACCTTAAAGAAGAATATGAGAGACTGCTGAAGAAAAGAGAATTATCGAAAAGGAGTCCGTTGTTGGAGCTATCCCCATTTTTAGATGAATTCGGAGTAATGAGGGTCGGCTGGAGATTGCAGAAGTCGCTGGCGCAATATAACAAAAACATCCGATTATTCTTCACGCAACGTAATTGCATCAGGTGTATACGTTATAAGCCGAGAATGCAGGAACAGCTTATGGTATCATATCGCGTTTTGAAATATCGCATTTTGAAATATTTCGTTTTGTACCATATCTCGATTTGTCATATCTCGTTTTGAAATATCGCGTTTCGAGCGGATCCCAAATTTTTTGTGCTTGGTCGTGCGACGACACGCTTTTAAAAAACGTCCAGTGACACTATTTTCTATGTAATTTCTGTTCAAATATATTTTTCCCGGCGTACTGACGAAAAAAGTTTCATGTAAATATTTGTAAATTGGGAATAATTTTTGCATACCTAAATTGATAGGGAAAATTATTCCCAATTTCATTTTGTTTTGAAAAAAATTAACACTACCTTTTTACCTCAGTAAACCAGAAAAAAAATATTTGAACTGAAATTGCATATAAAATCTTTCCCCAATTCTCTATTCCCGGGGAATTGCCAGAATAGTGCCACAGGGGCGTGATTTTGTGGTCGCATCTCACATTTTGTGAGATAATTGTGTGAGATAAAAAATTGTCGTAGCTTACATCCTGATGAATCATAAATGAATCGCGTCACGTCTCTTATTGATTCGTATGGAAAAAAACACAATATGTATCTCCTATCTTGTTTTTCATGTCAAATTTTGACATTTTTTGATAAGATTGATTATTGATTTTTTGTGTGTATTATGTATTTATTATTTAAATATAATAAAAAAATTTCGTGTTTTTGAGATTTGTGTGTATAATTAATAAATAATCATAATTAATTTTTTGGATCTATTTTCTTGAAAAAAATGTAAGTGAAAAACAATTTTCTTACTAAAAATCTATAAGTTTCGACATAAAATATTTAGTTGCATTCAACTTTTATGCAACCGGTTCATATCAAAACCAAATACGCAGTATTGTGCATATGTCGCAGACGGCCATTAGTAAATGCATCGACGAAGTGACCGACCTCCTCAATATTCTTATGAAAAAATATATTAAGTTTCCACAAGAGGAGGAAGAAAGACGGCGAATAGCAAGCGAATTTGCCAAAAAAGGTATTCCGGGAATAATCGGATTAATCGACGGCACGCAAATTGCCTTAGCAGGACTAAGTAAGAAGGTTGAAATGGCATACGTCAACCGCAAAGGATTTCATAGCATCAATGTGCAAATCGCGGTGAATGACCGGAACATCATAACGAATATAAATGCTCGATATCCAGGATCGGTCCATGACAGTTTTATTTGGGGAGCAAGCAAACTGTATGCCATGTTCCAAAATGAATATACCACTCCCGAAAATCAAAAATATTGGCTTCTTATTACCGTCAGCGAACAAGGAACCACTGAAAAGCAAATCGAATTTTACCGTCGGCATAAACTCATCCGTAGCCAAGTTGAAAGAGCAATTGGGATATTAAAAAATAGATTTCGGTGTATACTCGGGGAAAGGAAACTACATTATGCCCACTTAAAATCTGCGAAAATTATAAATGCTGTCGCAGTTTGTCATAATTTTTTAATTTTAAGTGGTTATGAGGACGAGTACGATAATTCGGAGAATGAAATGGTTACAGCACAGTCAAGTTACAATCAGTTATGTAAACCAAAGGAAAATTTATGTTCAAATTAAATTCTCGATGTCGTTACAAATGGAAAAATATTTCTAGCGGCTGTTAGAAAAATGATTAGCTAAAACTCAAACCCTATTTCGTCTATCTTGCTCAATATATTTATATTTCTCGCTCAATATATTTTTTTAATACGCGCGCGAACAAATGAAAAATTTTATATTTGTGTGTACAGTATAAAAGAAACAAACGAAAATTACAAATTCAATTTATTTTTTATTTTCGTTTGAAAATATCCTTTCTCTTATTGTATGTTTTATATTTAATAAAACAGAATATGTTTTGAAAACTAAAACGCATATTATGTATATACTATACATATACTAGATGTATGTATATACATAAGTATGTACTATTTAAAATAAAATGTGTGCACGATCGATAATTTCTTGTCGTTTAGGTATATAAAATTTAAAAAACATGTGATCATGAAAAGAAAGAGGATCTATTTTCGATGTATGTATGTAAGTACGTATATACATTGATTACGGTTTGGTGTGCTGCATGAAATATAGTTTATAAAAAAGAAACAAATATTTGGAGGAAATGATACAAAACATCAGAAATTTATGAACGAAAGGGAAAAATATTATAATTAAATTGTTTTTAGTGATCGCAGTAAACATTTAGATATACATATTACATATTTGTGTTTAATTACATTATGTATATTTTATATGCCTATCTATACTGATTGGTCGAAATTAAATACATACATTCATTACTTAATTTTTCCTAAGTGTACTATAAGGATGATTGATATATGATCTAAATTCAATAATGTTAAAATTCCTAACAATTTTATAAATGATTTTATTTTTGAGAAAATGAATAAAATCAGCTTAGAGCGGAAAGATGCATTTGGGAGGATGTACTATGTATTTGGATTTGCATCCAAAAAATTGGTCAAGCATATATAGTACATTTTTGTTAACACTTTCCCCTTATTCCATATTATCTGAAGCATGGTATAGTATTTGAATTGTTTCAAATAAAAGCTAGTTATTGATTTTAACCAAATTTGCAAAAACATTAATATTTCGATTTCGGTTGTGATATATAGAATTATGAGTATACACAATATCCTTGGAATTTCATTTTTAAAATTCTAACCCCAAGTAAAAACCATCCTAAGGTTTTAAAATGAAAATAAATAAATTTCGGTTTTTGTTGTTTTCAACCGAGTTACAAGCTTAAATTATAAGTACACTGCAATTTTTCAGATACCAATCACCGCTTATCATGAAAACTACCCCAATTTTCTCTAGAATAAATTTTGACAATTTCAAAAATAGACATTTCAATATCGGATATTGGGTATCGCTTTATAATCCTCACCAGAAGTGCAATTCGATTTTTAAGTTGTAACTTGTAACTTTAAATCATGGAAACAAATTTATTTAGCCACCCACTTTATTTATTAGGTGTATAACTTAATTTTTACAGATTTTTTTTCACGGTATTTTGTGGTTTTTATAGGATCGGACGCAAGGTTTCAGAACAACGAACGACAAGTCTACGTGAGTTACCATAACCTCTCAGAATAGCAGAGTTTACGATTACAACTGATAAACAGCACATTCGGCACTGCATTCTATAGGAATTCAAACAAGGAAAAAATGCTTCTAAGGTACGGGAATCAATTTGTAGCGTTCTTGGTGCCGACCTTGTGTCTTATGAAACGTGTAATTATTGGTATAAACGTTTTTCGGATGTAGGTGGAAAATTTGCAGATGGAAAATTTAAATGACGATAATATATCCGATTTAAACAAAAGTCCTTCGAAATTGCAAACCATTACAAAAATCGCAAATAGTGGTAGTAATACTAGCAATCGTAGTGGTACTAGTTCTTCTACTTTTGGTAATAAAAGTCTAAAACCTTATACATACAAACAATTTAATAAAATAATGTTAAAGCGAGTGATGGCCTTATCCGGTGCTGATCTTTCTATGAGTTCAAGAAACTAATTACAAAACCAAAAACTACGATTTTTAAGTACTAAATACTACAAACTTGTAAAAAATAGGAACCTGATAGACGAACTTGAAGAGAAAAATTTAATTAGCTCTTACCAGAAGGATACATTTTTAAACCGTGACCCAAATTCAATTTTTTGAAATAGATATACTTATAGAGATAAAATTAGAAACCCAAATTTAGGCAGGAAATATCCAGAAGAAATACGGAAGTTTTCTTTAAATTTAAACTTTTATTCTCCGAAGACCTTTGAATATGTTCGAAACCAATTTAAAAACTGCTTGCCTCACTCTCGTATACTTGCTCGTACACTGGTACAAAGTAGTAAATGGGCATCCAGGTTTTACATCAGAATCTTTTCGTACTCTAAAGTTGCTGGTCCGATCAAAAAAAAACAGATAAGGTCGTTATTGGAAACGTATGCTTGGATGATATGTACATTCATCCAAAATACGAGTACGATTTTCACACCAAATAAAATATGTGAATACGTCGAGTTCGATGGTAACGTTCCAAATGATAATACTTCAGCTACCCAAGTAATTGTTTTTATATTTGTCAGTTGTACTGCTCGTTGGAAAATTCCTCTTGGATATTTCCTTATTAGTAGCTTAACATCTGTATAAAAGAAAAATATAATTGAGTTTCGTTTGCCTTTATTACACGATATTGGGGTTCTAACTATTGGTTGTAACGTTTATTTTCCTAATATAAATCTCGCTTTTAAATTGGTGGTATACCTCAACAATTTTAATTTTTTTTATCCATGTCTTATGTTCAGACTCGTCAAGAACATTTAACTATTAAAGGTCCTTTATTTGATGGTGACGGCCCTAAAATTTCATGGCACTATTTAGAATAACTCCATAGGATTCAATCGAAGGAAGGTTTCCATCTCTCGAATAAATTACGAAATGCCCATATATTTTTTAATTGCCAAAAAATGAAAGTTAATTTAGCAGTTCAGACATTAAGTAATTCCGTAGCAAATTCCGTGTTTCAAAATTGCCACAATATGAAGGGTGTAGTGGAACAATAAAACTTATTAGAGTCTTCAATAATTCTTTTGATATTTTAAACAGCAAAAAATTTCAAGTAATTTTAATTTGGTTTTAAATTACGTTAAATCATCAATTGAATATACATATATCTAAATTAAAGTTTCTATCCTCTGGTATTAAAGTTACTGATCCTAAAAGCCAAACGGGATTTATTGGAATAATATGTTGTCCTTCTAACATCCAGGGTTTCCGTGACACATCTAACTCTAAACCAATTCATCACTTCATAAGCGTATTTTGACACGTTCAATTAAGTGACGCCTCGTTAGGTAATTGTATTCCTCAAACAGAAGTTTCTATTTTAAATGTTTTTCCTGAGCATGAACTTTGTTTACTTATCATTAATTTTGGTAAATTGTTTTTAATTTTTAAGTTAGTTTTCATTTAGAATTTACCACTTTCCGCTATGATGTCTTTAATTTGATGGTCGCTATATAAAATATAGAGCAAAATTTGTATGTGTGCATGTACGTAGAGTAGATGAAATAGAGAAAAAAGAAAGAAATAACTATTCAATAAGTCTGGTGAAAATGATGTGTGCGGGAGAACTTCCCATCCCAAGTTGAAGTTGGTCTTCTGAGCCAGCAAAGTAACGTGAGATCGAGCGTTTACATGCATCGGTATAACTTGCCTGCTTGCTTGCCCAGTAAATGGCAATTTCTGATCAATTTCTTTGCTCAGTTTGTTCGATTTCTTTGCTCTGTTTGCTCAGTTCGGCTGTACCGTTCTGCAGTCACAGTCTGACCAGTTTCCAGAAGTTCGCAATAAAGCACACCCTTCATGTCTCACCAGATACACAGGAGAACCTCCTTTAAGTGGATGTTCTGTTTTGGTGTCGATGTACTGGGTTACCCGGGATCTATTCACAACTTTTTACATTTGGAATTCTAGTAAAAAATATACTTTTCATCACCCGTCACAATTTTCCACAAGAAATGATTTTTTTGTTGCCGGGCTAGGAGTAAAAGGCATGTGTTCATACGTTGACCTAGGTTGTATTCGGTCTACACATGTGGAACCCACTTAGACCGAAATCGCCACTTCTAAACCGATTATACCAATAATTACACGTTTCATAAGACACAACGTCTGCACCGAGAACACTACAAATTGATTCCCGTGCATTTTTTCCTTGTTGGAGTTCGTATAGAATGCAGTGCCGAATGTGCTGTTTATCAGTTGCGTTCGTAAACTCTGCTATTCTGAGAAGTTATGTAACTCACGTAGACTTGTCGTTCATTGTTCCGAAGCCTTGTGTCCGATCCTGTAAAAACTACAAAATACCGTGAAAATAATTCTATCCTTCCTTTCGGAAGCGAGAGCTGGACCATGACCTCTAACGATTGTAGATTGTTATCTACTTTCGAAAGGAAGGTCATCCGTTCAATTTTTGGTCCAATTAAAGTTGCGAACAACGAATATCGGATTCGTATGAATCACGAAATAAAGCAACTCCTCGGAGGCAGCGATATCATCGGATTCATTAAATCCAATCGAGTGAGATGGCTCGGCCACGTTACAAGGTCCCCACAACAACGGATGATAAATAAAGTGTTTCACCAACAACCAGCCGGAGTACGTCGTAGAGGAAGACCCCGACTACGCTGGCGTGACGACATTGAACAAGACCTACTGGCATTAGGATGTCGAAACTGGAGGACGATAGCAATGGATCGGGATGGATGCAGGGGCATTGTGCGGGTGGCAAAATCCCTTCATGGGATGTGAAAGCCAGAGAGAGAGAGAGAGAGAGAGTAAATTTACACAGTACGAAGAAGAAGTCATCGAAGAAGTCATCCCGAGCAGGAAGTGCACTGTCAAAAAATACGAAGTATTTTTTGACAGTGCACTTCCTGCTCGGGATGAATTAAAAAATAGGCTCACTATATTATTTTTCACCCAGAACCTTATAATTCCGGTTAGAACCTAACAAAGCCAGCCGGTACCATCTTACAGACAAACCAACTATGGTACAGTTAGCACGATACATTGTGCATCATTGTGCACAAATTGTTATTTCAGCTAGAACCTTATAAATCCAGTAGTATACATTTTTTTGGAAAAAACTTTACAAATTCAACCGGAACCATACCATCTACAGCCAAACTAGCTATGGCACAAGTAGCGCGATGCATTGTGCATCCTTGTGCACTATATACTTTTTCAGCCGGAATCTTATAAATCCAGCACTAGACGATTTTTCGGTAGAAACCTAATATACAGCCAAACTAACTATGAAACAAGAAGCACAATGGATTGTGCAGCCAGAACCATACGACCGCCAAACCAACTATGCATAAGAAGCATGATGGATTGTGCATTAATGTACACTAATTGTTGTTTCAGCCGGAACCTTGCACTAAACCCGTGTACTAAATCCAGCCGCAATTCATCCTCTTCAGCCAAACTAACTGTGGCACAAGTAGGACAATGAGTTGTGCACTATATGTTTTGCAGCCGAACTATAATGCCATCCAGAATCATAAAAATTCATGCCAAACAAAATGATTACATAAATAATTTTTGCGCTTACACAATTTTAATGCTCTGAGTCACTTGTTTATCCGAAATTTCGATTGAAAAACCGCGGGTAAAATTTGGGAACAGAATTTGTGGAAAGAGTTTGGGGACAAAATTTGGGGACACAATTTGTAGACAAAACTTAGAGACAGAAATTGGGAACAGAATTTGGGGACAGAATTTGGGGACAGAATTTTGGGACAGAATTTGGGAACAAAATTTGTAGACAAAATTTGGGGACAGAATTTGGGGACACAATTTTGGGACACAATTTGGGGACAGAATTTGGGGACACAATTTGGGGACAGACTTCAGGGACAAAATTTGGGGACACAATTTGGGGACAGAATTTGGGGACACAATTTGGGGACAGAATTTTGGGACAAAATTTGGGTACACAATTTGGGGACAGAATTTGGGGACAGAATTTGGGGACAAAATTTTGGGACGGAATTTGGGGACAGAATTTGGGGACAGAATATGAGTACACAATTTGAGTACACAATTTGGGGACGAATTTGGGGACAGAATTTGGGGACAGAATTTAGGGACAGAATTTTGGGACAGAATTTGGGGACAAAATTTGTAGACAAAATTTGGGGACAGAATTTGGGGACACAATTTGGGGACAGAATTTGGGGACAGAATTTGGGGACACAATTTGGGGACACAATTTGGGGACAGAATTTAGGGACAGAATTTGGCAGCAGAATTTGGGGACACAATTTGGGGACAGACTTTGGGGAAAAAATTTGGGGACAGAATTTGGGGACAGAGTTTTGGGACAGACTTTGGGAACAAAATTTGGGGACACAATTTGGGGACAGTATTTGGGGACAGAATTTGGGGACAGGATTTGGGGACAGAATTTGGGTACACAATTTGGGGACAGAAATTGGGGACAGAATTTGGGGGCAGAATTTTAGGACAGAATTTGGGGACAAAATTTGTAGACAAAATTTGGGGACAGAATTTGGGGACAGAATTTGGGGACACAATTTGCGGACATAATTTGGGGACACAATTTGGGGACAGAATTTGGGGACACAATTTGGGGACACAATTTGGGGACAGAATTTGGAGACAGAATTTGGGGACAGAATTTGGGGACAGAATTTGGGGACAGACTTTGGGGACAAAATTTGGGGACAGAATTTGGGGACAGAATTTAGGGACAGAATTTGGGGGCAGAATTTGGGGACAGACTTTGGGGACAAAATTTGGGGACAGAATTTGGGGACAGAATTTAGGGACAGATTTTGGGGACAGAATTTGGGGAAAGAATTTGGGGACAAAATTTGTAAACAAAATTTGGAGACAGAATTTGGGGACAGAATTTGGGGACAGAATTTGGGGACAGAATTTTGGGACAGAATTTTGGGACAGAATTTGGGGACAGAATTTGGGGACAGACTTTGGGGACAGAATTTGGGGACACAATTTGGGGACAGAAGTTGGGGACGGCATTTGGGGACAGAATTTGGGGACAGACTTTTGGAACAAAATTTGGGGACAGAATTTTGGGACAGAATTTGGGGACAAAATTTGTAGACAAAATTTGGGGACAGAATTTGGGACAGAATTTGGTGACACAATTTGGGGACAGAATTTTAGGACAGACTTTGGTGACACAGTTTGAGGACACATTTTGGGGACAGTATTTGGGGACAGAATTTGGGGACACAATTTGGGGACAGAATTTGGGTACACAATTTGGAGACAGAATTTGGGGACAGAATTTGGGGACAGAATTTGGGGACCGAATTTGGGGACAGAATTTGGGGACAAAATTTAAGGACAGAATTTGGGGACAGAATTTGGGGACAGAATTTTGGGACAGAATTTGGGGACAGAATTTGGGGACAGACTTTGGGGACAAAATTTGGGGACAGAATTTGGGGACAGAATTTGTGGACACAATTTGGGGACACAATTTGGGGACAGAATTTGAGGACAGAAGTTGGGGACGGAATTTGGGGACAGAATTTGGGGACAAAATTTTGGACGGAATTTGGGGACAGAATTTGGGGACAGAATTTGGAGACAGAATTTGGGGACAGAATTTGGGGACAGAATTTGGGGACCGATTTTGGGGAAAAAATTTGGGGACAGAATTTGGGGACAGAATTTGTGGACAAAATTTGGGGACAGAATTTTGGGACAGAATTTGGTACACAATGTGGAGACAGAATTTGGGGACACAATTTGGGGACGGAATTTGGGGACAGAATTTGGGGACAGAATTTGGGGACACAATTTGGGGACAGAATTTGGGGACAGAATTTGAGGACAGAATTTGGGGACAGACTTTTGGAACAAAATTTGGGGACAGAATTTGGGGACACAATTTGGGGACAGAATTTGGGGACAGAATTTGGAAACAGAATTTGAGTACACAATTTGGGGACAGAATTTGAGGACAAAATTTGGGGACAGAATTTGGGGACAGAATTTGGGGAAAGAATTTGAGGACAAAATTTGGAAACAAAATTTGGGGACAGAATTTGGGGACACAATTTGGGGACAGAATTTGAGGACAGGTAGCGTAGCGTAAATGTGTTGGTATGGGCGAAACGGAAAATTTATTTTTAATGTGTTTAGTGCAACGAGAGACTAAAAATACTAATGTCATGATAGCAAAAAATTTCGCGACAGACATAGAGTAATAAGCATTAACTGCAAGGCTATAACTTTGATATTGAATACCACAAAAGCTTTTCTCTTTCAAATTTAATCAAATCTGTGCTCAAACTATGGCATAAATGTGTGAAAGAAACATCCCGGTTAATAAAAAGTAAGTCTAAATATGGCGAGACTTTCTAGAAACTTAACTTCGTATTAATGAATTTTAGCTATGATGACTTGAACGTTATTTTGTGGGCTTCTGACTATGGTGGGAAAATTCAGACCTTCTACTTCTCTCTTTTTACTCTGTTCAGTATATATGTGCAGCTCTGAAAGTGAGTTATGGTAACTAAGCCTTGCCCGGGGGATTAATACACTTAATTGTAATGCATCTTCTCGTGTTTCTCGCCTTGCGGTGTATTCCAAATTCCAGTTTTTCGTCCTTTCTAATTAAATTTACATCTAAGAAAGGTAGAATTCCGTTTTCTTTTATTTCATGGGTGGGTGAATTTGATGGTTTCATGTTGTGAATTCAACAGGTTTATTATTTGGTTGAGTTCAGCCGATTGCAAACACGTCATCCACATCTTAACCAGATCCTAAGGAAAAAATTCCCCTAAACTGAAAAAATGAATTGAAAAAAAATCGTGAATTACGATATCGACCGGGACGTTACCGGGATGGAAACAATAATTTCTTCTTCGGTCAGGCATATATCTTTATCTATTCTCGCAAACTCGATGTTGTTCTTGATGTACATTCCAGATGGTTTTTGTATTTTACTGAGTTCAGGTTGATAGTTTCTCCGTTGATGGGTTGATGTTGGAAACGATATATCTTATTTTATTCCCTGTTTTATGAACTTTTGATCGATATCGCAATTAGCTGTATGGTGGATCATGTTCAACATTCAATCGATATATATATCGAAAAATTGCCGAAATTTGTATGAAGGTACAATGAAGGAAGAGACCTTCAGGACGTGCGTGTGACGAAAACTGGCACCGTACCTTAGCAATGTTTTTATGAGCAAATTCGAGGAAAGTATCAGCTCCTGCAATTTTTCCCTAGGACCTGGTGATGATGCGATCTGATGATGTGTTTGCAACCGTCAAGTCTGAACTCAACCAAACACTAAATCTGTTACATTTATAATATAAAACTGTGGCGTCTTCACTCCTTGTATCAAAATTCATTAGAATAAATTTATTTAAATTGGTTAGCACCTGAATGGATAGTTGGGTACAAACCAACCCTAGGTAAAATATTGTAGTGTGCGTCTGGTTGATTTGATTATAAAAAATTCTTAACAAGCTGTGAAAAAATATAAAGGTTTAAAAATATATAATTAGAAACAAACGTTTATGTTTTTTAGTTTAAACATTAAAAATAATTTGTGATATTATTTAAATACTTGAGAAAACAATATAAAATGTTAATTTAAAATAAAATCCTTAATATATTAGTAGTTTTTGTATATAACTTATTTAAAAGCTGGGTCGAGCCCTAAAACCAATAAAAAACATCAAACTCACTCATGAAATAGAAGAAAACGGAATCCTACCTTTCTTAAACGTTAAAATAATTGGGAAGGATGGAAAACCAGAATTTGGAATACATCGTAGGGCGACAAATACGAGAAGATGCATCACAACAGACTCTCACTACAGCGGAGATCACAAAACAGCTGTTTTCCATGCAATGGTCTACCGCCTATACACGTTACATTTATCCACTGCTGAATTCAAATTAGAAGAAAAATGCGTAAAAGAAAAAACCCTTACAAATGGGTCTGATACAAATTTTATTGAAAACTTCTTAGACAAACACAAATGTATAATCAACCCTTTAATGCAGATATTTCAGTAACGAGTGGGACGGAACCAATTCCTTGCACGAAACGGATATGTGTGCCATTTTTCCCATCCATCACCAACAAAATGTGGAGTATGCCAAAAATATTCAATATTAAAATGGCCACAAAAAGTACAAATCTTGGATCTTGTGTCAGCACGGACAAGAATTCAATACCATCGTCATCAAGATCTGGGACCTATAAAATTGCTTGCACGGAATATAACAGTAAATACATTGACTAGACCAGAGTATTCCACAAACATCTTCAGGAACACACCAACGCTGTAATATTTATAATCACTGGATAATAATAATCACTGCGTAGACATCACTAACCCCAAAATAATAAAAACATCCCAAAACAACTAGAAACTTAAAGCGTACGAACCATTGGGCGCTTTCATTTCCCGGAAAATCTCCGGAGAATACCCCGGGATTTTCAAAGAAATGGAAACGGATCTACGGCGAAAAACCCAGGAAATTCCCCGGGGGAATCCCTGGGGAAATCACAGGAAAAACCCCATTTCCCCGGGTATTTCACAATCAGTTTGTCCGCAACTTTGTCCGCAACTTTGTCCCCAACTTT